>JANJGN010000018.1:27276483-28016911 GCA_026770705.1 Isurus oxyrinchus
GAGAGAACCTGTGTGTGTGTGTGTGTGTGTGTGTGTGTGAGAGAGAGAACCTGTGTGTGAGCGAGTCTGTGTCTGTGTTTGAAAGCCTGAGCTTCGATTGCTCAGTGTGCATCTGATGCCCCCAACAGTTCAGAAAATAGATAACAAAAGACTTGAAAGAGCCAAATCATTGGACAGAATTTTACAAAAACCTAGGAAGTCCCTTTGCCGAGACCAGGAATGGATCCCCAGGGGTGACAGGATCCAGGGCAGGATTTTACTTCGGCAGCCAGTGAAGAAACCACTGATGGGACTGCCATCCAATTGCTGGGGAAAGAGCTGCTGACCCAGTCAGAGGGACTGCAACCTCGCTTACACCACCAATACAGGGAGAGGATGTCTCCATGAAGAGACAGGTTTGATGGGGGGTAACTTGCTGCCCTGGAGATTGGTGAGGGGGGTGGGGGGGAGGTGGTGAGTGAACCCCCAGTGACGGCGCTGGAATTCTGGGGCAGCCATTTTTTTTTTCATTTCTGGGATGTGAATGTCACTGGCTGGGCCAGCATTTATTACCCATCTCTAATTGCCCCTGAGAAGGTGGTGGTGAGCTGCCTTCTTGAACCGCTGCAGTCCATGTGGTGTAGGTACATCCACAGTGCTGTTAGGGAGGGAATTCCAGGATTTTGACCCTGCCACAGTGAACGAACGACGATATATTTCCAACTCTGGATAGTGAGTGACTTGGAGGGGAACCTCCAGGTGGTGGTGTTCCCATGTATCTGCTGCCCTTGTCCTTCTAGGTGGTAGCGGTCGTGGGTTTGGAAGGTGCATTCCCATTGGACGTGCGGAGCTAGGACCATTTGCCCTTGGTGGTTCAGGAATGGGAAAACACCTGAGTTCCGAGCATCTGAATTAGGAGCAGGAGTAGGCCACACGGCCCCTTAAGCCTGCTCTGCCATTCAATAAATTCTTGGCTGTTCTGAATGTAACCTTAACCCCAGGTTCCTGCCCACCCCTAATGGGCTGAATGTTTGGGGCATGGACAATGTCTCCGAGTTTTAGGCACTGTGGGGCTGGAGGGTCCTTCACCTTTCCAATGGAGGTTTTTTGCACCGATCCATATTTACACAGTGCCCACAGCCACTTCGTCGTGGGCTCCTCAGGACTGGATGAGCAAGTGCAGTTCCACTTTCTACAGTAAGCGGGGTTGACTGCAACGTGGGACAATCATGTCCCCTCCATACTGTGGGCGGAGACTCCACTCGTGTGGTTGCCTCATCACTTGGGAGAGATGGATTCCCATCGGCTTTCCCATACAGCAGAATTTCAATATGCCGTTCCATCGGGACGGAGTGGTTGAGCATTTGGACAAATGTGAAGTGATCAGGGAGAGCGTGAGGGAATTTGGAAAGTGTCAGGCATGCCCAGTTGAACTTGGCAAATATTTTGAGGAGGTCATGAACATGGCCAATAAGGGAGCATCTACGGATGTTATTTATGTTGACTTCCAAGAAAGCTTTTGATAAGGTTCCACATAAGAGACTGTCAGCAAAAATGAGAGCGCGTGGAATTGGAGGTAACCTGTTGATGTGGATCTGGGAATGGTTAGGAGACAGGGCATGGGGATCATGGGCATTTTAGTTAGATAGTGAGTCAACTCCACTCTTACTGATGTGTTTGAATTTATGTTCACAAGGGAATTCTTTCCCCTCAACACGGTTTTAGTGTTGGTCTGGTTTTGTACCTGTAGTTTTTTCTGTAGATTGGGAGGGTTTGAATGAAATAACCATGCTCTCGCTTGCCTCAGGATCCCGACAGCACCGTGCCAATGATGAGCAGAGGCTCCGAGCTCAGGAGGAGGCCAGCGCTGGGGCTGATCGCTCTCCCTACACTGACAGTGGATGCAAGGACAGTGCCTTCGACACCCTGAGTGTGGACAGCTCCGACAGTGTGGACACCAACATCTCTGCCTGTTCTCCGGACAATATTTCCAGGTAAAGGTTTTCTCTGCCTCGAGACTGTCCTCCTGCCCAGTGGATAGTCAGTTCTTGGAGCAATGACCCCTCTTTTCCTGCTTTGTAACCTCAGGCATCAGGAGCGGAGAATGTTCATACATCTTGGGATGGCTTACCTACTCCACTGTAACATTGTCCGACTCCATCCTCCTTGACTCATCTGCTGAAATTCCCATCCATGTCTTTGTAATCTTTGGATTTGACCTTCCAGTGCTTTCTTGGCTGGACTCCCATCTTCCCCCCTCCATAAAATTAAGCTCATCCCAAACTCTAGTACCCAAATCCTAACCGAGTCCTGTTCAACCATGCCCCCTGTGATTGCTGACGGACAATTAGTTCCCGGTCCTCATATTTAAAATTCCTATTCTCTGTGCTCAATTCCCACTACGGCCTCACCTCTCCCTGTCGCAGTAACCTCCTGCAGCCCCCTGCAAGACCTCTGCGCTCCTCCAATTCGAGCCTCGTGTACATTCCTCACTCGTTTCCCTCCACTGCTGGTGGTGGCCATGTCTTCAGCTGGGCAACAGCTGCGAGGCATTGTCGGAGGAGGGTGAGGTCAACTGGGTCAAAGTCAGCAGACTGATCGAGAAGGATGGGGAGGGACAAGTGCCACCTTCACCACATACGCACAGGATGTCATTTGTGACTTTAATCAAGGTCGGTTTTAGTGCTGTGACTGAGGTGGAAATCTGATTCGGAGGGATTCAAACGTGGAGTTCCAGGAAAGGTGGATATGAATTTGGGTGGCGACAGCATGTTCCAAGAATCTTGGAGAGAGAAAGGAACGGTGCGGGATGGGGCAGTCATTTGCCCTGATGAATGTTTTGAGGAGGGGTGATGGTGACAGGGTTGAAGGGGAAAGTTGGGGGGCAGACGGTTGTGGAGGAGATGGAGCCATGAACAACATCAGTGAATGTACACATTGTATTTAGTCTGGACAGCCAATGCCAAGCTCTGTTCCATCTCACCAACACTTGGAGTTTATCACTTTGACACAGAAGGCAGAATCTTCTGCCCCTCAAGTGGCATCTTTGGAGGTGGGGAGGGAATTTAATTGGGTGGGAGGGTGGCATATGAGTACCCTGCTGCACTCCCGCCTCTGCCCCAATTAGGCCCAGGTTGGGGGACATTCAAAGGCACTCACCGTCTAATCGAGGGACACGGTATCGGCCCCCTGAGAGCCACCCGGCCAGTTAAACCACCCCCACTAGGGCTATCTGTACCTTGTTTGTGCTGCTTTCTACCCTTAATTAGCACATTCCTTTAGATAATATCACCACCTTCAACACCTCTTTGTCTTTTTGTCTGTGACATATTTTGGTTATCTCCACCTTTCACTGGCCCTTTACCTAGCTCTTCTTGTCCCAACACCCCCACCCCCTCCCTTAAACCAGCTTATATTTCACCCCTTTCCTATTTTTACTTAGTTCTGTTGAAGGGTCATGAGGACTCGAAATATCAACTGTGCTTTTCTCCACCGATGCTGCCAGACCTGCTGAGTCTTTCCAGGTATTTCTGTGTTTGTTTTTGTTTCACATAAACTGTGGCCTGGCTCGCTTCATGACCCTGGGTCTCCAGTGGGCGTCTTTCCTGCAGCAGCCACTGCTTCCCCTATGGCACTGCTGAGCGAAAGAGCGGCCTCTGATGGGCTGGGTAGGTAGGACCTTCACCCTGGGGGTCCTGATCCCAGGGCAAGGCCCATCGCTGGCCTCTCCACTGCCTGATTAGCCCGTGGTTCCAAAGGAGGCAAACGCGGTCTCTGGCCAAGCTCTCTGAGGGCGACAACCCTCCATTGCATTCACAAGATTTCGCCCAGAGACTGCTTCGCGCTAACACAAACTGGTGCAGGAAAGAATTAAATTAGACCCAGATCCCGTGCCTGAAAGTGATAAATCTAACGTGTCAATATCAGAACGCGCTGACAGTTTTACGGACCACATACGGCAGTTAACAATGTGCAAAACAAAAGAGCAGAGAGCCAAGACCACCTGACATGTGCCCTCTCGAGATGTTTGAAACCTCAGACGTGTCTGAAACCAGATTTTGATACACGGTTCAGACCAGGTGCTTTCTTAATAACACACAAATCCTTTGGTGTTTAAAAAAAAAAACAGCATCAGTCAACACTAACTGGTGTTAGACACTGAACTACAATTTAGCAACATGTTTAACTCTGATAAATAACAGCTGAACTTTTTAAAGATAAAACTCTCCAAACGGGCAATAAAATATGGTGCTTAAACACGCATGTGGTTTGTTGATTCTACCTTGAGCCAAAAAGCAGTACCTGTGAGTAATATGCCAAGGTTTTAGGATCTGGTCGTGAGATGGCCCACACTTACTTCACTTGAGTTTTTAGTTCAGGAGCAATGGGCTGAATATTCAGGTCCACACGTTTTCTGAATTCACATCTCTCCCAACTTGGCAGTTTCAAAATTCCAGTCACTCATCCGGTAAAGATCCCTTCCTGTGGGAATCCATCCAATCCTTTGTCATTCAATTATGGTCCACCCGTCTGACAGAGGGATTTATGAGCTGACATACTGATAACATAATACTGCTTTGGTGCGAAGATTTTTCGGTTTTCCTTTAATCTGTAAACCGCCCAGTCATGTTCAACATTCACCGGCAGTGACATTTCACACTTATCCCATTCTCAATCCCTGAGCGCACAACCTAGGCTGTGCTCCCCATGCAGTACTGAGGGTGTGCGGTGCTGGTGGAGGTGCCATTTTTGGATGAGACTATTTGGAAGAAGAGAAGGGGGAGTTCTCCCCAGTGTCCTGGCCAACATTTATCCCTCATTCAACATCACTAACAATCCGATCGTTATCATATTGCTGTTTGTGGGAGCTTGCTGTGCACATATGGCCACCGCGTTTCCTACATTTCAAAATATAATTCATTTGTTTTGGAGCACTTCAGGATGTGGTCATAAAAAGCACTGTATAAATGCAAGCCTGACTTTAGGAAATTTCAGGTGCTTATTTTGGCTTATTCCAATATCCTGGCATAGGTTGACAGTATCGAGCACCAACTGGCCCGAGGGCACTGACAGAGCACGCATCTTTATGACATCAAAGAGTGTCTGCATTCACCACGATTTAACCACCTAAGCAAGCGGGAAATGTACATAATCTGGTCACTTCTCCATTCGAGCGCAAATCAAGGTAGCTTGGCTTCGGAAGCGGCATAGACAGGTTTAAAGCAGGGAGAGCCAGGCCAAAAAAAAAACAGTTTAAAAACTGGAAAATAAGAATAACGGTCTAAACTGGAAAATAAGACTACTGGTCTGAACTGATCGTGTATACCTTACAATGGAACACCAGTAAAAACTGGGAAATAAGAGTACTGGTTTGAACTGTTTTAGCACAAATTATAGTTCCAGATGGAACTAGAAGGTGGATTGAAACCAACCAAAAAAAAATTTAGAATTGGCAAGAAGTCCCAGGAATGTCAAGAATTAAGGCCGGCAAAGTGTCTGCCAACCAGACTCACAGCAGCCACAAGAGGGCAGAGAAGATCCTGTAGCATTTTGTAATGAAACCCTTTCAATGTGCAGGCTCTGGGCTCTGGGCTCTGGCCGCTCCCTTTGCTTTTGAACAAAGCAGAGGCTCTGTGAGGGACTCGTGCTCTGGTCGCAGTTCTTTGCAGTGTCAGTGATTCCAGAAATGTGGCCAATAAGAACTTTTGTATCATTAAAAAGAGAGACATGTTGTCGAAGCTTTTCGTCTTGTACTGATCAGGACAAATGCAAAAATGCCAAATTTCAAACAATCTTACTGTGTGTCGGAGTAGGCTCGAGGGAATGTGTAGCCAACTCCTCTTCCTACTTCTGATGTTCTTTAAACAAAGTCCCAAGGCTTGAAACACTGACAGCCATCTCCTCCATTTGACATTTGGCCAGGAGACTGGTTTGGTCAGTAGCCAGGAATAGGGATGTTGCAGATGAGATATTCCTCTCTGCTAATCATCGGCCCAGACATCTCTCTATCCAGGCTAGCTCCACCCAAAGTCCACACCCTATACATCAGTACACCTCCCAGCACTGATCCCTAGGACACTGCACTCAGTACGTCTCCCAGCACCAATCCCTGGGACACTGTGCTCAATACATCTCCCAGTACCAATCCCTGGGACGCTGCACTCGGAACATCTCCCAGCACCGATCCCTGGGACGCTGCACTCAGTACATCTACTGAAAGTAATGTATTCCTTAATGTATAGTTTTCCATCTAAACTTTTTTATTCTCTCTTTGAACCGATTTCTTGATCCACCTTCCTGCGTATCCCTCTGCATTTTGCCTTTGCAGCCTTTCATGTGGAACTAGATCAGATGTTTTCCACCAATCCATTCACACACATTGTAGGCCTTTTCTTATATCAACTTGTGTGGTTGCTTCCCAGGCCTGACAACTGACAGCAACAGTAAGTCTTGTTCTGTGGAATGTGGGTGAGCTGTGGACTAAGTGGGATTTGCATTGAGAGAAGCTCCTTGGAAGCCCCTCATTTCACTCAGAAAGGCTGCGGTACTGCGCATTCCATGAGTAATCAACAATAACTATTGCACCAAACAGCCACTGTTGCTAGATTCTCTCACTGAGTTTATGTAACTTTGCAAAACAACTTTGTTATAAAGTTTAACTTAGTGCAAAGTTAGACAACATGTTTCAGCCTTTTTTATTTAAAAGAAATACCATTCACTTGTTTTGCTTTTTGTGTTTTTGTACAGTGCCAGTACATTTAACGTTGCCAAACTTGAAGAGATGGAACGGTTGTTAAAGGAAGCTCAGGCTGAAAAGGCATGGCTAATTGAAAGCAAAGTGAGTTCTAGGCTGTTACATTGGGTTGCTGCAGATAACTCCCCAGTGAGAGCGCATCTCCAATGCGCCTGCCCCTTTCCAGCACTGACTGTCTGTTCTTCCTACACATGGTTAAAAACTCAGGGAGAAAGCTTCTTGGATCATGAAATTCATTTCATTGTAATCTCCTGTGTAAAAATGGAATGTTTTGCCTGTGGTAAATGTGAGGTCATCCAACACTGCTCATTTCCAAACTCGCACAAAGTCCTGCTCACTCACCATCCCTGTGTGTTCAATGACCTACATTGGCTCTCAGTCTGGCAATGCTTCCAATTTAAAATTCTCATCCTTGTGTTTTCAAATCCCACCATGGCCTCACCCACCTCTGTACTCACATCCAGCCCCACAACCCTCCAATATATCTGGGCTCTTCCAACTCTGGCCTCTTGGCCTTCTCCCGCTTCCTTCGCTTCACTAATGGTGACCATGCATTCAGCTGCCCAGGTCCTAAATGCTGGAATTCCCTCCCTAAACCTCTGCGAACTATCTCGATCTCCCTCTCCTCCTTTGCAGTGGTCCATAAACCTATCTCTTTGAGCAAGGTTTTTCCTCACATGTCCTAATGTGAGGTAATGAAATCCCTCTGCCTTCATCACTTGAACACCACCAATAACAAACACTTCTGGCATGGACTCAATGGGCTGAAGGCCCTCCTCCTGTTTCATTACGACTCTGTGATATGGTATCTCCTCAAGTGAGTAATGTTTGATAATGCTCCTGTTAATGGACATCAATTCGATTGTTTCTAAGTATAACATTTCCATTGGTCTTGTATAGACTAACAGAGCATAAAACTGATGGTGAGATTATTGCGTCACCTTTGGGAGGCAGGGGAGGTTGTTGTCCCTGATAGGGTTACTATTCCTGATTCGGGGGGTGGGGATGGAATTATTGCTCTGATATGGGTCTGGGGGTGAACTTTGCCCCCTGATGGGGGACTGTCAAGTGTAAGAGGCAGAGGGCGATTAAGGAGCCCCAGTAGTTGTGCAGTAAATCACTCGTTCTGTAATGCTGATGTTTGTGTTTTACAATCCCAAGCTGCATTTCTTATGCCAGAATTAATCCTTCTTTCCTGCAATAAGTGTATGGGTTAAAATGATGTTTTGTAATTGAGGAGCGAGAAATGGAAGCTAAGAAACAAGCTCTGGAGGAAGAGAGGACTCGGAGGGAGCAGCTGGAGAGGAGGTTACGGGAGGAGACGGAACGCAGACAACAGCTCATCGAGAAGGAAGTTAAAATGCGTGAGAAGCAACGTTCACAGGTATTTAACAACTTGAGGGGCTGTTTAAACTCTAACCCTGAGGAGTTTGATCCCCAATCTCTGCTGTCAAAGCCCACGAATCTGCTAACCAGTGCTTACCTGGGTTATTTACCCGTTCCATTAAATTCTGTTGACCTGCATGTTTGGAAATGGCCCATCTTGATAGATGTGGCAGCATCGGCGGAGAAGAAAAGAGTTGATGTTTCGAGTCCTCATGACCCTTCGACAGAACTTGATAAAGTTCTGTCGAAGGGTCATGAGGACTCGAAACGTCAACTCTTTTCTTCTCCGCCGATGCTGCCAGACCTGCTGAGTTTTTCCAGGTAATTCTGTTTTTGTTTTGGATTTCCAGCATCCGCAGTTTTTCTGTTTTCATCTTGATAGATCTCCATTCAAAACCTCAAGGCCTGTTCCTCTCTGCAGTTTGGGATATTGGGAATTAATGTCTGTCGATATTTAAAGTGGTTAAGCCAGCTCCTCTCAATGGGCTGTAAGTTTTCTGGGATCGGACCTGCACTCAAATTTCCTCTGCTGGGAGACTGTGCTCCCACCTTTGCCAGTGGGACCTCTGTGTAAGCCTGAAGGCTGGCGCATGCTGGTAAGATGGCATCGACAGGCAGATGCGTTGGGGGCTGAGTGGGGCAGGGAGGTTTGTGGCTCGGGGTGTGGATTGCACCTCAAAAGAAAAGGGATTTGTGATTTAAAAGCTGTTTATTATCAGGCCTATGACAAAGAGCTGCTGGAGATGTAGGCTGACAACACCATCTCTCCCTTTCCTCTCTTGCCCCTGTGTTGCCCACATCTGGTCCGGGATCAACTGCAGCTTCCTCAAGGTAATCATTGATAAGACGGGTGCCATTTAGTTCAGTGCCAGCCTCAAACTCCGTTCTGTGCACACGAATCCATTCCTCTCCCAAGGATGAACCAAACTGTTCACGATCCTCGTGTCGTATTTGACTCTGGGCCCCATGTTCTAAGAAATTTCAGCTTGAGTTCTGAAACGAGAACAGGAACATAGGAAATAGGAGCAGGAGGATGCCATTCGGCCCCTCGAGCCTGCTCCTCCATTCAGCTGGATCATGGCTGATCTTTTACCTCAACGTTATTTTCCCCCATCATTCCCATATCCCTTGACGTCTTTGCTATCTAAAAATCTGTGAATTTCTATCTTCAACATACTCAATAAATGAGCCTCCACAGCCCTCTGGGGTAGAGAATTCCAAAGATTCACCACTCTGAGTGAAGAAATTCTTCTCATCTCAGTCCTAAAAGGCTTGTCCCTTATTCTGAGAGTGTGCCCCCTGGTTCTAGACCACAACCCCCCCCCCCCATCCCCGACCCCATCTCTACCCCAGCCAGGGGAAACATCCTTCCTGTATCCACCCCATCAAGCCCAGTAAAAATTTTGTACACTTCAATGAGATCACCTCTCATTCTTCTAAGAGAATACAGGCCCAGTCTCCTCAATGTCTTCTCATAGGACAATCCCATCAGGAACTAATCTGGTGAGCCTCCATTGCACTCCCTCCATGGCCAGTATATTCTTCCTTAGGTAAGGAGACCAAAACTGTACACAGTGCTCCAGGTTCGGTCTCACCAAGGCTCGATACAATTACAACATTACATCTTTACCCCTGTACTCAAATCCTCTTGCAATAGAGGCCAATATATCATTTGCCTTCCTAATTGCTTGCTGCAGTTACATGTTAACTTTCATTATGGACAAGGACACCCAGATTCCTTTAGACATAAACACTTCCCAAACTCTCACCATTTAAAAAATACTCTGTCTTTCTGCTTTTCCTGCCAAAGTGGATAACTTCACGCTTGTTCACACTACATTCCATCTGCCATGTCCTTGCCCATTCACTTAGCCTGTCCAAATCCCCTTGATGCCTTTTTGCATCCTCCTCACAACTCCCACTCCCACCTAGTTTTGGAGAATCAGTGTCCTGAAATGTTCTGTCTGGTCAGGAATGAATTCTGGATGTGAAGCTTGGAGCATTAGGAAAGAGGAAGGAAAGATAATCAGCAGCTTTGTAACGTGGTGGTTAAGAAGGATCCTAAAGGGAAGCTGGGTGGAGAAGAGAACTAATGAAGAAATACTGAATGAGGCCAAAGGAACAAGAGAGCCCAAATAATATCAAAAAAGGACAAATGTAGCTCTTTGGTCATGTTACCCATGCAGAAGGCTTGGCGTGTCTATTCGCTACTGGAAGGATTAACAGGAGAGCGAGAGGCTGAAGAAACAGCGCAACAGCGTTAAAGACCGGCTTAACCAGGAGTCCAACAATGGCCATCCACTGTTGCTATGATCGGAAAGTTTGGAAGACTATGGTTGCACATGTCACTCGACATGGCACTTAGGCAACGGCGAGCCCCTATATCTTCTCCATCACCAAGGCCCACCTAACTTTCTCTGTAGCTTTGCCTACCTCCTGCTGAAACCATCCCTGCCTTTGTAACCTCCAGACTCGACTATTCCAACGGTCACCTGGCCGGCATCTGCACCAGACGATTCACCAACTTTCAGTAATGCTAACCTTGTAATCCACCTTTTATATTTAAATCCTTCCCTCTCTTTTAGTGTATCTTCACATCATCCACTTCCCTTGTTTAGACCGATGTAGAGTACAAATTGAATATTTTAGCTACATTCTCAGTCTTGACATGAAAATTTCCCTTTGGCTCCTGAACAGGGCCACCTTTCTCCCTAGGTAACTGCTTACATTTTATAAGTTTATAATATGTTTTAAGGTTTAATTTAATGTTACCTCCTAATTTTTTAAAAATAATTTCTCTTTACCGCCCATGGTAACCTTATCACTTCTCTCTATACTTACACAATCTCGTACCTGAGCTGCCCCTTGTACCTGAGCTGCCCCTCGTACCTGAGCTGCCCCTTGTATCTGAGCTGCCCCCGTACCCAAGCTGCCTCTCGTACCCGAGCTGCCCCCGTACCCGAGCTGCCCCTCATACCCGGGCTGCCCCTCGTACCCGGGCTGCCCCTCGTACCCGAGCTGCCCCTCGTACCCGAGCTGCCCCTCGTACCCGGGCTGCCCCTCATACTCGAGCTTTCTCTTCCCTGATCGCATTCCATTGCTCTCTTGCTGCTTTAACCCTTTCCAATCTGCCTTTCTTAAATCACTTAAATAAGCTCTTCCCCAGTTGACTGTTTCTACATTTGATGTTTTCTAGTCTTTTTCCATAACTACTTGAAACTGAATTATGTTGTGATCGCTGTTGTTTAGATGCTGACTCACTCCCCAGTTGCCTTACTTCATTTCCCAGAGCCAGATCTATGGCTATTTCCTTTCTTGTTGGTTTGGAGCCATACTGATTAAGAAACTTCTCTTGCACATATTTCAGAAATGTCTCCCTTTTCCTACACTTCTCAGTCTATATTCAGGTAATTAAAGTCTCCAGTATTGCTACTCTAGTTTTCTTACATGCCTTTGAAATTTGCCAACAAATTTTCCCATCTAAGTCCTCCACATCACTGTGTGCAGCTTTATAAACTTTATAATAAAACTCCCAGCAATGTAACAACTCCCTCTCTGTTAACTGAAGACAAACCCTTTCCGTCCAGGAACCATCAACTGGAACCTCCCTGTTCAGAACAGTAACATCATCCTTAATCAATACCACCCCAGCCCTCCCTCTTTCCTCCTTTATCTTTCCTGGGCTTTCGGTAACCAGGAATATTAGGAACCTATTCCTGACCTTGTCTCTGTCAATGTCACCACGTCATAATCCTATGTGCTTGCAGCTAATCAACCTCTTTATTTACACTACAAACCTTGATATACATACAATTTAATACCTTCTTTGTTGCTTTTACTGTTTTCCTCAGTCTGGTCCCTGTGAATTTTGGGATATTTACAATTTGACTGTTTTTCTATTGTCAGTTGAACTCTGGTCTAAATCCTGCTCCTTTCTGCTATTGTCATTTTCCTTTACATTGTTCCCCCATTCCCACTCCCACCCTGGCACAGAACATCAAATCAAAATGCCCCTTGGCCTTCTAAATTCCAAGGGACAAAACCTCTAGTGTGTGTAATCCCACCTTGTAATTTAACCCTTAGAAACCAGGTTCTGGTCAATTACCTGGCACTCCTGCACTCTAACTGTCTCCAGTTTGGTGTTAGTAGGGGTATGGATGAAGTCATGGGAAGGTCTTGCTAAGCTGTTAAAATGTTTGACATAAGTGATCAATAAACTTGCATTTCCTGTTGAGTAGCAGAATGTGTCCAAACCATAAAATTAAAACAAGTAAAAGCAGAGCAAGCACCCGGCATATAATGTAGGTGAGGCAACAAGTATGCATTAACCCCCTGAGGTATCTGTTCTCCTCTATTTCTGGCCTATTGTGTATCCACGATTTTAATTGCTCCACCACTGGTGGCCGTCCACCCCAAACCTCGCCACTTCTCTACCTTGCTTTCCACCTTTAAGACACTCCTTAAAACCTAATTCTTTGAATAAACGTTTGGTCATCTGCCCTAATATCTCCTTATTGTCTATGATGTTGCCCCTGTAAAAAGCCTTGGGATATTTTGCAATATTAAAGGTGGTCTATAGTTCCAAGTAATTGCTCTTGTAAAGACGCAGAGAGAGAATGTGAATGTTTGCAGCTGGTTTTCTCCTTGCAGGCCAGGCCCCTGACTCGCTACCTCCCAGTCAGAAAGGAAGACTTTGACCTACGCACTCACATTGAAGCAGCTGGCCACAATGTGGAGACCTGCTACCACGTATCCCTCACTGAGAAGACATGTCGAGGGTTCTTGGTCAAAATGGGCGGCAAAATTAAAACCTGGAAGAAGCGTTGGTTCGTTTTTGATCGAACAAAGCGGACCCTGTCGTATTATGCAGGTAGGGGGGGGTCACTCAGCAGCATTGTATGTACTCCACTGGGCTCCACCTTATAGAAAAGTACAGCACAGAAGGAGGCCATTCAGCCCATGGTACATATGCCAACTCTGGTCAAACTGCCAAATTAGTCCCAATCCCCTGCTCTTTCCCCAGATCAATCGGTCAATTTTTCCCATGAAGTATGTATCCAAAGCTCTCTTAAAAGCCACTATTGAATCTGCTTCCCCATTCTTACAGGAAGCCCACTGCAGATCACAACACCTCGCAGTGTAAAAAAATGTTTCTACGTGCCACCACTTGTTAGTCAAAAGGTCGCCCTAAATCTGTTCCTCTGGTTACTCACCCTTCTCCCCCGGAAATAGTTTCTCTTTGTTTACCCGGTCAAAATCCTTCAGAGTTTTGAACATCTACATTAAATCTTCCTTTAACCTACCCTGTCCTAAAGATGACAACCCCCAGCTTTGATCATCTCTGAACATAACTGAAGTCCCCTCATCCCGGAAACCGTTCCAGCAAATCTCTTCCTCACTCTCTCCAAAATCTTGACCCCCTTCCTATGGTGCAACGCCCAGAATGGGAGTGGGTCACATTGTGTGAGATGGGCTCATGTTTACTAACCCTCTGACGTATCTGAGAACAGGGGCTGCAGCATCATTCTCACTGGGACTTGCCACAGCAATCCCAGCAACACCTATGGTCATCTTGGTGCCAGCCTACAAATAACTTGCTTTACCCGTCCCCTCTCTCCCCATCCCCCCTCTCCCTTCCCCGTCCAACCCTCTCCCCTCCCCGTCCACCCCTCCCCGTCCCCCATCTCCCCCCACCGTATACCCCTCTCCCCTCCCCGTCCCCCCTCTCCCCTCCCCGTCCCCCCTCTCCCCTCCCCATCCCCCCCTCCCCTCCCCATCCCCCCCTCCCCTCCCCTTCCCCCCTCTCCCCTCCCCGTCCCCCCCTCTCCCCTCCCCGTCCCCCCTCTCCCCTCACCGTCCCCCCCTCTCCCCCCGTCCCCCCTCTCCCCTCCCCGTCCCCCCCCTCTACCCTCCCCATCCCCCCCTCTGCTCTCCCCGTCCTCCCTCTCCCCGTCCCCCCACTCCCCGTCCCCCCACTCCCCGTCCCCCCACTCCCCGTCCCCCCACTCCCCGTCCCCCCTCTCCCCGTCCCCCCTCTCCCCGTCCCCCCTCTCCCCGTCCCCCCTCTCCCCCGTCCCCCCTCTCCCCTCCCCGTCCCCCCTCTCCCCGTCCCCCCTCTCCCCGTCCCCCCTCTCCCCGTCCCCCCTCTCCCCGTCCCCCCTCTCCCCGTCCCCCCTCTCCCCCGTCCCCTCTCTCCCCGTCCCCTCTCTCCCCGTCCCCCCTCTCCCCGTCCCCCCTCTCCCCTTCCCCCCTTCTCCCCGTCCCCCCCTCCCCATCCCCCCTCTCCCTTCCCCGTCCACCCCTCTCCCCTCCCCGTCCACCCCTCCCCTCCCCGTCCCTCCCTCTCCCCTCACCGTCCCCCCCTCTCCCCTCCCCGTCACCCCCTCTCCCCTCCCCGTCCCCCCCTCTACCCTCCCCATCCCCCCCTCTCCCCCTCTCCCCGTCCCTCCTCTCCCCCTCTCCCCGTCCCCCCTCTCCCCCTCTCCCCGTCCCCCCCCTCTCCCCGTCCCCCCTCTCCCCCGTCCCCCCCTCTCCCCGTCCCCCCTCTCCCCTCCCCGTCCCCCCTCTCCCCTCCCATTCCCCCCTCTCCCCGTCCCCCCTCTCCCCATCCCCCCTCTCCCCGTCCCCGTTCTCCCCGTCCCCCTCTCCCCGTCCCCCCTCTCCCCGTCCCCCCCCTCTCCCCCTCTCCCCGTCCCCCCCCACCCCCCCCCTCCCCGTCCCTCTTCTCCCCGTCCTCCCCCTCCCGCTCCCCCCTCCCCTCCCCGTCCCCCCCTCTCCCCGACCCCTTCTCCCCATCCCCCCCTCTCCCCTCGCCGTCCCCCCCCTCTCCCCGTCCCCCCCTCTCCCCGTCCCCCCCTCTCCCCGTCCCCCCTCTCCCCGTCCCCCCTCTCCCCGTCCCCCCTCTCCCCGTCCCCCCTCTCCTCTCCCCGTCTCCCCTCTCCCCGTCCCCCCCCTCCCGCTCCCCCTCTACCCTCCCCCGTCCCCCCCTCTCCCCTCCCCTCCCCGTCCCCCCTCTCCCCTCCCCTCCCCGTCCCCCCGCCTCTCCCCGTCCCCCCCTCTCCCCGTCCCCCCCCTCTCCCCGTCCCCCCCCTCTCCCCGTCCCCCCCTCTCCCCGCCCCCCCCTCTCCCCGTCCCCCCCCTCTCCCCGTCCCCCCTCTCCCCGTCCCCCCTCTCCCTGTCCCCCCCTCTCCCCGACCCCTCTCCCCGTCCCGCCTCTCCTCTCCCCGTCCCCCCCCCCCCGCTCCCCCTCTACCCTCCCCGTCCCCCCCTCTCCCCGACCCCTTCTCCCCCTCTCCCCTCCCCCTTCTCCCCATCCCCCCCTCTCCCCTCCCCGTCCCCCCTCTCCCCTCCCCGTCCCCCCTCTCCCCTCCCCTCCCCGTTCCCCCTCTCCTCTCCCCGCCCCCCTCTCCCCCTCCACCCTCTCCCCGTCCCCCTTCTCTCCATCCCACCCCTCCCCTCCCCATCCCCCCTCTCTCCCCATCCCCCTATCCCCGTCCCCCTCTCTCCCTGTCCCCCCTCTCCCCGTCCCCCTCTCCCCTCCCCCTCTCCCCACCCCGTCCCCCCTCTCCCCGTCCTGTCCTCCTTTGCCCATTTACCAATCCTTCCTGCCCCTGTCTTGCAGCGACAATTGGCAGCCGGCAAGTGGCTTGAAGTGACCTAGAATGGGAAGTGAATCAAGGTTTCCCTGTGAACCTTCCTCAACTCCAAAGCAACAGCTGCTCCTACCTGAAAATCCCCCCCTCCCGCCGGGTTTGGACTGTGTTCCCGCCGGGTTTGGACTGTGTTCCCGCCGGGTTTGGACTGTGTTCCCGCCGGGTTTGGACTGTGTTCCCGCCGGGTTTGGACTGTGTTCCCGCCGGGTTTGGACTGTGTTCCCGCCGGGTTTGGACTGTGTTCCCGCCGGGTTTGGACTGTGTTCCCGCCGGGTTTGGACTGTGTTCCCGCCGGGTTTGGACTGTGCTCTGTGTTCCCGCCGGGTGTAAGCGGCACTTCAGTCAGGTTTAGGCAGGCAGCCCTACACCAGCCTCTCCCACCGCCCCATCCACCCCGTGTACGGACGATGCCGGGTTCATGTGAGGATTTGGCGTGTGGTGTTGCAGGTTGTGGTGAGTTAGTGTAGGGGGATGTATGGGGTGGTATAGTGAATAAGGGGGGATATCAGAGAGGAGGTGTTGCTGGGGGTGCAGGTGGGGGTGTAGTGGGTGGGGATGGGGGTGTCGTGGCTGGCAGTGGGTGTGTAGTGACTGGGGGTGAGGGTGGGATTGTAGTTACTGGTGATGAGGGTTGTAGTGACTAGTTGTAGGGGTGGAGGTGTAATGACTGGGGGTGGGGGTGTAGTGACTGGAGAGTGAGGGGTGGGGGTGTCAAGACTGGGGGTGGGGGTGTAGAGACTGGGGGTGGGGGTGGTGGTGTAGTGACTGGGGGTGGGGGTGGGGGTGTAGTGACTGGGGGGGGGGGGGTGGTGGTGTAGTGACTGGGGGTGGGGGTGGTGGTGTAGAGACTGGGGGTGGGGTGAAATGACTGGAGGTGGGGCTGTAGTGACTGGGGGTGGGGGTTGTAGTGACTGGGGGTGAGGGTTTAGTGACTGGGGGTGGGGGTGGTGGTGTAGTGACTGGGGGTGGGGGTGAACTGACTGGAGGTGGGGCTGTAGTGACTGGGGGTGGGGGTGTAGTGACTGGGGGTGGGGTTGGGGGTGAGCTGACTGGGGGTTGGGGGGTGAGGGTGTAGTCGGTGGTGGTGGGGGTGTAGTGATTGGAGAGTGAGGGGTGGGGGTGTAGAGACTGGGGGTGAGGGTGTAGAGACTGGGGGTGAGGGTGTAGAGACTGGGGGTGGGGGTGTAATGACTGTGGGTTTAGTGACTGGGGGTGTAGAGACTGGGGGTGGGGGTGTAGTGACTGGGTGTGAGGGTGTAGTGACTGGGGGTGGTGGGTGTGGCATGTAGTGACTGGGGGTGGGGGGTGGGGGTGTAATGACTGGGGGTGGGAGCTGTGGATGTATTGGGTGGGAGCGTAGTGATTGGGGTGTTGGGGGTAGTGACTGGTGGTAGGGGTGCAGTGACTGGGCGTGTGGGGTGAGGGTGTAGTGACTGGGGGTGGGGGGTATGGCATGTAGTGACTGGGGGTGGGGGGTGGGGGTGTAATGACTGGGGGTGGGGGCTGTGGATGTATTGGGTGGGGGTGTAGTGATTGGAGGTTGGGGTGTTGGGGGTAGTGACTGGTGGTAGGGGTGCAGTGACTGGGCGTGTGGGGTGAGGGTGTAGTGACTGGGGGTGGGGGGTATGGCATGTAGTGACTGGGGGTGGGGGGTGGGGGTGTAATGATTGGGGGTGGGGAAGAAGGGGTTGTGACTGGGGGTGGGCTTGAGGGTGTAGTGACTGGGGGTGGGGTTGAGGGTGTAGTGAGTGGGGGTGTAGTGATTGAGGGTGAGGGTGTAGTGATTGAGGGTGGGTTTCAGGGTGTAGTGACTGGGGGTGGCGGATGGGGATGTAGTGACTGGGGTTGGGGGGGTGTAGTGACTGGGGGTGAGGGATGGGTGGGTAGTGACTGGGGGGTGAGGGATGGGTGGGTAGTGGGTGGGGGTGCAGTGGGTGGGAGTGCAGTGGGTGGGTGTGTAGTGACTGGGGGTGGTGGGTGTGTAGTGACTGGGGTTGAGGGATGGGTGTGTAGTGACTGGGGGTGAGGAATGTGTGGGTAGTAACTGGGGGTGGGGGTGTAGTGTGTGGGAGTGTAGTGACTAGGGGTGGGGGTGTAGTGACTGGGGGTGGGGATGTAGTGGTTGGGGTAGGGGTGCAGTGTCTGGGGGTGAGGGATGGGTTTGTAGTGACTGGGGGTGAGGGATGGCTGTGTAGTGACTGGGGGTGGGGCTGTAGTGGGTGGGGGTGTAGTGACTGGGGTTGAGGGATGGCTGGGAAGTGACTGGGGTTGAGGGATGGGTGGGTAGTGACTGGGGTTGAGGGATGGGTGGGTAGTGACTGGGGGTGGGGGTGTAGTGGGTGGGAGTGTAGTGAATGGGCGTGGTGGGGGTGTAGTGACTGGGGGTGAGGGATGGATGGGAAGTGACTGGGGTTGAGGGATGGGTGGGTAGTGACTGGGGGTGGGGGTGTAGTGGGTGGGAGTGTAGTGAATGGGCGTGGTGGGGGTGTAGTGACTGGGGGTGAGGGATGGATGGGAAGTGACTGGGGTTGAGGGATGGGTGGGTAGTGACTGGGGGTGGGGGTGTAGTGGGTGGGGGTGGGGGTGTAATGACTGGGGATGGGGGGTGAGGGTGTGTAGTGACTGGGAGTGGGGGTATAGTGACTTGGGTTGTTTCACCACCTTGTGCCCTCTCTGGATTAATACCCAAAGTCTTTCCCTCCAAGAATTGTCAGCGTTGATCGATTCTCATCTTTCTTTTTCCACAGATAAACATGAAACCAAATTGAAAGGGGTGATATATTTTCAGGCTATCGAGGAAGTTTATTATGATCACTTGAAGAGTGCGCACAAGGTATTGGACCCATTCTGTGTTTTAACACAATGCCACCCTGTACATTAACCATCTATGGCCAGTTAGAAAGTCAGATGTGACTAACTAAAATAAAACCAACACAGTCCCCACAATTTACAAATCCCATGTTTAAATGGATTGTCTCTTATCTTGGCGAAAAGTGGTGTTCATTAATCTCCATTGCAAAGGTGCACCTTAAGTTCTCTGTTTATATCAGTTGATGTGGCTCAGTGTACTCACTCGTTCACACCTTGATTTGTACACATAATTAAATAACACTTTGGTCATGTTCAGTTCTCTTCCGTGTCTTTAAGTTTTTTTAACATCTTCTAGACGGGAGGGAGTTACAGTTTGCACCGAGCACTGACTACAGTGTCAATAAAACAACAGGTCAGAGTGGAGCTGGAAAGAGCTGCCCATGTTGGCTGCTCCACTGAAGGAACATTGCTGTGATCTGGTAGAGTCCTACCATCAGGCTGCCACTGTTATACCAGCCATCGAGTATAACAGGCAAATCACAATCAAACCAATGTGTCTGCTAAGAAGGGTGGGGACTGTAATAGACATGACGATTGTGCATGTGATTGCAAAGTTCAGATTCATGTCTAACTGTTACACTCAGTGCATTTATTGCTAAGATGGTAAGTGGAAGAGCAGAGTGTACAAGTGTTATTTGATTGTTGTGGCCTCTTTACTTCCTTGTTCACTGAATGACAGCAGCTGTTTGTTCACTAGACACACCGGTGAATGGATTTATCAGCTTTGTGTGCGAGGTGCTTTTCACAAAATGGGGCTAAACAGGCAGGCAGTAACCTCACCGAGGGCCAGTCTAGTTTTCTCGGGGAGAACAAGGAGTTAACCTGATGTCTTTTTGGACTCAAAATGAGCGGCTATCTCTTTTAGCCCCTCTCATGATATTCAGTCAGGTTGAAACATGCGGAGCAGAATGCAGGTCACAGTCCTTTCCCTGTTTCCCCCAGTTCCTGTCTATCCGGGATTGCGGGTCACAGTCCTTTCCCTGTTCCTGTCTATCCGGGAGGCCAGTCACAGTCCTTTCCCTGTTCCCCCAGTTCCTGTCTATCCGGGATTGCGGGTCACAGTCCTTTCCCTGTTCCTGTCTATCCGGGAGGCCAGTCACAGTCCTTTCCCTGTTCCCCCAGTTCCTGTCTATCCGGGATTGCGGGTCACAGTCCTTTCCCTGTTCCCCCAATTCCTATCTATCTGGGGGGCCAGTCACAGTCCTTTCCCTGTTTTCTCTCCCCCGGCCCCCCCCCCATCCCATTTCCTGTCTATCCGGGTGGCCAGTCACAGTCCTTGCCCTGTTCCCCCAGTTCCTGTCTATCCAGGAGGGCAATCACAGTCCTTTCCATGTTCTCTGAGTTCCTGTCTACCCGAGAGGGTGGGTCACAGTCCTTTCCCGTTGCCCCCCAGTTCCTGTCTATCCGGGAGGCCGGTCAGAGCCCTTTTCCTGCTCCCCCAGTTCCGGTCTATCTGAGATTGTGGGTCACAGTCTGTTCCCTGTTCCCCCAGTTCCTGTCTATCCGGGATTGCAGGTCACAGTACTTTCCCTGTTCCCCCAGTTCCTGTCTATCCGGGGAGGTCGGTCACAGTCCTTTCCCTGTTTCCCCCAGTCCCTGTCTATCCGGGTGTGCGGATCACCAATTTTTTCCTGTTTTCCCCCCCCCCCAGTTCCTGTCCATCCGGGGAGTTCAGGCACAGTCCTTTCCCTGTTACACCCCCAGTTCCTGTCTATGCGGCAGTGCAGGTCACAGTCCTTTCCCTGTTCCCCCAGTTCCTGTCTATCTGGGGAGTTCTGGCACAGTACTTTCCCTGTTCCCCCAGTTCCTGTCTATGTGGCAGTGCGGATCACAGTCCTTTTCCTGTTTCCACCCCCCCCACCCCCGTTCCTGTCTATCTGGGAGTGCAGGTCGCAGGCCTTTCCCTGTTCCCCCAGTTCCTGTCTATCCAGGAGGGCAGTCACAGTCCTTTCCATGTTCTCTGAGTTCCTGTCTACCCGGGAGTGTGGGTCACAGTCTGTTCCCTGTTCCCCCAGTTCCTGTCTATCCAGGAGGGCAGTCACAGTCCTTTCCATGTTCTCTGAGTTCCTGTCTACCCGGGAGGGTGGGTCACAGTCCTTTCCCTGTTCCCCCCAGTTTCTGTCTATGTGGGAGGCCAGTCAGAGCCCTTTTCCTGTTCCCCCAGTTCCTGTCTACCCGGGAGGGTGGGTCACAGTCCTTTCCCTGTTCCCCCTAGTTTCTGTCTATGTGGGAGGCCAGTCACAGTCCTTGCCCTGTTCCCCCAGTTCCTGTCTATCCGAGAGTGTGGGCCCCAGCACTTTCCCTGTTCCCTCAGTTCCTGTCTATCCAGGAGGGCAGTCACAGTCCTTTCCATGTTCTCTGAGTTCCTGTCTACCCGGGAGTGTGGGTCACAGTCTGTTCCCTGTTCCCCCAGTTCCTGTCTATCCGGGAGTGTGGGTCACAGTCCTTTCCATGTTCTCTGAGTTCCTGTCTACCCGGGAGGGTGGGTCACAGTCCTTTCCCTGTTCCCCCAGTCCCTGTCTATCCGGGGAGGTCGGTCACAGTCCTTTCCCTGTTTCCCCCAGTCCCTGTCTATCCGGGTGTGCAGATCACCAATTTTTTCCTGTTCCCCCCTAGTTCCTGTCCAACCGGGGAGTTCAGGCACAGTCCTTTCCCTGTTACACGCCCAGTTCCTGTCTATGCGGCAGTGCAGGTCACAGTCCTTTCCCTGTTCCCCCAGTTCCTGTCTATCTGGGGAGTTCAGGCACAGTCCTTTCCCTGTTCCCCCAGTTCCTGTCTATCTGGGGAGTTCTGGCACAGTACTTTCCCTGTTAACCCCAGTTCCTGTCTATCTGGGGAGTTCTGGCACAGTACTTTCCCTGTTAACCCCAGTTCCTGTCTATGTGGGAGTGCGGATCACAGTCCTTTTCCTGTTTCCACCCCCCCCACCCCCGTTCCTGTCTATCTGGGAGTGCAGGTCGCAGGCCTTTCGCTGTTCCCCCAGTTCCTGTCTATGCGGGAGTGCCGGTCACAGTCCTTTCCCTGTTCTCTAAGTTCATGTCTATCCGAGAGTGTGGGCCCCAGCACTTTCCCTGTTCCCTCAGTTCCTGTCTATCCAGGAGGGCAGTCACAGTCCTTTCCATGTTCTCTGAGTTCCTGTCTACCCGGGAGGGTGGGTCACAGTCCTTTCCCTGTTCCCCCCAGTTTCTGTCTATGTGGGAGGCCAGTCAGAGCCCTTTTCCTGTTCCCCCAGTTCCTGTCTATCCGGGAGTGTGGGTCACAGTCCTTTCCTTGTTCTGAGTTCCTGTCTATCTGGGACTGCGGGTCACAGTACTTTCCGTGTTCCCCCAGTTCCTGTCTATGCGGGAGTGTGGGTCACAGTCCTTTCCTTGTTCTGAGTTCCTGTCTATCCGAGAGTGTGGGTCACAGTACTTTCTGTGTTCCCCCAGTTCCTGTCTATCCGAGAGTGTGGGTCACAGTCCTTTCCCAGTTCCTGTCCATCCGGGTGTGCGGATCACAGTCTTTTTCCTGCTCCCCCCAGTTCTTGTCCATCTGGGGAGGTCGGTCACAGTCCTTTCCCTGTTACCCCCCACCGCCTGTCTATCTGGGAGCGTGGGTCACAGTCCTTTCCCTGTTCTCTGAGTTCCTGTCTATGCGGGAGTGCGGATCACAGTCCTTTTCCTATTCCCCCCTGTTCCTATCTATGCGGGAGTGCGGATCACAGTCCTTTCCCTGTTACCCCCACCGCCTGTCTATCTGGGAGCGTGGGTCACAGTCCTTTCCCTGTTCTCTAAGTTCATGTCTATCCAAGAGTGTGGGCCCCAGCACTTTCCCTGTTCCCCCCAGTTCCTGTTTATCCGGGGGGCCAGTCACAGTCCTTTTCCTGTTCCTCCAGTTCCTGTCTATGTGGGAGGCCGGTCACAGTACTTTCCCTGTTCCTCCAGTTCCTGTCCATCCGGGGAGGTCGGTCACAGTCCTTTCCCTGTTCCCCCAGTCCCTGTCTATCCGGGTGTGCGGATCACCATTTTTTTCCTGTTCTCTGAGTTCCTGTCTATCTGGGAGGCCGGTCACAGTCCTTTCCTTGTTCCCCTAGTTCCTGTCTATCTGGGATTGTGGGTCATAGTCTGTTCCTTGTTCCCCCAGTTCCTGTCTATCCGGGAGTGGGGGTCACAGTCCTTTCCCTGTTCCCCCAGTTCCTGTCTATCTAGGATTGTGGGTCACAGTCTGTTCCTTGTTCCCCCAGTTCCTGTCTATCTGAGAGTGCGGGTCACAGTCCTTTCCCTGTTCCCCCAGTTCCGGTCTATCTGGGATTGTGGGGCACAGTCCTTTCCCTGTTCCTCCAGTTCCTGTCTATCCGGGAGGTCGGTCACAGTCCTTTCCCTGTTCCTCCAGTTCCTGTCTATCCGGGAGGTCGGTCACAGTCCTTTCCCTGTTCCTCCAGTTCCTGTCTATCATGGAGGTCGGTCACAGTCCTTTCCCTGTTCCTCCAGTTCCTGTCTATCCTGGAGGGCAGTCACAGTCCTTTCCCTATTCTGAGTTCCTGTCTATCTGGGAGGGTGAGTCACGGTCCTTTCCCTGTTCCCCCAATTCCTGTCTATCTGGTTGGAGTACAAATTCACACACTTTAAGCCAGCATCTCTTTAACAGCATTGATTCAAAGTTCTTAATTTAAATCACTGTCAGAAAACAAAACAGCCAAATGACAGCAAGAGCAGTGTAAGTTAGCTGCAGGGTTCAGGAATGTGCTCAATTGCAGGATGAAGGTCAAAGCAACAGGCTGCCGTGTCGTGGAAGAGGAGAGTGAAATTCCTTTGGGGTTTTAGCTCAATATAGATGTGTAATGTAGAAACAGTGCAGGATGATAGTCCTGTTAGTCATCATGCTTTGAGATTTGTGCTGTGCTTTTTTCAGAGTCCCAACCCATTACTTACCTTCAGCGTAAAGACAAGGGACCGAATCTTCTATATGGTTGCTCCATCACCTGAGACCATGAGAATCTGGATGGATGTCATTGTTACAGGAGCTGAAGGTTATACTCAGTTCATGGTTTAAGTGACTTCATATCATTGTAACCTCATTGTGCATGCGAAGTTTTATATATATGTGTGTATGAAATGAGACTCTACAAACCACTGTCATGGCTTTATCTTTGTTATCTTGAAGGTTGTGACAATCATACAGTTTTAATTACTAAAGTAGCAAATTATTTTAGACAATTGGAGCAAGTTTCTGCCTGTCGTTGATCTGGTGTGAGCATGTCACCTAGAATGTATGCCCAGATGTGAGGGGCCTTCACTGGGGCATTAAAGATAGAAAATATACTTCAAAGCGAACTGACAGAATTAAAAGGGCATCCTTGTCTATTTTTGATACAGTATTAAATGGTTAGCTGGTCTACATTATATATAAGATCACACATATATTTCAATTAATAATCTGCTTTTGTGATGCGGATTTCCTCTGGGGTCCCTGATTGGACACCAGGCCCCCTGGGTGAACAGGGTTCCTGCCAAAGTTACAGAGGCCCATGGGAGAAATGGCAGTGCCTAAAACTATTGAGGATCTCTGTCAGCGCTGGATTGTGTGATATTGGGTTTTTGCCCACTCAGTAAGCACACACTTTATTTCCCCAAATAACTATTATGTTTCAAAGTAATCAGCCAGTTTTCAAGACGGTCTTTTTACTGTTCAGGATAAAAGGACAGATAATGGAAGTAATCTTATAAAATCTCTGTCAGCGCTTATGTGGGAGCCTCTGGCAGGTGCTGACGTTTCTCATGGTCTCTGTGCTCTCAGAAAATTGGTGCTAATACGTTGAGATTAATTCCCCCAAATAAGGCAAGTGTTTCAGTGGAAGTGGCTGCTTCAAGCACTGAGCAAGAGGTCAACTAGGCAGCAGAGATCTCTGAGGCTTAGTAAATTCAGGATATTTAAATAGGTTACAATGGGCGGAAAGCAATCAAGGTGGCAAGTCTGATGGTGTGGAATCTCACTTTTAGCTGTCTCAGTCAATTCTTGTAAAATGGCCAGAGTTTTGTGATGAGAACGCCAAGTGTGTCACTGAGATTTTATTATTAAGCTAAACAACAAACCCCATTATATCATAATCAGCTTAATCAGCTTACTGCGGCTTCTGGTGTTGGGTTAGTCAGTTTTTCAGCTGCCCCGTGTACATGCATCTATGTTCAATATTTATTCAGTATTATTTTAAAAGTATATCTAAGGATTACAAATATCTAAGGAATTTTATATGTTACACAGTTTGGATTATTTTCCTATTTAAAATGTATTTGATATAAGATTTCATCTTGCAAGGAACCTCTAAGTTTGAATAAAAAATGAATATCTCTTTCTCTATTGCATTTATCATTTTATTTAGTTAAGGATCGAAGAGTGTTGTAAAACATGTTGCTTTAAGTGATAGTTTATTGATTTGTTTAATTTTCATTCTCAGAATGTGGGCTTCATTGGCAAAGCCTGTTATTTCAGTTCCCATTCCTAGTTTCTTTGAGAATGTGGTGGTGAGCTGTTTTCTCTTAAAATCGCTGCGGTCTGTGATGTAGGTACACCCTCATTGTTGTTAGGGAGGGAATTCCAGGATTTTACTGAGGCAATGAAGGAACGGTGATATACATCCAACTCAGGAAAGGGTGTCACTTGGACGGGGAACTTGAAGGTAATAGTGTTCCCATACACCTGCTATCTTTAACCTTGCCAGTGTTGGAGGTCATAGGGAGAGAGGTGCTTTTCAAGTAACCATGCTGGGCTTCCTGAGTGCATTCTGCACATACTGCAGCCACGGTCAGTTGGTGGAGAGGGTGGACATTAAACCTAGTGCTGTTAAATCAAAGTATCTAAATCGAGTGAAGTTCTTTGCATAACCAGTACATTGCTGCACCAGACTAGGCCTGAGTTGGTCACAACTTACAATGTAGGCCAATCAGCCCCTTGAACCAATTACACCATTCAATTAGATAATTGCTTTGTATCTTAACTCCATTTACTCCACCTTTGTGCCATCACCCTACTCTTACCTAACCAATCAGTCTCAGACTTAGAATTTTCAGTTGACTCCCCCAACATTTAGACCTTTTTTAGGGGAGAGAGAGTTCCAGATTCCCATTACCCATCGAAGAAGTGCTTTCCCCTGAACAATCCAGCTCTTATTTTATTGTGCCCGCTTGTCTTGGACTCCCTCCACCCTCAACCAGCTTCTCTCTCTCCCAACAATTCCTTATGGAAATTTAGTTTAAAATGACATAAAATATACACTATATAGGAAAGTACACTATATATATATATATATATATATATATATATATACATATTTTGTGGGACATTTTATAAACACTGTGGGGTGAATTTGCTTGGTCTTTCTCTCAAAGTTTCTTTCTCTCTGAAGTTACTGTAACTTCAAAGGAGGTTGGACAGAAATTCCAATTTTGCACATGACCTAAAAGTTGAACTTCTGCTGAAGTTCCAGTTCTCAGCAGGAGAAGCCCCGAGGAGATTCATGCTCTCCGTATATGGTGAGGTACACACATTTATTATAGTTATAGCTTTGTGCTCATTCTTAGTTATATTTTTTCATCTGTCCTCATATCAGTAATATTTATTATTTCATAGTTCAGAGAGAAGCTTTGTAGAAAGAAATCTGAAACTGTTGCTTTCTTAGCAGAGTGACTGGTTGTGTTCCACTTGCCTCTTACACCTGTCAAGGAGTTTTGCTGTTGTTTGCTGCTTTATACAGTTCTTCTGCAAGCTCTTCCAGTTTCTCCTTGAATTCTAAATTCCCGTATAATCCTTTGGGAATGTTCATCATTCCGTAAAGTAGGCTGCAGAGGCAGCCTGCAATTGACCCGGTGGCTCCACTCTCACAATAAGGTTTAGGGTTACAATTGTGACATACGCTACAAGCCGGGTAACTCCCTGATCACATGTGACACTCTAAACCTCCGCCTAACCCATCAAAAACTGTAGACATCTCTCTAGATCTGCAAGTTGTTCTCGTGGTCATTGAAATAGAAGACATTTTGCACATAGACTGACCAAAATGCATAAAGTCAAAATGCCAAGCCCTGCAGCAGGAAACGTCCAGATCCTGTACTGCAGCAACAATGGAAGACAGTGACAGGCAGATGACCAGAGTCCTTCCAGGAAATTTGGAGGCTGTAAGATCATTTTGGCCCTATGGAGATGAACTTGGAATATCTCATGGAGTCACCTTTAAGGGAAAGCAAGTTGCCATCCCAGTGTCCATGTGGCCTGATACCCTTCAACAGTTGCACCAGGTGCACATGGGAATTGATTGAATCAGAGGATTGGCCAGAAGGATGATTGGCTAGGAATCCACCAAGAAGGCTGGGAGGGAATGCGAAGCATGTCAAACCTAGAAAACAGAAAGAACTACTGATTTCCCCAAGGTACACAGATAACCATGGACCAGACTTGCAATATCAGTATCCATGAAGATGATTCCTTGATTATAACCCGATTACTTCTCCAAATTTTCCATTATCTATCACATACACAATGTATTAAGTGCAACCATTTGCAGACACAATAAGTTCAAACTTATGTCTATCTGGGGCACCACACAAGGTTGTTTCCGACAACGGACCCCAATACACTGGACAATCCTTTAAGGCAATGTGTGAGAAGTGGGGTGTCAACCATACTACTTCATCACCGCATTACCCCAGATCCAATGGGATGGCAGAACATATGGTTTGAGCTGTAAACTTCCAAATCATGAAGTACCACCAAACAAAACGTGATCTACACATTAGTGTGACACCACTCACTGCGACCGTTCCATCACCTTGTGGAATTATTACTTGGCAGACAAGTGTGGACAAACCTCCCCAGTTATCGCTCATCACATACCCCTGGGAATATTGAGGCATTGCTCAAGAAACAGGGGAAGATGCAAGATGCCCATGACCAGCATGCAGGTAACGAAGTACCCAACCTGAACATTGTACAGAAAGTTGGAGTACAACACCCAACTGATGGCACCTGGAATCCAACGGAAATCATCAGCATGTGCCCAGAACCAAGATTGTATCAAGTACGAACACCAAATGGCATGATAGTGCGACGAAACAGATGCCAAATCAGAACAATCCACAACCAGAAACACTGAATTGCGAACACGTTCTAAGACACAACACAAGCAACGCACCCCCTCGCCAGCATTCTGAAAATGTATAGAAGCCTCTAGCAAAGATTACCATAATTAAACTGGAAGGATAAATAAACAGCTGATATGTTTCAGAGACCTGTTAATTCATTGCTCTATGTTAAAGTACATTCAGACACAATGTTATTTTCTTTTGTTTTCATGTAAATAGTTTGATTCTTTGAGGGTGAACTTTTAGTTAGAAATAAAAGGGGGATGTTGTAATATGATGACATGCACCTTTAAGAGGCCATATCTTAAACTGTTGTCAATTATTAAATAATTTGATAGGATATGATGCATAAGTCCTAGGACTTGTAGGCAGTCTGTAAGCAGCAGTGATCGAGGTCAGAATGTGCCTCAACTAAGAACCCACATTCTTCTTTTAGACATTGGTGAAACAACAATGTAACAGTGGCAGAGTAGATAAAGCATTAGCTAAGGGTCAGAAAGCAGCTGGGAATGGTTGTTTTTTAGGCTGGAGGGGTTGTACAGTGCTGTCCCCCAAATGTTTGTACTCAGATCAGTGCTCTTTCTGATATATATTCATGACCTAGAGTTGGGCATACAGGATATAATTTCAAAGTAGTGAAGAGAGTAGCATCAGGCTGCAGGAGGATTTAGGCAGTCTGGTTATATGGGTACACATGACACATTAACTTAAATGCTGACAAGCATGAAGTGATGCATTTTGGAAGGAAGACTGAGGAGAAGCAATATAAACTAAATGGAACAATGTTAAAATGGGTGCAGGAACAAAGAGACTTGGGGTTTTACCAACTGTGTACTGTAGACATACAGAAGCTGACAGTATCACTGTGTCCCCCCCACTCTCTCTCCCGTATTCTGTCTCTCCCAACCTGTAACTCTTTTGAGTACAAACATGTTTCCATCTGTTCCTATTCAGATGAAGTTACATTGGTTTTTTTTCCATAGTTTGCCATTGTGAGATTTGAACTCTTGATCTTGGGGTTACAAGCCCAGTACCATAACCACTTGGCTATTTAGGCCAAGCCTCTCAACCTGTATCCCGACTTCTCTCTCAATTCTTCTTGATTGAATAACAGCTGAAATATTTCAATCTCATTGTTTAAAATAAAAACAAATCACATTGTTGTGGCATTTTTTATATACTAAAGATTCAATTAGGGATTTGGAAAGCCTCAGGGAAGTTTAGTTTCTCATCCTGAAAAGTATTAAAAATCATCTTGGGAATTGGATCAAAATGTTCCTATTCAGATATTGCTGCAATGTGGGACTGTGGGCTATCTCTGTCGAAATACCATGTTGAATGGAGATGTTGTGGTTGATTGAATAGGGTGGGAATTGGATTATGATCCTTGCAAATACTCAGGATTGAAGCTGTTTACAGTAAATGCCCAGAGAGAATGAAATGTTTAACCAATGTCTGATTAATTTCAAAGTCTTCAGAGATGTGAAAGAACAAGAGAAAGGAACAATATACAAAACTTGAGATAGTCAGACACAGCAGAAGGTGTGAGGTCCCATTCATTTTCTGAATCTATTTTAATCTAAAGTCTGATCGAAAAAGCTGGAGTTTACATCCCACACTGGGCTGTAGTGAATTTGAATTGTTTTCTAAAAATAGAATTCTGGAATAAAAATTCCTCCAAGATGGAATAATTCACTCCCATCTGCTACTGTACAGCCTGTACACACAATCGTCCTTTGCCCATCTGGGTAGCTGGGTGGGTGGTTCTATTCTTATCTAGCTAACTGTAATGAGAGAGTCACCTGCATTATCTTCCTGTCATGTACTGTTATCCTATTGTCCCCACAACGATCTCTCCTTGGTGCCCTCCTATTTCTCATCTAAATGTTGTCCCACGGAGTAAGAGATCATGTGAAAACATAGCATTAGTTTTTACATGTGCACTGATGACAGCCAGATCTACCCCACCACCACCTCCCTTAACCTCTCCATTGTCAATAAATTGTCAGTCTGCTTCTCCAATATCCAGTACTGGATGAGCAGAACTTTCCTCCAATATTGGAAAGAGTAAAGCCATTGTTTTCCGTCCCTACTCCAAACTCGATTCTGTAGCCACTGACTCCATCCTTCTCCCAGTCGAAGGCTGATCCAGACTGTTCACAACCTCAGTGTCATTGCCTCAGCTCCTCTATTGTTGAAACTCATCGCTGCCTTTGTTACCTCTAGACCTTTCATATTTTAAATATCTCTATCAAATCTCCCTTTAGCCTTCTCTGCTCTAAGGAGAACCAGCTTGGTTTCTCCAGGCTACCTGATGAATGGTAATAGCCTCATCCCTTAAACCTAGTAAATCTCCTCTGTACATCCACGAAAGCTTTCATGTTCAGCCAAGATTGTGCTGTCCACAATTTGATACATTATTCCAAACTAGTATGTTATAAAGGTTAGCATAGTTATCTGGCTTTCGTACTCCATGTCTCCATTTATATCTTTGCCTCGTGTCTCTACTTATAAAGCCCAGGATTTCACATGCTTTATTAGCCAGTCAGCAAAGAAGGAAATTCTACCTGAAACATTGGCTGGTTCTCTTAGATATGAATTACAAGGCTGGCAGGATGCTTTGGGGGACTGGAGCCCAGACAGAAATGCTGCAGTCATTTTTTTTTAAACAATAATACATTGGCCCAATGGCCAGGAAGGAGGATTTTTGCATCAGCTGTGAATCAGTGGATACGATGTTCAAATCCATCTCCACACTGTCTCAATGACTGTAGAGCAAGCTTTGGCTCTCATTTCTGTGCAGACACCCAGCAAGCTATTCAGCTGTAGGAACCCTCCCAATTCTATCTTTCTTTTTCTGTCTCTCCCACTCTCACTGTCTTTCCCACACTCACTTTCTCTCCTTTTGCATCTTTCAAGACTCTTTGTCCTTCTGTCCCTCCCTGTCATAAGAACATAAGTAGTAGGAACAGGAAGAGCCATATGGCCCCTCAAGCCTGTCCCGCCATTATCTAGTGAACCTTTGTTCCACCATCACCACCTCAAAAGTAAATACATCGATCCTTAGGTATGAGATCAAAACTGTACATGGAACTCCAGGTCTGGTTCTACCAAAGCCCTGTATAATTGCAGCAAGACTTCCTTACTCCATACTTTTTGTTCTCCTAATTGTTGGCTGCATCTACGTGTTAACTTTCTCTGATTTGTGTACAAGGACATCCAAATCACTCTAACACTTACATTTAATGATTTCTCGCCATTCAAAAAAGTATTCTCTTTTTCTTGTTGTTCTATTAAACTGAAGATTCCCAAATTTTTCACTTTATATTCCATCTATCAGTTTCTTATCTGTCCTTATTGCTTTGTAGCCTCCGTGACCTCCTCACAGTTTACTTTCACACTAGCTTTGTATTATCAGCAAACTCGGATACATTACACTCTGACATGGAGTATATTCAAGGCTGAGAGTGATAGATTTTTGGACACTGAGGGGATTGAGGCATATTGGGGTAGGATGGAAAGTGGAGTTCATGACAAAGTACAGCCATGAGCTTACTGAATGGTGGAGCAGGCTGCATTAGTTGAATGACCTACTCCTGCTCCTATTACTTATGAAGCTCAGTTTCAAATTTTATCTGAAGCCACTCTTGTGAAGCACCTTTAGTACATTTTCCTATGTTAAAAACAAGTTGTTGTTATCATTTTTACTGCTGATCAGACTGGACCAGTCCTACAAGTGACTAATCTCCATGGAAACAGAGCTTGCAAGCCAGCAACCAAGAGACTCCAGTCAATTTACAACACACAGAACAGTGGGGCAAATACAGATTAAAGCTGAGGGTCAATCACTAAACTCTAGCACTGTTTAATAATCTGTAACTATTATTTTATTATAGAAAGAAGAAAAGCAAGACCGTTCACTGAATGGTCAACTTATCCCTGCACTAAATGGTCCTGGAAAAGAGGACCATTCGGATAATTGTGTAAGCAACCCAACTTTATCTGTGTACATAGGAGCAGGTATTAACCCCTCAAACTTGGTAATTGCTGATTTGTATTTTAATTCCATCTACTTACCGAGTTATCCCTTAAATGGAACTCCTTGTGGTAGCAAGTTCCACATTGAAAATCTCATTCTGGAGGGAAAGATGTCTCCTGAACTCCCTATTAGATTTATTATTGACTATTTTATGTTTATGCCCCTTAGTTTCAGTCTCCTTCACACGTGGAAACTCCTTCTCTACATCTATCCTTTCATAATCCTGTGAATTAATGAAGGCTTTTCTTTAGATTGATATGCCTTTGTGTGTACTCACTCTATAGTCTACTTAATCTATCCATGCTTGAAGCATGGAAATCAGTAATTATTCTGCTCCATCTTTGTTTTAGTGATGATTAAGAAAGATAATTAATTTAAGTCCTGATAAACAGTCACAGCCTCAGATCAATTTTCCAAATTAATGAGCTGGATTTTCCAGTGGGCTTTGAGACACTGAGGTTGGGCTAACATGGGGGTTCTGTGCCCGCACATGTCAGTGCGCTCACCAGTGCAACCTTCCAAGAGATGACCTCCTTATTGCCTGCCACTGCCCTCACCATCCTGTTAAGGAGAGTGGATCTGAAGCCTTGGGGGTCCCACCCAACCACAGCAATGTCAAGTTGGCAACCTGCCAGGAGAGGTGGATCCAGCAGAGGCTGGTAGGCATGTACGAGGAGGCTCCCTCAGCTGCCTGCATGGCAGTGGTCAATTTGAGTCTGAAACTGGCCGGGATGTGGAATTGGTGGGGAAACCCCTCCACAGGACTAGTAATGGAGGTGCCTCCTCACACAGCGAGGACTGTGCCAATGTTGGTAAAATACCAGTGCCAGTGTAAAATGGTCCCTACATCGGGTCTTAATTGGACTTTGGCTGCCTGCCTCCATGAAGCTGGTTTCCAGTCTGTCCCTGTTAAAGGCCCCCGAAGGCAGGAATGCATCAAGGACCCCTCCCCCCAATTTTCTGGCCCCCACCACCTCCATGGGCCTGGGAAGTTCAGCTCAATGTGTCACTCTTCATCTAGCAGTATTGTTAATTCTATAAGGAACCCACATGGGATTCACGTGCTTGCATTTCACATGATGATGTTCATCTTTTCCAGCCTTCCTTACTTCTTTTGTAGACGTCACACAGAAACATAAGAACAGCAGAAGGCCATTCAACCCCTCCAGCCTGTTCTGTCATTGTGAGATCATGACTGACCCAATTAGATGGATCAGATTCTGTACATTTTAATTAAAAACAAGTTTCACACAATATTCTGCTAACAAGTAATGATGGTTCCCCTTGATCTAAAAAAGCCAAATTAAAATCCTGCTCCACTGTGAGTAACAGAGGGATTATTTCATCAACTGTACAACAGAGTAATGGTTTATGTATTAATTTCATGCTACCAGAATGTCATGGCTTTGTTTGATTTAGAGAAAAGCTAATGACTGATTGAAATTTATTGATCTCTGCTGATGTGTCACTTCATTCAGAGGAAATAGGTCACATGGGAGATTGCAAAGACCACATTCACCAACTGCTCATCATATTAGGACAATGAAATAGGAGAGACAGTTACATTGTGAAGATAGTGATATGATATCATGAAGTTCTGCATCGCAACATCTTTAGTTTTGAACATTCGCATGTAAAACTTTCCACTTTAATGGAATTCAACATCAGAGTTCTCGGTCTGCACACAGTTGGTCATATTGTTGAATTCTAAACGCTGTCATCAATCTTCATCATCAGTGGTTTTGCAATACATATTTCTTGAAATATAAAAGGATATATAAATTAGTTATCAAAACATACTGGCCCTTTAGATCCCCCGAGGATCTGTATAGACCCTCCTATTTCTCATCTGCACGATGCCCCTTAGTAACATCATCTGAAGACACGGTGTTAGTTTTCACATGTACGCTGACGACACCCAGCTCTACCTCACCACTACCCCTCTCGACTCCTCCACTGTTACTAAATAATCAGATTGCTTATCCAACATCCAGTACAGGATGAGCAGAAAATTCCTTCAATTAAATATTGGGAAGTCTGAAGCCATTATTTTCAATCCCTGCTCCAACTTCATTCCCCAGCTACTGACTCCATCCTTCTCCCAGGCAAAAATCTGAGACTAAACCATCAAGTATCATTCTTGACCCCAAGATGAGCTTCTGCCTTATGAACAGAAGTTAATGCCCTCCCCAGTGATGACCCTGCCACCTTCTGCCTCCACCCCAATTAAGTACGGGACTGGAAGGCTCGTGGATGGCTTTACCAATTGAGGCCTTTAATGACCACTTAAGTGCCTCACCCTGATTAACCCAATAGTGGGGCGGGGGGGGGGAGGGGGGGGCTCGCCATGCAAGGAACATGACAAGTAAACCCTGTCGGGATTGCTTGCGGACTCCCAGTTAATTCCCTCATTCAAAGGCACTCAGTCCCTGATCAAGGGACCCAGTCATGGGAAGCGGGGATTGCGGCAAGGGGGGAGGTGATGGGGGACTGATAGGCAGACCCCTGCCCTTACTGTCAATACCTTCTCCCCCACGACCCCCTCCCTGCGACCTCTCTCCTGCCATCACCCACCTCTGGCCCGGGATCTAGCAACGATACTCGGCCTCAGGTGGGTGTAGTTCCATCAGCAGCCACCATCTCCCCAGTGGCGCTAACATTCAGTGGAGCTTCCAGCCTCTGATTGGCTGATAGCTCAAGGGCCAGAAGCCCTTGATCCCGGGGAAGACCAACAGCTGTCTATTTAAATGCCTGAGTGACCTCCATTAAATCCAGCCTCTTATTTGTGCCATCATTAAGGCTGCCTATTTCCATCTCCATAACGTTGCCTGACTTCAGTCTCAACTCATCAGCTGCTGAAATTCTCATCCATACCTTTGTTAGATTTGACTAACAATGCACTCCTGGACGGTCACCCACATTCTACCCTCCATAAACTTGAGGCCATCCAGAGCTCTGCTGACCACTTCTTAACTCACACCTGATCCCCAGTCACATCTGTGCTCTGATTTATATCGATTCCCGGTAAAACAACATCTTGATATTAAAATTATCATTCTTGCTTTCAAATCCCTCTTGGCCTCAGCCCTCCCTATCTCTGAAACATCCTCCAGTCTCTCAATCCTCCAAGACATTGCTGCTCATCTCATTCTGGCCTCTTGTGTATCTCTAATTTTTATCATTCCAACACTGGTGGTCATGCCTTCAGTTGTTCATGCACTAAGCTCAGAATTCCCTCCCTACATCTCTCCCCCTCACTATCCCGCTTTCCTCCTTGAAGATACTCCTTAAAATCTGCCTCTTTGACCAAGTTTTTGGACAACAGCCTAAGTATGGGATATGGGGAGCAGGTGGGAAAATGGATTGGAAGCCCAAGATCAGCAATGATCATATTGAATGGCGGAGCAGGCTCGATGGGCCATGTGGTCTACTCCTGCTCCTGTTTGCTTGTGTTTCTTTTCTAATATATCCTGATGTGGCTCAGTGTCAGATTTTATAACACTCCTATAAAGCACCTTGGGGTGCACATTAAAGGTGCTATATAATATAAGTTGTTCACAGAATCACAGAATTTTAAAGGCACCAAAGGATGCCATTCAGCCCATTGTGTCTGCACCGGCTCTCCAAATGAGTGCCATTGCCATTGCCATGCCTTTTCCCCATACCCCTGAACATTGTTTCTATTCAAATAATCATCTAATGCCTGCTTGAATGCTTTGATTGAACCTGCCTCTGCCACACTTCCAGGCAGTGCATTCCAGACCTGAACCTACTCGTTGTGTGAAAATTTTTTCTCACATCACATTTGCTTCTTTTGCAAATCACTTTAAATCTGTGGCCTCTCTTTCTTGATCCTTTTACAAGCGGGAACAGCTTATTCCTATCTACTCTGTCCAGCCCCCTCATGATTTTGAGCATCTTGATCGAATCTCCTTTCAGCCTTCCTCTCTCCAAGGAGAAAAGTTCCAACCTCTCCAATATATCTGCGTAACTGAAATTTCTCATCCCTGGAGCCATTCTTGTAAACCTCTTCTGCACTCTCTTCAATGTGTTCACATCCTTCCTTTGGTGTGCCAGAACTGTGCACAATACTCCAGCCGAGGTTTAACGAGTGTTTTATATAAATTAAGCATAACCTCCCTGCTCTTGTACTCTATGCCTCTATTCATAATACCCAGGATACTATATGCTTTATTAACTGCTCTCTCCACCTGTCCTGCCACCTTCAATGATCTATGCACATATACACCCAAGTCTTTCTTCTCTTGCATCCCCTTCAAAATTTTGCCCCTTATTTTATATTGTCTGTCCATGTTTTTCCAACCAAAATGCATCACCTCACACTTCTCCGCACTGAACTTCATCTGCCATCAATCTGTCCACTCCACCAGTTTGTCTATGTTTTCTTGAAGTTCCACAACATCCTCCTCACAATTCACAACACTCCCAAGCTTCACATTATCTGCAAACCAAGATCTAAATCATTAATATAGATCAGGAAAAGCAAGGGTCCCAATACTGACCCCTGGGGAACTCCCCTACAAAGCTTCCTCCAGCCACTAAAAATATCCATTGACCATTACTCTCTGCTTCCTATTTTTCAGCCAATTTTGTATCCACTTTGCTACTGTCCCTTGCATTCCATGAGCAATAACTTTTCTCACAAGCCTGTCATGTGGCACTGTATCAAGGAAACCTCCTGCTGATTACCATGTACTGCTCTCCCTCAGCTGATGAATCAGTGGTCCTTCATATTGAACACCACTTAGAGGAAACATTGAGGGTGGCAAGAGTGCAGAATGTACTTTGGGTGAGGAATTTCAATGTCCATCACCAAGACTGGCTCGGTAGCACCACTACTGAGCGAGCTGGCTGACTCCTAAAGGACATAGCTGCTAGACTGGGTCTGCAGCTGATGGCGAGGGAACTGATAAGAGAGAGAAACATACTTGACCTCATGGTCACCTACCTGCCTGCTGTAGATGCAGCTGTCCATGACAGTATCGGTAGGAGTGTCTACCGCACAGTCCTTGTGGAGATGAAATCCCGTCTTCGCTTTGAGGAAACTCGCTACCGTGTTGTGTGGCACTACCACCATCCTAAATGGGATATATTTCAAACAGGTCTAGCAGCTAAAGACTGTGCATCAATGAGGCTCTGTGGGCCATCAGCAGCAGAATCGTACTTGAACATAATCTATAACCTAATGGCCTGGCATATCCCCCACTCTACCATTACCACCAAGCCAGGGGATCAACCCTGGTTCAATGAAGAGTGCAGGAGGGCATGCCAGGAGCAGCACCAGGCATACCTAAAAATAAGCTGTCAACCTGGTGAAGCTATAATACTTGGGTGCCAAACAGCATAAGCAGCAAGTGATAGACAGAGCTAACTCATTCCACAACCAATGGATCAGATCTAAGCTCTGCAGTCCTGCCACATCAAGTTGTGAATGGTGGTGGACAATTAAACAGCTCGAAGGAGGAGGAGGCTCCACAAACATCCCCATCCTCACATCATTGCAAAAGAAATAGCTGGAGCATTTGCTACAATGTTCAGCCAGAAGTGCCAAGTGGATGAGCCATCTTGGCCTCCTCCTCCGGAGGACCCCAGCATTGCAGATGCCAGTCTTCAACCAATTCGATTCTTTCCACGTGATATCAAGAAATGGCTGAAGGCACTGGATGCTGCAAAGGCTATGGGCCCTGACAATATTTCGGGAATAGCACTGAAGACTTTGCCCCTAGCCAAGCTGTTCCAGTACAGTTACAACACTGGTGCCTACCTGCTATGTGGGAAATTGCTCAGGTATGTCCTGCATACAAGCAGCAGGACAAATCCAACCCAGCCAGTTACCACCTCATCAGTCTACTCTTGATTAAAGTAATGGAAGGAGTCATTAACAATGCTATCAAGCGGCACTTGCTTAGCAATAACCTGCTCACTGATGCCCAGTTTGGGTTCTGCCAGGGCCACTCAGCTCCTGACCTCATTACAACCTTGGTTCAAACATGGACAGAGCTGAACTGCTGAGGTGAAGTGAGAGTGACTGCCCTAGCAAAACTGGAGTCAATGGGAATCAGGGGGAAAACTCTGCACTGGTTGGAGTCATATCTAGCACAAAGGAAGATGGTTGTGGTTGTTAGAGGTCAGTCATCTCAGCTCGAGGGCATCACTGCAGGAGTTCCTCAGGGTAGTATCCTCGGCCCATCTTCAGCTGCTTCATCAATGACCTTCCTTCCATCATAAGGTCAGAAGTGGGGATATTCGCTGATGATTGCACAATGGTCAGCATCACTTGTGTAACATTTGTGCCACACAAGTGTCAGGAAATGACCATCTCCAACAAGAGAGAATCTAACCATCAGCCCTTAACTTTCAATGCCATTACCATCACTGAATCCTCCACTACTAACATCCGGAGGGGAGGGTTACAATTGACCAGAAACTAAACTGGACTAGCCATATAAATACTGTGGCTACAAGAGCAGGTCAGAGGCTAGGAATCCTGAGATGAGTAGCTCACCTTCTGACTCCCCAAAGCCTGTCCACCATCGACAAGGCACAAGTCAAGAGTGTGATGGAATACTCTCCACTTACCTGGATGCATGCAGCTCCCACAACACTCAAGAAGCTTGACATTGTCCAGAACAAAGCAGCACGCTTGATGGGCACCACATCCACATACATTCGCTCCCTCCACCACCAACGCATAGTGGCAGCAGTGTGTACCATCTACAAGATGCACTGCAGGAGTTCACCAAGGTTCCTTAGACAGCGTCTTCCATACCCACAACCACTACCATCTAAAATGACAAGGGCAGCAGATAAATGGGAACACCACCATCTGGAAGTTCCCCTCCAGTCACTCAGCATCCTGACCTGGAAATATATCACTGTTCCTTTACTGTGGCTGGGTCAAAATCCTGAAACTCCCTTCCTAACAGCACTATAGGCGTACCTACACCACATGGACTGCAACAGTTCAAGAAGGGAGCTCACCACCCCCTTCTCAAGGGCAACTAAGGATGGACAATAAATGCTGGCTGGGCCAGCAGAGCCAACAACCCCTGAATGAATAAAAAAAATCAAAAGCATTTTGAAAGTCCACGTACAGTACATCAACAGCATTACCTTCATCGACCTTTTCTGTTATCTCTTCACAAAACTCCAGCAAGTTAGTTAAGCACGATTTCCCCTTTAGAAATCCATGCTGGCTCTTCCTTATCAACCCATTTTTTCCATGTGACTACTAATTCTATCCTGAATAGTTGTTTCTAGAATCTCGCCCACCACTGAAGTTAACCTGACTGGTCTGTAATTGCTGGGCTTATCCTTACAATCTTTTTGAACAAGGGCATAATTTTTGTAATTCTCCAGTCCTCTGGCACCACCCCTGAGTCTAGGGAAGACTGAAAGGTTATGGCCAGTGCCCCTGCAATTTCTACTCTCACTTCCTTCCTTAGATGCATCTTTCAGGTCCTAGTGCCTTGTCAACTTTAAGCACCGACAGTCTATTCAACACTTCCTCCTCATCAATTTTGAACCCTTCTAGTTACAGAGTTTCCTCGTCTGTCACCATGGCCTGAGTAGCATCTGCTTCCTTGGTAAAGACGGATGCAAAGTATTCATTTAATACCTCAGCCATGGCTCCTTTGTCCATGTGTGAATTCTCTTTGAGGTCCCTAATCAGCCATACTCCTCCTTTTACCACCCTTTTACTATTTATACACCTATAGAAAACTTTGCAATTCCCCTTTATATTGGCTGCCAATTTTTTCCCAAAATCCCTCTTTGCTTCTCTATTATGCTTTATCATCTCCCCTCTGAACCTTCTGTATTCCTCTTGGTTCTTAGTTGTATTTTCTACCTGACACCTGCCATAAGCATGCTTTTTCTTCTTCATCTTGATTTCTATCTCCTTTCATCCAGAGAGCTCTGGATTTGTTTGAGCTACCTTTCCCTTTCGATGGAATATACCTTGACTGTGCCCGAACCAATTCTTTTTTGAAGGTAGCCCATTGTTCAGCTATAGTTTTTCCTGCCAATCCTTCATTCCAGTCTAACTGGCCCAGATTCATTCTTGCCCCATTGAAGTCGGCTCTTGTCCAGTTAATTATTCTTACTCTGGATTGCCTACCGTCCTTTTCTTTCATCATCCTAAAATGTACAATACAATGATCACTGTCTCCTAAACGTTCCTCCACTGACACTTAATCTACTTGGCCCACCTCATTTCCAAGAGCCAGGTCCAACAGTGCGTCTTTTCTTGTTGGATTGGACACATACTGCTGTAGAAGTTCCCAAGGGTAATTAGGGATGGGCAACAAATGCTGGCCTAGCCAGCAACGCCCCCATCCTATGAATGAATAAAAAAAAGAAAATTCTCCAGAACACAATCTTGGGACTTTGCCCCTCTCCACCCTTTACACTACCACAGTTCTAGTCTACAATCAGGTAATTAAAGTCACCCGTTATAACTACTCTATGCACCTCTCTATCATTTCTCTGAAGATTTGTTCTTCTACATCCTTCTCACTATCTGGCAATCTATGGACCACACTGAGCAATGTAACTGCACTCTTTTTGTTCCTTAGATCTAGCCAAATTGATTCTGTCCTTGAACCCTCTGGAATCCTCTTTCTCCAGCTCTCCTTAACCAATACCGCCAACCCTCTTCCTTTCCTATCTTTTCCGAACACCTTGAATCCAGGAATATTTCTTGAGCAGAATATTTCTTTTATCACCACAACATCATATTTCCACATGGCAATCTGCACCTGTAGCTCCCCAATCTTATTTTCTATACTCTTGTGCATTCACATTTATGGATAGTGATCCTGATTTAGATTTTGTTACTTTCTCCCTTATCCTGACTTTACCTGTTAACTTACTATTCTCTAAACTCATGCTATCTGCCTCTCCCAGTATTTTGTGGACCCTGGTATTCCTATCTAATATCCTCTCCTGGTTGCCACACCCTTCCTGAGTTAGTTTAAAGCCCTCCCATCAGCACCAGCAAAACGCCCCACAAGGAACTCAGTCCCAGCTCTGTTCATGTGCAACCCGTCCGGCTTCTACAGGTGCCATCTCCCTCAGAGCCAGTCCCAGTGTCCCAGGAATCTAAAGCCCTCCCTCCTAAAGCAGAAAGCCGATTTGTGAGCGGGACCTCAGGAGACTCCTGTACATACTACCTGCCTACTTGCCTTGGACTGCCTGGTAGTCACCCAGGACCTACTTACCAAAGCCGCTGTTCTTCTTTCTGAGGAAAGGTAGAAAAGGAAAGGAGCACCTCCGCCCCAAACTTCCTCAGTCACCAAACTCCAACTGAAGCACTCCACTGCAGCCCAAAACAGCACTCAGTGCAGACAAAGTCAGCACTATAAGATAGCCTACTTTTATACTTTCTGAACCTAGCCTCTGAAAACCTGATTAAGCCAGTTATCTATTTAACTAGTTGCTGCTGCAAGCAGAGCCTGTATGAGCCCTGTTTTAAGGCTGGACTAAAACTTACCTTCTTTCAACCCTAAAAGCCACTTTTAGTAAATTGCTAAATTAAAGAAAGATTTGATAGGTTTGATTTGATTTGATATCAGTAATAGAATTTAACCCTTAAACTCACTCAGTCATCAAACTCTGACTGAAGCACTCAACTACAGCCTAAAACTGCACTCCAGTGCAGGCATGTTTACTCATAGGTGTTTACAGCACAGAAGGAGGCCATTCATTCTATCATGTCTATGCCAGTCAGCAATGATCTGGCTACAATAACCCCATTTTCCGGCACTTGGCCCATAGCCCTGAGGCTATGACAACGCAAGTAAATATCTAAATACTTCTTAAATGTTTTGAGAATTTCTGACTCAACCACCCTTTCAGGCAGTGAGTTCCAGACTCCCACCATGCTCTGGGTGAAAAAATTTCTCCTCAACTCCCCTCTTAGCCTTCTACCTCTTACCTTAAATCTTTGCCCCTGGTTATTGACCCCTCCATTAATGGAAAAAGTGCCTTCCTATCCACCATATCTATGCCCCTCATAATCTTATATGCCTCTATCAGGTCCCTTCTCAACCTTTAATGCTCTGAGGAAAACAACCCCAGCCTACCCAATCGTTCCTCGTAGCTCAGACACTCCAGCTCAGGCAGCATCCTGGTAAATCTCCTCTGCATCCTCTCCAGTGCAATCACATCCTTGCTACAATGTGGTGACCAGAACTGCACACAGTGCTCCAGCTGTGCCCTAACCAGCGTTTCATACAGTTCCAGCATAACCTCCTTGCTCCTGTATTCTATGCCTCAGCTAATAAAAGTAAGTATCCCATATGCCTTCTTAACCATCTTATCTACCTGTCCTACTACCTTCAGGGATCTGTGGATATGCACACCAAGTCCCTTCAGTACTTTCCAGGGTCCTACCCTTCATAGTGTAATCCCTTGACTTTTTAGCCCTCCTCAAGCGCATTACCTCACATTTTTCCAGGTTGAATTCCATTTATCTCTGCTCTGCACACATGACCAGTCCATTGATATCATTTTGCAGTTTACAGCTACCCTCCTCACTTTTTACCACCCTACTAATTTTCGTGTCATCCGCGAACGTCTTGATCATTCCCACAACATTTAGGTCCAAATCATTTATGTACACCACAAACAGCAAGGGCCCCAGCACTGAGCCCTGTGGAACTCCACTGGAAACAGACTTCCAGTCACAGAAACATCTCTTTACCATCACCCTCTGCTTCCTCCCTCTCAGCCAATTTTGAATCCAACGTGCAACTTCGCCTTGGATCCTATGGGCTCTTACTTTCTTGACCAGTCTGCCATGAGGGACCTTATCAAAAGCCTTGCTAAAGTCCATGTAAACCACATAAAATGCATTTCCCTCATCAACACTCCTGGTTACCACCTCAAAAAATTCAATCAAATTTGTCAAACACGACCTTCCCTTAACAAATCCATGCTGACTATCCCTGATTAATCCACGTCTCTCCAAGTACAGATATATTCTGTCCCTCAGAATTCTTTCTAATAAACTCCCCACCATTGACGTTAGACTGACTGGCCTGTAATTTCCTGGTCTATCCCTTCCTCCCTTTTTTAATAATGGGACAACGTTAGCAGTCCGCCAGTCCTCTGGCACCTCACCTGTGGCCAGAGAGGATTTGAAAATTTATGCCAGGGTCCCTGACATCTCTTCCCTTGCCTCCCTCAACAGCCTGGGGCACATCTCATCCGGGCCTGCAGATTTATCCACTTTTAAGGCCATTAAATCTGCTAGTGCCTCCTCTCTCTCTATGTTAATTTCCTGTAATGTTTCAGAGTCCTCCACCCTGATGTTTATACCTACGTCATCCTTTTTCATTGTGAAGACCAACTCAAAAAGTATTCATTGAGGACTGTACCCACATCTTCTGGGTCCACACACAGATTACCTCTATGTTGCCTAATTGGCCCTACTCTTTCCCTAGTTATTCTTTTGCTCTTTATATATTAAAAAACCCCTTTGGGTTTTCCTTTATTCTACCCACCAATGCTTTCTCATGCACTCTCTTAGCTTTCCTAATTTCTTTTTTAAGCTCCCCGCTGCACTTTTTATACTCTTCTAGGGACTCTGCTGTATTGAGCCCTCAGTATCTGCCATAAGCTTCTCTTCTTAATCCTAACCTTTATGTCCCTTGACATCCAGGGTCCTCCGGACTTGGTACTCCCCTTTGTCTTTACAGGAACATATTTGCCCTGTACTCTTGCTAGTTCCTTCTTGAATATCTCCCACTGCTCTGGCACAGTTTTATCTGCAAGTAGCTGCTCCTAGTCCACGTGGGCCAAATCATATCTCATCTTAGCAAAATTAGCCTTCCTCCAACTTTTATTCCCAGCCCAACTTTACCCTTTTCCATAACTATCCTAAATCTAACTGAATTATGGTCACTATCTCCAAATTGCTCCCCTACTGATACGCCTTCCACTTGCCTGGCTCATTTCTGAATATTAAGTCCAGAACTGCCCCTCCCTTGTTGGGCTTTCTACATACTGGCTAAAGTAGTTCTCCTGGATGCAACTTAAGAATTTTGCTCCCTCTCTACCTTGCACACTGAAACTATCCCAGATAATATTTGGGTTGTTAAAATTCCCTACTATTGTTGCCTTATTATTCTTAGACTTCTCTGAAATTACATATTTGATCCTCTATCTCTCCCTCACTGTTTGGGGGCCTATAGTACACACCCAACAGCATGTTTGCCCCTTTTGTGTTTTTTACTTCTACCCATATGGCCTCACTTGACGATCCTTCCAAGATATCATCCCTCCTCCCTGCTATAATTGATTCCTTGATCAATATTGCAAACCCCCACTCCTCTTCTATCCCCCTCTCTATCTCATCTGAATATCCTATAACCAGGAATCCTGGCCAATCCTGCCCTTCTTTTAGCCAAGTCTCGGTGTTACGATGATATCATACTCTCACGTGCCTGTCTGTGCCCTCAGCACATCTGTCTTATTCTTCAGGCTCGTTGCATTAAAATATGTTCCAATTAGCCTTGCTAGACCTTCTTATCTAGCCTATGTTTCCTCTCCCTTCCAGACTCACTTACTAGTGTTTTAGCTTCTAATTCCATCTCAGCTTCTTTCCCCTCTGAACTACTTTTCAGGATCCCATCCCCCTGCCAATTTAGTTTAAATTCACCCCAACAGCATTAGCAAACCTCCCTGTGAGGATGTTGGTCCTGTTCCTGTTCAGATGTAACCCATCAAGCTTTCACAGGTCCCAGCTCCCCCCAGGAACGGTCCCAATGCCCCTGGAATCTAAAGCTCTCCCTCCTGAACCATCTCTCTAGCATTCATCTGCTCTATCCTTCTGTTTCTATACATTCTACTGCGTGACACTGGGAGTAATCCGGAGATTACTACCTTTGAAGTCCTGCTTTTCAATTTCCTACCTAAATCCCTAAAGTCTGCTTGCAGGACCTCCGTTCTCTTTCTTCCTTATGTCATTGGTCCCAACATGGATCATGACCTCTGACTGTTCACTGTCCCCCTACTGAATGCCCTGCTGCTGTTCTGTGAGATCTCTTACCCTGCCGCCTGGGAGGCAACATGCCATCCTGGAGTCACTTCTACAGCTGCAGAAGTGCCTGTCTACTCCCCTCACTAATGAATCCCCTACCACTATTGCTCTTCTACACTTCTTCCTCTGCACCCCACCTCCCCCGAGCAGCAGGAACACCCACAATGCCTTGGCTCTGGTTGGCCTCCACAAAGGACCTGTCACTCTCAACGTTTCCAAGGCCAAAAAACAGTTTGCAAGCGAGATGCACTTGGAGGATTCCCTCACTACCTGCCTGGTCTCCTTCTTCTGTATGGTGGTCACCCAGTCCCTCTCTGCTTGCACTTCCTTGATCTGCAGGATGACCATGTCCTGAAACATGTGACCCACGAATCTCTCAGCCTCGTGAATACACCACAGTGCCCCCAGCTGCTGCTCAACCTCCAAAACCCTCAGAGGCACCTCCTGCGCACATAGTCATTCAGACCACCAGGTGCATCTACGATTTCCCACTTAGCGCAGGATGAGCTCTCCAGGCATATCTTGACTAAATAGAATATGGGCCCTTGCTTTTACCTTACCCTTACTCCTACTTGAGTAGAGACTAGATGCTAGATCCTCCAGGTGCTGCTGACTACCTATCCCAGGGTCCTCTTCTTGCACTCTCCTCTAGGAGCTGCTGACATTTTTTTTTGAAAAATATACCTTATTCATAAAATATCTGGAAGAATATTCCAAACCATTTCAAAATCACTATCACATAAGTACAATCAGATTCAACTTTTACACATGTATCACAAGGTGCATCAATACAATCAATGAATACGTAATCATTTTAATCTGGTCAATGCAGACAATCAGACAACCTCCTCTTGCACTCTCTTCTCAGTGCTGCTGACTGCCTGTCCCAAGGTCCTCCTCTCGCACTCTCTTCTAGGTGCTGCTGACTGCCCGTCCAAGGTTCTCCTCCCGGTGCTGCTGACTGCCTGTCCCAAGGTCCTCCTCTCACACTCTCCTAAGCATGTAATTTCAATGTTCTCAATTGATTGTCAAAAAGAAATCTGATCTACTCTAATTTAATCTAATCCAATCACTTAATCTGCTCCTTTATTCAAATCTGACCAATCCATTTGAATTTTATTTAATCTATTCTAGCCTATTCTATTCTGACCTAATTCAATGAAATGTGTTTTAATCTAAACTGTTCAACTCTGATCTAATATAATTTACTCTTTCTCTAAATTACACCAACCTAATCAATACAATATATTTGAATCTAATCTAATCTAGCTCACTTTCACCTAACCAAAATGTACTTTTCTAATCTAAATTAATTTAGCTGAATCCATTCTAGTCTAATTTAATTTAATTATTCTAATCTCATCCAATCAACAATGTAGTGATGATTATTAATGTTTGAAATTTACAACACTTTCATTGGGATTTGGGTTTCTGCTCAGCAGTGTTTTTTTAAGATGTGAATTTATTTGTGCTGAAATAACAGGAACAGAGCCCCCAGGAAATGGACATGACGGAGAGACTGTGGAATCCAAGCAGCAGAGAAGATGAATTTGGATGAAGTTCATGGAACCCAAACATGGATGGCCTTCAATTTCAATTATTAACTAAATTGAGAGACTGAGCAGGTTCTATTGGCTTCTCAAAAACTGCATTTAAACTCAAGACTGCTTACCACCTTCTTCCGTGATACGAAAAGCACTAACTTCCCAAGATTTTGGAGGATCGACCTCTGATGTTAACCTGTGGGAAAAGAAACATCATAATGGAATGTTCATTCCTCATATTGCCTTTCCAAAAGGATATTTTAGTTAAATGTTTCGATATATATTTACCCATAATTATGTAAACGATAACTTTAAAATTTCCTGCCTACTTGTGGCCAGATTCATTCACAATTGGGGCCCAAATCAAATGTGTGGCCATAGGAACTCTTCAGTGTCATCCCAAGAGGATCATTTAAACCTATTACATTGGCAGGGAAATCACAGGATCAAGTGGAATATCAACATTACTCTCCATTCACTTCAACAGAGAATCAAACTTGGTGGCTGTAAACCAACACTGCTCCCAGTTCCCTCAGTTTTCTGAATGACAGGTTTAGGTTCAAACTGATCCCTTACTCTCCATTAATTTGTGATGACTCCGAAGTTGCGAACGCGAGTTCCCTGCAATTGTGATTGTCAGAGGCTCCCTTCAAATGGTGACCAGATTTGCTGTCCTCTGTCCTTGGCATTTTATAGTTGATTTCAGAAATAAAACTGGTTCATTTCCTGGGTCTATCCCTGATCTACATTACATTGCAAGAGGAGCTGAAGGAAGGGGACCAGAGAATTGAGAAAATTGAGACTCTCCAAAGTGTAATTTAAACCAATTCAATAAAAATCCTAAGGCCAGTGAACTGTGTGCTAACTTTGCCCTTCCCGGTCTCTCTCAGAAGGCAAATGCTCTTTTTCTCCCATTTTTCTTGTCCTGCACCCTGGCACTTTGTGGCAGGAAGAATTGTTCTGGTCGTAATGTGTGGGGACAATATTATGTAAGGACATATTAGAGAACTTTAAAAGTATGAAGGGATTTGATAAGGTAAACAGAAAGATGATGTTTCCACTTGTGGGGTAGCTCTGAACCAGCGGTGATTAATATAAGATAGTCACTAATAAACTCAAAAGGGAATTCGGGAGAAACTGCTTTACCTAGATTTGTTGAAATGTTTTTGCCATGCGGTATAGAAAAATAACACCAATGCATTTAAGGAAAAGGTGGATAAACACACAAGGAGAGAGGAATAGAAAGATATGGTGTCGTCCATGTAAATCTTTTAGCTTTGCACATTCCCCATTGTCAAATAACTTCAATACATGTTTCTATCAATCACTTTTGTTCACAATCATAGGCGCTCCCTAATTAAAATATGGCATGCTGCACCAGTCTACTATACCTGTATGTTTTATTTCCAGAGGTTTTCTGTATCTTCCACATCCAAGCGTGGTCATATATGGGATATATAGTCTGGTGTGTATTCGCGATCCCAATAGCTGAACAGGGGGAGGGAGCATAACGTACATTTAGAAATGAATCAATTCTTACTTGTCATTATAAGCAACTTGGGAAATCTTGCAAAAGAAGTCTCCATTGCCACAATTCATAACAATTTAGCTAATGGGTCCTCGTTAAATTTGCAAGGTGCCTTATTTTGACACAATCATCAAGCCATTCATTTTAGGCATGAAATGGTAGATAATATGCTGTAATCATAAATGATTATTGAAATGTTGATGAGTTCTCCCACTGCTTTGATGGATGTGTGTTCACCAAGGAGACCAAGTTGGTGTTGTCTCATTTGTGATGTTAAACCAAATCTTGATTTGCAGATCCGAGTGCCAACATTACATTTGAAGAATTGTTGGAGAGGTGGTGAAGGCATGGGCTTTGCAGTGAAATCTGACTCCATTCTCCTCAGATGTTGAGATTGGTTAATGACAGAGCCTTCTCCATTTGAATCTGTCCAGAGCTGTTTTCACCTATATAGTCGGGTCCAACTAACAGGCCCTGAGATTGTCTTTCAGAATGTCCTTGTGTTACAAGTGTGAGGTTTACATGATTATTCTGTTTTAGGACTAATATTGTTTGGTTTAAAAGGTTATCATGGTTTGGAATTATATTGTTAAAGGTGGGTGAAGTGAAAGGAATCACGTGACCCATGTTGGATGCTGTCTGACAACAAAATTGGGTGATTTAGTTGTTAGATTATAAACATTGTGTTAGTGAAAGGGATGTGCCGAAGGTTAACATCTGGGGACAATGACAGATCTTTCTAAATCCACAACAAGAAGACCCCAAGTCTCCTAAAACCCTGAAAGGTATTATCGATATTAAGTCATAAATAGTTAGGCTGGAAGCTTTTCCTTTGATTCTAAGAGGAAAAGCAGTGGTAATTAGAGATAGTTGCTCGTGTGTTTCCCGTTGCCATGGAGAGACTGGTAGAGGAAGCCATTTTGAGATCTGATTACAGGCTTCCCTATAAACCCAGAGAAACCACAGACAGAATGAAGTTGCAATTTTGGTCTTCGGTTGGCCTCCAGCATATTGGGAGGAATAGAGCAAGACACTAGATATTGGCTAGGCCTGCACCCTAAGCAGAGAAAATACTGACCATCATTCACTACGTGCAATGTGAATGGGAGCCTAGTTTGAAAGCCTAGTTCATGAGGAGTTAAATATGGCTGGAGGGTTTGCCTAGTTGAACCTATAGAGGGAAAACTCTCACAGTGAAAGATAGTTATGGGAAATAGGACAGCCAATTTGCACACAGTAAGTTCCTACAAATAAGAATGTGATAAGGACCAGATAATTTTTTTTGTGACATTGATTGAGGGATAAATATTGGCCAAGACACCAGGGAGAACTCCCCTGCTCTTTGAAATATAGCAATGGGATCTTTTACATCCACTTCAGGGGACAGTCAGGTTCTTAGTTTAATGTTTACTCCAAACGTTGGGACTTCCAACAGTAAGGCATCCTCTCAGTGCTGTACTGGAGTGTTATACTTGCTTTTTGTACTCAAGTCCTGAAGTAGGACTTGAATCCAGAACGTTGTGACTCAGAGGTAAAATGCGACTGACTAAGCTACGACTGACCTGTCATCACTGAACTTAAATCCAGGAACTCCCTCCCTAACAACACTGTGCATTGAGTGCTGCCTTGGGATGCATTTGAGTGCTTCAGTTGGAGTTTGGTGAGTGAGGGGATTTAAGGGTTAGCTTCTATCTGCATTCTCATCTTTATTTAATTAAGCCATTAACTAAAAGTTGCTCTTTGGGTTGGGAGAAGGTGAGTTTTAGTCCAGCTTTTAAACAGGACTCATTCAGGCTCTTCTTGTAGTTAGCCATTTGAAAAACTGATTTAAACAAGTTTTCGGAAGCGAGATTCAGGGAGCATAAAAGCAGAAATAAAAACAGCAAATTCTGGAAAAACTCAGCAGATCTAGCAGCATCTGTGGAGAGAGAAACAGAGTTAATGTTTTGAGCTCATATGACCCTTCTTCAGAGCTGGAAACGTGATGAAATTTATATTGTTTAAGAGGGGGTGGGGCAGATGAAGCTGGATAAAAGGACAGGTGGGGACAAAGGAGGGATTGCTAAAGATGTCATGAACTAAAGGACAAGGAGTGTTAATGGTAGTGGTTAGTGCTAAAAAAGGTGCTGATGGTGGCATAAAGGTAAGAAAGCAGAATGTGATAATAGCAGAACAAGGGTAGCATTGTGTGAAAGAACAACGTGGAACAAGTAACAGATGGCCTTATAGGGGATGGGACGTGGGGAAGGGGCCGTGGTGGGGAAAAAAAGGATAGCAAATGGGATATAAGGGGAAGGATAAAACTACGGATAAATGGATAAAATAAAAATAAGTGGATAAAAAAATAAAAATTAATGTAGACAAAAGGGGATTAAAAAACGATGGTGAGGATGGAGGAGAGAGTTCATGGTTTGAAGTTGTTGAACTCAATGTTAAATCCGGAAGGCTGTAAAGTGCCTAATTGGAAGATGAGGAGCTGTTCCTCCAGTTTGCAATGAGCTTCACTGGAACATTGCAGCAGGCCAAGGACAGACATGTAGGCATGAGAGCAGGGTGGTGTGTTGAAATGGCAAGCGAACTGGGAGGTCTGGTTCATGCTTGCAGATAGACCAGAGGTATTCTGCAAAGCAGTCACCCAGTCTGCGTTTGGTCTCTCCAATGTAGAGAAGACCACATTGGGAGCAGCAGATCCAGTAAACCAAATTGAAGGAGGTGTAAGTGAAGCGTTCCTTCTCCTGAAAGGAGTGTTTGGGCCCTTGGACGGTGAGGAGGGAGGAGGTAAAGGGGCAGGTGTTATACCTTATGCAATTGCATGGGAAGGTGCTGTGAGAGGGGGATGAGGCGTTCGGGTGATGGAGGAGTGGACGGTCCCTACGGAATGCCGACAGGTCGGTTGGGGGAGGGGGGGGAGGGGGGTGGGTGGTGGAGGTGGTGGTGAGGGGAAGATGTGTTTGGTGGTGGCATCATGCTGGACTTGGCGGAAATGGCAGAGGATGATCCTTTGAATGCGGACACTGGTGGGGTGAAAAGTGAGGACAAGGGGGACCCCATCATGGTCCTGGGAAGGAGGGGAAGATGTGAGGACAGAGGCATGGGAGATGGGTCGGACACGGCTGAGGACCCTGTCAACCAGTGGGAGGAAAACCTCGGTTAAGGAAGAAGAACGACATGTCAGAAGTGCTATTTTGGGACACACTGGTCTACTCCTTACCACCAATATCTCATCCCTTCCCATGGCACCTTCCCATGCAATCGCAGAAGGCGCAACACCTGCCCCTTTACCTCCTCCCTCCTCACTGTCCAAGGGCCCAAACACTTCTTTCAGGTGGAGCAGTGCCTAACTTGCACCTCCTTCAATTTGGTCTATTGCATTCTGCTCCCAATGTGGTCTCCTCTACATCAGGCAGACCAAATGCAGACTGGGAGACTGCTTTGCGGAACACCTCTGGTCTGTCTGCAAGCATAAACCAGACCTTTCTTTCGCTTGCCATTTCAACACACCACCCTGCTCTCATACCCACATGTCTGTCCTTGGCCTGCTGCAATGCTCCAGTGAAGCCCAACGCAAACTGGAGGAACAGCACCTCATCTTCCGATTAGGTGCTTTACAGCCTTCCGGACTTAACATTGAGTTCAACAATTTCAGACCATGAACTTTCTCCTCTATCCTCACCTCACTTTTTTCAAATCCCCATTTTCTACATTCATTTTTATTTTTTATCCATTTATTTTTATTAATTTATCCGTGGTTTTATCCCCTTTTAAACACCCCCTTCTATCCCATTTTCTAATCCTTTCTTCCCCCCATCACTGCCCCCTCCCCATCTCATCCCCTACAGAGCCATCTGTTAATTATTCCATGTTTTCTTTCACACAATGCTACCCTTGTTCTGCTATTATCACATTCTGCTTTCTTACCCCTTTATGCCACTTGTCAGCACCTTTTTTAGCCCTAACCACTACCATTAATAATCCCTTTCTCCTTTAGTTCATGATATCTTTGTCAATCCCTCTTTTGTCCCCACCTATCATTGGCCTTCTATCCAGCTCCACCTGCCCCACCCGCCTTAAACAGTGTAGATTTCATCACATTTCCACTTCTCTTCAGCTTTGAAGAAGAGTCATACGGACTCAAAACGTTAACTCTGTTTCTCTCTTTACAGATGCTGCCAGACTTGCTGAGTTTTTCCAGGACTTTCTGTTTTTATTTCAGATTTCCAGCATCCGCAGTATTTTGCTTTTATCTTTGTATTAAATTCACTACCACTTGTCTTGCAGGAATGCCTACCTTGAAGAAGTACTGCTCTTCTCTTCGACAGGATTTCCGTTTGTCTCTTTTGCCCTATTCACCTTCATTGCTTTCCATTTCCCTCCTGGTGTTTGACAAGGTGTTTGCCAAAACTCGCTTTCATAGCCATATTTCCTTCCTCAGCAACTGCCTCCACTCCGACTTACCCCATGTGGATTTCAACTGAAGTTCCATCCCTCATGTTTCGAACCCACCCAGGATTACAGGTATCTCCAGGATATACAATGCTTCTTGGACTGCTGCTCTCGCCGCATCCTGAGATCCACACTCAGTGCCGTGTACCACCATATTAACACACTCGACCTCTCCCTCCAGCAGCATCTATTCATCCTATCTCAAAGCTGTCCTTCTCCCCAGTTTCATTTTATTCTTTGTCTCATCCGATATCTTAACAAGAAACTTTTCCTCTTCCTTTCAGATGCTAAGGAACCCAAGCTCCAACAACTTCATGATACCAACGCCCAACCAGGACCCTCCACCCCTTCCTGTCCCTCTGACCCCCTTCCTGTCTTCGAATCCCAGCCCTTGCCGTGTATTCACCATACCCTCTGACCTTCCCCCCTCTGAAGCTGAATGTTCTGTACTCAGAAGAGGACTCAGTTTCATACCCTTACGCCCTCACCTCAATGAATTCCGGGCTCGGCACGATGCTGAACTCTATTTCCACCGTCTTTTTCTCCATGCTCACTTCTTTGGGCAGGACACCTCCCTCTATTTCACAGATCCTTTCACCCACCTCCAGTATTATCCCTCCACCTGGAGCCCTCCCTCCGGCCTCTTACCTGCTCTTGATCTTTTCATTGAGAACTTTTGGCATGACATCGGCCACCTCAATTTCTTTCCTCCTCTCACCCACTCTAATCTGTCTCCTTCTGAACTTGCCGCACTCCGTTCTCTCAGGTCCAACCCTGACTTTTTTATCAAACCTGCCGACAAGGATAGTGCTGTTGTTGTCTAGTGTACTGACCTCTATCTTGCAGAGGCTGAGCGCCAACTCCCAGGCACTTCCTCCTACCTCCCCTGGACCATGACCCTACCATTGAACATCAAGCCATTGTTTCCAGGACTGTCACTGACCTCATCTCCTCTGGAGATCTTCCCTCCACAGCTTCCAACCTCATAGTCCCCCGATCTCGGACAGACCGCTTCTACCTCCTACCCAAAATCCACAAACAGGACTGTCCTAGTAAACGATCACGTCATCCTGTTCCTGTCCCATGGAATTCATTTCTTCCTATTTTGACTCCGTTCTCTCTCCCCTTGTCCAGTCTCTTCCCACCTACATTCGTGATTCCTCTGATGCCCTACGTTAAATCAACGATTTCCAGTTCCTTGGTCCTAACTGCCTCCTCTTCACCATGGACATCTAATCCCTCTCTAACTCCATCCCCCACCAGGATGGTCTGAGGGCTCTAATGCTTGTTCCTTGAATAGAGGCCCAGACAATCACCATCCACCACCACTCTCCTCCACCTGACTGAATTTGTTCTCTCACTGATCAATTGCCCTTAAACTTGTCTTGCTTCCTCCAAATAAAAGGTGTGGCTATGGGTACCCGCATGGGTTCTAGTTATACGTATTTCTTTATGGGTATGTGGGACATTCCTTGTTCCAGTCCTACTCAGGACCCCTCCCACAACCCTCTTTTTCAGCACATCAATGACTATTTTGGTACCGCTTCATGCTCTCATCTGGACCTGGAAAAATTTATCAATTTTGTTTCCAATTTCCACCCCTCTATCACCTTCACATGGTCCTTCTCCGACACTTCCCTTCCATTCCTTGACCTCTCTATCTCAATTTCTGGTGATAGACTATCCACCAATATTCATTGCAAGCCTTGACTACAGCTCCTCACACCCCGTTTCCTGTAAGGACTCCATCCTATTCTCTCAGTTCCTTCGCCTCCGTCGCATCTGTTCTGATGATGCCACTTTCCAAAACAATTCCTCTGACATGTCTTCCTCCTTCCTTAACCGAGGTTTTCCACCCACAGTTGTTGACAGGGCCCTCAACCATGTCCAGCCCATCTCCCGTGCATCTGCCCTCACTCCTTCCTCTCCCTCCTAGAACCATGATAGGGTTCCCCTTGTCCTCACTTATCACCCCACCAGCCTCCACATTCAAAGGATCATCCTCCGCCATTTCCACCAACTCCAGCATGATGCCACCACCAAACACATCTTCTTTTCACACCACCACCACCTCCCCCCCCACCCCCCCGCCACCCCGGGCAGCATTCTGCAGGGATCACTCCCTCTGGGACAACCTGGTCCACTCCTCCATCACCCCCTACACCTCAATCTGCCTCCCACGGCACCATCCCATGCAACCGTAGAAGGTGTTATACCTGCCCCTTTACTTCCCCTCGCCTCACCGTCCAAGGGCCCAAACACTCCTTTCAAGTGAAGCAGCATTTCACTTGCACTTCCCACAACTTAGTCTACTGCATTCGCTGCTCCCAATGCAGTCTCCTCTACATTGGAAACACCATACGCAGACTAGGTGACCGCTTTGCAGAACACCTTCGGTCTGTCTGCAAGCATGACCCAGACCTCCCTGTTGCTTGCCATTTCAACACACCACCCTGCTCTCAAGCCCACATGTCTGTCCTTGGCCTGCTGTAATGTTCCAGTGAAGCTCAACACAAACTGGAGGAACAGCGCCTCATCTTCCGACTAGGCACTTTACAGCCTTCCGGACTTATTATTGAGTTCAACAACTTCGGATCATGAACTCGCTCTTCCATCCCCACCTCCTTTCCGATCCCCCTTTTTCCAATAATTTGTAATTTTAAAAATATATTTTTCTTTTCCCACCTATTTTAAAATTTATTTCGATTTATCATTTATACTTTTTAGCCCATTTCAATCCCTTCCCCCCACCCCACCACCACCAGGGCCATCTGTCACTTGCTTGTCCTGCTTTCTGCCCTTAATGTCCCCATTAGCACATTCCTTAGATAATATCACCATCGTTAACACCCCTTTGTCCTTATGTCAATGACATCTTTGGCAATCTCTTCTTTGCCTCCACCTATCACTGGCCCTCTATCCAGCTCCACCTGTCCCACCCTCCTCAACCAGCTTATATTTCACCACATTTCTATATTTCTTTAATTCTGATGAAGAGTCATATGGACTCGAAACATTAACTGTCTTCCTCTCTGCAGATGCTGTCAGACCTGCTGGGTTTTTCTAGCTACTTTTGTTTTTGTTTCAGATTTCCAGCATCCGCAGTATTTTGTTTTTATTTCATTTGGATTTTCAGAAAGCTTTTGATAAAGTCTCACTTAAGGGGTTAGTGTGCAAAATTGAAGCACATTGGATTGGGGGTAATATATTGGGGGTACAGACTGAGAATTGGTTAGCAGACAGGAAACAGAGTAGGAATAAATGGGTCCTTTTTGGAGTGACAATTGGTGACTAGTGGGGTACCGCAGGGATTAGTGCTTGGGCCCCAGCTATTCACAATATATATCAATGATTTGGATAAGGAAACCAAATGTAATATTTCCAAACTAGGTGGGAATGTGAGAAGTGAGGAGGATGTTAAGAGGCTTCAAGGTGATTTAGACAAGTTGAATGAGTGGGCAAAAAATGGCAGATGCAATATAATGTGGATAAGTGTGAAGTTATCCACTTTGGTAGGAAAAACAGAATTACAGTATTATTTAAATGGTGATAGATTGGGAAATGTTGTTGTGAAAAAGGACCTGGGTGTCCTTGTACACCAATCACTGAAAGCAAGCATGCAGCTGCAACAAGAAGTTAAGAAGGCAAATGGTATGTTGGCCTTCATTGCGAGAGGACTTGAGTACTGGAGCAAGAATGTCTTACTGTAGCTGTACAGGCCTTGGTGGGACCATGCCTCATGTATTGCACGCAGTTTGGGTCTCCTTACCTAAGAAAGGATATACTTGCCATAGAGGGCGTGCAGCTAAGTTCACCAGACTGATTCCTGAGAATGGCAGGATTGTCTTCTGAGGAGAGATTGGGCTGACTAGGCCTGTACTCACTGGAGTTTAGAAGAATGAGAGGGGATCTCATTGAAACGTATAAAATTCTGACAGGGCTGGACAGGCTGGATGCAGGGATGATGTTTTCTCTGGCTGGGGGGCTTAGACAAGGGGTCACAATTTCAGGATATAGGGTAGGCCATTTAGGACTGAGATGGGGAGAAACATCTTCACTCAGATGGTGGTGAACCTGTGGAATTCTCTACCACAGAGGGCTGTGGAGGCCAAGTCACTGAATATACTTAAAGGAGGAAATAGGTAGATTTCTGGATTCTAAAGTCGTCAAGGGGAGAGAGCAGGAGTATGATCATGATCAGCCATGATCATACTGAATGGCAGGGCATGCTCGAAGGGCCGAATGACCTACTACTGCTTCTATTCTCTATGTTTCTGTGGGTGTACCTATACCACAGGGACTGCAGTAGTTCAAGAAGGTGGCTCATCACCATCTTCTCAAGGGCAATTAAGGATGGGCAATAGATGCTCACCTAGCCAGCGATGTTCATGCCCATGAATGAATAAAAAAAATGAATCGATACGGAGTATTGCTGTAAATTTGCTGTCGACGTGTTTTACTTAGGAGGCAGTAGGAAATAGATAGACCTTGAATTCATCCCAAACTTGGTCTGACCTGAGTAAAGTCTTTAAAAAAGAAAATTTTAAAAGCTTCCAAGGCTCTGGTCATGTTGATATGATTATTTAGCAAAAATATTTCAAAGTTTGAGTGTGACGATTCTAGACTAAGATGCTCTACAAATAGATTTCTGTACTTTATACCTTTTTCAAGGTGTCCTTTGTTTCTCTTTTAGTTCCCAACACCCACAGGTCATAAATAACTTTGGCTGGGTTCAGAGTAAACTTGTTTGTCACTTGAGTTAACAAAGTGTTACTTCACAGTAGAAGCATTATACACTGGTTATGTGTTAACTGTCTTTCCTCCAGATTGTTGAATTTAGTGAGTGGAAACATTGTTGGCTTTTTTATTCTTGGTGAGAGGATCTTTGTAAAACTGCAGATTAGTTTTAAATTTTCATCATCTGTGAACTAACACCGAAAAGATAAGATTTGTGTTCATAACTGAAACCTAACTCTAAACAAAGAAGCTGACATTTGATTTCTGACACACTTGTATAGAACAATCCTTACCATTTCGGTGTGATGTTAACGGCCCTCTAATCCATGGAATGGTTGATGTTTCTGAAATTAATCAGATTATTTCAAACAATTACTTTGCTCCATGTTGTTGCTTTAGTTCTGATAATTTTCTCTGCAAACTGTGTGAGATGTGATTTAACAAGCCCACTTGATGGGCCTGGCCATCTCTCTGCTAGCATATATTAGAAGTATCAGCGATGTTGTCCTGATCGCTATATTACAGATGAAGTATTCCACAATTCTTAATGTGGTTTCTGGGTGTCATGGATCCGGCCCACAACCAGAACTCTAAAATTCATGAAGTTAAACATGAGTCGCTTGTTTTAGACACACCGGATATTCAGTTCCAGTGACTTCAATAAAGCACTGCATATCGGGATGAGGTATGACTGGAGCAAAAGCTATTCAACTCTTTTGCACCCCTTCCTGTGTTCAATTTCACCCTTTATGGCTGCATAGTTCTTACTGCTAACCTCTTATTATGAATATTGTACAATCCCACTTTGTTAGTCTTCCCTGATAAGTCAGTGTCCTGAAGTAATCCTTCCATAAGAAGGCATTTGCTGTGATCTACACTGCCTCCCTTCGCTATTTTAGCAGAAATGTTAGCATCTTGGGTTGTATTTTGTATGGAGTGTGGTTAAGTCCCTAAGGAAAAAAATGGACACAAATGGACATCAAAGAAGTAAGAACAACATGGGCAAAAGGTATATAATAGGGAAGAAGTAAGTGATGGAAAATTGTTCACTCAGAGGCGGCAATGCTGCCACTGAGCCACAGCTGACAGCTGAAAAGCAAAATTTAGTCTAGCCTGCTCCTTGAGTTAAATAGCTAAATGTTGATAAACTGTTCAGTACCATTACTCACTGTTCATTTCTGCAGTACTTACTGCTCCTAGTACACAATCATACACAATAGAATTGAAAGGGGGCATTTGTGGAGCAATGAAACCATACTTTGTCATGTAAAGGCATTTTAAATTAGAGCTAATCCATTAACTTTAGACTGATTCAGGATCAAAAGCAGAATGCACTATCACATAAAAGCTTGGAGAAATTTGGAACCCTCTCCACCAAAAGACAGTGGATGTTGTGTGAGGCGGGGGCAGGGGGCCACGGTCAGTTACAGCTTTCATGACTGAGGTGGACTTTTACTCGGTGAGGGTATGGAGGATATGGGGCAAAGTAAGGGAAATGGAGTTGAGGTACAGATCAGCTATGATCTAAGTGAATGGTGGAGGAGGCTTGAGGGGCAGAATGACAGCCTCTGGTTCTTAATGTTTCAATGTTCCTAAGGGAACACATTTGGCAAACCGTCACATCAGTGGTAACACATGGCCTAGCGGAAACCCGTACGGACTGTGCGGCACTTTCTGTTTGGGGTGGTCTATTGATAAAAGGTGCTTTTCAGAAATGTATTAGTCCCCATAATCATTTCTTTTAAATGATATGAAAAAGTATTTCTACCTCTTAATTCTGTTGCTTCCATGAGATCAGAGATGAAACGTAGCCCAGCATCCTCAAAGACACCAACAGTGTTTCGTCCACCACCGTATGAAGAGCCAAAGTCATAAAAGTCTTTTCTGTAAAAAGCCTGCTCAAGGCAGAGAAAACATATGTGTAATCTTTGTTGCAAAAATATCTAATTTCATAATTCATATGTCTTGAGAGTGTAACTTTTAACTTGGGGATTGTAATTTTTAAAATGTAGGATAAATTAAAACTCCTGGTGGGAGGTTGGTCAAAAAACCAAAAGTGATTGAAATTCAAAGGGTGGCCTGTGTTTATTTAATAAGGTCAGAGTTGGAAGTGGGTAAATATTGAACAATGGGTGCGCCCTTGAGTTTCTTGGTGGAGATAAGATATCTACATTTACTTTCGTAAGGGGTTTAAATTATTTTTCTGGTTTCCCAGAATAAAGGAATATTTGGGAATGGGAGATATTGAGATTGAATCTCTATTTGGGACATCCCGGGGACATGGGGATAGATTGCAGGGAGGTGATTTTCTTGATTTTGGGTTTTATTTGTGGGATTTCTCACAGAAACAGGGAACTGGTGCCTGGAAGCAACTTTGAGAAGCAGAGAGAGCCAGGAGCTGTAGACCAGAAGCAAAGGCCTATCAGAAACCAAAGTGTTGTCTGGTTTTGGAGTCACTGAGCAAGAAAGCAGTGGGGTCCACAATCATGTGGTGCTTCATGAAAATTGGATGGTCGAATAGGCAGATGCTAATGAAAGAACCCCAAGAAATCTCATACCTCAGAGAACAGCAGAAACACTGAGGAGAATCAAAATGAATTCATGAGAACTGTAGAACACCTTGGAAAAGGGAACCTTCATATGGGGGAACTCTTGGGTAGAAATAAAAGTAGAACAGGAAGTGGTCTGTTGAGATTTTCAGGTTTAAAATATAAGTATTTATAAAATATATAGTAAGTTAGTAGTACTTGCTTTGTTTAACTCTTGTACAGTAAAAGCTTTTGTTTAAAACATTAAACCTTGTGGCACAATTCTTACAGTTAATAATTGGGAGTTTGAATTTCTTTTTAAAAGTTATTAGTCTCCCTCGAGATCATAACACATTTGTTTTTGCATCAAACATGATAAAGACGCCACTTGGGCTTGAATGATTACATGTTGTTGGACTAGATCTGTATTCAAGCATTGCACCAATTAACATAATAGAATCTTAGAAACATGGGCCAGAATTTTCCGGCTGATGTGCGGGTGGCGGAGCCCATACGTCAGTGTTTAAAATGTCGCGTGCTGATGTCATGTGACCCGATGTCAGCGTGCAGCATCGTGATATTTCGGTCGGCGGGTGCGGTCAGCAGTGGGATGTTCGCCCGCCATTAATTGAAGTCCTCATTAAAGCCCTTAACTTACCAATTGCCCTGGATTTTGAGGGGCCCGTGTGAACTTTGGGTTGGAGCACGGGTCCAATGGGCAGACGGGTAGGAGATTCTTTAAGAAAACTCATACAATATCAAGATATGTGGACTCAGAGGGGTTGTTCATGTTTTACACCAAGTTTTAATTGCTGAAAGTGTTTAAAAGTTGCCTGTGTGATTGTTAGCAGTTCTCATCGATTTCCAAGAGCTTCTTGTGTACTCTGAAACCAGTCTGCAGACAGTAATCTTTATCAGGCCTGCAGCTTTCCGGAGGCCTCCATTTAGCCTGGGGGTATGGGTTCTGACCTCTTCACTGGAGGCAGCTCCCCTGAGGAGGTAGGGAGGGATAGAATAAGGAGGAGGCCAGGAGTGGACAATTAGCCTCCAGGGGAGCCACCTTTGGGAGGCCAGGCGCAGGCACAAGGGATGCAGGGCCAAGAAGTTGTCCAAGGTACAAGGAGCCGCAGAAGATGCCACTATCCTGCTGCCAGGATATACAGGCGGCGAAGCAGCTACCTCAATATGACTGAGGTACAGTGCCGAAGCAGGCTCCGACTCTCAAGGGAGACAGTCAACTATATCTGTCAGATGATTGGCCCTGAGATCTCCCCTAACTGTGTGGGTGGACACCCCATACCAGCGACTCTGAAGGTCACAGTTGCCCTCCACTTCTATGCCTCTGGCTTCTTCCAGGGCTCAGTGGGTGATCTTTGCGGTGTCTCCCAATCAGCTGTCCACACTTGTGTCAAGCAGGTTACAGACGCTCTGTTCAGATGGGTATCCTCCTTCATCCACTTCCACTGCAACCAGGCAAGTCAAGCACAGCGAGCCAGAGGCTCTGCGGCCATTGCTGGCTTCCCCCGTGTCCAGGCTGCAATAGACTGTACACATGTGGCCATCAAGGCGCCAGCAGGTGAGCCCGGTGCCTTCATCAACAGGAAGGGCTTCCACTCCATGAACATGCAGATAGTGTGTGACCACAGGATGCAGATTTTACAAGTTTGTGCAAGGTACCCAGGCAGCTCCCACGACGGCTACATCCTCAGACACTCCCAGGTGCCGGCGCTCTTCAGTGCTCCGGTTCGGCTGGATGGTTGGCTGGTGGGTGACAAGGGCTATCCCCTCAGAAGGTGGCTCATGACGCCTCTCCGCCATCCAAGAACAGAAGCTGAGCAGTGGTACAATAGGAGCCACGGCTCCAGAAGGGCTGTGGTGGAGAGAGCCATCAGTCTTCTCAAGATGCGCTTCCGTTGCCTGGACCGCTCAGGGGGCGCATTCCAGTACCCCCCCGATCGTGTCTCTGTGATAGTGGTAGCATGCTGCGCTCTGCACAATCTTGCGCTGGAAAGGAGGGATGCAGTTGACGATGAAGACCTTGACGCCCTGGATGAGGCTGCACATGATGAATCCAGCAGTGGCTCAGAGGATGAGGAAGCGCAGGGTGATGATGAGGGGCAGAACGATGACCTGCATTTACACCAAGGAGGCAGGGACACCCATGACAATTTAATCCAAAGAACCTTCAGCTAGCTCCACACACATGGATCAGCAGGAGCAGCATTGCCTGGCACTTCCACACGTGGCACTTAGGTGCCACATCTTCCACCTGTTCAGCTGCAAGTAAGGGCTTAGTACAGAAACATCAATGTCCACTCAAACACTCAAGATAACTATGTGAAAAAGAAAAATGCACCACAAACAAAAGACCCTCAGCCATGGTAACAAAGGTGGACTTTATTGTGTCCAAAAGAAAAGCACACAGCATTTTTTTGTGATAAGAAAAATATGGGTCCCTATTCTAAGGCCAACACAAAATCACCAGTTACATACCCGTGAAGTGCTGAAAGTGCCTTACGGTTATGTTTCTGGGTGCTACATCTACATGCCATCCCATTGCTCAGAGTGGTTTGTGAGACAGCCTTCTGACTCTGCTGTCCTATTGGCCTCGATGCCCTTGGCGGGCGTCCTCTGGCCCGTGGTGCCTGTGATGGCCCCGCCTGGGAGGGGGTGACCAGATCCAGAACTGGCACCTCCCTGGTTGTCACAGCCTCAAGGGAAGGAACATTGACTGGCAGAGGGGCAGAGGAGCTGCTGCCCTCATCCGGAGCACCCTGAGAGGAGCTCGCAGTGACAACAGGCAGCTGCTGCGCTGATGTGAGGTCCCATTCGACCTCCCTGCTCACCGCAGACGTATGGGCACTGAGTGCCGTTGCTTGGTGTCCACAACATCTCCCACATTGGGAATGACCACCCGTGGTCAGTACCGCTCTGAGGGCTTGCAGGTCAGAGCGTATCCCAATCATAAAATGTTCCATTCGATTGAAGCCCCTCTCTATGAGAGTTGCTAATCTCTCACTGGGGGAAGCTCTGCCCTGAGGGCCAAACCTTCATGGGCATTCCCCATCGCAGTGAGCAACTGAAGCATTCCCTCATGCAACCCTGCCAGATGCAAACGCACTTCCTGCCACTTGTCCTGTAGCTGCTGCATTGGTGACAACTCCAGAGGCAAGTCATCAGTGCCGGACTCAGCATGTGCCTTGTCCCCTACAGCCTTCCGGCTGCTGGTGCGATTGGCACTCTCTGCCCCTACCATCTCCTCCAGCGATTGTGATGTGAACCAGGACACTAGCCGACGGTAAAGTCCCCACCGAGGTGTGTGTGTCTGCGCTGGTGCCTGGCTGGCTGAAATGATGTGTCACAAGTTGCACATGTTGGCCCTCAGGTGTGGAGGGGGGCGCTGCGGCTCGCTCTGGTGGTGATGCTGAAATTAACAACAAGGACAGTGCATCAGTTAGCGTACTTTCAGTTCAACCTTTCATTCCCCCCAGCCTCATAAGTCACTCACCCTTCAAGACCCTAAGGAGACGAACATTAGTGAGTTGAGAAAGAGTCAAGAGGAGTTCCAAACAGTAAACCCACATGCAGACAGGCTGGTCAGATGGCCTCAGGAATGCCACATGGCATGTTATGAATCATGGGAGTGGGGAGAGTACAGAGGTACCTGACCTGGATGCATAGTGGCCTGGATAGTTGCGGGCTGAGGAAACATCGCAAACAGTAGCAACATTTGCCGTCGATCACAGGAGATTGAGAGGTCATATCATTGGCCTTCATTCCGTAAGGAGGGGCATAGACCGGGTGGGCAGAAGGCAACATTTCCCCTTGGCGCAGGGATGAGAAACATGGTGGTATTCATCTAAGTTGAGTGTCATGAGGCTCACAGCTGAGGTGCTGAGGACCTTTTAGACATAGTAGTGTGGAGCGCACTGGCTGAAAGGGTGCTGGAGGTCCCAAACCCCCTCAGATGAAATAAGTCTTTGGCTATGCAGCAACGATCCAATGGCATGTTAGACCATGGTGATAGTGGTCACAAATGGGATAAGGTGACCTTGGAAGGTGGTGGAGATGCGAATCCTCAAGGGGACAAGGGTCCCTTCTATATGACCCACAGGTCAGAATGTCTCAGTCTGTGAATGAGCATTGGTTCAGCACTAATGATTGCAGCAACCATCAATGGTTTGGATGGTTTGCAGGTAGAGTGGACGGGACTGTGTATCTCAAATACCTGCCCGCAGGACCCCAGCCTTGCCACCCCCCGGCCGTCTTGGCCTCCTGAACTGCTGCCAGGCTCCATGGCCTGCTCTTCAAAGGGTGTGAGGCGCTGGAGGGGGGCGTGCCCCCCTCCAGTCCTCTGGTGCTCATGGTCTTTGTGGTGACTTTTTGCCTGCAAAACAGAGAAGAGGATTTATTGGGGCTACTCTCTCATGTACTCTGCAAGCGCACGCTGCACCCCAACTACAGTGGCCCATCTGAGGCCTCCAGCAGATCCTGTCCACACTACTGGTGATCAGTCCCCAGAAGATAGCACGGCTGGTCCCAACCCCCTCCCCCAACGGACACCTTGGACACATTCGGCATCCATCACTTTGAATAACACACGGTCTTAGTGCTCATGGTAAGGAGGCGCAACTAGGCACCGCGCCAATGCCAGCAGTTGCCACTTGGCCACAACACCTTGAGGCACCCCTTGCACCATCTCATCACCATCAATATGACATGTGTTGGAGTTCTAAGTATGTGTCTAGCTGCCTCCCTAAGTATGTGTCTAGCTGCCTCCCCTGCTGGTTGCCCCCAGACTACTCAAATGCCACAAACACCAACCTATGCTGCAGGGAGAACCCTTCTTTGCCTCAACCACTAAGGCTGATGTAAGCATGGTCACTATCTGTTTGCCCACCCAGCGTGTGACAGATGCCCTCTGCAGTAATGACAGCAAGACATGGTGGGGGGGAGGGGTCAAAGGCTAAGGCTGCCTTCTGGGTCAAATGGCGAAGACAGACATGGTACTCACCCATCCAGAGCGCAGCAAATCATTGAATCTTTTCCTGCACTGGGTGTCAGTGCGCCGCAGATCATCATGGGCACTCACAGCATCACCCACCTCCTCCCATGCCTGACTGGTGAAATGGGAGGCCCTCCTTCTCCCATCCTCCGGATACAGCAGGTGCCGACGGATAGACACCTCTCAGAGGAGGACAGCAGGGCAGGCATCTGAAAACTGGGGGGCACAGTGGCCCCCTGCTGGCCTCTCCTGCAGCCTGCCCCCCTCCTCTTCTTCCTCCTCTGCCCTCAATCCAGCATGACCTTCTCTATGAGTGGCCATGGTACACTGCCTCAAGCAGGCTGCCTGGCCACTCTTTATACAGGCTGCTGGTTCCCCATTGGAACTGGCAGTCTGAGCACGCTCCCCCCCGTGACTATTTTCCCGTTCTCCACGGGAGTCGCTTACCCACTGGGCGGGATTTAATTGGCCGCCCATGGAAAATGGCGGCGCGGTCCGTTTCTCCAGAGGCAATCGGCTGCCCGACCAACCGACAAACAGAAAATTCTACCCATAGAAACATAGAAACTAGGACAGGAGTAGGCCATTCGGCCCTTCGAGCCTGCTCTGCCATTCATATGATCATGGCTGATCATCCAACTCAATAGCCTGCTCCCGCTTTCTCCCCATACCCTTTGATCCCTTTCACCCCAAGAGCCATATCTAACTCCTTCTTGAAAACATACAATGTTTTGGCCTCAACTACTTTCTCTGGTAACGAATTCCACAGGCTCACCACTCTCTGGGTGAAGAAATTTCTCCTCATCTCATTCCTAAATGGTCTACCCAGTATCTTCAGACTGTGACCCCGGTTCTGGACTCCCCCACCATCGGGAACATCCTTACTACATCTACCCTGTCTAATCCTATTAGAATTTTATAGATTTCTACAAGATCCCCCCTCATTATTCTGAACTCCAGCGAATATAATCCTGATCGACTCAATCTCTCCTTACAACACAGAAGCAGGCCTTTTGATCAATTATCCCCATGCCAGCTTTCTGAAAGAGCCATTAGTCCCACTCCTTTATTGTTTCCCCATAGCTCAGTTCTTTTTTTATTATTTATTAATCCAATTCCCTTTCAAAAGTTACTGCTGAATATGTTCCCACTGTTACATTCTATATTTGATGTAAACGTATCAATCACATCACATAGATTAGTAAAACAATAGTATGGGTTATTTATTTGAGATAAGACGATATCCAGATAAAGTTAATTGGGAGGCTATTATACAGACATTTAACTCCTAGTCCCACCCCTCACAGACTGAGTACAAGTCATGGGACTATTACATCATATCCCATGGAGATGGTAGTGATTGACAGCAGCTTAGGATACGTCCTTTTAAAGGTGCAAGCACCTTATAGAAGGCAGTGGCATAGTGGTATTGTCATTGGACTGATAATCCAGAGACCTAGGGTAATGCTCTGGGGACTTGGGTTTGAATCCCACGATGGTAGAATTTGAATTCAATAACAATCTGGAATTAAAAGTCTGATGATGAACACGAAACCATTGTCGATTGTCGTAAAAACCCATCTGACTCTGTTATATCCACTAGGGAAGGAAATCTGCTGTCCTCACTTGGTCTGGCCTGCATGTGACTCCAAACCCACAGCAATGTGGCTGAATCTTCAATGTCTTCTGAACAATTAGCAATTAGGGATGAATAATAAATGCTGGCCTAGCCAGTGATGCCCACATCCCATGAATGAATAATAAAAAAAATTATATCACAACATCTACCACCCTTCCAGTCAGTGCATTCCAGATCACAACTTGCTGTACAAAAAAAGTTGCTTCAATTCTAACCCTGGCTGTTTTTCCAATAATTTTAAATCCATGTCCTTTGATTAAAAACTCTGCTGTCATATGAAACAGTTTTTCCTCATCTGCTCTATCAGAACTGCTCAGAATTCTGAATACCTGAATTAACTCCTCACCTCCTCTGCTTTCAGGAAATAACTGAAACCCCTCAGCTGGGTACCATTCCAGTAAGTCTCCCCTGTGCCCTTTCCAAGGCCTTGCTGTACTTTCTAAAGTTTGGTGCTCAGAATTGGACACATTACTCTAATTAAAGATTTATAAAGGTTTAATACAACAAACTTTTTGTCTAGTCTTGACACATTATGAATTGCATTACTATTTGTTGTAAGGTGTTGGATGTAGTTTGATAGGACGTAGTCTTAGGTAGTTCAACAGTAAGTATTTAGTAACTACTAGAAACTATAAACATAGGTACAATAAAGGTCCAAGCTAGGAGCCGTCTCCACGCTTGCTTCTACACAGGGCTCTGTCCAACACTACACTGACCCCTAGATGTGGGTCATGTGTTCTCTTACATCATTGTGTGGGCAGTATTGTACTCGGTCCCAAGTTAACGCTTTATGTGCCAGACACTTATACTACACTATTTGGATCTAAGAATGTTCCACTGGGTATTTTGGAAAGGTAAGGTCACTGACTCTTGTAATTTTTAGTGAGGAAGATCTGAGATCCCTTGTGACTGGGTAAAAAGGGTTGAGGGGAAATCACACGCTTGTTTGGTTTAAGGAAAATTGAGGGTTCACTGCCTGCGATTTTCACCAGCAATCATAGAATCCCTGAATCACAGAATGGTTAGGCACAGAAGGAGGCCATTAGGTCCATCACATCCATGCCAGGTCTCTGCAAGAGCAACTCAGCTAAGCCCCCTCCCTTGCCTTTTCCCTGTAGATGCTATTTTTTTCTCTTTATATAGTTATTCAATTCCCTTTTGAAGCCCTGATTGAATCTGCCTCCGCCACACTGTGGTGTGCATTCCAGATCCTAACCACTTGATGCAGAATAAGGTTTTTCCTCATGTCGCTATTGTCAATTGCCCTAAATCTGTGCCCTCTGGTTCTCAATCCTTCCACCAATGGAAACAGTTTCTCCCTGTCTACTCTGCCCAGACTCATGATTTTGAAGACCTCTATCAAATCTCCTCTGAGCCGTCTATTCTCCACGAAGAACAGTCCAAGCTTCTCCAATCAAACCATGGAACGGATTTCCCTCTTTCATTAACCAATCTCGTGAATCTTTTCTGAACTCCCTCCAATGCCTTCACATCCTTCCTGAAATGTGGTGTCCAGAATTGGACATTATAATCCAATTGAGTCTGAACCAGTGTTTTGTACAGATTCAGTATAACTTTCTCGCTGTTGTACTCCATGTTCCTATTTATAAAGCCCAGATTCCCGAAATCCATATTAGCTGCTCTCTCAATTTCTCGATTGATTCAATTACTTCAATTACTTGTAGACATATATCCCCAGGTCCCTCTTCTCAATCAATAACCCCTTTAAAATTGTAACCTTTAGTTATTATTGCCTCTCCTGGTTCTGCCAATCAAAATATAAAAAGGAAAAATGATTTAAATTTACATATCACATTGCATGACCACTGGACATCTCAAAGTGCTTTACAGCCAATGTAGTACTCTTTTAAAGTACTCTGTTGTAATGTAGGAAATACAGCAGCCAATCTGTGCACAGCAAGCTCCCACAAACAGTAATGCAATAATGGCCAAATAATCTATTGTTGTGGTATTGATTGAGGGATAAATATTGGCCAGGACAGTGGGATAATTTCCATGCTGTTCTTCAAGATAGTGTATCACTTCCCAAAATGCTTCACCTCGCACTTCCCTGCATTAAAGTTTTTAATGGTTTTCCAATAAGCTGCCTATCTGCAGGCAAGGCCCTGACAGTGGCAAAAGGCCCATGATGAACCCACCTGTAAGAAGGCACAACAGAGTTTCAGGACAATCAACCTATTGGACTTTACTCACCTGAAAGTTAAGTCTGACATATTCCCAGCCGTATCTTTCCACAGAGACCGGTCATTTCTGGTTCTACGAAAACTCAGTTTAATCATACTTATTCAACCATTTCATTCAACACTTACTATTTCTTCCTCGTGTCCGCATGTTATAAATTACTGGAATAAAATTGCTGAAATTATGTATTTATCTACAATTTGCACTTACTAAGTGCAGCTGCTATCTACCATAGAGTGAGTGGTGCAGAAAATCCATGTGAATTACAGATGGTGTTCAGCTATTGTACAGTTAAGAAGTTACAACAACCCAAGCAGCTGTGTAGTCAGCACTGAAAGTGCCCAATGAATCTCTCACCTTCTGAAGTGTATTTATGTCCTTATTGGGTCCATAAAGCTGAGTGTCCACTGCTTGGACAAAGACATCTGATATACTGTCAGAGAAAACTGACAACAGCAAGTTGCGCTGGTCGTTATCTGTATACAAGGCAGGTTGTATCTGAAACTGTGAATGACAATCAGACCTTCAGCCTCAACGTACCATATATAGTGCAAGCCTAAACTAAACTGCAGGTATTGGAAATAATACTGGTTACACACTCTGTCCAAATGAATCCTCACTGACCTCAATGAAGTACTTTTGAAGTTTAATCACTGCTGTAATGTACGAAATGCTGCAGCCAATTTGTGCACAGCAAGCTCCCACAAGCACAATAATGTGCTAATGACCAGGTAATCTGTTCTGGTGATTGGTTGGAGGATAAATATTGGCCAGTGCATTGGGAGATCTCCCCTGCTCTTCTTCCAAATAATGCAGTTGGATTTTTAAATGTCATCTAAGAGGGCAGACAGGCCCTTAGCTTAACATCTCTCTAAGGGACAGAACTTGCGTGATATTTTAACATAACATGGCTGACAGGAATTGGATGGACTGCTAGGTTTGTACATCAACCGATATAACATGCCATTGCTCAAAGAGCGATTGTCACCTGTCTTAAAACATCTGTTGATGATTGATGGAGATTACAAAGTTTAACACTTTCCATTATTCCTGATAAGAACACACATCACCAAAGGATTTACAAACCCCAAAACAGGCAAAATGCATCACAAACCTCTGAACTGCAAAGGTCTTCCACCTCCACACGTATTGAGTCTGAGACAATGCTTTTGTTACCATGAATATTTGCAATATAATAGGCAACAATGCGGAAATAAGGCACCATATCCTTTGTGATCATGATTGGAAATGAAGTGTTGTCAGACCTCCTAATTCTCTCGAAATGCAGCAACTTTCCTTTGTTGAGTATCTAGAATATTAAATGTTTGTGATATCAGGGCACTGTCACAAACTAAATGCATTTTTCAAATGGAAAAACATGACAAAGTTTGTCACAATATTATTTTAAAGAGGCTGTAACTTATAAGAGTATATTTTTATTTGATTTAATTGAATTTTCAGTTACTTCTTCTATGTGACATCATTTTTATTTTTAACTGAGTTTTCAGCCTTCAGTCTGAGTTTGAATCAGTTGTTTATATAAAACAGAAGAATCTAACTGAAATATTTCCAAATGGTGCATCGCTAAAAGAAACTCCTTCCAGTAGAAACTTTCAGAACCACTTCAATAAATGTGTTCTGTCTGTCACTAACTCTGATGGAGCCATCATTTCATTTACATCCGTGCGTATACCTATATTTACTTACTTGTTTATACACCTTTCTGTTTCTCTCTATATATAAATACCTATCTATAGTCTACCTACAGTAACTATGGTGGCATAGTAGTTAGGTTTCTGATCTAGTAATCTAGAAGCCAAGGCTAATGATCCCAAAAACATTGGTCCAAATGTCATCATGGCAGCTGAGCAATTTAAATAAATCTGGAGTTAAAAAGTCTGGTAGCAGTAATGATGACCATGAAACCATTGGCTTGTTGTGAAAACTCATCTCATTCACATTCTGTAGGGAAGGTAATCTGCTGTCCTTACCCTGTCTGGCCTATATGTGACTCTAGACCCACAGTAACTAACCTCTCAAATGACCTAGCAAGCCGTTCAGATGTATCTACCACCATCAGTTAGGGGTGAGTAATAAATGCTGGTACGTTAATGATGCCCACATTCTGTGAATGAATAAAAAAATCTGATCTATCTTACATGTTTTGTATTTCTTTCCTTGATTGTTTTATATGTCCATGATCATAAGATCATGCCAAATAAAACCAAGGAAGGGCCAATAAGCAGACTGGACAGTGCAACCACGTGTTTCTTTCTGCCAAATACTAACAATGCTAATGAGACAAAAAGAAAACAGAACAACAATGGCCAATTTCAGGAGCACCTCTGAAAATTTCCTTTCAGACGCCATAAGACACAGCGACAAACTGAAGAAAACATCATTTTCACATAAACCAATCCCAGATCACTTAACGAACATCATCCCCATGAATCTCCACAGGACCATCTTTAATCTCTCCCCGCTCTGTTGAATATCTTCCATCTTTGTCAATATTTTCCCCCCTTCTCCATCTTCTGTCATTTTAAGTTTGATCTTGTATAGATTTTCACAATGTATTTTTAAATATTGACACAAACACATAATTTAGGATGTAATCAGGGATGTAGTTCCTCTGCCATTAGCTATGACATGTTCCTACACTTCTTTTAGACAGACTGCTTCATTTGTTAATGATATCTTTATAGTAGCTTTTCAGATTTTATTTATACTTTCTATAATCCAAATGCACTTTCTATAATCCAAATGCACTATGAAATGTTTGATTCCTCTCCTCTTTTATTCTTTACTCTTGTATTTAAGTCAGAGTATTCTAATCCAGGAATCAGAATTTTAAACCTCTTGTTGATGCCAGCCTTAACCTCACCATGGTCACATTACATTTTTCATTACGCTGACAATACACCTTATTTGGTATCAAGCTATCATCAGATTATTAGTAGGCTTCAGTTTTGTAAAGGAGTGTTTTCTCTGGTAGTGTTTCTAACACACAGCAGGTCTGGAAATCAACATCAAAAGAGTCAGAAAATCGGTGCATAGTTGTTATAGGTCAGCTTGATGTGTCATTATCATGGTGGAAGTTGTATATAATTTGTTTGTTCCCTAAAGAAAGCACAATAGCGACCTGCTTATTTGAAACCTTTGTCATTTATGCAAATTACACGTGCCCATTTGGAAACTGATGGAATCAGATGTAACACTGGTTTTCCACCTCTTTCCAGTGAAGTTACTGCAGAGTAATACTAGGGGGTAGTGGGGAGCTGTAAAACTGTATTTCATGTGTTTCTCATCCCTCAAGTTTGGTCACAATTGACACAGCTCAGTTGGCTAGAGTGTGGTACAGAATAACACCAATGGCATAGGTTCAATCCCCATAATGACTATGGTGTTCCATGGAGGCCTGCCTCCCTACCTTACCCCATGTTTTTGGAGTGGTGCTCCTCAATCAATATCACCAATTGTCTCTCTCTCTCTAATGGAGAGAGATGTATAGAGCAAAAACAGAATTACCTGGAAAAACTCAGCAGGTCTGGCAGCATTGGCGGAGAAGAAAAGAGTTGACGTTTCGAGTCCTCATGACCCTTCGACAGAACTTGAGTTCGAGTCCAAGAAAGAGTTGAAATATAAGCTAGTTTAAGGTGTGTGGGGGTGGGGGGGGGGGGGGGGGGGGGGGGGGGTGGGTGGGGGCAGAGAGAGAGAGAGAGAGAGAAGTGGAGGGGGTTGGTGTGGTTGTAGGGACAAACAAGCAGTGATAGAAGCAGATCATACAGTCACTGAGAAAGAAGATATGGCTGTGAAAGCGGGTTTTAGTAAACACCTTGTCAAACACCAGGAGGGAAATGGAAAGCAATGAAGGTGAGCAAAAGAGAGGTATGGAAATCTTGTCGCAGAAAAGAACAGAACTTCTTCAAGGAGGTAGGCATTTCTTGAAGAGCAGTGGCAGTCAATTTTGCCTTGCTCACCTTCATTGCTTTCCATTTCCCTCCTGGTGTTTGACAAGGTGTTTACTAAAACCCGCTTTCACAGCCATATCTCCTTTCTCAGTGACTGTATGATCTGCTTCTATCACTGCTTGTTTGTTCCTACAACCACACCAACCCCCTCCACTTGTCTCTCTCTCTCTCTCTCTCTCTCCGCCCCCCCCCACACACCTTAAACCAGCTTATATTTCAACTCTTTCTTGGACTCGAACTCAAGTTCTGTCGCAGGGTCATGAGGACTCGAAACATCAACTCTTTTCTTCTCCGCCGATGCTGCCAGACCTGCTGAGTTTTTCTAGGTAATTCTGTTTTTGTTTTGGATTTCCAGCATCCGCAGTTTTTTTGTTTTTATCTATAGAGATGTATAGAGTCCTTTGTAGACTTTGGCTAATTGCCTCACTGAAAGAAAGGTACATGGCCTGTATTAAGTAGGCATGGCCATTGAAATAGTTATCATAATACTGTGTGCAATTGTCTGGTTCCCAGAGACCAATCAGTGCAGCAAAATCACATCACAATGCACTTTAATCTAGATTCATATCTGAAGAGAGGAAGATTAAACTTCATTAACTTACCATATAGTAATAGTAGTTGACACTGCTGATATCTAACTGACTGAAAGCTGACAATGTCATATATATGATGTCTCCAGGGTACAGCAGAGCATTTGGCACATTTATATGTAGGTACATGTTGTTGCTGTAATGGCATTTAATTGCAATTTCACTGCTTACTTCAGTACCACTGGCTTTATTTCCAGCGGTGGCCTGGGGAGACAAAATAGACAGCTAGATAAAACAGAATTTCGTCTGCTTCTGCTTGTTGTGTCGGTATCATAGACTAACATCTGTATTCCACCAACATTTTTTAAAATAATGAATGTGGTTAACAACGTGATAATGACCAGATAATCTGTTGTTGTGATGTTGATCGAGGGATAAATATTGGCAGGACACCAGGGGGAGCTCCCCTGTCTTCTTCAAAATAATGTACTGGGGTCTTGCACATCCACCTGAAAGGCACATGAGGCCTTAGTTTGACGTCCCATCCGAAAAATGGCACCTCCAACAGTGCAGTGCTCCCTCGGTACTGCAGTGGAGCGTCAGTCTTTGTTTTTATGCACTCAAGCCTTGGAGTGGGACTTGAATACTGCAACAGAATATCATACATGTGCTATAATAAGCTGCTAAAACAATTATGTCTGTTTTGCCTTCCGTGCAATCCAACTCTCAGAGTACCTCAACCCCCAGCGGAATTTAATTGTGCCCGACTCCTTTAACACATCAGAATCATTACACAATGATGAATTGTGAGAATCAAAAATGACAAATTGCATTTATATAGGGTCCATAACATAACAAAGTCCTTAAGCACTGGACAGGGATATTACAAAGCAAAATATGACAACAATCCATGCAAGGAGATAACAGGGCAGATGAATAAAAGTTTGGTTAACGAGGTAAGTATTAAGGTCTTAAAGGAAAAAGCAAAGTCAAGATGGAGCGATTTAGGGAGGGAATTCCAGATCTTAGGGCCTAGTCAGCTGAAAACATGGCTGCCAATGGTGGAGCGATAAAAAATAAAGATCCTCGAGAGGAAGGAATTAGAGGACTGCAGATACCTTCGAGGAATGTGGGTGAGGATGAGGTTATAGAGATGGGGAAGGGAGAGGCTATGGAAAGATTTTAAAACCCAAGGATGCAAATTTTAAACTCGAGGCGTTGCTTAACCAGGAGCCAATATAGGTCAGCAGGCACAGGCAACAATAAAATATTTTTGAAAATATATTCTCACCTTAATATATATGCCGCTTGCATTTTCAGGAACATTGAAGGAGAGACTCAGTTCACCAATACCATCAGTAAATGTTTTCTGTGTAGCTTGTATGTTTTTGTTCTCTGAGATAATTATATCAATTTCGACCGGTGCTTCAGTGGCAGGAGAACCATCTGGATATGTTACTGATGCCTGTAAAATAGCATGGCAACAATGACGAGTTACCTTCTTTCTCCATCAACATGAAAAGCATTCTTCCTTCCATTAAAAACAAGTTTATGGGGTAGAAATTAGTCCAGGATGGCGATATTGCATTGGCCTTTATTTAAGTGAAGTCCTGTCTGCCCTCTAAGGTGAATGTAAAAGAGCTCATGGTACTATTTCGAATGGACATGGTTGGAATGAGTTGGCACTAAGTTGGCATAAAAGCTATAAAGAGCCATGGGGGTGGGTATGTAAAGGAAAAGGTCAAATAATAAGGGATTAATACAGGAATATTAGGTTAAAATGAACTACTCTTCAGTAACAGTCACAGCAACCTGCATATTTAACCAAAATACAAAGCTAGCATGGTTAACTCCCTTCACAACAATGTGAAGTTAATGATAAAAATACACACACCTAATACTATGGTTCTTACTATGACTCTAGCACATGAGCTACAATGCTAGCTCTGATGAGCAAAACCACAAAATAGATAAAAGAAACACTAGGCCCCAAGTTTTACCATCTTGCTGGTCACAATAGCTTGACTAAGTAACATTGACCAACATGACTGTAACATCAATTCCAGTTTCAGGAATAAATTCAAAATAACATTTCCTACAAAATTGAATGGGCACCATCATTATAATAGGTGGCCCTTTCACTAAATATAGGATACTAATTAGAGGTGGTCTATGATTTGAACAAATTAATATCTTCCACGGTGCCCTTAATTATACAATGACGAAATTCATTCTAAATATCTCAACCTAAACTTGAATCTTCAGATTCGTTAGGGAGACCCAATAGAGTGACTTCAGGCCTGTTCTGAACCTAGCAAATCTCACTCAGAGAATGAGGTAATATTACTTTTATATTTGTTGGATATCCTTACTTACTGACTTATATCCTTCCTTGCTTATTTACACTTAGAATTCTTATGTTTGTAGCCAAGTAAAGTAATTCCTAGATTCAATTATAGAAATAAGAACTAGCTATTATTTTTGAGACTTATTTAGCTTGTGAATTATACTCTGTGTAACCACCATATCGCATGCTTTCTTATTATAATAACTTTGTGTTTATTTTTTACACTTAAATTGTCTCACTCAAATTTCTGTATCAAACATTTAGTGAACTCAACTCCTATTCCTTTAATCATGGGTGAATATTTACTGAGGAATTGCCTAGACTCTAATAATATTCGGCAATATTACAGTCTAGCCAAAATATTATTGAAATTTAGATTATCGGGAGAAAGATCTAGCAACTCAAGGCTGGGCAACCATGAGGTGCTGTGGGCCATCAGCAGCAGCAGAATTGTGCTCGACCACAAACTGTAACTTCATGACCTGGTATATCCACCAAGCCAGAGGATCAACTCTGGTTCAATGAAGAGTGCAGAGGGGGCATGCCAGGAGCAGCATCAGGCATGGACTACTTGCGTGCCTAACATCATTAGATAGACAGATCCAAGACGGATCAGATCTAAGTTCTGCAGTCCTGCCACATCCAATCGTGAATGGTGGTGGTCAGTTAAACAACACAGGAGGAGACTCCAAAAATATCCCCATCCTCATTGATGGAGGAGCCCAGCGCATCAGTGCAAAAGATAAGGCTGAAACATTTGCAACAGTCTTCAGCCAGAAGTGCCAAGTGGATGATCCATCTTGGCCTCCTCCAGAGGTCCCCAGCCTAACAAATGCCAGTCTCAGCCAATTCAATTTACTCCACGTGATAACAAGAAATGTCTGAAGGCACTGCATACCGCAAAGGCTATGGACCCTGACAATATTCTGGCAATAGTGTTGAAGACTTGTGCTCCAGATCTTCCAAGCTCCTAGCCAAGCTGTTTCAGTACAGCTACAACACTAGCATCTACCCAGTAATGTGGAAAATTGGAAATTGCCCAGATATATCCTGTACATAAAAAGCAAGAGAAATCCAACTCAGAAAATGACTTCCCTATCAGTCTGCCTTGATCATCAGTAAGGTGATGGAAGAGGTCATCAATAGTGCTATCAAGCAGCATTTGCTTAGCAATAACCTGTTCACTGGTGCTCAGTTTGGGTCCTGCCAGGATCACTCAGCTCCTGACTTCATTACAGCCATGATCCAAACATGGACAAAAGTGCTGAACTTAAGAGGTGAGGTTAGAATGACTGCCCTTGACATCAAGGCAGTATTTGATCGAGTGTGTATCAAGGAACCCTAGCAAAATTGGAGTAAATGGGAATCAGGGGGAAAACTCTTCGCTGGTTGGAGTCATACCTAGCACAAAGGAAGATGGTTGTGATTGTTGGAGGTCAACCATCTCAGTTCAAGGACATCACTGCAGGAGTTCTTCAGGGTAGTGTCCTAGGCCAAACCATCTTCAGTTGCTTCATCAATGACCTTCCTTCCATCATAAGGTTAGAAGTGGGGATGTTCGCTGATGGTTGCATAATGTTCAGCACCATTCGTGACTCCTCAGATACTGAAGCAGCTCATGTCCAAATGCAGCAAGACCTGGACAATATCCAGGTTTGAGCTGACAAGTGGCAAGTAACATTTGTGCCAATTTGCCAGGCAATGACCATCTTTAACAAGAGAGAATCTAACCATCTCCCCTTAACATTCAATGGCATTACCATCACTGAATCCCTTACTATCAACATCCTGGGGGTTACCATTCACCAGAAACTGAACTGGACTAGCCATATAAACACTGTGGCTTCAAGAGCAGGTCAGAGGCTAGGAGTCCTGTGGCAAGTAACTCACCTCCTGACTCCCCAAAGCCTGTCCACCATCTATAACGCACAAGTTAGGAGTGTGATGGAATACTCTCCACTTGCCTGGATGAGTGCAGCTCCCACAACACTCAAGAAGTTTGACACGATCCAGGATAAAGCAGCCTGCTTAATCGGCACTCCATCTACAAACATTCACTCCCTCCACCACCGACACCAGTGGCAGCAGTGTGTACCAACTACAAGATGCACTGCAGGAACTCACCAAGGCTCCTTAGACAGCACATTCCAAACCCACGACCGCTACCATCTAAAAGGACAAGGGCAGCAGATACATAGGAACAGCACCAGCTGCAAGATCCCCTCCAAATTACTCACCATCCTGAATTGGAAATATATCGCCATTCCTTCACTGTCATTGGGTCAAACACCTGGAACGCCCTCTCTAATGGCCTGGTGGGCGTAGCTACACCATATGAACTGCAGCGGTTCAAGAAGGCAGCTCACCTTCTCAAATTAGGGACGAGCAATAAATGCTGGCCTATACAGCAACGCCCACATGCTATGAATGAATAAAAAAAACTCTCAATGAAGGCCATCCAAGTCAAGGAGAAGTTCAAAGAGAGACTACCGATCTTCCAAGTCTGACAAGACACGATCAGGGAGAGTCATGAAGCCTCTTGACAAATTGAATCTGTGCAGTCAGAGACTTGTGGGGAGATGGGTTGTAAATAAAAATTAATCTAAAAAAATATATATAAAAAGTTGGGGGGAGAGGATATAGTATTCGGTTTGTAAGAGATAACATGTGGGACTGTGTAAATAGCACTTCCCATAATGCTGATCTAAGAGACACATGACCTAGAGTCGAGATGGAGAATGTTCCTAGCTTCAGCAGAGTAACACCTAGTAAGATGACCATAAGCTATAGGAGCAAGAAGTAGGCCATTCGGCCCAACGAGTCTGCTCCGCTATTCAATGAGATTATGGCTGATCTGATAATCCTCAAATCCACTTTCCTGCCTTTTCTCCATAACCCTTTATTCCCTTACTGATTAAAAATCTGTCTATCTCAGCCTTGAATATAATTAATGGCAGAGCCCTCTGCAGTAAAGTGTTCCACAGGTTGACTACCCTCAAAGAAAAAATTCCTCCTCATCCCTGTTTTAAATGGGCATCCCCTTACACTGAGATTATGCTTTCTGGTCTTAGACTCTCCCACAAGGGGAAACAACCTCTCAGCATCTACCCTGTCAAGTCCCCTAAGAATCTTATATGTTACAATAAGGTTGCCTCTCATTCTTCTAAATTCCAATGAGTACAGGCCCAACCTACTCAACGCTCTCCTCATAAGAAAATCCCTCCATACCCAGGAGCAACAGAGTGAACCTTCTCTGGGCTGCCTCCAATTCCAGTATATCTTTCCTTAGCTAAGGGGACCAAAATTGTTCATAGTATTCTAGGTGTGGTCTAACTAGTGCATATTTTAGCAAGACTTTCCTATTTTTATACTCCATTCCCTTTGAAATAAAGGCCAACATTCCATTTGCCTTCCTGTTGAACTTGTATGTTAGCTTTTTGGGATTCATGCACAAGGACTCCCAAATCCTTCTGTGCTGCAGCCTTCTACATTTAAATGATATTCAACTCCTCTATTCTTCCTGCCAAAGTGCATTACCTCACATTTTCCCACATTATATTCCAATTGCCAAGTTTTTACCCACTTACTTAACCTGCCTATATCCCTCTGTAGACTCCTTGTGTCATCCTCACCACTTGCCTTCCCACCTATAGTCATGTATATATGTATATAGTTCAGTTATATTTCATAAACCAGTTATTGTTTAGACATACCAATGTCTCAGCAATCAATCCTCAGACAGTCCAACCAATATACAACAGTAATTGTTTCTCTTTCTATCTATTTCGCTATCTCTTTTTCATGCACAGAAATGCAAACACACAGACACAAACACGATGGGTGTGAAAGACACCTTGGCCTGGGGTGTAAAATTGGTGAAATCACTTTTGTTGTACCACATGACTGATATTTAGTTTAACTGAAGACAGTGGAACTGAATTTTGAGGTTGGCCTGCCAAAGGCACCCTATGCAATATCACCTGTTTGATGCCACTGTCTGATGCCACTATCCCCCCACCCCCAGCAATTTCACTGAGAATTAATACGTACCAGAATCCTAAAAGGAGCTCCAGGTATAAAGAAGCGTTTTGTCTTTGTCAGGTTAATCGTATAAGTTAGAGCCTCATCCCTTTCCTTTTTTTCCTTGTAAGCTACATAGAGAAACACAAAAGTTTTCACTTGTTGATTAATTAAAACAGAGAGCGCTAACAATGGACTTTTCCCAAGATTTCCTGGTGTACCCAAGTAGGCCTAGCACAGTCTGTGGGCACGAGTACTTGGGCCTGTTCAACCTGCCTCAGCAAGACGAAACAAGACAAAGATTAAAGTTCTTTAAAAGTAACCAGCAGTAAGCTGAAAAGTGGAACATGTATAAATCCTATATAATCCTTCGTAAGGTGAATGGTATAGATACATGTAAGGGGAAAGTAGGTGAGCCCATGAGGAAGAAAATAAATAGAAAGATATGTTGATGTGGTTACATGAAGTGCAGAGACCTGGAAGAGTCTTAAACACTAGCATGGGCTGGGTGGGCTGAACGGGCAGTTTCTGTGCCATAAACACTAAGCAATTCTATGTAAATGGCAACAAAGTCAAACCCAAAAGACAAGCGAACATAATTTGACTTCATTTATATAGTTCAGCTGTATCTCATAAACCAGTTATTGTTTAGACATACCAATGTCTCAGCAATCAATCCTCAGACAGTCCAACCAACATACAACATTAAGTGTTTCGCTTCATGAATCAAAATCCTGTAAAGTTATAAAGTCAGCTGAAAGTGCAGCCGGTACAGTGAATTTCAGGTACTACCAGTACCTGGTGGGGAAAGAGCCTTTTTCATATTTATACACTTTCAGACTTTCAATACACTATCCACTGTCTCTGCAGGAGATTCTGGAGAACCCAACAACATGATAGTAGCCTTAAATATCAGAATGAACAGGAGGGGCAGGCAGAAAAGTGGAGTTGAGGCCACAATCAGGTCAGCTATGAAGTGAAGTTAAAGTGAAGTTAAAGGTAACCCAAAAATGTTTTACCAATACATTAATGCTAAAAGGTTAGTTAAGGAAAAAGTGGGACCTATCAGAGATGAAGATGGAAACTTGTGTGTAGATGCAGAGGCTGTGGGAAGGGTTTTGAATGAATATTTTGTCTCCGTGTTTACAAAGGAAAGGGAAGATGTAGATATTGTAGTCCAGGAGGAACACTGCGAGATATTGGACGGGATAGTCATAAAGAGAGAGGAAGTACTCGAAGGGTTGAAATCCTTGAAAGTTGCTAAGTCGCCAGGGCCAGATGGATTGTTTCCGAGGCTGCTGAAGGAAGTCAGGGAGGAGATAGTTGATGCTCTGAGGATGATTTTCCAATCTTCACTAGATACAGGGGAGGTACCGGAGGACTGGAGAAATGCAAACGTAGTTCCATTGTTTAAAAAGGGATCAAAAGAAATGCTAAACAATTATAGGCCAGTTAGTCTTACATCGGTGGTGAGCAAATTAGTAGAATCAATTCTGAGAGATGGGATTAACTGTCACGTGGAAAGGCATGGACTAGTCAGGGATGGTCAGCATGGATTTGTTAAAGGAAGGTCTTGCCTCACAAATTTGATTGAATTCTTTGAGGAAGTGATAAGAAGAGTTGATGAAGGTAGTGCAGTGGATGTTGTGTACGTGGATTTTAACAAGGCATTTGACAAGGTCTCACATGGCAGATTGGTCAGGAAAGTAAAAGCCCATGGGATCCAGGGTAATGTGGCAAACTGGATAAAAGGTTGGCTTTGTAACAGGAAACAAAGGGTAATGGTCGATGGATGCCCTTGCGAATGGAAAGTTGTCTCAAGTGGTGTTCCACAGGGCTCGGTGTTGGGACCCTTGTTATATATTAACAATTTGGATGTGAACGTGGGGGGCACGATTGGGAAATTTGCAGATGACACAAAGATTGGCCACGTAGGCAGTAAAGTGGTAGATGGATTTTAACATAGAGAAGTATGAGGTCATACATTTAGGAAGGTCAAACAGTTACAGGGATTACAAAATAAATGGGAATATACTAAGAGGGGTAGATGAAGTGAGAGATCTTGGTGTACAAGTACACAGGTCCCTGAAGGCAGCAGTTCAAGTAGACAAAGTTGTAAAGAAGGCATATGGAATGCTCTCCTTCATTGGCAGAGGTATAGAATATAAAAGTAAGGATATAATGTTGGAATTGTATAAAACACTGGTGAGGCCACAACTGGAGTATTGTTTGCAGTTCTGGTCACCACATTACAGGAAGGACGTATTAGCTCTGGAGAGAGTGCAGAGGAGGTTTACAAGAATGTTGCCAGGATTAGAAAAGTGTAGCTACGAGGAGAGATTGGATAGGTTGGGGTTATTTTCCTTAGAACAAAGAAGGCTGAGAGGTGACTTGTTTGAGGTGTACAAAATTATGAGGGGAATAGATAGAGTGGACAGAATAAAATTGTTTCCCTTGATGGAGAATTCTAGAACCAGGGGACAAAGATTCAAGATAAGTGGTAGAAGGTGTAGGGGGGACATGAGGAAGAACTTTTTTACGCAGAGGGTAGTGGGTGTCTGGAATTTGCTGCCCAAGTTGGTGGTAGAGGCAGAAACTTTAAACTCTTTTAAAAAGTACCTGGATCTGCACCTAGAATGTTGTAAACTGCAGGGCTATGGGCCAGGTGCAGGAAGGTGGGATTAGAAAGGGCAGCTGGGTGTCCTTGGGCTGGCAATGGACAAGATGGGCTGAATGGCCTCCTTCTGTGGCGTAACCTTTCTATAGTTCTATGATATTATTGAATAGTGGAAGAGGCTGGAGAGACCAAATGGCCTACTCCTGCTCTTATTTCTTATTTTCTTATGTTCCTAAGGGAGCTCCTGTGATGCAGTGTAGCATCTCTGCCTCTGAGCCAGAAGTTCTGAGTTCAAGTCCCACTCCAGGACTTGATGGTGGCAGAAGGTGCATTCGTAATGTGGCCAAACAGGTTGCTTACTAACCTGTAAATCCTTCCACAATGCCTCTCACAGGCAGTAAGAGCAGGAGAGAATCCTGGTCAGCCATGCTTGATGCAGATTGGCACCGCTCAAGCTATAGGCTCTGGTTTCAGGCTGGAGACCTGTTCCAAAAAAAATGAGCTATGGAAAATAGATGTAAGATGTACTCTGTCTGCCTCATGCATCTTTAGATGTGGAAAGCCTTCTAAGTCTTTGTTCTTAACGCATTGCAATCTCAACAGTTCTAATTTCTGGACTTATTGGTCAAAGGGTTCAGGGAACACTAATATTAGACCAGTGAAGAAATTTTGCTGGTCATTGTCGGAAGGTGCATAATAGAGTAGAGAGGATAAAGCTGTTTTATTGACAGAAAGACCAGAGGACACGGATTCAATATAATTGGTAAAACCAACCAGTGGGGAGGTGAAAAGAAAAGTGAGTTGCTGTGATCTGGAATGCCCTGCTTGAGACAATGGTGGAAGCAGATTCAGTAATAACTCTCAGAAGGGAATTGAATAAAGGCTTGAGATGGCAAAGATTTGCACGGCTATGGGGAAAGAAAAGAGGGAACGAGAGTAGCTGAATAATACTTCTGAAGAGCCTGCACAGGCATGATGGGCTGAACGGTCTCCTTCTGTGCTGTGAGAATCTAAGGGCTAGAAATCCATACAGGGCAGAGGCAAAAAAAACAGGTAGCATCAGATCAGCCCATTCAACCCATTGTCTGATATTCAGTTCAATCAATGGAATGAAATATCTGGTGCTGTGTGGAGTGGACAGCTGATCTGATATCCTCAACTCCAAGTGAATTTCTAGCCTGGTGACTCTGCGATTGTATGAAATGTGTTACTGCCTAAAATGTGCCTTTAGTTTGTTAAGGATATGTTAATTGTATTATCAAGGTTAAGTATGCACAAGGGAAAGGCATTGATTAGGAATCTTGAGCACATATAAAGAAAGACTTCTGGGATGCTGGGTGATGGTAGGTTAGCAACCGAGATAGGTAATGCTGCATTCTGTAAACAAACCTACCAACAAGATAAGGATTTGTGTCTTGTTTCATAGTTCACCATCTGGCTGGGATCCATTTAAGATATTTGGTAGACCATATGCAAATGAAGGTCAGCGTGGAAAATTTTAGGGGACCACCGGTGGTTCCTAAAACCGCACAGGTAGGTTGTTCGATTGGACCACCTCATGCCCAACTTTTTACACCTCTCTACCCTCCCCTTACTGCCCCCTGCCTCCCACTGCTCAGCTCGTTTTCACTTATTAAGCCAACTGGGGAGAAGCCATATCTGCCCAACGTGGGGGCCAATCTCTGCTCATCTAGCATGGTTACCTCCCCGAGGTTCTACCCTGACCATTCAGGCCTCCAAGCATGCTCATGAGGGTCTGGGTTTGCTCTACACACCTCCTGCCCGGTGGAAATGTTCACTACTCAATATCATTGGAAATAAACAAGTTTGTCCAAAAGCAAAATATCGTGGATGCTGTAAGTCTGAAATAAAGACAAAAAATGCTAGAAATACTCTGCAGATCAGGGAGAATCTTTGGAGAGAGAAACAGAGTTAATATTTCAAGTCAAAGACCTTTCATCAGAATTAAGTTTTTGTTTTTCTAAGCACCACTGACAAAATAATTTCTAAATTAGAAAAGGGATAGATCAGGTACTGGATGCAGAAGACCTCTCGGGTTTCACGGTGAATAAAACCTCAAATTATGGGCAGAATAATATGGCGGGGGGGGTGGTGTGGATGGCACACCACCCCAGAAACCACATCGGCATGCAGCCAACATGCTCCAAGCCAACATGCTCCACAGCCATAAAGCACTGTGGGCCTCATTAAGAGGGCCAAGTGGGACTTCTGCTCCTCATTGGGGCAGAAGTCCTGCCCTCTGGAGCTGCCAGCCAATCCTCGTTCAGTCCTGGCAGCGCCAGGAAGGTGTCAGTGGCAGATGACGGAACTGCCAATGAGGGGCGGAGCCCAAAGCCTAGGATCCTCCGAGTAGGTAACTCTGGGGTCATGGCCTGGGGGGATGGGAGAGGTTAGGGAGAGGGACTGGTTTGAGGGAGGTAGTGGGTGTTCAGTCTATGGAGGGAGCTGCCTCGCAATCAGCAAAGAGCTGCCCCCAAAGAGCAACACCCCCTTTTCCTTCCCGCCTTTTAGCTATTTCAGATTAAAAATTGGGCTTCCTGCTCCCACCCTGCTGCCTGTGTCAAATGTTTTATGGTGTGAGATGCGTATTATCAGGATCAATAAGCTTGATAACAAGCCTAATTGATTCATAATTGTTGATTTAAATCTGGTGGACAGGCTGCTGATATTGGTGCCCACCCACCACCCATATTATGGGGGTAAGTTCAGGAGTGGGCAGGAAGGTGGTGCGATTGGCATCCACCCCATTTTACATGCACCCCCCCCCCCCCCCACCGCCATCCATGGGGAACAAGCCCACCAGGGGCAGGTAAAATGCAGTCCTATCAGACATAGCCATGCAGGTTAAAATAGGACACCAACAGCAGGTCAGCAAATCAACTGGACCATCTCTTGGCAGTTCTGATGTCTCAGCTTTATTTTTTGGGTGTGAAATACATGGCAGGCATTGATTGAAAATGACAATACTGACTGTACGTCAACAGTTAATTAAACATAACTTTGACAATGTCATGCAATAACTTCACCATGCGGACTTATCGGATGTCCAAACATACCTTTCCCAAAAATCCCAGTGATAATAGGAGGATGTTTGGAAAAAGTGACAATAGGGCAGAGTATAAATAAAGCATAAAACCAGTTCTCATCAAGACATTTAAGGTTTCTTCAAGTCTGCAATTGTTCACCATAATGATGGCTGGCAAACTACCTTCATACAACAGCTGACTCATCCTCCTGATCTTATTCATGTCGTGAGTATATGTTCCACATAAATCCACATCACAGCTGTATTAAGATTCAAATTTCAACAGAAAATGCAAAATAAACCCACGACATTTTCAGCAAAATGTCTTTTCTCTCTCGATATAGCTGATCCCGGTTAACAATGAAAGGAAGTATTAATTAAAACTTACCTTGCTTCTTAATTTGAAAGTTTCTGTAGCCCTGGTACACAGAATATGATGTAGGGGTTCCCTGTATCTCAAAGTCTCCAACCCTTTAATTAAATAGATGTGCTTTGTCAGTAAATTTGAAAGCAATTCAAATACTTTTCACAAAATAATATTCCTGCATATAAACATGTGTCAACCAAGGAGGAAATGGAGATTCAAGTCTCAGATCTTTCTTGTGACAGTCAGATGGTTCAGTTGTATAACGACTCCTGAGAGTAGACACTGGGAAGAGTCTTTTTATTTTTGCTTTTGCTTAGGTAACAGGTCTTTCACTGGGGTCTCTTTCTTGGTTCAAGAGAAAGGAATCAGACACATCTATAAGGATTTTAAGAAAGCATTCGACAAAATATCACATAAAAAGCTGGTTAACAAAATTGAGGCCCACAGAATATGAGGGTCATTGTCAGTTTGGATAAAAAATTGGCTTAAAGACAGAAAACAGCGTGTTGTAGTGAATGTTGTTTTTCAGATGGTAGACAGTGGTGTCCCCTGAAGATTAGTGCTAGAACCACTGCTTTTTTGTTACATATAAATGACTTAGATTCTGGCATACAAAGTAAAATTTCAAAAATTATCAATGATACTAAATTTGCAGACAGTAAGAATGATGCCAATCAACTGGAACAGGACATGGAGCAGGATTCTCCCCCTGTCGGGGGGGAAGTTGAAGTGTGGGGGCGCTGAGGCACACCTGATCTGGGGCACGCCGCCATTTTACGTGGGCGGGCCAATTAAGACCCGCCCAGCGTGACATCCACACGGAAGCATTGCGCGCTCCTTGTGCGGGCAGGGGTGGGTGGTGGGTGTGGTGGGGATATCCCTAAACCCGAGAGTGTGCTCTTTCATGTGTGCACACAAAACAGCGCACTCATCTCCCTGAGGCGAAGTGTAGAACCTGAGGTTCCACTGTACAAATTATTAAAAATAGAAAAAAAAATCCCTGACATGTCTCCTCATGTGACACTGACACATGAGTTGGGACATGTCCATAACTTTAAAAAAAATTTTAATTAAATTTTTTAACACTTACTTGAAATCTCATCCCACCCATGGATAAGGTTTCATGCTTTTTCTAATGCCTGTCAGGGCTCCCGGTCCATTAATTACTTAAATGGCTCTGTCAAGGGCCTGAATTGGCCATTGACAGGTCGGCGGGTGCACATCTGATTTTGCTGAGCCCCCGCCTACCTGAAAATTTAAATGGGGCGCGTGACGTCGGGTGGAACCGCGCATCATTTTACACATCGGCGAGCAGGCCCCGCCCCTTGCTTGCCAACAGGAAAATCCTGCCCATGGATAAGCTAGCAGAATAGGCAGACAAGGGGTAAATTGAATTCAATACAGAGAAGTGTGAGGATTGGCAGAGGGGATAGGGAGAAGCCATATAGGCTTAATGGCACAGTTTAAAAGAGCGTACAGGGATGGGGGACCCAGGGTTCAGGTGAAGGTGGCAGGACATATTGAGAGAGTGGTTAGCAAAGCACATGGGAGCTTGGACTTCAGAAATAAAGGCATTGAGTACAAAAGCAGGGAAGTTATGCTGAATCTGTATGAAGCTCTGCTTACGTCACAACTAGAGTATGTGTCCAGTTCTAGTCACCACACTTTAGCAAAGATGTGAGGTTGCAGAGGAGATTTACCAGAACGGTTCCAGGGATGAGGGGATATTCGGTACAAGGTTAGGTTGGAGAAGCTGGGAGTTGTTCTCCTTGGAGCAAAGGAGATTGAGGGGAGATTTGATAGACGTGTACAGGATTATGACAGTTTAGATAAGATAGACAAAGAAAAGCTGTTCCCATTAACTGATTGCACAAGGTCTAGGGGACATAAGTTTCAGATTTTAGATAAGAGACGCAGGGGGAATGTGAGGAAGAACATTTTTACATACCAAGTGATAATGCCCAGGAACCCGCTGCCCATGAGAGTGGTGGAAATGGAGATAATCAATGATTTCAAAAGGAAATAGGATGGGCACTTGAGGAAAATAAACTTGCAGGGCAATGGGGGTGGAAACTGGGGAATGGGGCAGAGTGGTTTGTTCTACAGAGAGTCGGCCTGGGCTCGATGGGCTGAATGGCCTCCTTCTGTACCATTATGACTCTATGACGTCAGTGTTGAAAGTAGGAGCTGAGCAAATTGAAAAAGTGAATGACTCAAATGTCCACGCTTGAATGCTGAGAGTCTTACAAGTAAACTGGGAGACCCAAAGCACCTTGCCCAAGAGGCTTGTAGTGATCCTGTTCGACAATGATAAGTCTTGGATGAACGGACAAAGTTACAAATTCCTTGGCAGAGAGAATAGACAGAAACCAGGAAGATGCATAGTATGTTATTTAAAAAGGAACTTGATGATAATGCATATGAACCTCCTGCTAGGGAAGGATAATAAGCTGTGAGATTGTTAGTTTAATGATTTTTAACAACCCTACACAACACAGAAAAGGGATCTGCTGCTGTTGGTAAATTGTACACTGAAACAATCAGCTGAATGAGTGGCATCAGTATGTACAACAGGATAGGAGACAGAGGGGGCAAGCCCATAGCCCAGGAGTTATTAATCTTCATGAGACACTGTCACAACCACACATGGAGGCCAGTGTACAGCTCTGGTTGTTGTAGTACAGAAAGGTTAGCCAGGCAGCTAGATGTAAAAGAACATGAAATTTAATACCAAGCTTACAGCACCTCCACCATGAGGAGAGGACAAAGACATTCTTGAATCAGTTTGTTGGGAAGGAGAAAATTCTAGCCAAGTATTTGAAGAACTTGTGAAGGAGCAGATACACTGCGCCTTGATGATGTGCACCTATTTGTCACAAACTCTAGAACCCAGAAGCTGAAAGATGCGGACAGTTTATTTTTGATTCTCCAGGAGTGTAGAAAATGGGAAAGGGGCTGAGCAGGTAGCCAGGTGATTCTGGTCAAACAGAAAATTAAAGAAAGAATTCTATTATCATTGTTGTGGGTCTTAGCTTCGATTATCCTTGATTAGGATCGACAGAGACTGCTAGAGACAAGGCTGCTGGTAAACTTTAACTCTTATTGAATATTCTATCATGTACAGTACAAGGTTTAACATGAAGCTCTACACAGAACTATCTCTCAGCATACACTGTTGTCATGTGATCTTATGTCACTGATGGTGTAGACTATCTATTTATATATTTAACATTAAACTTTTACATGGCAAGAATGACTAGATATCTGAAGAGAAAGGTATTGAAGGGCTTCAGTATTTCTAGGCCAACCAAACAATATGAAATTCAATAACCTAATTCTACACTTGTCTACAATATTGTAAAGAATTTCCCAGTTTCATTAACCTGAGCTGTTTTCTGAAAATATTTACACGAATAAAAAAGATTGCTGGCAGGTCAATGGACAACAATAGGAGGTGGCTCCTGCCCCATAATATTCTGCCTTTACACTTACTGACTCATGTCTGTGCTGGCTATTTCAAAGAACTCTCCAAAATCCACTTTTTTGTATTTACCCCATAACCATTAAAATTTAACCCCTTTCAAGTTTTTATCAAATTCCGTGCATTGCTGTCTGTGGGGAACTTGGAGCTGAAGGAGGTCAGCAATACAATATATTGTTTTGTTTGGAGGAAAATATGAATACTCAACTTGTGCTTATTAAGGGACTGGTTTCCTGGTATTGATTGAGGGCTTAAAATCACTCCTAACATTTCCTCAAGGGGTGGTATATCAGTGCAAATAATCATGAGAAGAAATTTTCATCCCTTGGTTAAACAATGGAAGAACACTGATGTGCTCGCTCTGTGTTTTGCATCCTGTTCAAAATGCTTACTGGGCACTTGGATTGGTTTAGCGACAGGAAACATGATTCTGACCCAGACGTCAGTGTCTAAATCTCCTTTTTAATTTATTTGAGCAAATCCCTAGTGGTTCTGGGAGGATGGTGATAGGTCTCCTCCAATATTCCATTCTTGAGGTGTCAGTTCAGAAAGCATTGAGTCAACTACTTACTGTGGGCCAGAGTGCGGGAGACTTGAGCACAAAATACAGACTGACAGTCCAGTGCAGTACTGAGGGAGAGCTGCGTTGTCAGATAAAATGTTAAACCGAAAGCTTTTCACTTCCTCCAAATTAAAGGTGTGAATATGGGTACCCACATGGGTCCCAGTTATGCCTGTCTCTTTGTGGGATAAGAGAACGTTCCTTTTTCCAGCCCTACACTGACTCCCTTCCATAACTCTTTTTCCGGTACATTGATGACTATATCATTGTCCCTTGGTGCTGCCCCTCAGTGCTGCCTCTCAGTGCTTTCATTTGGACCTGGAAAAAATTAATCAATTTTTCTTCCAATTTCCAACACTCTTTCTCCTTCACATGATCCATCTCCGACACTTCCCCTCCTTTCCTTGACTTCTGTCTCCATTTCTGGTGATAGACGTATATCAAAATTCATTTCAAGCCCACTGACTCCCACAGCTTGATTACACATCCTCGCAACCTGCTTCTGAGGCCCAACCATCTTCAGATACTTCATCAATAACCTTCCTTCCATCATAAGGTCAGAAGTGGGGATGTTCACTGCACCACTTCTCAGCTACTGAAGTAGTCACGTCCAAACTCCAGCCTGATGCCACCACTAAAAACATCTTCCCCTCCCCTCCTCAGTCAGCATTCTAGATACCATTCTGTCTGTGACACTTTGGTCCACTCCTCCATCAGCTCAAACACCTCATCCCCTTCCCAGGGCAGCTTCCCATGCAATCACAGGTGGTGTAACACCTGCCCCTTTATCTCCTCCCTCCTCACCGTCCAAAGTCCCCAACACTCCTTCCAGGTGAAGCAGCTACTTATTTGCAAATCTTTCAATTTAGTCTATCGAGTTCCAAAGAGCCATGTTGGACTCGAAACGTTAACTCTGTTTCTCTCTCCACAGATGCTGCTAGAGTTTCTACAGCATTTCCTGTTTTTATTTCAGAATTCCAATGTCCAAAGTATTTTGCTTTTATTTTAGAGGTCAACAATATAGGAACCTGCACACAAGAAAGTTTTAAACAAAATCAGAGACTCACAGCGAGGAAGGAATCTTTACTTCGCCCCTGCAGACTGCACCTGAGCCTTGTTGATGACTCCTTGTTTCTGCAACAACCTGGCCGGAGTGCTAGAATGTAACAAGACAAATCCTGGTTAGTTAGTATCAGTAACCTCAGTCTGATTAGAAATGTCAACCTGTGTCAAGGGAGCCACTTTAACTTGTATCATCCGGGAACTGAAAGGAAGCAAGACTTGCATTTACATAGTACCTTTCATGGTCACTGGATGTTCCAACGAATTTTATCATCAATGAAGTACTTCTGGAGTGTAGTTACAGTTATAATGTGGGAAACATGGCAGCCAATTTGCACCTAGCAAGCTCCCACAAACAGTAATGTGATAATGAGCAAATAATCTGTTTTAGTGATGTTGATTGAGGGATAAATATTGACTAAGGACACCTGGAAAAACTCCCCAACTCTGCTTTGAAAAAGTGTTTTGGGATCTATTTGCTGAGAGGACAAGCTGGGTCTCAATTTAACATTCTATCTGACAGTGCATCTCTCCCTCAGTACTGCACTGGGATGTCAGGCTATATTTTGTGCTCAAGTTCCCATATTCTAGCCCACAATTAGTAGTTGACTCAATGCTTTCTGAACTGACCCCTCAAGCAATGGATAGAGGAGACCTATCATCACCATCCCAGAACCATTAGGGAATTGCTTCAATAAATTAAAAAGGGGATTTAGACCCTGACATCTTGATCAGAATCATGTTTCCTGTCGCTAACACAATCCAGTGTCCAGTGGGCATTTTGAACAGGACCCAATACACAGGATGAACATGTCAGTCTTCTTCCATTACTTAACCAAGGGATGAAGATTTCTTCTCTTAACTCTTTGCAATGACATACCTACCCCTTGAGGAAATATTAGGAGAGATTTTAAGAGCTCAGACAAGATCAGGAAACCAGTTCCTGGTTTTCGGTTCATTAATACTGCCTGAACAAGCATCGGTTGGGTGTTCCCTTTTTTCCTGCTCCTCCAATCAATGCGAGAAGCATTGATGGAACTCTCACCAAAGACTGACCGGAATTTTCCAGCTCCCCCACTGTGGCAGGTTCCCCTGTGCCAGAGCCAGCGAGCCATTGAAATCTCCATTCACATTGGCGGGACTGGAAGATCCCACTGGCGTGAGGGGCTGGAAAATTCCGGCCTTTGGATCTGACTGCACTGAGCTGAGAGTTTTACATGGGGTGAAATTGGATAAGGTGCGTCTGATCCTTTGTGTTATTTCTCTGAGCGATATTATCAATTCATGGGCAAAGCAAGGACAAGAGTATGTGGCAATCCTGCAAGTATCGGGAATTGGGTTGGGAATGTAGACTTTATTTTAGGTAGGATGCTCCCAGGTATCAGTGTGAGGAAGCTTTCTCTGTGGAACTGGTGGATGTACTGTACTTAGATTTCCAGAAGGCATTTGATAAAGTGCCACATCAAAAATTATTGCAGAAAATAAAAGCTTATGGTATAGGGGGTAACATAATGGCATAATTCCCTGGAAGTGGAGTCACAGGTAGACAAGGTTGTAAAGAAAGTTTTTGGCATACTGGCCTTTATAAATCAAAGTATTGAGTATAGGAGTTGGGATGTTATGGTGAGCTTGTATAGGACATTGGTGAGGCCAACTTTGGAGTATTGTGTGCAGTTCTGGTCACCTAACTACAGGAAGGATGTCAGTAAGATTGAGAGAGTGCAGAGAAGATTTACTAGGATGTTGCTGGGTCTTAAGGAGTTGAGTTACAGGGATAGATTAAACAGGTTAGGACTTTATTCCTTGGAGTGTAGAAGAATGAGGGGAGATTTGATAGAAGTTTACAAAATTATGAAGGGTACAGACAGAGTAAATGTGAGTAGGCTCTTTCCACTTAGATTAGGAGAGAAAACACGAGAGGACATGGCTTTAGGGTGAAAGGGGAAAGGTTTACGGGGAACATTAGAGGGAGCTTCTTCACTCAGAGAGTGGTGAGTGTGGAACGAGCTACCATCTGATGTGTAAATGCGGGCTCACTCTTAAATTTTAAGAATAAATTGGATAGATACATGGATGGGAGAGGTCTAGAGGGTTATGGACTAGGTGCAGGTCAATGGGCCTAGCGGAATAATATTTCAGACTAGAAGGGCCGAATGGCCTGTTTTCTGTGCTGTAGTGTTCTATGATAAAAGATTGGCTAGCTAACAGGGAGCAGAAAGTTGGCATAAATGGGTCTTTTTCTGCTGTACCACAGGGATCAGTGCTGGGGTCTCAACCTTTTACAATTTATATAAATGACTAGGATGAAGGGACTGAAGGAATGGTTGCTAAATTTGCTGATGACACAAAGATAGGTAGGGAAGTAAATTGTGTAAAGGATGTAAGGAGGCCAGAAAGTAACATAGATAGGTTTAGTCGGTGGGTAAAGATCTGGCAAATAGAGTGTAATGTGGGCAAATGTGAAATTGTTCATTTTGGCACGAAGAATAAAAAAGGTCCTAATTATCTAAATGGTGAGAGATTGCAGAGCTCTGAGATTCAGAGGGACCTAGGTGTCCTGGTGCATGAATCACAAAAGGTCAGTATGCAGGCACAGCAGGTAATTCGGAAAGCTAATAGAATGTTATCATTTATTGCTAGGGGAATTGATTACAAAAGTAGGGAGATTATGCTTCAGTTGTAAAGGGCATTGGTGAGACCACAGCTGGAGTATTGTGCACAGTATAGGTTTTCTTATTTAAAGAAAGATGTATACGTGTTAGGAGAAGTTCAGAGAAGGTTTACTAGACTAATACTAGGAATGGAGGGGTTGTCTTATGAGGAAAGGCTGGTCAGGTTAGGCTTGTATCCACTGGAATTTAGAAGAGTAAGAGGTGACTTAATTGAAACCTTTAAGACCCTGAGGGTCTTGACAGGGTAAATGTGGAGTGGATATTTCCTCTTGTGGGAGAATCTAGAACTAGGGGTCACTGTTTAAAAATAAAGGGTCGCTCAGTTAAGGCAGAGATGAGGAGAAATTTTTTCTTCCAGAGGGTTGAGTGTCTTTGGAACTCTCGTTCTCAAAAGGCATTGGAAACAGAATTTTTGAATATTTTTAAGGCATAGCTAGATAGATTCTTGATTAACCAGGGGGTGAAAAGTTATCAGGGGTAGGCAGGAATGTTACAATCAGAACAGCCATGTTTTTATTGAAAGGTGAAGCAGGCTCGAGGGGCTGAGCGGCCTACGCCTGCTCCTAATTCGTATGTTCATACGTAAATAGAAACAGGGAATGCTGGAAATATTCAGCAGATCAGGCAGCACCTGTGGAGAGAGAAACAGAGTTAATGTTTCAGGCCTGTGACCTTTGATCAGAACTGGGAAAAGTTTTAGCGAGTGAAATGAGGGGAGGGTGGCCAGAAGAGCAAAAGGCAAAGTCTGTAATAGAGTGGAGGTCAGGAAAGATCAAATAACAAAAGAGTTCATGATACAAGGTCAAAGAGATTGGAAATGAGACAAGGAACATTGTCTAGATGAGGTGTGAATGGCAGGATAGCTGCCATCTGAACACAAAGTAAAGAAAATAAGAGAGAAACAGAGAAAAGATCAAACCAGCAAAGGACCATGAAGCAAAATGGGGCCAGAGGTTATGATCTAAAATTGTTGAACTCAGTTAAAAACAGAAAATGCTAGTGATACTCAGCAGGTCAGGCAGCATCTGTGGAGAGAAACATAGCTAATGTTTTAGCTTGGGAGCTTTCATCAGAATGGAGGAAAGATAAAAATGTAATATATTGTAAGCAGATGAAATGGGAGAGGGTGGAAAAAAATCAAAAGGGAAGGTCTGTGATAGGGTGAAGGACAAGGGAGGTTAAATGAGAAAAGGTTTCAAGGTACAAAAGCCAGAGAGTGGTAAAGGGTAGAGTAACGAAACAAAGGATATATCTAGATGAAGTGTGAATGGCTTCATAGCAGCCATCTGAATGCAACACAAAGGGATAAATAAAGAAATGAAGCAAGACTAAACTAGCAAAAAAAAACAAACAAGATGAAGGCAAAGGTTATGATCTAAAGGTGTTGAACTCAATGTTGAGTCCAGAAGACTGGAGAGTGCCCATTTGAAAGATAAGATGCTGTTCCTTAGGCTTGCATTGAGCTTTACTGGAGCATTGTAGCAGGTCGTGAACAGAAAGGTCAGAATGGCAGTATGGTGGAGAGTTAAAATGACAAGCAACAGGAAGCTTAGGGTCATGCTTAGGACTGAACAGGGGTGTTCTGCAAAGCAGTCACCCAGTCTCTGTTTGTTCTTCCCAGTGTACAGGAGATTACATTGTAGAATACAGTATTCTAAATTGAAAGAACTACAAGTAATTTGCTGTTTTGCTTGAAAGGAGTATTTGGAGCATTGCATGGTGAGAAGGGAGGGGATAAAAGGAGAGGTGTTGCATCTCCTGCGTTTGCATGGAAAGATGCTGTGGGAAGAGAATGGAATGTTCGGGTGACTGAGAAGTGGACCAGAGTATCACAGCGAGAATGGTCCCTTTGGAATGCTGAAAGCTGGCGGGGGAGGGGAGGGGGTGGTGGCATCACACTGGGGGTGGTGGAAATGACATGGAGGATGATCCATTGAATATGGAGGTTGGTGGAGCGGAAAGTGAGGACAAGGGGAACCCCATCTTGGTTCTGGGAAGGAGGAGAAAGAATGAGAGCAGAAGTGTGGGAAATATCTTAGACAAGGTGGAGAGCCCTGTTAATCATGCCGAGGGAATCCTTGGTTGAGGAAAAAGGAAGACATAGCAGATGCGCTAGTATGGAGGGTTGCGTTGTTCGAGTTAACATGCTACAACTTTCTGGATTCAACATTGAGTTCAACAACTTTAGATCATAACCTCTGCCTTCATCTTCTTCTTCTATGTATTTTTTTCTGGGTTGGTCTTTGTCTTGTTTCTTTCTTTATCCCTTCATGTTGCATTCAGATGGTTTTTATGTAGATATTCATGCCTCATTTGGACTCAACCTTTGTTTATTTACTATACCCATTACCACTTTCTTTGGCTGTTGCATCATGAAATCTTCTGTTATTTAATCTCACCTGTCCTCCACCCTATCACAGAGCTTCCCTCTTGTTTTCCCTCCCCCTTCCCCCTTCCACTTGTTTAAAACTCTTACTTCTAGCTTTCTTCAGTTCTGATACAAGGTCTTCGACCTGAAACAGAATCGCAGAATTGTTACAGTGTAGAAGGCAGCCATTTGGCCCATTATGTGTCTGCACCAGATGCAGATCAAAACAGATGCTAAAGCAAAACACTGTGAATGCTGGAGATCTGAAATAAAAACAAAGTGCTGGAGAATACTCAGCAGGTCTGGCAGCATCTGTGGAGAGAGAAACAAAGTTAACGTTTCAGGTCCAGTGTGACTCTTCTTCGGAACTAAGTCACATCATCTGGTGTAGACCCTGTGTTCAACAGTGAGTGGTTCAATGCTACATCAATTCCAATCCTGAAGGTATAATTTCATGTGCTGAGAGAGTATGGAGTCACATAGACCAGATTTCCTTCCTTAGAGGACATTAATTAACCAGATGGGTTTTTATAATACTCTGGCAATTTCATGGTCACCATTACTTTTTGTATGTCTGTTCACTCGGTCTCACAAAGAGGTTTTGAGTCTTTTAAGGTTAAACATTAAGTGTTTATTGGTAACACATAACTATGTACATACATACAGGGTATAGCCCAAGCTGTGAGCTAACTCCATGCTTGCTTCAACACAGGTCTCTGTCCCATCCACAGATTATAGTCTCAGGTCATGTGCCTCTTTACATCACACTGTGGGCGGTACTGTTTCCCAATCCCACATTAACCTTTGCTATGCCGGATGCCATTATATTACATTCCTGAGATTAACTTTTTATTCCAGGTTTATTAATTGAATTTAAATACCCCAGCCGCAGTGGTGGGATTTGAACTCAAGTCCCTGGCTCACTAGTCCAGGCCTCTGGATTAGTAGTTCAGCAACACAACCACTATACTATTGTATCCCCTGCACAAGATGAAAACAACATCATGTAAGAAATTGATAAATTTTTGAAATGGGGAAATTTTCAGGGTGTAATAACAGTGGATTATAGCATCAAATTACTTACGGGCATATTGAACTTTTTAAGGAAGTCATCTGTTTTTTAAAAAGACATGCAAACAGAGACACTGGGCAAAAGGTGGCTGAGAATGTAAAGTAACCACTTACTGGAAAATTCCTATGTGGATTATAATTGACCGACTAGCCCTGAAGGAACACGGAATGTTGCACCTAAAAAGGTGTGAATGCCTACTTCAGACAGAGATACTTGAAAGGAAGAGAGGGAATGCAAAAGGCTGAATTTTAATCTCCTGTGGTTGCAAAGGCAATGGAGACTGATTATCACATCTCAGCAGGCATCTAAAATCCATCTCTTGTTGAGCTATATCTCAGAATATAGAAATGGTCTGAGTTGAAATAAAAATGACTTTGGGCAAAAGACATGTTTGTTTTTTCTCTTCTAGGAAATGGGTTGAAAAGCTAGCTGCAGCCGTGATCTGGGGCTCGCGTGTGTTGTGAGTCACAGCAGGAGAGGATCAACTTACAGGCAAAGGCTCTCTCTCGCTCTGTGTTGCTCGAGACAAATCAGCAAAGCCAGAATCAAAACGGAAATAGGGCAGCTTATTCAATGAACCTGCAGAACCAAGTGACTCCAAACCAACAGGTAAACTGCCAAAGTCAGCTCCACCAGAATCACCCAACTTAACGATCACAAAGTTTCACCATCCAGGCCTCATGGACAAGCCAAAGACTGATTCATATACCTTTTTAAAACTTTCATTTGGACTCAGCTTCTTGTTTCTGATCTATGTGCATGTGTGTTATGTTTTTATTATTTTTTTCTCAAATTTTAGTAACTAATAAACTTATTCTTTCTTTGACTCAAGAAAGCCTAGTTAAAGTAGCTCCTTCTAAAACATTAATACATTTGGACTGGGAAAAGGTATCCACAGGGGGAAGGGATCCCTTTAAATTAACTTTGTTGTGACCAACCAAGGGGGTTGAATGAAGTAGGGGAGTCAGCTCATTCCTCTTCACCTGGGGGCATAACATAATTGGGGTGCTGTTGGGGAAGTTAAAAAATTGGGGTAGCTCATCCAGGACCATTACAAATTGAGGACCTCGCCCCGGGACTGGTCATAATAAGGGCCATGGGGAAAGGTTTGGAGGTGGGACTGATTGGACAGTTCTTTCAAAGAGCCAACACAGACACAATGGGCCAAAAGGCCTTCTGCTATGGTCCATATAAGGCCTCATCCTACTAAATACTGTCCTGGTTGCATTTGAATAGATTGCAGAGGTCCTACCTGGGAAAGGTGTACTGTTAGGGTCATGTGCAAGCAGCAGGGACATCTGGATAAACTCAAAAAGAGGATGCCAGTGTTAACCCCTAGCCCGCTTTACCATGCAGTTAAAGTCTGGGCAGTTTGCTCAACCTTAAGCACAAGGTGCTCAGACCACTGACAGGAGTGACAGTACAAATGCATCCAGGGGAATATCTTTACCAAGACCTTGAATTTATAACAGCTCTAAAAGATAAACACATTGATAGCATACCTGGCCACTCAAAACACACAAGCAGCAACTTGCATAACATATCCCAGATCTCCCAGTGACTGGCATCATGTCCAGCCTGCTTATGCATTAGATGTCAAGGGTGAATGTGATAGTGGTACAGTGTGAGTGAATGTGCTTGTGCCTGCTGTGTCTAGTGTGTGTGCGTGTGTCTAGTGTATGTGCATCTATGTATCTGTGTGTGTCTGTGTCTTGGTGTGTGTCTGTGTGCGCGTCTGTGGGTTTGTGTATGTGTGTGCTCCATGTGCATCTGGGTGTATCTATGTCTTGGTGTGTGTCTGTGCTTGTGTACACATCTGCGGGTCTGTGTCCGTGTGTGTGCCTGTGTGCATCTGTGTCAGTGTATGTCTGAACATCAACTCTGTTTCTCTCCCCACAGATGCTGCCTGAACTGCTGAGTATTTCTAGAAATTTTTGTTTTTATTTCAGGTTTCCAGCACCTGCAGCATTTTGCTTTTGTTTTGTTGAACTCAAGGTTGAGCCCAGAAGGCTGTGAAGTGCCTAAATGGAAAATGAGGTGCTGTTGCTCAAGCTTCTGTTCAGCTTCACTGGAACACTGCAGTAAGCCGAGGACAGGAAGGTCAGAGTGGGATCAGGGTGTAGGATTAAAATGACAGGTGACCAGGAGCTCAGGGTCATGTATGTGAACTGAAGAGAGGTGTTCCGCAAAACAGTCACCCAATCTGCATCTGGTCTCCTCGATGTGGAGGAGGCAACGCTGGGAGCAACAAGCACAGGATACTAAATTGAAAGATGCACAAGCAAATCACTGTTTCAGTTGGAAAGAAACTTTCTCTGAACTGGATTGGTACCAAAATCCTTACAGTAAAAGGATCATGTACCAACAGCACGGACTGTACAATAAATACTGGAATGTAATAGTGTCTGTGGCGGCATGTACATGATAATCAGTGCTGAAATAAGAAGGAAATCACTTACCCAGATTTGCATTTCAATATCGCAATTTGAGAGCTTCATCTCATGGTCAAGGGAAAAAGTTTGAAATCGCACTGGAAGCAGATTTAATAGGTACAGTGTGAGAAAATGTGTAAAGTGTATTTCAATTAACAATACCTACATTTTTGTTACTAATTCAATAGGCTCAGTGGAATCAGTGTATCATAATTCATTCACTCTAATCCATTAAAGAAAACATCAACATTTGGAATAATGATGAATGACACCAAGCTCATAACTTCACACGTAGATCCTTGTCTCTTGTGTGTTACCAAGCTACCCACACAGATCACTCATATTGCTTAGAGAGAGAAGCAGGCACTGGCACTGGGTGCTAACTCCCTCACTATCCCAGGACTGCAGAGAAACTGTCACAAAAAATTCAAGGACCTCATTAGGACAAGCAATGGATCACACCTCTCCAGTTCTTCAATGGCTGCCCTGGTCCAGGGAGCACTTTTCACCGCCCCAGATCCGAAATTAAAGCATCTCACTGTATTCTGGCCAAGGAGATCTGCAGCTCAACAGTGTACGTGATAGCTACCCCTCCCTCAAACTGGGATCACTAACCTGCAGAATCCTAAAACCTGTTCCTTCACTTTAGCAGCCTTATATCCCAACATTTGGCCCACATTCCTGAACCACTAGTTTTAACCCACAATCATGCTAATGTCTTTCAGGGTGAACTGCAAATTAATACACAATAATCCAATATAGGATGCATTCCTGACTACTGAACACTTCACCCTCTGGGGACAATGCAATGCAGCTCACAGGCACTTACTCAGATGAAGCTTTTTAAAAAAATTGATCATGGGATGTGGGCTTCGTTGGCTGGGCCAGCATTTATCACCCATCCCTAGTTGTCCTTGAAAAGGAGGTGGTGAGTTGCCTTCTTGGACAGCTGCAGTCCATGTCATGTAGGTACACCCACAGTGTTGTTAGGAAGGGAGTTCTAGGATTTTGACCCAGCGACAATGAAGTAACAGCAATACATTTCCAAGTCAATATGGTGAGTGACTTGGAGGGGAACTTCCAGGTGGTGGTGTTCCCATCTATACGCTGCCCTTGTCCTTCTAGATGGTAGTAGTCATGGGTTTGGAAGGTGCTATCGAAGGAACCTTGGTGAATTCCTGCAGTGCATCTTGTAGATGATACACACTGCTGCTACTGTGTCACTGTGGTGGAGGGAGTGAATGTTTGTGGACGTGGTGCCAATCAAGCAGGCTGCTTTGTCCTGGACAGTGCCAAGCTTCTTGAGTGCTGGGGGGGCTGCACTCATCCAGGCAAGTGGGGAGTATTCCGTCACACTCCTAACTTGTGCCTTGTAGATGGTGGACAGACTTTGGGGAGTCAGAAAGTGAGTTACTTGTCACAGGATTCCTAGCCTCTGATCTGTTCTTGAAGCCACAGTATTTATATGGCTAGTCCATTCAGTTTCTGGTCACTGGTAACCCCCAGGATGTTGATAGTGGGGGATTCAGTGATGGTAATGTCATTAAACATCAAGGGGTGATGGTTGGATTTTTTCTTGTCGGTCATTGCCTGACACTTGTGTGGCATGAATGGTACTTGCCACATGTCAATCCGAACCTGGATATTGTCCAGGTCTTGCTGCATTTGGACATGCTGCATTCAGTATCTGAGAAGTCGCAAATGGTGCTGGGCGTGGTGAAATCATCAGCAAACATCCCCACTTCTGACCTTATGATGGAAGTAGGGTCATTGATGAAGCAGCTGAAGATGGTTGGGCCTAGGACATAACCCTGAGGAAATTCTGCAGTGAAGTTCTGGAGCTGAGATGATTGACCTCCAACAACCACAACCATCTTCCTATGTGCTAGGTGTGACTCTAACCAGCAGAGAGTTTTCCCCCTCACTCCCATTGACTCCAGTTTTGCTAGGACTCCTTGATGCCACACTCTGTCAAATGCTGCTTTGATGTCAGGGGCAGTCACTCTCACCTCACCTCGGGAGTTCAGCTCTTTTGTCCATGTTTGAACCAAGGCTGTAATGGGGTCAGGAGCTGAGTAGCCCAGCAGAACCCAAACTGGGAGTCAGTGAGCAGGTCATTGCTAAGCAAGTGCCACTTGATAGCCCTATTGATGACCCTTTTCATTACTTTACTGACGGTCGAGAGTAGACAGATGGGGCGGTAATTGACCAGGTTGGATTTGTCCTGCTTTTTGTGCACAGGGCATACCTGGCAATTTTCCACATAGCTGGATAGACGCCATTGTTGTAGCTGCACTGGAACAGCTTGGTTAGAGGTGTGGCAAGTTCTGGAGCACAAGTCTTCAATACTATTATATGCTGCAAGAGACAGTCAACTCAGCAATATTTGGTTGGTGCCAGGTCAGTCATTGAACATTCACCATGGTGTTCTTTTCGAAAAGGTACACAGACTGAGCCTTTTAACCCCTTTGCTCTGGCTGCTGAATTTCAAGTAGGTAATATTCACCCACTTGTATCTTCTACTCCCCTTTCCTGCTGCTCCACCACAGCACCTGGAGGGGCAGGGAGATGAATGTGACGATGAGGGAAAGGAGGAGCTCGAGAGAATTTCCCCTTTGTCGTATATGACAATCATGATGAGGAAAAGCTGAAGATTTTTCATCTCTCCCTTATGGTAATTGCGATGAGGAAGAGGGATCAAGAATGCAGCTACCTAGCAATGGCAGCTGGTTCACCATACCCCCATATCCCTCTGTCCCAACCAACTCCAACTGACCACAATCTTTGAACTTTCCCAAACAGCAGCTTGAGATTAACAGAGTGGGAGAGCAGGGATTGGATCACTGGACTAAGATAGTGGTACTGGTTCCTCACATTGTACCCATAGTGGAAGTGGTCCAGGGAATGGCATATTCCCAGCTAAGGCTGAGAAGAAGCAGATTTCAGAATGGTGGGACATGGAACTTACGGGTCAATGCCTGAATGAAGGATGTTTCAGGAACAAGGTGCCTATGTGTAGGCTCTGAGATCAACCTTGGAGGCCCTGAGGCAAATCACAGTTGCCATTCTCAAGTCTACAGCTTCACTTTGTGGAAGCTCGCTCTCCTATATAGGGAAAAGTACAGTTAATGGCAGCTTCTTTAAAATCTGCAGCAAACCTCCAGCTAAGAAACAGCCAGGAACCAGTCGATGCTTCAGTCTCCACAGAAGGAAATACAGCCATGGTGTCAAAGATAGGCATTGGTTGATAGGATCTCCCCTTCAATGGGAGCTAATAATAATGCTGCCTGAATCTCCTTTTCTCTATCCTCTACTTCTTTTCACCCTCCATGATAATTGCATTTCACAGTATACCCAGAGAGAATCATCCACTCAAATAGCACAGATGAAGGCCATTCAGCTATTCACTCCTATGCTGGCTCTTTAATAAAAGGATCCAATTAGTCCCACTCTGCTGCTCTTTCCCATTGCTAATTTTTATCCTTCAAATATTTATCCAACTCCTTTTTGATTGTTCCTATTGATTCTGCCTCCCTTACCAGACAGTAAATTCCAGATCATAATAACTTGCTGAGTAAAACATATTCTCTGCATTGTCCCTCTGGCTATTTTGCCAAATGCCTAAATTTGTTACTGACTCTCCTGTCAGTGGAAACAGTCTATCCCTATTTACTCTACCAAAACCCCTCAAAATTCAACTCAATCTCCTTTTAACCTCTTCTGCTCTAAAGACAACATACCAGCTTCTCCGGTCTTTCCACATTAACTGAAGTCCTGGTATTATTCTAGTAAATCTCCTCTCCATCTTCTCCAAAACTTTGACATCCTTCTGACAGTGTGCGGCTCAGAATTGAACTGAATACACCTACTCAAGCTAGCTAGTGAGTTATAAAGATTTAGCTTAACTTCCTTGTTTTCTATGGGCAAAATCATCCCAGATTTGCACAAATTGCAGTAGCAGGCGGGAAAAATGACGTTTTACCCACTGGCCACAATGACGGCTTCTCATGCCGTATCATCCCAATCCTTCTGCATTAATTATGCATTTCTGGGAAACATGCTGTTTTGATGGCGGATGGGCACTCATTTGCCCACCACAGCACCACTTCGCCGCTTCATCATCCCGGGCGTCATATTTAAAGTGCAGCCCACGCACACCTCTCGGTGCTTCCAATCCTTGACTGCTGCATGGAAGACATGGCCCTGAGAAGCAAGAGGCCTGCAGCTCCCTGCTTCAGTGAGACGTCCTTCGAGCACGTTTCAAATACAGTGGAGCCCTGCCGTGATGTCCTCTGTCCCCGCTCTGGCAGCAGGATGGACAGCAACATCAGCAATCCAGCTTGGGAGGTGGTGGCAGTGGTGGTCAGCGCCAACATCCTGAAAAGAGGACAGCCACCCAATGCCACAAGAGGATGGATGATCTCCTCCGTTCCGCCAGGGAAGTCACTCTTCTCATCACGCTCAACTCTCACATGCACAAACCCATCATGCATCCACAAGGATCTCACATCTCAAGGGACAACGCCACTAACTCTCACACACACCCTCACATCTTCTGGAGCTTGCGTCCTCATCCCGTCCATGGCTCCACTCGCCACACAAACATTCTACGCAGTGCCTTGTGTCCTGTTCATACTCTACATCTATTTTCATGCAGGAGAAGCCCGCTCACATCAGCAGAGGTCCCAGACCGGGGGTGGAGAGGATTGTGCCATCGTGTTGACTGCTGAGAATGTGGATCGTGCCTCCGGTGATGGTGAGATCGGCGGCGAAGACCCTCATGAGGATCCAGCACCACAATATCCCTCTCTCAACGCAAATGTGAGTGCTCTCTCTCCTGCTTTTGACTCTGCTGCCATGCACTAATTATCTCTACTTTGGTTCACAGGGAGCTCTGACAAGTAACCGACACCCTCAGCCAGCCAGTCCCTCAGCTCCATTCATGTCCTCAACTCTAGCCACGAGGACTCTCCTCCATTGAAGACTTGGAAATAAGCAGCCTGGAAGATCCATCACAGCACTTACCCACATCTTCTACCAGCATAGAGATACACACCTTGGTGGGACCTAGATCTAGAGCAGGCTCAGGTTCACAATCTGATGGTCACCGCACGGACATGTGTCCGCAGCAGGAGGCAGGTTCAGCCTAGCTCCTCGGCACATGGAGGACTGCTGGGGAAGAGACATCTGCGAGATCTGAGTCAGCTGACTTCGGAATTGGCTTTCCAACTCATCCTAGAGAGTCAGGAGAAGGAGAGGGAATATCACAGAGAGCTGCTGGAAGCCCTCAGAGTGGCACATGAGTCGGGGGATTGCATCTGCTTGCTCTCTGATGCCCACATATGCGCTAGCAGTTACTGGTTTCCATGGGGAAGATGACAGATGCCATGGAGGTCTCCATGGGGAGGATGGCAGACGTAGAGATGTGTGCACACCTCCACGGGAGCCATGGATAAAGTCCTGCAATGGCAACATGAGATGGAAATGGGGCACCTCGACGACCCTCCAGGGTGCTCCTTCCCCTTAAGGAGTCAGGTCGGGGCCCCCGGGCACACGAAGGGAGGAGGAGTGGCAGCTGAACAGTCCTGGGTCATCCGCTCAGGAGTCTCAGAAGCTGTCCCCTCCTTCCCATCCCCTTTGTCTGTGACCCCCTCGACATCCTCTGTCACTGCAGAAGGAGCAGCTGGCCAGCAGGAGGACAGCAAGAGGGTCCAGAGGACCCATGTCAAAAGCCGACCATTGCATAGGCTGTCTCCATCCCTGCTGGGAATGTCAGGGCAGCAACTAGTAGTCTAAGGCGTTCAAAAGTTAAGAAATTCTGATCACAGTTGGTAACATGGGTGAACACATTTTGTCACTTTACCATCTGGAAATAAATGCATTTCCACTGAATAATGTGCAATGGTGTGTTTCAGCTTCACTGACAGGCTTCACAAGTCCTCCCCCTGCATCCCATCCCCCCATCACTAGCACACTAACAGTTCAGCTGCATGCAACTGGCCCATGAGTGATTCTAGAGGGAGAAGTGCGTGTGTGTGTGTGTGTGTGAGTGTGTGTGTGTGTGTGTGTGTCTGGGGCAGGGCCTTTTGGAGCCTCATGCAAGCACTCTCCCACGCATGCAGATCCTTCTGGTATCACACTCATCTTACTGCCTGCTGGGGTTCACTTTCAGTTGATGCACCTTTGTATCTGGCCTTCCAGCTCATCTTGGAGAATTAGGTGGGGAATAACACGCAGGGCTGTCGGAAGCCCTCAACATGCAAGTGGGAAGAGTGCGTTCACCTGCTCTCTGATGAAGTGGTGCCCACATAGGCGTGTATGGAGGAGGATGGTGGATGCCATGGAGACACATGGTCAGTGAGAGAAAACTTCGGCCTGACTGAGGCAGGGACCAAGTGAGTGTATTTTGGAATTTTGTTCAAAGTGGGAATTTGGTGCATAGGAGGAAAAGAGGTGCTTTAAATAAGGTTTACTGCAAGAAGTAAAGCATGCTGAACTGCGAGTTTGGTGAAAGGTGGGAAGAGGTACTTTTTTCAGCTTCCAGTATTTGATTTCCACTTTGGTGCTGCAGAAGGAGAAGGTAAACCAGTAACTGGTATTATTAGTTTTATCAGTATTGTAAGTACTGTATTGTTTTATCAGTATTGTAAAGTTTACTGGCCGTGCCAAAACCTATTGGGAGAAGTAGGCTTTATTAATTTTAATTAATTAGTAATTATTAATTAATTAACACATATTGGATAGCAGGGCAGGTGATGTGCAGCAATTGCAGGTGTGGGAGCTTCTGGATACCGGTGTGATCCAGGGCAAACACATCTGCAGTAAATGTTTGTGGCCGCAGGAACTTTAGCTCCGGGTTACTGACTGGAGGCCGAACTGCAGACACTGCGATACATCAGGGAGGGGGCAAGTTACTGGACACTTTATTCTAGGAGGCGGTCACACCCCTTAGGATAGAGTCTTCTGATTTGGTCAGTGGTCAGGGTCAGGAGGGTGTGACTGAAAGTGAGGCAGGTAAGGAGCAGGAGTGCAGGAGCCTCAGCCCTTGTAATTATCCAATAGATTTGAGGTTTTTTTCATCTTGCTTGGGCGAGAGCAGTGTCTGCAGGATGGACGAGCTAACTGGTCATGGCACCATGGTACAGGAAGCCCTTCAAGCTTGGGGATTTACAAGAAATGTAGTTGTAGTAGGGGGCAGTATAGTCAGAGGGATTGACACAACTCTGCAACAAAGAGTGAATCCACGTGGCTGTGTTGCCTGCCCGATGACAGGATTTGGGACATCTGCTCGGGTGGAGAGGAACTTGCAGTGGGAGGGGGAGGTCCATGTTGGTACCAACGACATAGGCAGGGCAAAGATGACAGTTCTACATAGTCACTGTGAGGAACTTGGCACCAAATTAAGAAGCAGAAGCTCAAAGGTCATAATCTCTGGATTATCACCTGAGTCCCATGCAAATTGGCATAGAACAAATCTGGTTAGGAAGATGAATGCGTGGTCCAAGCCTGGTTGGGAGAAGTGGATTCCAGTTCATGGGGCACTGGCACCAATACTGGGGAAAGTGGGACGGTCTACACCTGAACCATGCTGGGACCAGTGTCCTTGGGAGCTGCATAACTATGGAACTACAGACGGTTTTAAACTAAATTATGGGGGTAAGGGTACACATTTTGGAAGATGTGGTATATCAAAGAGTAGTGACAAGGCTAAAGAGAAAGGTATTATTATAGGAAATGAAAAACAGACTGTGATAGGAAGGGATAGAGAGTACAAATGTAACAGTAAATCAACAGATGAGATTAGCAGTTAAAACAAGAATAAAAGTATAAAACTAAAGGCACTGTATCGGAATACATGAAGCATTTGAAACAAAACAGATGAACTGAGAACATACATAGAAATAAATAAGTACAATTTGATAGCCTTTACAGAGACATGGCTGCAGGGGGACATGGATTAGGAATATTAAAGTGTATAGTTCATTTAGGAAGGACAAGAAGCGAGGAAAAGGTGGAGGGGTGGCTCTGTTGGTTAATGGTATAAGCACAATAGAGAGCATTGACCTAAGTTCAGGGAACCAGGATGTGGAAGTTTGGGTAGAAACGAGAAATGGTAAAGGTAAGAAGTCTCCTATGGTATTCATGTACAGGCCCTCTAACAGTAACCACATGGTAGGATGCAGCACAAAGGAAGAAATAATGGGGAGTTTGTCAGAAAATCACGGCGATAATCATAGATTTTAATCTACATATAAAATGGAAAAGTCAGATGGGCAAAGCTAGCTTAGGTAAGGGATTCATAGAATGTTCCTGGGATAGTTTCTTAGAACAGCATATTCTGAAGCCAACCAGAGAGCAGGCCATACTAGACCTAGTATTGTGCAACAAGATGGACTTAATTAATAACCTCAAAGTGAAGGCACCCCTAGGTGGCAACGTCCATAATATAATTGAATTTTACATTTAGTTTGAGGGACAGAAGAGTGGGTCCGAGACTATGTTTTTAAACTTAAATAAGGGCAATTATTAAGGCATGAAAGAGCTGGCTAAAGTGAATTGGCAAATTAGGTTAAGGGATAGGTCAACAGAGATGCAGTGGCAAATATTTAAGGGGATATTTCAGAATGCACAGAATAGATACATTCCAACAAGTAAGAAAAAGTCCAAGTGATGGACACACCAACCGTGGTTAACTAGGAAGGTTAAAGATAGTATCAAACTTAAAGAAAAAGCACATAATTGTGCAAAGAAAGGTGGAAGGCCACCTTTCTTGAGAAGATTGGACAGCATGTAAGGAACAGCAAAGAATGACTAAAAGATTAATAAGGACGGAAAAATTAAAGTACGAGAGAAAGCTAGCCAGAAATATAAAAACAGTGTAAGAGTTTCTGTAAATATTTGAAAAAGAAATTAGTTAACAAAGTGAGTGTTGGTCCTAAAGAAAGTGAGACTGGAGAATTGATAATGGAAAACAAGGAAATAGCAGAAGAACTAAACAGGTATTTTGCATCAGTCTTCATTATAGAGGATAAAAGCAACATCCCAGGAGCAGCTGTAAATCAGGAGATGGAAAGGAGAGAGGAACTCAGGAAAATTACTATCACCAGAGAAGTGGTGCTGAGTAAATTGTTGGAGCTGCAGGCTGACAAGTGCCTGACTCCTGATGGGTTTCATCCTAGGGTCTTAAAAAAAGTGGCTAGTGAGATAGTTGATATATTGGTTTTAATTTTATGAAACTCCCTCGATTTGGGAAAGATCCCGTTAGATTGGAAAATAGCAAATGTATTGTTATTATTCAAAAAAGGAGGTAGACAGAAAACGGGAAACTACAGGCCAGTTAGCTTAACATTTGTCATAGGGAAAATATTAGAAATTATTATTAAAGAAGCTGTAACAGGACACTTGGATAAGTTCGAGATAATCAGGTAGAGTCAACGTGGCTTTGTGAAAGAGAAATCATGTTTAACCATGTTTATTCGCGTTCTTTGAGCAAGTAACATGTGCTGTGGATAAAGGGGAACCAATGGATGTACTATACTTAGATTTCCAGAAGGCATTTGATAAAGTGCCACATCAAAGATTATTGCGGAAAATTAAAGCTCATGATATAGGGGATAACATATTGGCATGGATAGAAGATTGGCTGGTTAACAAGAGGCAGAGAGTAGGCATAAATGGGTCTTTTTCAGGTTGGCAAGATGCAACAAGTGATGTGCCACAGGGATCAGTGCTGGGACTTCAACAGTTTACAATTATATGAATGACTTCGGTGAAGAAATGGATGGGATGGTTGCCAAATTTGATGATGACACAAAGATAGATAGGAAAGTTGTAAAGAGAACATAAAGAGGCTACAAAAAAATATCAGGCAGAATTTTTAGCTTGGCGGGTAGGTGCGTGCCCGACCCGACCAAGCATCCGACCCGACTGAGCATGAAATGTCGCGCGTTGATGTTGGCCAAGCATGCTGACGCCAATGCGCAGTTGTGCAATTGTTCGGTCGGCAGGCATGGGCTTGAGCCAGCAGTGCGCCCGCCGGAAATTAGAAGGCCTATTAAGGCCATTAAGTTATCAATTGCATTTAATTCTTCACTGCCTGTCAACCGTTTGAAAATGAGGGTTTGGAAACCTCATTCACGGGTGGGATAAGGTTTCCAAAATCAAATACAAATGAAATAAAAATTTTAATTTTTAATTAAAAATGTCCCTGCTCATGTGACAGATTCAAATGAGGGGGCATGTTTCATTAAATTTTTCTGTTGTTTAATAATCTTTTCAAAATACTCTTCATTTCCCTGAGGCAGCTCTGTGTCTCAGGGAGATTATTCAGCGCTCTTTCGCACGCAAATGCGAAGTTTGCACTAGGCCTGCTCACCCTTCTCCCCACACCCGCACAGGCAGCGCATAGCGCTGCTGCTTGCGTATCACGCTGGGCGGGACTTACTTGGCTCACCAGCGTGAAATCACAATGCACTGTTGATCGCAGGCGGTGGCCAGCTTCCCAATCACCCCTGCCGATCATGCTTGCCAAGGGCAAACTTCTGTCCAGATAGGATAAGTGAGAAACAAAGAATGGAGTATAATGTGGGAAAATGTGAAATGGTCCATTTTGGCAGGAAGAATAAAAGAGAAGCATATTACCTAAGTGGTGAGAAATTACAGAGCTCGGAGATGCAGAGCGATCTGGGCGTGTTAGTGCATGAATCGCAAAAGGCTCGTATGCAGGTACAGAAAGTAATTAGTAAAGCCAGTAGAATATTATCATTCATTGCCAGGGGAAGCGAATAAAAAAAGCAGGGAGGTTTTGCTTCAGTTATACAGAGCACTAACTGTACCACGTTTGGAGTACTGTGTCCAGGACTGGTCACCTTGTTAAAGGAAGGGTATAAATGCATTGGAAGCAGTTCAGAGAAGGTTTAGCAGACTAATACCTGCGATGGGCAGGTTGTCTTATGAAGAAAGGTTGGATGGGGTAGGCTTGTATCTGCTGGGGCTTAGAAGAGTAAGAGGCAATTTGATTGAAACATATAAGATCCTGATGGGTCTTGACAGGGTGAATGTGGAGAGTATGTTTCCTCTTGTGGGGGAATCTAGAACTTGGGGTTACAGTTTAAAAATAACATGTTGGCCATTTAAAACGGAGATGAGGCAAATTTTTTCTCTCAGAGTGTCATGAGTCTTTGGAATTCTCTTCCTGAAAAGGTGGTGGAAGCAGAGTTTGAAAATTTTTAAGGCAGAGGTGGATAGATTCTTGGGGGTTATTGGGGTAAACGGAATGTAGTATTGAGGTTACTATCAGATCAGCTGTGATCTTATTAAATGGGGCAGCAGGTTCAAGGGGCCGAATGGCCTACTCCTGCTCCTTGTTCGTATGTTCATCTGAGCTGACCTGCATTTCCGCCCACGCACGGATCACACTCCCATGCAGCACCTGATCTCGTCCACCACAACTCTAGTTTCATTTTCCATTTAGCCAGCATGATAGTAATACAGTTTTTCTTTCACTCCCCCATTCTTTTCCCTCCCCCAGACACCCATTTCCCTTCCCCCATTACTGTTGACATCCCTGGCATCACCTTCCACTTCCTCACCATGACCTACCATCCACAATCCTTTTCTTTTGGGGATGTCCAGGTGAATATGCACGTTCCCTTCCATTCCGAAAATCCCATCCTTATCCACATCCACATCGACCTCCTCCTTCCCACCCCCAGTGTTCATGTCTGTCTCCGGGTCCCTCACCGTTCCTTCTACTGATACCGTTGAACCCTCACCCTCCCACCCTCTACTGCCTCACTCTGCCCTCGGTCATTATCACCATTCCCTCGTACCATTGTCCACCTTCAGTTCGTTTCCTAGGAGGCAGTAATGGACTCATCAGAGCCCTCCCTTGACCCCCTCTGGAATCCTTCCCCTCTTGGAATCCTTTCCCACCTTGGAACCCCTTCCCCCTCCTTAGTCCTTTCCCCTTCCTGACTCCTTCCTCCCCCGGACTCCCTCCCCTATCCGCATTCCTTCCTCCCCTCCGAACTCCTTCCCTTACACCTTCTAACCCCTTCATACCTACCTACCCAGTGGCTGACTGCTTCCCATTACCCCCTCCTCTCCCAGTAGACCCTTGCCCCCTCCCAACCTCTCCTCCAATATCTTCATCCCTCTCTCCCAGCCTCACTCCCCCCGACAACTTCATTTCCTCCCGACATCTTCATTTCCTCTTAACCTCATCCCAACACATTTGTTTCCGTCTCCCAACACCCCCACCACCGACTTCATTCGCCCACTCCCAACTTCATCCCCCACCCGACACCTCTTCCTCTCCCGGTCGATCCTAGGCCTTCCTCTCCCACCCCCCGGTACATCTTCCTCTTCCACACACACAGCTGGACCTTCCTCTCCACCCTCTCGACCATCATCCTTTGTGAGCAGACCCTCAAAGCTGACTTTCTATCTTCCATGAGCTGCTTTGCGGCGGAGCCACGTCCATGTCCACCCAGCATGCCATGGACGTTCCTCCGATGGTCCATTGGTGTAGGGCTCCTCGGATGATTATGATGTGAGCAATGCCCTGGCGGTAAGTCCTGGCTTCTGCACATCACAGTTGGTAAGACATGTTCTGCATCGGCATATTTTCCTGCTGCCATGGGCTGATGATCTAGTGTGGGGGATGATTCTGGCGGGCTGGTCTTATAATGATATGTAGATGTATTACAATGAGATTCCTGCAGTTCGACAGCATGAAACATGGCCTGCCATCGATGGGCTGAGTGGACGATCGTAAACTGGTTTCACGATGTCGTGAAACCGATTTTTGCCCTTCTCGCCATATTGTCCACACATACCGCCGAACATGCCCGACGCCAGCAAGCACGGAAAATTCCACCCAGTGTCTTTATTTATCAAACCATATATCTTTTTAACAGCCATATCAACTTGTCTCGTCATTTTTGAAGATTTGTGTATGTAAGCCCTCAGATCTCTCAGTTCATATAGCCAATGAGACTGGATCATTTTGGGACAGCCATACATGTTCCTGACAAATCCTGACTGTTGTTGGTTGATCCAGACACCTGCCACTTACCTGATCCTGTGAGAAGCAGCAAGAAAAAACCCAGGGGTGTGTAGGAAGTTTGAAAAAGTGCCTCCCAGCTGCAGAAATTTGTAGTCACAATCCAGCGACTAGTCCTGACAGCTCCCCATTCTTCTCAGTTGTAGCTGCCCAGGCTGCTTTAGTAATGCAAATCCTAGACACTCGGTGTACATCATTGGCTCACACTTAAAATTGAGGCAAATAAGGTCAGGAGGGATTGGGCAGGTGGATCACTGAAAAAGCACTTGCAAACATAAGGACATGTGAATTAGGAGCAGGAGTAGGCCATTCAGCCCCTCCAGCCTGCTCTGCCATTCAGTAAGATCATGGCTGATCTGATAAAAGCAGCTCTGAAGAGTCATAAGGACTTGAAATGTTGGCTGTTTCTCGCTCCACAGATGCTGCCAGACCTGCTGAGTTTTTCCAGTATTTTCTGTTTTTATTATGGCTGAACTGATTGTGGCCTCAACTCCACATTCCACCCACGAAGAAAATCTTTGAACTCAGGGGCAGGGCATCTGATCTGTACACCGAGTTTTCTATTCCAATTTACACTTCAGACTCTACACTGGTCACTAACCTCAGGCTGATCGGTTAGAGATACACAATTGCCTGTTCTGCTTACACAGCTCCTAGGTGCCCTGGAGAGAATACTCTGCAGTTTAGATTTCAAACTTACAGCAACTTCCTGTGTAAAGATTGATGGAAATTAAACCAGCAAGGTTCATTCACCACTCAGAGTAACTTCTGGACCATTACAAATTGTATCTGTAGTGATTATTATTTGCTGATGAAGGAGAATAACACAGCGTTATCCTATTATTTACCTGTATCATTGGGTCTGTAGGTGGGTTTGTCAGTTTCAATAAAAATGAAGTATGGTTTTGGCAGGAGGAGGAGGTGAACCAATCTCCTCTTTGTAAACAGTTTGGGAATTTCCACAACCAGTGTAATATACGATGTCCTACTGGTTAATCCACATGGTAACGCCTTTTCTGGGAGGATCTGTGACAGTGAGATCACAAGAGAATCTCAGGATAACATCCAAAACAGCATCAAATGACTTTCCTAGAGAATAGTGAGGCTCTGGAGTCCATTGGCAGCTGACTGTCAGTATGGTCTTTAAAAGTTAAATGGACACTTTCCCCACTAGATCAGAGGGCGCATTATACAGTAGGTGAGTGTCTTTGTAGGAAACGTCTCCTCATCTGATTCACTGGTTTTGATTGCCTGAGGGATTACGAAAGAATTATCCAGATTTTCCCTCATTGGCCCTGAGGTTTGTCACTGGTATTTTGACCTTTCCAGGCGCTTATATGGCTGGGTGGAGTGGGGAGGAGGCTTGGAATGGGCGGGTGTTAGGGAAGAAGCACTGAAGCCATTTACAATAAATGCCCAGAGAGAACGGGCTGAATCTTCTGAGGAATGGCAATCACCGTTGGATTCCCAATCCACTCCTACATTTTTTTACAGCACCCTATTGCACATTTCTCGACAGGACTTCCCAACCAAGCCTCTTCAAAAATGTGGGAGACCTTCCTTGTAGGGCAGGATTGTTGGGGGAAGCCAATTAAGCCACAACCTCTTTTTACAGCACTAGCTGCCGTATTTTGGTTAATCTTCATTCACTAACAGTGAAAAGCTTTTGGGCATTTAAATAACTTTTCACTATGTTAGTGAATGAATCTGAGTGAGGTAAGTGGGTAGGATGCCAGCTGGGTAGGGTGTCAGCATGGTAAGGTAGGTATGGTGTGCAGGGTGGTAGGCGGCAGGATGGATAGGGTGGTGGATGCCAGGGTGGCGGGTTGAGGAGTGGTAGGTGGCAGGGTGGATAGGATGGCAGTTGGGTAGGGTGGTGAGTTTGGGTCAGGTCGGGTTGTGGGGAGTTGGAGGATTGTGGGGGGAGACAGAGGGTCGGGTGGAGTTGGAAGGTCGGGGGGAATCAGGGATGTCCGAAGGGAAGTCGAGGGTTCAGTTGCATAGTTACCCAGAAGTTAAATATGATTTTTTCCTGTCTACCATCTTCTGGGTAACTATTCGGGTGAGTGAGTCAGAACCATCCGAAGTCTCCGATTATAACTCAAGAGTGGGAGACTTTTTTTGGGGGCGTTCCAGAAGCAGGAGAATTGCCCAACAGAAATTGAAACCGTCCAGACAAATCCCACAGTCATTGTGTTGAGGGGTCCCGCTGCGCATCTTCTGGGGTACCTCCAGGGTGCGACTATCTGGAGACTGGAAGATCTGGAAAGGTGGTGGCATTGTGATATTATCACTGGGCTAGTACTCTAGAGACTCAAGGTAATGCTCTGGGTGGCCGGGTTCAAACTCCACCATGGCAGATTTTGGGATTTGGTGGGATTTTTCAATAAAAATCTGGAATTAAAAATCTAATGATGACCATGAAACCATTGCCAATTGTTGTAAAAACCCATCTGGTTCACTAATATCCTTTAGAGAAGGAAATCTACCATCCTTACCTGGTCTGGCCTACATGTGACTCCAGACCCACAGCACTGTGGTTGACTCTTAAATGCTCCCTGAAAAAGGGCAGTTAGGGATGGGCAATGAATACTGACCTAGCCAAAGATGCCCACATCGCATGAATGAATAAAAAAGAATCAAAATTCTTAACCTATGTCTGACTAACTTCAAAGTCTTCAGACCCACAAAAGCACAAGAGAAGGAGACAGTGCACAAAGCTTGAGACACCCAGACACAGTAGGAGGAAGGTGTGAGGTCATATTCTGATTTGGAATGATATTTTAATCAGCAGATCTGAGCTGGTGATCGATAAAGCAGGAGTTAAAATCCCACAACGGGCTGTCGTAAATTTGACTTTTGACTTCTAAAAATAAAAATTGAATCTGGAATTTTAAAAACCTCCAGGGCTGAACAGATTCTCTCCGGTCTGCTACTATACAGCCAGTCTGTTGTCATTGAGGCCTCAACTACTCATTGTGTTTTTCATAGAATCACAGATTGGTAACAGCACAGAAGGAGGCCATTCGGCCCTTTGTGTCTGTGCCGGCTCACTGTAAGAGCAACTCACCTAGTCCCACCACCCCCCGACCTTTTCCTTGTAGCCCTACAAATCTTATCTCTTCAGTTAATTATCCAATTCCTCTTTGAAAGTCATGATTGAATCTGTGTCCACCACGTCCTCAGGCAGTATCTTACAGATCTTAACCACTCACTGGGTAAAAAAAGTTTTTCCTCATGTCACTATTCATTTTTTTGTCAGCATGTTAAATCGGCGCCTGCTGGTTTTCAACCTTCTGCCAATGGAACAATTTCTCCCCATCAACTCTGTCCAGACTCCTCATGATTTTGAATTCCTCTTTCAGCCTTCTTTTCCCCAAGGAAAACAGAACTTCTCCAATCTCTCCATGTAACTTAAGATCCTCATCCCTGGAACTAATTTCATGAATCGTTTTTGTGCACTCTCTAAAGCCTTCATATCTTTCCTAAAGTGTGGTGCCCAGAACTGGGTACAATACTCCAGTTGAGACTGAGCCAGTGTTTTATACAGGTTTAACATAACTTCCTTGCTTTTGTACTCTAAGACAATATTGAAAAAAGCCCAGGATCCCGTTTGCTTTACTAACTGCTTTCTCAGCCTGTCCTGCCATCTTCAAAAATTTGGGCACCTTTACGCTCTGGTCCTTCTGTTCCTGCACCCCCTTTAGAATTGTGCCCTTTGTTTTATAATGTCTCTCTTCGTTCTTCCTACCAAAAAGAATCACTTCACATTTCTCTGCATTAAATTTAATCTGCCACATGTCTAGCTATGCCACTAGCCTGTCTGTGTCCTCTTGAAGTCTATCACTATCCTCCTCACAAGCCACAATACTTCCAAGTTTTGTGTCATCTACAAATTTTCAAATTTGAAAAGGTGCCCTGACCACCCCAGTCTAGGTCATTAATATAGGTCAAGAAAAGCAGGGGCACCAATACCTGTCACTCAGTCAATTTCGTATCCATGCTCCACCATCCCTTTTATGCCATAGGCTTTAACTTTACTGATGGTTTAAGATGACAGTATAGAAAGCTATATATCCAAGTTTACTAATGACACAAACATGGGCAGCATTGTGAGCAGCGTAGCTGGAAATATAAAATTACAAAGTGATATTAATAGCTTAAATTAATGGGCAAAACTGTGGCAAATGGATTTCAATTTGGTAAATGTGAGATCATCCACTTTGGACTTAAAGAACAGAACAGAATACTTCCTAATTTATCAAAGGCTGGACACAGGGTTAAATTATGAGGAGAGATTAAACAAAATAAGGTTGTATTCCCTGGAATTTAGATGGTTAAGGGACAATTTGATCAAAGTTTTTAAGATGTGTAGTGGAATTGACAAGATAGATAGAGAGAAACTATTTCTGCTGGTATGGGAGCCTAGGACTAGGAGGCATTGTCTAACAATTACAGCCAGACCTTAAGGCCCTTGTGTGTCTTAGTGTCAGCTCCTGTACACATGCAGTACATAGTAGGTTAAAGGGAATGATTCACTCCTGTCTGCCACAGTGTCAGTGTCTGTACACATGCAGTACTGTATCTTTCTGTATCTTTTTCTCATTCTCTGTGCCTGGCTCTCTGGTTCTGGAATTGGCTGCCCCATTTCCCAAATTACAAGAGAGACGATACTTCAAAAATGCTCCATTTGCTGTAAAGCACTTTGGGATGTCCTGAAGTCTGGAAACTTTCACATGCATTCTCACCGTATACGCACATTCAGCAATGAAAAACACGCACACAAAAACACTTAGCTGCTCACACACGCACATGCCCTCGGCTGCTCACACACACCCACACATGCAGTAACTCTCGCCATGCACATAAAAATCCTCATCTGTGCACACACAATCGCCTGCGAACTCTGACCTGCACGCATGCACGCTCACACACAACACACACACACAAACACACACTCGCTTGCTCAAACACAAGCCATTGTCTGCACACACACACAGCCTCACTCGCGAACATACACACCCTCACCTATTCACATACAAACCATTGCCTGCACACACACACACACGCAGACACACCCTCACCCACTCATGCATAAACTGTTGCATGCATGCGTGCGTACACACACAAACAAACCTTCACTCATTCACACACAAACACTGGTCTGTGCAGCCAAAAATCCTCACTCACATACATACACACCATCACCCATTTGCGCTCATGCACACACACTCTCTCTCTTGGTTTTCTATGAAGAGAAGGACTCCTCCTCCATTGTAAGCATGGAGGAGAAAGCCAATCCATTTTATATTTAGGGAATTAATTTCCTTCATTTTATAGAATCATCGAAATTTGTGATGTAGAATGAGGTCTTCCCTCTGGACATCCGCTCCAAGGTCCCTCTGTTTCTCTACACTTCTCAGTATCCTACCATTTATTGTGTATTTTCTTGTCTTGCTTGCCCTCCCCAATTATCCCGCAATTCTCTGGATTAAATTCCAATTGTCCCTATTCCACCTACCTGACTGATCCATTGATAACTTCCTGCAATCAACAGCTTTCTTCCTCACTGTCTAACTAACGGGCTTCTATCATCTGCAAACTTTTTCATCATATCCCCTATATTAGGTCTAAATCATTGAAATATATCATGAAAAGCAGAGGAAGACAAGGCAAAAACATTACAATGTTAGCGCATCCTCCAATCTTCAGGCATTTTTCTAGAAGGAGAGGCTGATCCCCAACTCCAGGTTCACGTCCAGTAAGTTGCCAATCTGTGCCTGAATCGGTCTATATTTTACTTCTTAATATTGACGACACCAATTTGCATTTCTGCAACATATTTAATGTAGTTAAAAACTCAAATTGCTTCCAAGGGGCATTACCAAATAAAATGTGGGACTTTGACACACATGGGGAAATGACAGATGGACAAAAATGTGGTAAAAAGGGGTGGGGCCAGAACTTTTGAGGAGTGGCAATCACAGTTGGACTACCACTCCACTCCTTTTTGCTAACACTAAAATGCAGCTGCAGCTTTCACGCCCAACCTTCCAACTTGGGCTTGGTGAGAAAAGTGCAATGCAGCATATTCCTAAGGTCTTCTTTCAAGTCCAGATAAGTGCAGAAACTGAAGCCATGCCCCCTTTTTTATGACATTAGCCCCATAAAGCAGCTAAGTTTAAAGATCCAGTCTAGGGAGAAGGTAAGTGTGTAAGGTAAGTTGATAGTTGGAGGGGTAGTCAGGGTGCCCTGTGGGAGGTTGGGGGAGTCAGTTTACAGTTACTCAGGGGTTAGAAGTAGTTTTAATCCTTTTAACTTTTCCTGGGTAACTTCTGCTGAGAATCTGAATCATCCAAAGCCTCTGATTTAAATTGGAGTATCAGGTGGTTCCGAGTGCAAGGTAATTGCCTATTGGAAGTTTGAACGTCCAAGGCAATTGCCATGCAATCATTGCCTGAGGACTTCTGAGGATTTGGGGGCAGGATCTCTCAGCACACCTTCTGGGGTACCTCCTGGATACAACCCTCAGGAGTTTGGAAGTTATGGGCCTTAGTCTTTAGTGAGGGAAGTGAGATTGATATTGTTTATTTTGATGCTCAAGAGGTGCTTGGAAAAAACCCTGCAAAAGTGAAGCTCACATGATCAAAGGAGAATGGCTAGGTGTATAAAAAATTGACAAAGTAAAGGAAGCAGAGATGAGCAGCTGTAATTCAGGCTGGGAGCGGTAGGGGGGAAAGTATCACCCAGGAGTCGGTAAGTATGATGACCACTGCTTTCAATATATAATAATGACAAGAACTTGGATATACAGGATATAACTTCGAAGTTTGCAGATTACAGGAAATGTAGTGAAGAATGAGGAGGATAAGAACAGACTTCAGGAGGAGATCAATAGACAGGTGAAACGGGCATGTACGAGACAGGTGCAATTTAATGCAGAGAAGGGTGAAGTGATTTGTTTTGGTAGGAAGAAGAGAGGCAATATAAAATAAAGCATACAGTTTACAGGGGTTACGGGAGTTGATGGATCCGATGGGGGTGGGGGGCATGCACACAAATCTTTGAAAGAGGAAGGACAAGTTCAGAAAGCTGTTTAAAAAGCAAATAGGATCCTTGGCTTCGTTATTAGAGGCATAGAGTACAACACAAGGAAGCGATGTTAAATATTTGCAAAATAAAGGCATCAGCTGGAATACTGTGTTCAGTTCTGGGTGTCACACTTTAGGAAAGATGTCAATCAGTTCAGTTATGTGGGGGGATTAGAGAGGGTTAAGGGGAGATTTGATAGAGGGGTTTAAAATCATGACGGATTTGACAGAACAAAGATTAATCAAGTGTTTCCAGTGGAAGAAGGGTTGGTAACAACGGACACAGATCGAAGGTAATTGGTAAAAGAACCAGAGGTGATGAAAAATATAATGTTTACACAGCAAGTTATTATGATGTGGAACACACTGTCTGAAAGGGTGATAGAAGCAATTTCACTAGTGGCTTGCAAACAAGAATTGGATAAATACTTGAAGGGGAAATATTTGCAGGGCTTTGGGAAAAAGTCAGGGATTGAGACTAATTGAATAGCTCTGTCAAAGAGCCAGCACATGCACGATGGGCTGAATGGCCTCCTTCTTTGCTGTAGTCATTCTATGATTCTAGGTGGGAGGCCAGCTAGAGGAGCATTGGAATGGCCAAGCCCAGAGAGATCAAAGGACCTGACTTATGAAGGGCTCAGTCTAATAATGGGATGATATATAAAACAGGAATAAGCCCAGTAATTCTAAGCAGTACTTGTGGAAGAACAAAAACCAGTTACCTGTACAAGAATTACTTCAGTGAAGTTGTTGGTGTGGTTGAGATTGACCCTGTGTTTCTCTGAGCACAGCACCATGTTTTTTTGGTTCAATAAGTAAATATTGGCATCAACATTCCCGCGAGCTTCAAATACTTGGACAGTGACGGTTTCCTTCACATCAATGCGAGCAATCTTTGGAGCAGTGATCAAATAGCTAAGCAAATACAGATGGAACAACAGTTAGTCAGTCAGTCTTTAACTTGCATTCCAGCTTCACCTCTGGGGCTAATAGGGTTTAACTAACAGGACAGTTTGCATAGACTGGGTTTGCAGCCCCTTGAGGTGCTTAAGATGATTAAAAGGTTGTCGAGACTGGGAGTCAACAGAAAATGCCAAAGCTGAGATTGATAGAGTTTGTTCGGCAAAGGTATTTAGAGTTTCTGAACTTTGACAGGCCGATGGAGGTACAGAATAGCCATCATCCAACTGAATGGTGGAAGAACAGACTCCATGGGTTGAATGGCCTCTGCCTGTTCCTATGTTCCTGTTTGTTTCATGGGCTCAGATACTTGTTCTGATCTGGTGTACAATCCCCTCTGGAATTAAAGTAATCAAGGCTTTAGGATTTAGTGTTTTGCCAAAGCCACTGAAGATAGTGTTGACTTTGATCTGTAAGGCAATCCTTTGTTTTTTTATGCTGACTCCATCAACATAGAGAGAAGTTCCTCAATCAGTACGTTCGACAGCTACTATCCATTTGCTTCACATTTCACAATTATCACTGGGGCGGGGGGCAGTACTCCAGGATCACCTTGAAGATCCTCTCGCTGCCTACCGGCCCACAGAAGCAGCTACAGGCCGCTCTGTGGATGGGAATTCGCCCTCTACAATGGTGGCCTGGCAGCTGTGGCCATTTTCGATTTTAGACTTGTTTATGTAGTTGAAAAGGCACCACAAGATAATGGCCCTCCAACTCTGAAAGTCCGCCCACCCTCCTTTATTGGACAGCGAGTTCACTCTCTGGCCACTAATTGGTTGAGCCAGTTAAAATCGGTCAGGTTAACGAGGCAATGCAGGTCCAGAACCCGCGCTTGAATCCCAAGTTGGGGTCCCGGCTTGAAATGGAAAATCCTACCAATGGTGCTTTGCTTTAAAATAAAATAATTCATCCTTCGAGTCAGTAAAGTGTAAATAAAGTCTGGTCAAAAAGTTGTGCATAAATCGCCAACCAAAACATTCGATCTTATTTCCCCTTAAAAGTCCTGTTTGTGTTAACTATGGGTTGTAGAAGCTTTGCTATTGTGTAAGAACAAACGTTTATGGGAAAGAACATGTCAGTGAAATGTCTTTCTGGCAGGTAGCTCCACCCCTCATCCCCCTGCCCCTTTTCAAAAGAAATGTAACAGAACTTGATGGTATAATAATATGATTCAGATAAATTTGAACCCTGGATGGAGTTTGTTTGGGGTTAAATAGATTGAGGCAGATTTCTCTATTCAATGCCCTGCAGCTACTGCCTTGTTTGGATGTGAATAGGAGATATCCGGCTGTAGTGGACAGGAGATTCACATGGGAGCTGTTCGAATGTACTCCGTCTATCAATTGATCTGCCTCTTTGGCTGCCCCCAGGCACCGGTACGGGTAATTTTGCTCCGTGTATCTCCAATAAATTCACCTAGGCCATTGCCTAAAGCTTCAGAAGGTGTTCAGCATTGGTAAAAAAGTGTTAAATAAAATTGTTACTTACGAAGGTGCTTGTTCAGTAACTGAGATGCACCAAGAGGCACAAAGCAATATCATCCGCAGCTCCATAACACAACAAAACGGCAGACAAAACTGCCAGGATCGAGCAACTGACTGGACAAATGGAAAACCTTGCAGAGCTTCGAGGTCAATATTGACACTAGGTTACTAATTACTGATAAATGTTGAACCTGTTCCACAATTAAACAGTGTTTTTAACTATTTCATTCCTGTGCATCCTGAAGTCTTCAGAGGCAATGATACACAATGATCTCAATATCAGATTCTGATGCAACAAAAAAAGGACTAGATTTGTCCAATAACAGCGTTTCAAAGTTTTTGTATATTTATTTCAAGAGCTTTAGACTGCAGTAGTAGTGGAACAAATATCTCCATTCACTTGCTGAGTAAGTCAGTGTTTCTGACAGAAATTCACCTTGGGGGCTGAATCATAGTCTTTATCACATCCAATATTCAGGATGATGGACTGTACTGAGACTGGATGTCAAGTGGATTATATAGAGGTCACTCATTTCATGGCCATCTCATGCCACCATTTTTCCCCAAAAATATACTTTATTCAAAAGATTTATAAAATTACATTTCATGACTGTTCAAAGTTGACATATCTACACTTGGAGAGACACAGAATTAATCAGGGATAGTCAGCATGGATTTGTTAAGGGAAGGTCATGTTTGACAAATTTGTTCGAATTTTTTAAATGGTAACCAGGAGTGTTGATGAGGGAAATACATTTTGTGTGGTCTACATGGACCTTAGCAAGGCTTTTGATAAGGTCCCTCATGGCTGACTGGTCAAGAAAGTAAAAGCCCATGGAATCCAAGGCAAAGTGGCACGTCTTGATCATACCCCTTACATTTAAGTCCAAATCATTTATATACACCACAAACAGCAAGGGCCCCAGCACTGAGTCCTGCGGAACCCCACTGGAAACAGACTTCAAGTCACAGAAACATCCCTCTACCATCACCCTCTGCTTTGAAAGGCAGGAAAGCAGAGGGTGATGGTAAAGGGATGTTTCTGTGACTGGAAATCTGTTTCCAGTGGGGTTCCGCAGAGCTCGGTGCTGGGGTGCTTGCTGTTTGTGGTGTACATAAATGATTTGGACTTAAATGTGGGTGTATGATCAAGATGTTTGCGGATGACATGAAAATTGGTAAGGTGGTAAGTAGTGAGGAGGATAGCCTTAAACTGCAGGAGGAAATTAAAGGATGGTCAAGTGGGCACAGCAGTGGCAAGTGGAATTCAACCCGGAAAAGTGTGAGGTAATGCACTTAGGGAGGGCTGACAAGGCAAGGGATTACACAATGAATGGTAGGATCCTGGAAAGTACTGAAGATCAGAGGGACCTCAGTGTGCACATCCACAGATCCCTGAAGGTAGTAGGGCAGGTAGATAAGATGGTTAAGAAGGCATATGGGATACTTTCCCCTATTAGCCGGGGCATAGAATGCAAGAGCAGGGGTGTTATACTGGAACTGTGTAAAATGCTGGTTAGGCCACAGCTGGAGTACTGCGTGCAGTTCTGGTCACCACATTATAGGAAGGATGTGATTGCACTGGAGAGGGTGCAGAGGAGATTTACCAGGATGCTGCCTGGGCTGGAGGGTCTGACCTATGAGGAAAGATTGGATAGATGGGGTTGTTTTCCTTGAGAGGGGATCTGATAGAGGTGTATAAGATTATGAGGGGCATAGATAGGGTGGATAGGAAGACACTTTTTCCATTAGTAGAGGGGTCAATAACCAGGGGCATGTTTTAAGGTAAGGTAAGAGGGAAGTAGAGGAGAATCTTTTTCACCCAGGGGCTGGTGGGAATCTGGAACTCACTGCCTGAAAGGGTGGTTGAGTCAGAAACTCTCATAACATTTAAGAAGTATTTAGATATACACTTGTGTTGCCTTAGCCTTCAGGGCCATGGGCCAAGAGCTGGAAAATGGGATGTGTAGTCAGGTCTTTGCTGAGCGGTGCAGGCATGATGGACCGAATGGCCTCCTGTGCTGCAAGCGTCCAAGAATCTATCTATAAGATGCAAACCAAATCAAAATCTTTCAAAACTGCATGTTATTCACTACACTTACATGTACAGTTAAGATTCATTATGTGTCAAATATGTATCTGAGGGATTTTACACAGTTTCCAGACCATTGGTGTACAATGGCAGAAAGGGCATAGACAGTGTTATTTCCCCATTGTGCCTCTGCAGTGGCTGCCCCAAGCTTCAGAGCATCCACCATCACAAAGTCTTGGACCTTTAAATGTACCAGTCTGCAACACTCAGTAGTGGATAACTCTTTACTCAGGACGACTGCCAAGTTTTGGGCAGACCAAAGAGTGTCTTTCATTGACTTGATGGTCCTCTAGCAGCAGGTAATGTTTGTCTCAGAGTCGGTCCCTGGGAACAGCCCATAGAGCACAGAGTCCCCGATATGGAGCTGCTTGGGGTGAATCTTAACAAAAACATTGCATCTCTTTCCAGGCAAGTGGAGAGTATACCATTACAGTCCTGCGCCATGTAGATGACAAGCTTTGGGGAATCAGGAGGTGAGTTACTCTCCACAGAATTCCCAGCCTCTGACCTAATCTTGAAGCACAGTATTTACATTGCTGGTCTATTAATGGTAACCCCCAGGGTGTTGATAGTGGGTGATTCAGCAATGGTAATGCCATTGAATGTCAAGGGGAGATGGCCAGATTCTCTCTTGTTGGAGATGGTCATTGACTGGAATCTGTGTGATGTGAATGTTACATGCCACTTTAGAGCCCAAGCCTGAATGTTGTCCAGGTCTTGCTGCATATGGGCATGGACTGCTTCAGTATCTGAGAAGTTTTATTGGTGCTTAACATTGTGCAATCATCAAAGAACATCCCAACTTCTGACCTTATGATGGAGGAAAGGTCATTGATGAAGCAGCTGAAGGTGGTTGTGCCCAGGACACTACCCTGAGGAACTCCTGCATAGTGATGTCCTGGGACTGAGATGATTGGCCTCCAACAACCACAACCATCTTCCTTTTTGCTAGGTATGACTCCAACACCAACGGAGAGTTTTCCCTCTGATTCCCATCGATTTCAATTTTGCTAGAGCTGCTTGATGTCACACTTGGTCAAATGCTGCCTTGATGTCAAAGACCGTCATTCTAACCTCACCTCTTGAGATCAGCACTTTTGTCAATGTTTGGATCAAGAGGTCAGGAGCTGAGTAGTTCTGGCAGGATCCAAGGTGAGCATCAGTGAGCAGGTTATCACTGTGTAAGTCCCGCTTGATAGCACTGTTGATGACAGCTTCCATCAATTTAAGTAACATTCGCTGGGAATTCTGAGGTAAGTAACTCACCTCCTAACTTCCCAAAGCCTGTCCACCATCTACAAGGCACAAGTCAGAAGTGTGATGGAATACTCTTCACTAGTCTGGATGAGTGCAGCTCCAACAACACTCAAGAAGCTCCACACCATCCAGGACAAAGCAGCCTGCTTGATTGGCACCCTATCTACCACCATAGACATTCATTTCCTCCACCACCGACGCACAGTGGCAGTAGTGTGTACTATCTACAAGATGCACTGCAGCAACTCACCATGGCTCCTTTAATAGCAAATCCAAACCTGCAACCCGTACCACCAAAAAGTACAAGGGCAGCAGCTGCATGGGAACACCACCACCTACAAGTTCCCCTCCAAGCCACTCACCATCCTGATCTGGAACTATGTCATTGTTCCTTCACTGGCACTGGGTCAAAATCCCAGAACTCCCTTCCTAAAAGCACCCTGGATGTACCTACATCACATGGACTGCACTAGTTCAAGATGGTAGCTCACCACCACTTTCTCAAGGGCAATTTAGGATGGGAAATAAATGCTGGCCACATACCACGAAAGAATAATTTTAAAAACCTTTGCTCTTGATTGAGAGTAGACTTATGGGGTGGTAACTGTCTGGATTTGATTTGTCCTGCATTTTATGGGCAGGACACACCTGGGCAATTTTCCATGTTGCTGGGTAGAAGCCAGTGTTGTAACTGTATTGGAACAGCTTGGCTAGGGGGTGGTTATTTCTGGAGCACAAGTCATCAGTACTGTTGCCGGAATGTTATCAGGGCCCATACCCTTTGCTGTATCCAACACCTTTGGTATTTCTCGATGTCACATGGAGTGAATTGAATTGGCCGAAGACTGGCATCTATGATGTTGGGAAACTCAGGAGGCAGCTGAGATGGATCATTCACTCAGCGCTTCTGGCTGAATATTGTTGCAAATGCTTCAGCCTTGTCTTTTGCACTGCTGTGCTGGGTTTCCCCCATCATTGAGGATGGGGATGTTGGTGGAGCCTCCTCCTCCTGTTAGTTGTTTAAATGCCCACCAACATGTAGGAGGGCTGTAGGTCTTTGATCTGATTCACTGGTTGTGGGATTGATTAGCTATGTCTATTGCTTGCTGCTTCTGCTGTTTGGCATGCAAATAGTCCTGTGTTGCATCTTCACCAGGTTTTAGGTATGCCTAGTGCTGCTCCTGGCACACCCTCCTGCGCTCTTCATTAAACCAGGGTTGGTCTTCTGGCTTAATGGTAGTGGTAGATTGGGGGGATATGCCGGGCCATGAAGTTACAGATTGTGGTTGAGTACAATTCTGTTGCTGCTGATGGCCCACAGCACCTCATGGATGTCCAGTTCTGAGATGCTACATCTTTTCTGAATCCATCCCATTTAGCATGGTGGTAGTGCCACACAAAACATTATAAGGTATGTTCAATGTGAAGACAGGACTTTGTCTTTATGAGGGCTGTTTGGTGGTCACTCCTACCAATTCTGTCATGGCCAGATGCATCTGCAACAGACAGGTTGGTGAGGACAAGGTCAAGTATGTTTTTCCCTCTTGTTGGTTTCCTCACCACCTGCCCAGTCTAGCAGCTATGCCCTTTAGGACTCGGCCAGCTCGGTCAATATGTGGTGCTACCGAGCCACTCTTGATGAAGGACATTGAAGTCCCCCACCCAGAGTACATTCTGTGCCCTTGCCATCCTCACTGCTTCTTCCAAGTGGTGTTCAACAAGGAGGAGCGCTGATTCATCAGCTGAGGGAGGGCAGTAAATGATAATCAGCAGGAGGTTTTCTTGCCCCTCTTTGACTTGATGCCATGAGACTTCATGGGCTCCTGTGTCACTGTTGAGGCCTCCCAGGGCAACTCCCACCTCACTGTATACTAGTGTGCTACCGCCTCAACTGGGATTGTCCTGCTGGTGGGACAGGATATATCCAGGGATGCTGATGGTGGTGTCTAGGACATTGGTTACAAGGTATGATTCTGTGAGTATGACTATATCAGGCTGTTGCTTAACACTTGAGTGGGACAGCTCTCCCAATTTTGGCAAAAGCTCCCAAGTGTTACCAAGGAGGACTCTGCAGGATTGACAAGCCTGGATGTGTCATTGTCATTTCTCATGCCGAAGTCAATCCTTTTTGACTTTTCTGTAGCTGTTTTGTACAACTGAATAGCTTGGCAGGCCATTTCAGAGGACAGTTAAGTGTGAATCACATTGCTGTGGTTCTGGAGTCGCATATAGGCTAGACCAGAGAAGGATGGTAAATTTCCATCCGCCTCATCCAGGTGATCACATAGAACCATAAATTCAAATTTGCTGATCTTCGTCTTTGAGATATAAAGGTGGCTGATGACAGTGCTATTCCTGCTCTTTGAGAAAATTGACATTCTTGGACCCTCAGAAAAGGTTCAATGTACATATGTTTATTGCTTATGATGGTTTAATTTAAAATTAGGTCCTTTAGTTTAGCAAGGGGAGGGGGGTGAAGATGTTGTGTTCAAAAGTTATATATTGAATTGTGTGTCTCTGTCGACTGCTCACGGTGTGCTGTGTGCTGTCAGTCAACCCTGTGGGTGTGGTTACTAAAACTGAAACCAAGCAGTGAAGGATGAAACTCAGTTTTACTCATGGAAACTGCTGAGTGTCATCTCTGCATATCTCCAAGTCACAAAACACATTATGAAGGTCAGCACCGCCCTCAATTTCTTGTCCCTGCTTCCTTTTAGGATAATACCAGAGAAACCGCAAGGGTTTTACAGTCAGCTGCTCATAAATACATAAGCAGGTGATCAATAGATTTTTATTGCAGGATTGGGAGTTATGTAAACTTCCCCTGTGATGACAATAGCCAGAATGATTGGGCTCTCGGGTTCTCCTTTCTGGTGGATTCCCTCAGATAAAGGATGTGCCATCAACTGCACAGGTGACAATCTGAGCACATCACAGGCCACATCAACCAGGAGTGTTTATAAATTGACAGTAACATTCCATCAATGTGGAGCTGGTGTGAAACCACAAGAAATTGTTCATGTAGGTTTGCTCCAGATTCTCTGGGAGCTGCCATGATTCATTCCTACAACCCAGACCTTCTTACTCTAAGAAACAGACTGAAGAACTGGATGGTAGGAGACATGTCCTTATAACTCCTTTTCTGGCTTGGTGTCAAATTTCATTCAATAATGTTGCTGTGAAAAACCTTAGGGTGTTAAGGTGCAACATAAACACAAGTAGTTGTTGTTACAGATTTGCCCCAAACCCTGGCAGATTCATACTGGCTGTCACCTGGGAGAGAGTCAGTCTCAGATGTGATACTCAAAAACTGCTGAAGACACACTAGAACTGAGGACATTAAAATTGTACCTATCGTATCTACATTAGGTGATGAGCCAATATGATGATTTAAAATTATGATATATTTAAAACAATGCAACTATCAATGCACTGCAGGAATTCACCAAGGCTCCTTAGACAGCACCTTCCAAACCCATGACCACTACCATCTAGAAGGACAAGGGCAGCAGATAGATGGGAACACCACCATCTGGAAGTTCCCCTCCAAGTCACACACCATCCTGACTTGGAAATGCATCACCGTTCCTTCAGTATCACTGGGTCAAAATCCTGGAACTCTCTCCTAACAGCACTGTGGGTGTACCTACATCACATGGACTGCAGCAGTTCAAGAAGGCAGCTCACCACCACCACCTTCTCAAGGGCAATTAGGGATGGGCAATAAATGCTGGCCCAGCCAGCGAAGCCCACATCCCATGAATGATTTTTTTAAAAAACATGTGTTTGGATAAGATCCAGAGGAAGTTGGCATTTAAACTGAATAGTTTGACTGCCCTGAGGGACAAGTCCACCATCTCTCCCTGACACTGCACTCAGGACATCTCCCAGCACCGATCCCTAGAACACTGCACTCAGTACATCTCCCAGCACCGATCCCTGGGACACTGCATTCAGTACATCTCCCAGCACCGATCCCTGGAACACTGCACTCAGTACATCTCCCAGCACCGATCCCTGGGACACTGCACTCAATACATCTTCCAACATTGATCCCTAGGACACTGCACTCAGTACATCTCTTTACTGTGCAGTAAATCCCCAGCATAATCCATGGGAGAGGCCAGTCGGTATATCTCTCCAGCATCAACGTCCAGAACACCAAATCAGCAAATCTCATCAGCAAAAATCTATAGAACACTCCACTCAGTAAATCTCTCCAGCAGCAATTTGCAGAACACTCCGCTCAGTAAATGTCTGCAGAATCAATCTCCAGGACACACCACTCAGTTAATCTCTCCAGCATCAATCTCTGGAACACTCCACTCATTAAATCTCTCCAGCAACAATCTCTGGAGCGCCCCGCTCAGTAAATCTCTCCAGAAGCAATCTCCAGAATGCCCCACTCAGTAAATCTCTCGAGAATCAATCTCTTGAACACCCCACTCAGCAAATCTCTCCAGAATCAATCTCTGGAATGCACACTCAGTAAATCTCTCCAGCAGCAATCTGCGGAACACTCCACTCAAGAAATTCCTCCAGAATCAATCTCCGGAACACTCCACTCAGTAAATCTCTCCAGCAGCAGTTTCTGGAACACTCCACTCAGTAAATCTGTCCAGCAGCAATCTCTGGGACACTCCACTCAGTAAATCTTTCCAACAGCAATCTCTGGGACACTCCACTCAGCAAATCCCTCCAGCAGCAGTCTCTGGAACACTCCTCTCAGTAAATCTCTCCAGCAGGAATCTCTGGAACGCCCTGCTCAGTAAATCTCGCCAGAAGCAATCTCCAGAATGCCCCACTCAGTAAATCTCTCGAGAGTCAATCTCCGGAATGCCACACTTAGTTATTCTCTCCAGACTCAATCTCTGGAACACCCCTTCAGTAAATCTCTCCATGCAGCAATCTTTACAACACCGCATTCAGAAAATCTCTATAGCAGCAATCTCCGGAACACTCCAATCAGTAATTCTCTCCAGCATCAATCTCTTCATTGCCCCACTCAGCATATCCATCCAGCAGCAGTCTCCGGAACACCCCACTCAGTAAATTTTTCCAGAATCAACCTCTGGAACACTCCACTCAGTAAATTTCTCTAGAATCAACCTTTGGAACACTCCACTCAGTAAATCTCTCCAGAATCAATCTCTGGAACACTGCACTCAATAAATCTCTCCTGAATCAAACTCCAGAACACCCAACTCAGTAAATTTCTCCAGAATCAATCTCCGGAACATCCCACTCAGTAAATTTCTATAGAATCAACCTCTGGAACACTCCACTCAGTAAATCTCTCCAGCAGCATTCTCTGGAATGCCCCACTCACTAAATCTCTCCAGAATCAATCTCTGGAACACTCCACTCAAGAAATCCCTCCAGAATCAATCACTGGAACACTCCACTCAAGAAATCTCTCCAGCAGCAATCTCTGGAACACCCCTCTCAGTAAATCTCTCCAGCAGGAATCTCTGGAACGCCCTGCTCAGTAAATCTCTCCAGAAGCAATCTCTGGAACACTCCACTCAGTAAATCTCTCCAGCAGCAAACTCCGGAACAGTCCACTCAGTAAATCTCCAGCAGCAGTCTCTATAACACCTCATTCAGTAAATCTCTCCAGAATCGATCTCCGGAAAACTCCACTCAGTAAATCTCTCCAGCAGCAATCTCTGGAACACTCCACTCAGTAAATCTCTCCAGAAGCAATCTCTGGAACACCCCGCTCAGTAAATCTCTCCAGCAGCAAACTCCGGAACAGTCCACTCAGTAAATCTCTCCAGCAGCAGTCTCTATAACACCTCATTCAGTAAATCTCTCCAGAATCTATCTCCGGAAAACTCCACTCAGTAAATCTCTCCAGCATCAACCTCCAGAACACCCCACTCAGTATATCTCTCCAGCCTCAATCTCTGCAGCACCCCTCTCAATAAATCTCTGGAACACCCCGCTCAGTAAATCTCTCCAGAAGCAATCACTGGAACACTCCACTCAATAAATGTCCCCAGTATCAATATCTGGAATGCCCCGCTCAGTAAATCTCTCCAACAGCAATCTCTGGTACACTATACTTAGTAAATCTCTCCAGCATCAATCTCTGGAATGCCCCACTCAGTAAATCTCTCCAGCATCCATCTCCGGGACATCTCTGGACATCAGTCGTCGCAATTTCTCTGCTCCTCTTACCCATTTTAACCTGTCTCTTTCTGAGCTTACTGCACTCCGTTTTCTCAGGTCCAACCCTGACTTTGTTATCAAACCTGCTGACAAAGGTGGTGCTGTTGTTGACTGGCATACTGACCTTTACCTTGCAGAGGCTGAGCGTCAACTCGCAGTCACTTCCTCGTACCTCCCCCTGGACCATGGCTCCTCCACTGAACATCAAGCCATTGTTTCCAGGACTGTCACTGACCTCATCTCCTCTGGAGATCTTCCCTCCACAGCTTCCAAACTCATAGTCTCCCAAACTCCAAAGGCCCGCTTCTACCTCCTACCCAAAATCCACAAACAGGACTGTCCCGGCAGACCGATCGTGTCAGCATGTTCATGCTCCATGGAACTTATTTCCTGCTATCTTGACTCTGTTCTCTCTCCCCTTATTCAGTCTCCTCCCACCTACATCCACAATTCCTCTCACGCCCTACATCATATCAACAATTTCCAGTTCCCTGGCCCCAACCGGTCTCCTCTTCACCATGAACGTCCAATCCCTCTACACCTCCATCCCCCACTGGGATGTTCTGAGGGCTCTCCACTTCTTCCTCGAACAGAGGCCCGAACAATCCCCATCCACCACTGCTCTCCTCCGTCTGGCTGAACTTGTTCTCTCACTGAACAATTTCACCTTAAACGCGTCTCACTTCCTCCAAATAAAAGGTGTGGCTATGGTTACCTGCATGGGCCCCAGTTATGCCTGCCAATTTATGGGGTATGTGCAACATTCTTTGTTCCAGTCCTACTCAGGCCCCTCCCACAACTCTTTCTCCGGTACATCGATGATTGCTTCGGTGCTGCTTCATGCACTTGTCTGGATCTGGAAAAATTTATTAATTTTGCTTCCAATTTCCACCCGTCCATCATTTTTCACATGGTCCATCAATGACACTTCCCTTCCCTTCCTTGACTTCTCAGTCTCAGTTTCTGGTAATAGATTGTCTACCGATATTCATATCAAGCCTACCGACTCCCACAGCTACCTTGACTACAGCTCCTCACACCCCGCTTCCTGTAAGGACTCCATCCCATTCTCTCAGTTCTTTCGCCTCCATCGCATCTGTTCTGATGATGTCACTTTCCAAAATAGTTCCTCTGACATGTCTTCCTTCTTCCTTAACCGAGGTTTTCCACCCACGGAGGTTAACGGGGCTCTCAAACGTATCCGTCCCAACTCCTGCACATCCGCCCTCACACTTTCCTCTCCCTCCCAGAACCATGATAGGATCCCCCATGTCCTCACTTATCACCCCACTATCCTCTGTGTTCAAGGAATCATCCTCCGCCATTTCTGCCAACTCCAGTATGATACCACCACCAAACACATCTTCCCTTCATCCCTTGGTGGCTTTCTGCAGGGATCATTCCCTCCGGGACACCCTGGTCCACTCTTCCATCATCCCCTACACCTCAACCCCCTCCCACGGCACCTTCCTATGCAACCGCAGAAGGGGTTACACCTGCCCCTTTACTTCCCCGCTCCTAACTGTCCAAGGGCCTAAACACTCCTTTCAAGTGAAGCAGCGCTCAATTAGTCCCTCAATTTAGTCTACTGCATTCGCCGCTCCCAATGCGGTCTCCTCTACATTGGAGAGACCAAACGCGGACACCTTCAGTCTGTCTGCAAGCATGACCCAGACCTCCCTGTCACTTACCATTTCAACACACCATCCTGCTCTTATGCCCACATGTCCATCCTTGGCCTGCTGCAATGTTCCAGTGAATCTCAATGCAAACTGGAGGAACAGCACTTTATCTTCTGACTAGGCAATTTACAGTCTACCAGACTTAATATTGGGTTAAACAACTTCAGATCATGAGCTCTCTCCTCCATCCCCATGTACTTTCCGATCCCCCTTTTTCTAATAATTTATAATTTTTTTACAAATATATTTTTCTCTTCCCACCTACTTTTAAATTTATTTTGATCTATTGTTTCATCTCCACCTTTTAGCCCATTTCGATCCCTACCCCCACCCTACCCCCACTAGTGCTATCTGCCACTAGCTTGTCTTGCTTGCTACTATTAATGTCCCCATTAGCACATCCTTTAGATAATATCACCACCGTCAACACACCTTTGTCCTTTTGTCTATGACATCTTTGGCAGTCCACCTTTCACTGGCCCCCTATTGAGCTCTACCTGACCCACAAAGCTGAGATTTTATTTTATTTCTATATTTATAGTTCCGGTGAAGCATCATATGGACTCGAAACGTGAACTGTATCCATCTCTGCAGATGCTGTCAGACTTCCTGTGTTTTTCCAGGTATTTTTGTTTATGTCTCCAGAATCATTGTCTGGAAGATTCCACTCAATAAATTTCTTCAGAATCAATTTGCAGAACAGTCCACTCAGTAAATTTCTCCAGAATCAATCTCTGGGAGACCCCGCTCAGAAAATCTCTCCAGCAGCAAACTCTGGAACACTCCACTCAGTAAATCTCTCAAGAATCAATCTCCGGAACACTCCATCAGTAAATCTATCCAGAATGAATCTCCAGAACGCCCGACATTAAATCTCTCCAGCAGCAATCTCCGGAACTCTCCACTCAGTAAATTTCTCCAGAATCAATCTCTGGAACACTCCACTGAATAAATCTCTCCAGCATCAATCTCTGGGACAACCTGCTTAGTGAATCTCTCCAGCAGCAATCTCTGGGACACCCCGCTTAGTCAATCTCTCCAGCAGCAATCTCTGGAGCGTCCCACTCAGTAAATCTCTCCAAAATCAATCTCTGGAACACTCCACTCAGTACATCCCACCGGAATCAATCACTGGAACACTCCACTCAGTAAATCTCTCCAGAATCAATCCACAGAACACTCCACTCAGTAAATCTCTCCAGCAGCAATCTCCAGAACACGCCACTCAATAAATCACTCCAGAATCAATCTCCGCAACACCCCACTCAGTAAATATATCCAGCCGCAGTCTCTGGAATGCTCCACTCAATAAATCTTTCCAGAATCAATTTCCGGAACACACCAATCTCTCCAGCATCAATCTCTGGAACAGTCCATTCAGTAAATCTCTACAGCAGCAATCTTTGGACACCCTATTCAGCAAATCTCTCCAGCAGCAATCTCCAGAACACTCCACTCAATAAATCTCTCTGGAACCAATCTCTGGGATGCCCCACTCAGTAAATCTTTCCAGCAGCAATATCTAGAATGTCACACCCAGTAAATCTTTCCAGCAGCAATCTCTGCAACACTCCACTCAATAAATCTCTCTGGAACCAATCTCTGGGATGCCCCACTCAGTAAATCTTTCCAGCAGCAATATCTGGAACGTCACACCCAGTAAATCTCTCCAGCAGCAATCTCTGGGATACCCTACTCAGTAAATCCCGCCAGTAGCAATATCTGGGATATCCCACTCAGTAAATCTCTCCAGCAGCAATCTCCAGAACACCCCAGTCAGTAAATATTTCCAGCAGCAATCTCTGGAACACACCAAGCAGTAAATCTTTCCAGAATCAATCTCCAGAACACTCTACTCAATAAATCTCTTCAGCAGCAATCTCCAGAACATGCCACTCAGTAAATCTCTCCAGACTCAATCTCCAGAATGCCCCACTCAGTAAATGTTTCCAGAATCAATCTCCAGAATGCCACACTCAACAAATCTCTCCAGCAAAAATCTCTGGAACGTCCCACTCAGTGAATCTTTCCAGCAGCATTCTCTGGAACACTCCATTCAGTAAATCTCTCTAGCAGCAATCTCAGGAATGTCCCACTCAGTAAATCTCTCCAGCAGCAATATCTGGAATGTCACACCCAGTAAATCTTTCCAGCATCAATCTCTGGAACACTCCACTCAGCAGATCTCTTCAGCAGCAATCTCTGGAAAACTCCACTCAGTAAAAATCACCAGAATCAATCACCAGAACAGTCCACTCAGTAAATCTCTCGAGCAGCAAGCTCCAGAACACTCCACTCAATAACTCTCTCCAGAATCAAATTCTAGAACACACCACTCAGTAAATATCTCCAGCATCAATCTCTGGAATGCCCCACTCAGTAAATCTCTCCAGTAGCAATCTCTGAAATGCTCCATTCAGTAAATTCCTCCAGCAGCAATATCTGGGATGCCCTGCTCAGTACATCTCTCTAGCATCAATAACTGGAACACTCCACTCAGTAAATCTCTCTAGCAGCAATCTCTGGAACACTCCATTCGCAAATCTCTCCAGCATCAATCTCTGGAACCCTCCACTCAATAAATCACTTCAGCCACAATTTATTGAATACTCCACTCAGTAAATCTCTCCAGAAGCAATCTCTGGAACACCCAACTCAGTAAATCACTCCAGCAACAATTTGTGGAACACTCCACTCAGTAAATCTCTGCAGAATCAAATTCCAGAACACTCCACTCAGAAAATCACTCCAGCATCAATTTCAAGAATGCCTCACTCTGTTAATGTCTCCAGCGGCAATTTCTGCAATGCCCCACTCCGTACATCTTTCCAGCATCAATTTCTGGAACACTCCACTCAGTAAATCTCTCCAGCAGCAGACTCTGGAACACTCCAATCAACAAATCTCTCCAGAAACAATTTCTGGAACACTCCATTCTGTTAATTTCTCCAGAACCAATTTCTGGAATGCCGCACTCAGTACATCACTGCAGCAGCAATCTCTGGAACATCCCACTCAGTAAATCTTTCCAGCGGCAATTTCTGGAATACTCCACCACAAATTGCTCCAGAATTAATCTGCAGAACACTCCACACAGTAAATCTCTTCAGCAGTAATCTCTGGAACACCCAACTCAGTAAATCACTCCAGCAACAATTTGTGGAACACTCCACTCAGTAAATCTCTGCAGAATCAAATTCCAGAACACTCCACTCAGAAAATCACTCCAGCATCAATTTCAAGAATGCCTCACTCTGTTAATGTCTCCAGTGGCAATTTCTGCAATGCCCCACTCCGTACATCTTTCCAGCATCAATTTCTGGAACACTCCACTCAATAAATATTTCCAGCAACAATCTTTGGGACACTCCGCTCAGTAGATCTCTCCAGTAACAATCTCTGGAATGCCCCAGTCAGTAAACCTTTCCAGCAGCAATCTCTGGAACACTCCACTCAGTGACTCTCTCGCACTGCAATCTCCAGAACGACGCACTTAGTAAATCTCTCCAGCAGCAATCTCTGGAACACTCCACTGAATAAATCTCTCCAGAATCAATCTCAGGAACACCCCACTCAGTAAATCTCTCCAGCAGCAATCCCTGGAATGCCACACTCAGTAACTCATTGCAGAACCAAGCTCTGGAATGCCCCGTTCAGTAAATCTCTCCAGCAGCAATCTCTGGGACTCCCCACTCAGTAAATCTCTCCAAAATCAATCTCTGGAACATGCCATTGGTAAATATTTCCAGCAGAAAACCTCCGGAACACCCCACTCAGTAAATATCTCATCAGTGTTCTCTGGAACACTTCACTCAGTAAATCTTTCGAGAATCAATCTCCAGAATGCTCCACTCAGCAAATCTTTCCAGAATCATTCTCTGAAACCCTCCACTTAGTAAATCACTCCAGCCACAATCTATTGAATTCTCCACTCAGCAAATCTTTCCAGCATCAATCTCGGAACATCCCACTCAGTAAACCTCTACAGCAGCAATCTCTGGAACACTACACTCAGTAAATCTCTCAAGAAACATTCTCCAGAACACTCCACTCAGTACATCTCTCCAGCAGCAATCTCTGGAAGACTGAACTCAATGATTCTCTCCAGAATCAATCTCTGGAACACTCCACTCAGTAAATCACTCCAGCAGCAGTCTCTGGAAAACTCTGATCAACAAATCACTCCAGAAAGAATTTCTGGAACACACCATTTTGTTAATTTCCCCAGAACCAATTGCTGGAATGCCCCACTCAGTAAATCTCTCCGGAAGCAATCTCTGGAACGTCCCACTCAGTAAATCTTTCCAGCAGCAATTTCTGGAATACTCCACTCGCAAATCTCTCCAGAATCAATATGCAGAATGCTCCATTCATAAAACTCTCCAGCATCAATCTCTGGAACACTCCACTCAATCTCTCCTGAATTAATCTCAGGAAAACACCACTCAGAAAATCACTCCAGCATCAATTTCAGGAACACTCCACTCTGTTAATGTCTCCAGCAGCAATTTATGGAATGCCCCACTCCGTAAATCTTTCCAGCATCAATCTCTGGAACACTCCACTCAGTAAATCTCTCCAGCAGCAATCTCTGGAAGACTGAACTCAATAATGCTCTCTACAATCAAGCTCTGCAACAACACCACTCAGCAAGTTTCTCCAGAATCAATCTCAGGAACACTCCATTCATTAACTCTGTCCAGCAGTAATCTCTGGAACACCCCAGTCATTGAATCTCACCAGAATAAATCTCCGCAACACCCCACCCAGTAAACCTCTCCACCAGCAATCTCTGGAATGCCCCACTCCATAAATCACGCCAGCAGCAATATCTGGAACACTCCAACCAGTAGATCTGTCCAGAATCAATGTTCAGAATGCCACAGTCATTAAATCTCTCCAGAATCAATCTCTGGAACACCCCAGTTATTAAATCTCTCCAGCATCAATCCCTGGAACACTCCACTCAGTAACTCTCTCCAGTAGCTAATCTGGAACACTCCACTCAGTAAATCTCTCCAGCAGCAATCTCTGGGACACTCCACTCAGTAAATCTCTCAGGAAACATTCTCCAGAACATTCCACTCAGTAAATCTCTCCAGCAGCAATCTCTGGAAGACTGAACTCAATAATGGTCTCTACAATCAATCTCCATAACACACCATTCAGCAAATTTCTCCAGAATCAATCTCAGGAACACTCCATTCATTAACTTTGTCCAGCAGTAATCTCTGGAATACTCCGCTCAACAAATCTCTCCAGAATCAATGTCTGGAACACGCCACTCAGTAAATCTCTCTAGCAGCAATATCTGGAATGTCCCACTCAGTAAAACTTTCCAGCAGCAATATCTGGGACACCACACTTAGTAAAGCTCTGCAAAATCAATCTCCAGAACACCACACTCAGCAAATCTTTTCAGAATCATTCTCTGGAATGCCCCACTCAGCCCATCTCTCCAGAATCAATCTCCAGAACACACCATTCATAAATCTCTCCAGCATCAATCTCTGGAACATTGCAATCAATAAATCTCACCAGCAGCAATATCTGGAACACTCCACTCATTAGATCTCTCCAGCATCAATCTCCGTTACAATCCACTCAATAAATTTCTCCAGCAGCCATCTCTGGCACACTCCACTCAGTAAATCTCTCCAGCAGCAATCTCTGGAAGACTGAACTCAATAATGCTCTCTACAATCAATGTCCACAACACGCCTCTCAGCAAATTTCTCCAGCATCAATCTCAGGAACACTCCATTTATTAAATCTCTCCAGCAGCAGTCTCTGGAAAACTTTACTCAACAAATCTCTCCAGAATCAATTTCTGGAAGACCTCAGTCAGTTAATTTCTCCAGCATCGAACTCTGGAATGCCCCACTCAGTAAATCTCTCCAGCAGCAATCTCTGGAACCTCCCACTCAGTAAACATTTCCAGCAGCAATCTCTGGAACAGTCCAGCCAGCAAATCTCTCCAGAATCAATGTCCAGAATGCTGCACTCAGTAAATCTCTCCAGAATCCATCTCTGGAACACTCCACTCAGTATATAACTCAAGAATCAATCTACAGAACACTCTCCAGCAGCAATCTCTGGAACGCACGACTCAGTAAATCTCTCCAGCAGCAATCTCTGAAACACCCCAGTTATTAAACCTCTCCAGCAGCAACATCTGGATCATTCCACTCAGTAAATAATTCCAAAATCAATGTCCAGAACACTTCACACAGTAAATCTATACAACAGCAATCACTGGAATGTCCCATCCAGTAGATCTTTCCAGCAGAAATCTCTGGAACGCCCCATTCAGTAAATCTGTCCAGAATCAATTACCAGAATGCCCCACTGAGTAAATTTCCTAGAATCATTCTCTGGAATGCCCCACTCAGTAAATCTCTCCACAATTGATCCCCGGAACACTGCATTAGTAAATCTCTCCAACATCAATCTCTGGAACACTCCACTCAGTAAATCCAGCCGCAAATCTGGAACACTCCACTCAGTAAATCTCTCCAGAATCAATCGCCAAAACACTCCACTCAGTTCATCTCTCCAGCAGCAATCTCCGGAACATTCCACTCAAACAATCTCTCCAGAATCAATCTCCGCAACACCCCACTCAATAAACCTGTCCAGCAGCAATCTCAAGAACACTCCACCTAGTTAATGTCTACTGCAGCAATCTCTAGAATGCTCTACTCAGTAAATCTATCCAGCACCAATCTCTGGAGTTTCCCGCTCAGTAAATCTTTCCAGCAGCAATCTCTGGAATGCGCCGCTCAGTAATTCCCTCCAGAAACAATCTCTTGAAGACTCCACTCAATAAATCTCTCCAGCAACAATCTCCTCCTCAAGCCACTCAATAAATTTCTCAGGAATCGCTCACAGGAAACTCCAGTCAGTAAGTATCTCCAGCAGCCATCTCTGGAACACTCTGCTCAATAAATCTCTCCAGAATCAATCTCTGGAATACCGCACTCAGTAAATCTCTGCAGAATCAATCTCCAGAATACTCCATTTGTAAATCTCTCCAGCAGCAATCTCTGCAAACCCCACTCTGTAACTCTCTTCAGCATCAATCTCTGGAACACCCCAGTAATTAAATCTCTCCAGCAGATATATCTGGAAAGCCCCACTCATTAAATCGCTCCAGCAGCAATCTCTGGAATGTCCCACTAGGTAAATCCCTCCAGCAGCAGTCTCTGGAGCACTCCAACCAGTAAATCTCTTCTGAATCAATGTGCAGAATGCTGCAATCAGTAAATCTCTTCAGAATTAATCTCTGGAACACCCCACATCATAAACAACTCAAGAATCAATCTGTAGAACAATCCATTTGTAAATCTCTCCAGCATCAATCTCTGGAACTCAGCACTCAATAAATCTCCAAAGCAGCAATCTTGGGAACACTCCACTCAGTAAATCACTCCAGCAGCAATCTCGAACACTCCACTCAATAAATCTCTCCAGAATCAATCTCCGCAACATGCCACTCAATAAATTTCTCCAGAAGCACTCACAGGAAAGTCCAGTCAGTAAATATCTCCCGCAGCCATTTCTGGAACACGCTGCACAACAGATCTCTCCAGCATAATTCTCTGGAACACCCCACACATAAATCTCTGCAGAATCAATCTCCAGAACACTCCATTTGTAAATCTCTCCAGCATCAATCTCTGGAACACTCCACTCAGTAAAACTCTCCAGCAGTAATCACCAGAACACTCCATTTGTAAATCTCTCCAGAATCAATCTCTGGAACACCCCAGTCAGTAAATAACTCAAGAATCAATCTTCAAAACAATCCATTTGTAAATCTCTCCAGCAGCAATCTCTGCAACACCCCACTCAGTAATTCTCTCCAGAATCAATCTCTGGAACACCCCGCTCAGTAAATCTCTCCAGAATCGACCTCCGGAAGGCCCCACTCACTAAACCTCTCCAGAATCAATCTCTGGAACACACCACTCAGTAAATCCCTCCAGCAGTAATCTCCAGAACACTCCACTCAGTAGATCTCTCCAGCAGAAATCTCTGGAACACCCCTCTCTGTAAATCTATCAAGCAGCAATCTTTGCAACACCCAACTCCATAAATGTCTTCGGCATCAAACTCTGGAACATCCCACTCAGTAAATCCCTCCAGCAGCAATCTCTGGAACACCACCTCAGTAAATAATTCAAGAATCAATCTCCAGAACCCACCATTCATAAATATCTCCAGCAGCAATGTCTGGAGCAACCCAGTCATTAAATCTCTGCAGCAGCAATCTCCGGAATGCACCGCTCAGTAAATCTCTCCAGCAGCAATCTCCAGAACACCCCAGTTATTAAACCTCTCCAGCAGCCACATCTGGATCATTCCACTCAGTAAATAATTCCAGAATCAATGTCCAGAACACTTCACACAGTAAATCTCTACAACAGCAATCACTGGAATGTCCCACCCAGTAAATCTTTCCAGCAGAAATCTTTGGAATGCCCCATTCAGTAAATCTCTCCAGAATCAATTTCCAGAACACTCCCCGAGTAAATTTCCTAGAATCATTCTCTGGAATGCCCCCCTCTGTAAATCTCTCCAGAATTGATCCCCGGAACACTGCATTAGTAATTCTCTCCAAGATCAATCTCTGGAACACTCAACTCACTAAAACCGGCAGCAAATCTGGAACACTCCACTCAGTTAATCTCTCCAGAATCAATCGCCAAAACACTCCACTCAGTTCATCTCTCCAGCAACAATCTCCGGAACACTCCATTCAATAAATCTCTCCAGAATCAATCTCCGCAACACCCCATTCAGTAAACCTGTACAGCAGCAATCTCAAGAACACTCCACTCAGTTAATCTCTACCGCAGCAATCTCTACAATGCCCTACTCAGTAAATCTGTCCAGCACCAACCTCTGGAGTTTCCCACTCAGTAAATCTCTCCAGTAGCAATCTCTGGAACACGCCGCTCAGTAAATCCCTCCAGAATCAATCTCCTGAACACTCCACTAAATAAATCTCTCCAGAATCAATCTCCTCCACAAGCCACTCAATAAATTTCTCAGAAGCAGTCACAGGAAACTCCAGTCAGTAAGTATCTCCAGTAGCCGTCTCTGGAACACTCTGCTCAATAAATCTCTCCAGAATCAATCTCTGGAACACCCCACTCAGTAAATCTCTGCAGAATCAATCTTCATGACAGACAATTCATAAATATCTCCAGCATCAATCTCAGGAACTCTCCACTCACTAAAGCTCTCCAGCAGCAACTCTGGAACACACCACTCAGTAAATCTCTCCAGCTGCAATCTCCAGAACACTCCACACAGTAAATCTCTCCAGCAGCAAACTCTGCAACACCCAAATCCATAAATCTCTTCAGCATCAATCTCTGGAACACTCCAGTAATTAAATCTCTCCAGCAGATATATCTGGAATGCCCCACTCATTAATCTCTCCAGCAGCAATCTCTGGAATGTCCCACTAGGTAAATCCCTACAGCAGCCACCTTTGGAACACTCCATCCAGCAAATCTCTCCTGAATCAATGGCCAGAATACTGCATTCAGTAAATCTCTCCAGAATCAATTTCTGGAACACCCCACATCATAAACAACTCAAGAATCAATCTGTACAACAATCCATTTGTAAATTTCTCCAGCATCAATCTCTGGAACTCAGCACTCAATAAATCTCCAAATCAGCAATCTCGGGAACACTCCACTCAGTAAATCACTCCAGCATCAAACTCTGGAACACGCCACTCACTAAATAACTCCAGAATCTCCAGAACACTCCATTCATAAATCTCTTCAGCATCAACTTCTGGAACTCAGCACTCAATAAATCTCCTCAGCAGCAATCTCAGGAACACTACACTCAGTACATCACTCCAGCAGCAAACTCTGGACCACTCCAGTCAATAAATCTCTCCAGAATCAATCGCCAAAACACTCCACTCAGTTTGTCTCTCCAGCAGCAATATCCAGAACACTCCATTCAATAAATCTCTCCAGAATCAATCTACTGAACACTTCACTCAGGAAATCACTCCAGCATCAATCTCCAGAAACACTCCACTCACTAAACCTCTCCAGCAGTAATCTCTGGAAAACTCCAATCAGTAAATCTCTCCAGAAACAATCTCCAGAACACTCCACTCAGTGAATCTGTCCAGAATCAATGTCCAGAATGCCACACTCAGTAAATCTCTCCAGAATCAATCTTTGGAACACCCCGCTGAGTCAATCTTTCCAGCAGCAAATCTGGAACCCTACACTCAGTAAATCACTCCAGCAGCAATCTCTGGAACACCCACTCAGTAAATCTCTGCACAATCAATCTCCAGAAAACTCCATTTGTGAATCTCTCCAGAATCAATCTCTGGAACACCCCACTCAGTAAATAACTCAAGAATCAATCTCCAGAATCAACCATTCATAAATCTCTCTGGCAGTGATCTCTGGAGCACCCCAGTCCTTAAATCTCTCCAGTAGAAATCTCTGGAACGCACCACTCAATAAATCTCTCCATAATCAATCTCATCCACAAGCCACTCAATAAATTTGTCCAGAAGAACTCACTGGAAACTCCAGTCAGTCAGTATCTCCAGCAGCCGTCTCGGAAACACTCTGCTCAATAAATCTCTTCGGAATCAATCTCTGGAATACCCCACTAGGTACATCTCTGCAGAATGAATCTCCAGATCACTCCACTCAGTAAATCTCTCAAGAAGCAATCTTTGCAACACCCAACTCAGTAAATCTCTTCAGCATCAATTTCTGGAACACTCCAATCATTAAATCTCTCCAGCAGCAATCTTTGGAACGTCCCACTCAGTAAATCTCTCCAGCAGCAATTTCTGGAACACTCCAAACAGTAAATCTCTCCTGAATCAATGTCCAGAATGCTGCACTCAGTAAATCACTCCAGAATCAATCTCTGGAACACACCACTGAGTAAATAACTCAAGAATCAATCTGCAGAACAATCCATTTTGAAAACTCTCCATCATCAATCTCTGGAACACTCCACTCAATAAATCCAGTAGCAAATCTGGAACAATCCACTCAGGAATTCTCTCCAGAATCAATCGCCAAAAAACTCCACTCAGTTCATCTCTCCAGCAGCAATCTCCAGAACACTCCAATCAATAAATCTCTCCAGAAACAATCTCCGCAACACCCCATTCAGTAAACCTTTCCAGCAGCAATCTCAAGAACACTCCACTCAGTTATTCTCTACCACAGAAATCTAAAGAATGCCCTACTCAGTAAATCTGCCCAGCACCAATCTCTGGAGTTTCCCACTCAGTAAACCTTTCCAGCAGCAATCTCTGGAACACGCCGCTCAGTAAATCCCTCCAGAATCAATCTCCTCAACACTCCACTCAGTAAATCTCTTCAGAATCAATCTCCTCCACAAGCCACTCAATAAATATCTCCAGAAGCAGTCACAGAAAACTCCAGTTGGTAAGTATCTCCAGTAGCCATCTCTGGAACTCTCTGCTCAATAAATCTCTCCAGAATCAATCTCTGGAATACCGCACTAGGTACATCTCTGCAGAATCAATCTCCTGAACACTTCATTCAGGAAATCTCTCCAGCATCAATCTCTGGAACTCTCCACTCACTAAATCTCTCCAGCAGCAATCTCCAGAACACTCCACACAGTAAATCTCTCCAGCAGCAAACTCTGCAACACCCCACTCCGTAAATCTCTTCAGCATCAATCTCTGGAACACCCCAGTAATTAAATCTCTCCAGCAGATTTATCTGGAATGCCCTACTCATTAAATCACTCCAGCAGCAATCTCTGGAATGTCCCACTAGGTAAGTCCGTCCAGCAGCCAGCTCTGGAACACTCCAAGCAGTAAATCTCTCCTGAATCAATGTCCAGAATGATGCAATCAGTAAATCTCTCCAGAATCAATCTCCTCCACAAGCCACTCAATAAGTTTCTCCAGAAGCACTCACAGGAAACTCCAGTCGGTAGGTATCTCCAGCAGCCGTCTCTGGAACACTCTGCTCAATAAATCTCTCCAGAATCAATCTCTGGAATACCCGACTCAGTTAATCTCCACAGAATCAATCACCAGAACATTTCATTTGTAACTCTCTCCAGCATCAATCTCTGGAAAACTGCACTCACTAAATCTCTCCAGCAGCAATCTCCGGAAGACTACACTCATTAAATCTCTTCAGCATCAATCTCTGGAACACTTCAGTAATTAAATCTCTCCAGCAGATATATCTGGAAAGCCCCACTCATTAAATCTGTCCAGCAGCAATCTCAGGAATGTCCCACTAGGTAAATCCCTCCAGCAGCCATCTTTGGAACACTCCAAGCAGTAAATCTCTCCTGAATCACTGTCCAGAATGCTGCAATCAGTAAATCTCTCCAGCATCAATCTCTGCAGCACCCCACATCGTAAGCAACTAAAGAATCAATCTGTAGAACAATCCACTTGGAATTCTCACCAGTGGCAATCTCGGCAACACCCCACTCTGTTGATCTCTCCAGCAGCAATCTCTGGAATGTCACACTCAGTAAATCTCTCCAGAATCAATCTCTGGAACACCCCGCTCAGTAAATCTCTCCAGAATTGATCTCCGGAAGGCCCCACTCAGTACTCCTCTCCAGAATCAATCTCTGGAACACACCACTCAGTAAATCCCTCCAGCAGCATTCTCCAGAACAACCCCGCTCAGTAAATCCCTCCAGCAGCAATCTCCAGAACACTCCACTCAGTAAATCTCTTGAGCAGCAATCTTTACAACACCCAACTCCGTAAATCTCTTCAGCATCAATGTCTGGAACACCCCAATCATTAAATCTCTCCAGCAGCAATCTCTGGAACGTCCCACTCAGTAAATCTCTCCAGCAGCAATTTCTGGAACACTCCAAACAGTAAATCTCTCCCGAATCAATGTCCAGAATGCTGCACTCAGTAAATCTCTCCAGAATCAATCTCTGGAACACTACACTCAATAAATCCACAGCAAATCTGGAACAAGTCTCTCCAGAATCAATCGCCAAAACATTCCACTCAGTTCCTCTCTCCAGCAGCAATCTCCAGGGCACTGCATTCAATAAATCTCTCCAGAATCAATCTCCGCAACACCCCATTCAGTAAACCTGTCCAGCAGCAATCTCAAGAACAATCCAGGCAGTTAATCTCTACCGCAGCAATCCATAGAAATGCCCTACTCAGTAAATCTGTCCAGCACCAATCTCTGGAGTTTCCCACTCAGTAAATCTTTCCAGCAGCAATCTCTGGAACACCCCACTCAGTAAATAACTCAAGAATCAATCTCCAGAACCCACTATTTATAAATCATTCCGGCAGCAAACTTTGGAGCACCCCAGTCAATAACTCTCTCCAGCAGCAATCTCTGGAATGCACAACTCAATAAATCTCTCCATAATCAATCTCCTCCAAAAGCCACTCAATAAATTTCTCCAGAAGCACTCACTGGAAACTCCCGTCGGTACGTATCTCCAGCAGGCGTCTCTGGAACACTCTGCTCAATAAATCTCTCCAGAATCAATGTCTGGAATACCCCACTAGGTAAATCTCTGCAGAAGCAATCTCCAGAACACTCCATTTGTAAATCTCTCCAGCATCAATCTCTGGAACACTGCACTCATTAAATTTCTCCAGCAGCAATCTCCGGAACACTCCACTCAGTAAACCTCTCCAGCAACAATCTCTGGAACAACCCGCTCAGTAAATCTCTGCAGAATCAATCTCCAGAACACAGAATTCATAAATATCTCCAGCATCAATCTCCAGAACACTCCACTCACTACATCTCTCTAGCAGCAAACTCCAGAGCACTCCACACAGAAAATCTCTCCAGCAGCAAACTCTGCAACACCCCACTCATTAAATCTCTTCAGCATCAATCTCTGGAACACCCCAGTAATTAAATCTCTCCAGCAGATATATCTGTAAAGTCCCACTCATTAAATCTCTCCAGCAGCAATCTCTGGAATGTCCCACTAGGTAAATCACTCCAGCATCCATCTCTGGAACACTCCAACCAGTAAATCTCTCCTGAATCAATGTCCAGAATGCTGCAATCAGTAAATCTCTCCAGAATCAATCTCTACAAAACCCCACATCGTAAGCAACTAAAGAATCAATCTGTAGAACAATCCATTTGTATTCAAGAACGCTCCACTCAGTTAATCTCAACTGCAGCAATCTCTAGAATGCCCTACTCAGTAAATCTCTCCAGCACCAATCTCTAAATTTTCCCACTCAGTATATCTTTCCAGCAGCAATCTCTGGAACATGCTACTCAATAAATCTCCCCAGAATCAATCTCCTGAACACTTCAGTCAATAAATCTCTCCAGAATCAATCTCTGGACCTCTCCACTCACTTAATCTCTCCAGCAGCAATCTCCAGAACTCTCCACACAGTAAATCTCTCCAGCAGCAAACTCTGCATCACCCCACTCCGTAAATCTCTTCAGCATCAATCTCTGGAGCACCCCAGTAATTAAATCTTTCCAGCAGATTTATCTGGAATGCCCTACTCATTAAATCTCTCCAGCAGCAATCTCTGGAATGTCCCACTAGGTAAGTCCCTCCAGCAGCCAGCTCTGGAACACTCCAAGCAGTAAATCTCTCCTGAATCAATGTCCAGAATGATGCAATCAGTAAATCTCTCCAGAATCAATCTCCTCCATAAGCCACTCAATAAATTTCTCCAGAAGTACTCACAGGAAACTCCAGTCGGTAGGCATCTCCAATAGCTGTCTCTGGAACACGCCGCTCAGTTAATCCCTCCCGAATCAATCTCCTGAACACTCCACTCAATAAATCTCTCCAAAATAAATCTCCTCCACAAGCCACTCAATAAATTTCTCCAGAAGCACTAACAGGAAACTCCAGTTGGTAAGTATTTCCAGTAGCCGTCTCTGCAACACGCTGCTCCATAAATCTCTCCAGAATCAATAAATCCCCTCAGCAGCAATCTCAGGAATGCTCCACTCAATAAATCTCTCCAGAATCAATCTCCTGAACACTTCACTCAGGAAGTCTCTCCAGCATCAATCTCTGGAACTCGCCACTCACTAAATCTCTCCAGCAGCAATCTCCAGAACACTCCACTTAGTAAATCTCTCCAGCAGCAAACTCTGCAACACCCCACTCCGTAAATCTCTCCAGCAGCAATCTCTGCAACACCCCACTCATTAAATGTCTTCGGCATCAATCTCTGGAACACCCCAGTAATTAAATCTCTCCAGCAGATATATCTGTAAAGTCCCACTCATTACCTCTCTCCAGCAGCAATCTCTGGAATGTCCCACTAGGTAAATCCCTCCAGCAGCCATCTCTGGAACACTCCAACCAGTAAATCTCTCCTGAATCAATGTCCAGAATGCTGCAATCAGTAATTCTCTCCAGAAACAATCTCTGGAACACCCCACATCGTAAACAACTCACGAATCAATCTGTAGAGCAGTCCACTTGTATTCAAGAACTCTCCACTCAGTTAATCTCTATTGCAGCAATCTCTAGAATGCCCTACTCAGTAAATCTCTCCAGCACCAATCTCTAAATTTTCCCACTCAGTATATCTTTCCAGCAGCAATCTCTGGAACACGCCGCTCAGTTAATCCCTCCCGAATCAATCTCCTGAACACCACTCAATAAATCTCTCCAGAATAAATCTCCTCCACAAGCCACTCAATAAATTTCACCAGAAGCACTCACAGGAAACTCCAGGCGGTAAGTATCTCCAGTAACCGTCTCTGCAACACTCTGCTCCATAAAACGCTCCAGAATCAATAAATCTCCTCAGCAGCAATCTCAGGGAACGCTCCACTCAATAAATCTCTCCAGAATCAATCTCCTGAACACTTCACTCAGAAAGTCTCTCCAGCATCAATCTCTGGAACTCTCCACTCACTAAATCTCTCCAGCAGCAATCTCCAGAACACTCCACACAGTAAATCTTTCCAGCAGCAAACTCTGCATCACCCCACTCCGTAAATATCTTTCAGCATCAATCTCTGGAACACCCAAGTAATTAAATCTCTCCAGCTGATTTATCTGGAATGCCCTACTCATTAAATCTCTCCAGCAGCAATCTCTGGAATGTCCCACTAGGTAAGTCCCTCCAGCAGCAATCTCCAGAACACTCCACTCAGTAAATCACTCCAGCAGCAATCTCTGGAACATTCCACTCAATAAATCTCTCCAGAATCAATCTCCGCAACATGCCACTCAATAAATTTCTCCAGAAGCACTCACAGGAAAGTCCAGTCAGTAAATATCTCCCGCAGCCATCTCTGGAACACCCTGCTCAACAAATCTCTCCAGCATAATTCTCTGGAACACGCCACTCAATAAATCTATGCAGAATCAATGTACAGAACACTCCATTTGTAAATCTCTCCAGCATCAATCTCTGGAACAATCCACTCAGTAAAACTCTCCAGCAGCAATCGCGGAACACTCCACTCAGTAAATCTAGCCAGCAGCAATCTCCAGAAGACTCCATTTGTAAATCTCTCCAGAATCAATCTCTGGAACACCCCACACATAAATAACTCAAGAATCAATCTGCAAAACAATCCATTTGGAAATCTCACCAGCGGCAATCTCGGCAACACCCCACTCTGTTAATCTCTCCAGCAGCAGTCTCTGGAACGTCCCACTCAGTAAATCTCTCCAGAATCAATCTCTGGAACACCCCACTCAGTAAATCTCTCCAGAATCGATCTCCGGAAGGCCCCACTCAGTACTCCTCTCCAGAATCAATCTCTGGAACACACCACTCAGTAAATCCCTCCAGTAGCATTCTCCAGAACACTCCACACAGTAAATCTCTCGAGCAGCAAACTCTGCAACACCCCACTCCGTAAATCTCTTCAGCATCAATCTCTGGAACTCCCCATTAATTAAATCTCTGCAGCAGATTTATCTGAAATGCCCTACTCATTAAATCTCTCCAGCAGCAATCTCTGGAATGTCCCACTAGGTAAGTCCCTCCAGCAGCCAGCTCTGGAACACTCCAAACATTAAATCTCTCCAGAATTAATCTCCTCCACAAGCCACTCAATAAATTTCTGCAGAAGGACTCACAGGAAACTCCAGTCGGTAGGTATCTCCAGCAGCCTTCTCTGGAACACTCTGCTCAATAAATCTCTCCAGAATCAATCTCTGGAATACCCCACTCAGTTAATCTCCACAGAATCAATCGCCAGAACATTTCATTTGTAAATCTCTCCAGCATCAATCTCTGGAAAACTGCACTCACTAAATCTCTCCAGCAGCAATCTCCGCAACACTCCACTCATTAAATCTCTTCAGCATCAATCTCTGGAACACCCCAGTAATTAAATCTCTCCAGCAGATATATCTGGAAAGCCCCACTCATTAAATCTGTCCAGCAGCAGTCTCTGGAATGTCCCACTAGGTAAATCCCTCCAGCAGCCATCTCTGGAACACTCCAACCAGTAAATCTCTCCTGAATCAATGTCCAGAATGCTGCAATCAGTAAATCTCTCCAGCATCAATCTCCTCCACAAGCCACTCAATAAATCTCCAAAGCAGCAATCTCCAGAACACTCCACTCAGTAAATCACTCCAGCAGCAATCTCTGGAATACTCCACTCAATAAATCTCTCCAGAATCAATCTCCGCAACATGCCACTCAATAAATTTCTCCAGAAGCACTCACAGGAAAGTCCAGTCAGTAAATATCTCCCGCAGCCATCTCTGGAACACCCTGCTCAACAAATCTCTCCAGCATAATTCTCTGGAACACGCCACTCAATAAATCTATGCAGAATCAATGTACAGAACACTCCATTTGTAAATCTCTCCAGCATCAATCTCTGGAACAATCCACTCAGTAAAACTCTCCAGCAGCAATCGCGGAACACTGCACTGAGTAAATCTAGCCAGCAGCAATCTCCAGAACACTCCATTTGTAAATCTCTCCAGAATCAATCTCTGGAACACACCACTCAGATATCCCTCCAGCAGCAATCTCCAGAAATCCCCACTCAGTAATTTCCTCCAGCAGCAATCTCAGAACACTCCACTCAGTAAATCTTTTGAGCAGCAATCTTTACAACACCCAACTCCGTAAATCTCTTCAGCATCAATGTCTGGAACACCCCAATCATTAAATCTCTCCAGCAGCAATCTCTGGAACGTCCCACTCAGTAAATCTCTCCAGCAGCAATTTCTGGAACACTCCAAACAGTAAATCTCTCCCGAATCAATGACCGGAATGCTGCACTCAGTAAATCTCTCCGGAATCAATCTCTGGAACACACCACTGAGTAAATAACTCAGGAATCAATCTGCAGAACAATCCATTTGGAAAACTCTCCATCATCAATCTCTGGAACAATCCACTCAGTAAATCTCTCCAGAATCAATCGCCAAAACACTCCACTCAGTTCCTCTCTCCAGCAGCAATCTCCAGGGCACTCCATTCAATAAATCTCTCCAAAATCAATCTCTGCAACACCCCATTCAGTAAACCTGTCCAGCAGCAATCTCAAGAACAATCCAGGCAGTTAATCTGTACCGCAGCAATCCATAGAATGCCCTACACAGTAAATCTATCCAGCAATAATTTCTGGAGTTTCCCACTCAGTAAATCTTTCCAGCAGCAATCTCTGGAACACCCCACTCAGTAAATAACTCAAGAATCAATCTCCAGAACCCACTATTCATAAATCTCTCCGGCAGCAAACTTTGGAGCACCCCAGTCAATAACTCTCTCCAGCAGCAATCTCTGGAATGCACCACTCAATAAATCTCTCCATAATCAATCTCCTCCAAAAGCCACTCAATAAATTTCTCCAGAAGCACTCACTGGAAACTCCAGTCTGTACGTATCTCCAGCAGTCATCTCTGGAACAGTCTGCTCAATAAATCCCTCCAGAATCAATGTCTGGAATACCCCACTAGGTAAATCTCTGCAGAAGCAATCTCCAGAACACTCCATTTGTAAATCTCTCCAGCATCAATCTCTGGAACACTGCACTCAATAAATTTCTCCAGCAGCAATCTCCAGAACACTCCACTCAGTAAATCTCTCCAGCAACAATCTCTGGAACAACCCGCTCAGTAAATCTCTGCAGAATCAATCTCCTGAACACAGAATTCATAAATACCTCCAGCATCAATCTCCAGAACACTCCACTCACTACATCTCTCTAGCAGCAATCTCCAGAACACTCCACACAGAAAATCTCTCCAGCAGCAAACTCTGCAACACCCCACTCATTAAATCTCTTCAGCATCAATCTCTGGAACACCCCAGTAATTAAATCTCTCCAGCAGATATATCTGTAAAGTCCCACTCATTAAATATCTCCAGCAGCAATCTCTGGAATGTCCCACAAGGTAAATCCCTCCAGCAGCCATCTCTGGAACACTCCAACCAGTAAATCTCTCCTGAATCAATGTCCAGAATGCTGCAATCAGTAAATCTCTCCAGAATCAATCTCTGCAACACCCAACAGTATATCTTTCCAGCAGCAATCTCTGGAACACGCCGCTCAGTTAATCCCTCCAGAATCAATCTCCTGAACACTCCACTCAATAAATCTCTCCAGAATAAATCTCCTCCACAAGCCACTCAATAAATTTCTCCAGAAGCACTCACAGGAAACTCCAGTCGGTAAGTTTGTCCAGTAGCCGTCTCCGGAACACTCTGCTCCATAAATCTCTCCAGAATCAATAAATCCCCTCAGCAGCAATCTCAGGAACACTCCACTCAATAAATCTCTCCAGAATCAATCTCCTGAACACTTCACTCAGGAAATCTCTCCAGCATCAATCTCTGGAACTCTCCACTCAAAAAATCTCTCCAGCAGCAATCTCCAGAACACTCCACACAGTAAATCTCTCCAGCAGCAAACTCTGCAACACCCCACTCTGTAAATCTCTTCAGCATCAATCTCTGGAACACCCCATTAATTTAATCTCTCCAGCAGATTTATCTGGAATGCCCTACTCATTAAATCTCTCCAGCAGCAATCTCTGCAATGTCCCAATAGATAAGTCCATACAGCAGCCAGCTCTGGAACACTCCAAGCAGTAAATCTCTCCTGAATCGATGTCCAGAATGATGCAATCAGTAAATCTCTCCAGAATCAATCTCCTCCGCAAGCCACTCAATAAATTTCTCCAGAAGCACTCACAGGAAACTCCAGTCGGTAGGTATCTCCAGCAGCCGTCTCTGGAACACTGCTCAATAAATCTCTCCAGAATCAATCTCTGGAATACCCCACTCAGTTAATCTCCACAGAATCAATCGCCAGAACATTTCATTTGTAAATCTCTCCAGCATCAATCTCTGGAACACTGCACTCACTAAATCTCTCCAGCAGCAATCTCTGGAACACTCCACTCATTAAATCTCTTCAGCATCAATCTCTGGAACACCCCAGTAATTAAATCTCTCCAGCAGATATATCTGGAAAGCCCCACTCATTAAATCTGTCCAGCAGCAATCTCCGGAATGTCCCACTAGGTAAATCCCTCCAGCAGCAATCTCTGGAACACTCCAAGCAGTAAATCTCTCCTGAATCAATGTCCAGAATGCTGCAATCAGTAAATCTCTCCAGCATCAATATCTGGAACTCAGCACTCAATAAATCTCCAAAGCAGCAATCTCCAGAACACTCCACTCAGTAAATCACTCCAGCAGCAATCTCTGGAACACTCCACTCAATAAATCTCTCCAGAATCAATCTGCGCAATATGCCACTCAATAAATTTCTCCAGAAGCACTCACAGGAAAGTCTAGTCAATAAATATCTCCCGCAGCCATCTCTGGAACTCCCTGCTCAACAAATCTCTCCAGCATAATTCTCTGGAACAAGCCACTCAATAAATCTATGCAGAATCAATGTACAGAACACTCCATTTGTAAATCTCTCCAGCATCAATCTCTGGAACAATCCACTCAGTTAAACTCTCCAGCAGCAATCGCGGAACACTCCACTCAGTAAATCTAGCCAGCAGCAATCTCCAGAACACTCCATTTGTAAATCTCTCCAGAATCAATCTCTGGAACACCCCACTCGTAAATAACTCAAGAATCAATCTGCAAAACAATCCATTTGGAAATCTCACCAGCGGCAAACTCGGCAACACCCCACTCTGTTAATCTCTCCAGCAGCAATCTCTGGAATGTCCCACTCAGTAAATCTCTCCAGAATCAATCTCTGGAACACCCCGCTCAGTAAATCTCTCCAGAATCGATCTCTGGAAGGCCCCACTCAGTACTCCTCTCCAGAATCAATCTCTGGAACACACCACTCAGTAAATCCCTCCAGCAGCATTCTCCAGAACAACCCCACTCAGTAAATCCCTCCAGCAGCAATCTCCAGAACACTCCACTCAATAAATCCCTCCAGCATCAATCTCTGGAACACCCCAATCAGTAAATCTCTCCAGCAGCAATCTCTGGAACGTCCCACTCAGTAAATCTCTCCAGCAGCAATTTCTGGAACACTCCAAACAGTAAATCTCTCCCGAATCAATATCTAGAATGCTGCACTCAGTAAATCTCTCCAGAATCAATCTCTGGAACACACCACTGAGTAAATAACTCAAGAATCAATCTGCAGAACAATCCATTTGGAAAACTCTCCATCAGCAATCTCTGGAACACTCCACTCAATGAATCCACAGCAAATCTGGAACAATCCACTCAGTAAATCTCTCCAGAATCAATCGCCAAAACACTCCACTCAATTCCTCTCTCCAGCAGCAATCTCCAGGGCACTCCATTCAATAAATCTCTCCATAATCAATCTCCGCAACACCCCATTCAGTAAACCTGTCCAGCAGCAATCTCAAGAACACTCCACTCAGTTAATCTCTACCGCAGTAATCTATAGAATGCCCTACTCAGTAAATCTGTCCAGCACCAACCTCTGGAGTTTCCCACTCAGTAAATCTTTCCAGCAGCAATCTCTGGAACACCCCACTCAGTAAATAACTCAAGAATCAATCTCCAGAACCCACTATTCATAAATCTCTCTGGCAGCAATCTTTGGAGCACCCCAGTCAATAAATCTCTCCAGCAGCAATCTCTGGAATGCACAACTCAATAAATCTCTCCATAATCAATCTCCTCCAAAAGCCACTCAATAAATTTCTCCAGAAGCACTCACTGGAAACTCCCGTCGGTACGTATCTCCAGCAGTCGTCTCTGGAACACTCTGCTCAATAAATCTCTCCAGAATCAATCTCTGGAATACCCCACTAGGTAAATCTCTGCAGAAGCAATCTCCAGAACACTCCATTTGTAAATCTCTCCGGCATCAATCTCGGGAACACTGCACTCATTAAATATCTCCAGCAGCAATCTCTGGAACACTCCACTCAGTAAATCTCTCCAGCAACAATCTCTGGAACTCAGCACTCAATAAATCTCCAAAGCAGCAATCTCCAGAACACTCCACTCAGTAAATCACTCCAGCAGCAATCTCTGGAACATTCCACTCAATAAATCTCTCCAGAATCAATCTCCGCAACATACCACTCAATAAATTTCTCCAGAAGCACTCACAGGAAAGTCCAGTCAGTAAATATCTCCTGCAGCCATCTCTGGAACACCCTGCTCAACAAATCTCTCCAGCATAATTCTCTGGAACATGCCACTCAATAAATCTATGCAGAATCAATGTACAGAACACTCCATTTGTAAATCACTCCAGCATCAATCTCTGGAACAATCCACTCAGTAAAACTCTCCAGTAGCAATCTCCAGAAATCCCCACTCAGTAAATCCCTCCAGCAGCAATCTACTGAACACTCCACTCAATAAATCTCTCCAGAATCAATCTCCTCCACAAGCCACTCAATAAATTTCTCCAGAAGCAATCACAGAAAACTCCAGTCGGTAAGTATCTCCAGTAGCCATCTCTGGACCACTCTGCTCAATAAATCTCTCCAGAATCAATCTCTGGAACACCTCACTCAGTAAAACTCTGCAGAATCAATCTCCAGAACACACCATTCATAAATCTCTCCAGCATCAATTTCTGGAACTCTGCACTCACTAAATCTCTCCAGCAGCAATCTCCAGAACACTCCACACAGTAAATCTCTCCAGCAGCAAACTCTACAACTCCCCACTCCGTAAATCTCTTCAGCATCAATCTCTGGAACACCCCAATCATTAAATCTCTCCAGCAGCAATCTCTGGAACATACCACTCAGTAAATCTCTCCAGCAGCATTTTCTGGAACACTCCAAACAGTAAATCTCTCCTCAATCAATGTCCAGAATGCTGCACTCAGTAAATCTCTCCAGAATCAATCTCTGGAAAATGCCACTGTGTAACTAAATCAAGAATCAATCTGCAGAATAATCCATTTGGAAATCTCTCCAGCATCAATCTCTGGAACACTCCACTCAGTTAATCCCTCCAGAATCAATCGCTAAAAAACTCCACCCAGTTCATCTCTCCAAAAGCAATCTCCAGAATACTCCATACAATAAATCTCTCCAGAATCGATCTCCACAACACTCCATTCAGTAAACCTGTCCAGCAGCAATCTCAAGAATGCTCCACTCAGTTAATCTCTACTGCAGCAATCTCTAGGATGCCCTACTCAGTAAATCTCTCCAGCACCAATCTCTAAATTTTCCCACTCAGTATATCTTTCCAGCAGCAATCTCTGGAACACTCCACTCAATAAATTTCTCCAGAATAAATCTCCTCCACAAGCCACTCAATAAATTTCTCCAGAAGCACTCACAGCAAACTCCAGTCGGTAAGTATCTCCAGAAGCCGTCTCTGCAACACTCTGCTCCATAAATCTCTCCAGAATCAATAAATCTCCTCAGCAGCAATCTCAGGTACACTCCACTCAATTAATCTCTCCAGAATCAATCTCCTGAACACTTCACTCAGGAAATCTCTGCAGCATCAATCTCTGGAACTCTCCACTCATTAAATCTCTCCAGCAACAATCTGCGGAACACTCCACACAGTAAATCTCTCCAGCAGCAAACTCTGCAACACCCCACTCCGTAAATCTCTTCAGCATCAATCTCTGGAACACCCCAGTAATTAAATCTCTCCAGCAGATATATCTGGAATTCCCCACTCATTAAATCTGTCCAGCAGCAATCTCTGGAATGTCCCACTAGGTAGGTCCCTCCAGCAGGCACCTCTGGAATACTCCAAGCAGTAAATCTCTCCTGAATCAATGGCCAGAATACTGCACTCAGTAAATCTCTCCAGAATCAATCTCTGGAACACCCCACATCGTAAACAACTCACGAATCAATCTGTACAACAATCCATTTGTAAATCAATCCAGCATCAATCTCTGGAAGTCAGCACTCAATAAATCTCCAAATCAGCAATCTCTGGAACACTCCACTCACTAAATATCTCCAGCAGCAAATCTGGAACACTCCACACAGTAAGTCACTCCAGCAGCAATCTCTGGAACACCCACACAGTAAATAACTCCAGAATCAATCTCCAGAACACTCCATTTGTAAATCTCTTCAGCATCAACTTCTGGAACTCAGCAGTCAATAAATCTCCTCAGCAGCAATCTCAGGAACACTCCACTCAATAAATCTCTCCAGAATCAATCTACTGAACACTTCACTCAGGAAATCTCTCCAGCATCAATCTCCGGAAACACTCCACTCACTAAATCTCTCCAGCAGTAATCTCTGGAAAACTCCAATCAGTAAATCTCTCCAGAAACAATCTCTAGAACACTCCACTCAGTGAATCTGTCCAGAATCAATGTCCAGAATGCCACACTCAGTAAATCTCGCCAGAATCAATCTTTGGAAAACCCCACTGAGTCAATTTTCCAGCAGCAAATCTGGAAGCCTCCACTCAGTAAATCACTCCAGCAGCAATCTCTGGAAAACCCACTCAGTAAATCTCTCCACAATCAATCTCCAGAAAACTCCATTCAACAATCTCTCCAGAATCAATCTCTGGAACACCCCACTCAGTAAATAACTCAAGAATCAATCTCCAGAACACACTATTCATAAATCTCTCCAACAGCAATCTCTGGAGTACCCCAGTCAATAAATCCCTCCAGCATCAATCTCTGGAACACTCCACTCAGTAAAACTCTCCAGCAGCAATCTCCGGAACACTCCACCCATTAAATCTATCCAGCAGCAAACTCCAGAACACCCCATTTGTAAATCTCTCCAGAATCAATCACTGGAACACCCCACTCAGTAAATAACTCAAGAATCAATCTGCAAAACAATCCATTTGGAAATCTCTCCAGCAGCAATCTCTGCAACACCCCACTCCATTAATCTCCCCAGTAGCAATCTCTGGAATGTCCCACTCAGTAAATCTCTCCAGCAGCATTTTCTGGAACACTCCAAACAGTAAATCTCTCCTCAATCAATGTCCAGAATGCTGCAATCAGTAAATCTCTCCAGAATCAATCTCTGGAAAATGCCACTGTGTAAATAAATCAAGAATCAATCTGCAGAACAATCCATTTGGAAATCTCTCCAGCATCAATCTCTGGAACACTCCACTCAGTTAATCTCTCCAGCAGCAATCACTAAAAAACTCCACCCAGTTCATCTCTCCAAAAGCAATCTCCAGATTACTCCATACAATAAATCTCTCCAGAATTGATCTCCACAACACTCCATTCAGTAAACCTGTCCAGCAGCAATCTCAAGAACGCTCCACTCAGTTAATCTCTACTGCAGCAATCTCTAGAATGCCCTACTCAGTAAATCTCTCCAGCACCAATCTCTAAATTTTCCCACTCAGTATATCTTTCCAGCAGCAATCGCTGGAACACGCCGCTCAGTTAATCCTCCCGAATCAATCTCCTGAACACCACTCAATAAATCTCGCCAGAATAAATCTCCTCCACAATCCACTCAATAAATTTCTCCAGAAGCACTCACAGGAAACTCCAGTCGGTAAGTATCTCCAGTAGCCATCTCTGCAACACTCTGCTCCATAAAACGCTCCAGAATCAAAAAATCTCCTCAGCAGCAATCTCAGGAACGCTCCACTCACTAAATCTCTCCAGCAGCAATCTCCAGAACACTCCACACAGTAAATCTCTCCAGCAGCAAACTCTGCAACGCCCCACTCCGTAAATCTCTTCAGCATCAATCTCTGGAACACCCCAGTAATTAAATCTCTCCAGCAGATTTATCTGGAATGCCCTACTCATTAAATCTCTCCAGCAGCAATCTCTGGAATGTCCCACTAGGTAAGTCCCTCCAGCAGCCAGCTCTGGAACACTCCAAGCAGTAAATCTCTCCTGAATCAATGTCCAGAATGATGCAATCAGTAAATCTCTCCACTCAGTAAATCACTCCAGCAGCAATCTCTGGAACACTCCACTCAATAAATCTCTCCAGAATCAATCTCCGCAACATGCCACTCAATAAATTTCTCCAGAAGCACTCACAGGAAAGTCCAGTCAGTAAATATCTCCCGCAGCCATCTCTGGAACACCCTGCTCAACAAATCTCTCCAGCATAATTCTCTGGAACACGCCACTCAATAAATCTATGCAGAATCAATGTACAGAACACTCCATTTGTAAATCTCTCCAGCATCAATCTCTGGAACAATCCACTCAGTAAAACTCTCCAGCAGCAATCGCGGAACACTGCACTGAGTAAATCTAGCCAGCAGCAATCTCCAGAACACTCCATTTGTAAATCTCTCCAGAATCAATCTCTGGAACACCCCACTCGTAAATGACTCAAGAATCAATCTGCAAAACAATCCATTTGGAAATCTCACCAGCAGCAATCTCGGCAACACCCCACTCTGTTAATCTCTCCAACAGCAATCTCTGGAATGTCCCACTCAGTAAATCTCTCCAGAATCAATCTCTGGAACACCCCGCTCAGTAAATCTCTCCAGAATCGATCTCCGGAAGGCCCCACTCAGTACTCCTCTCCAGAATCAACCTCTGGAACACACCACTCAGTAAATCCCTCCAGCAGCAATCTCCAGAAATCCCCACTCAGTAAATCCCTCCAGCAGCAATCTCCAGAACACTCCGCTCAGTAAATCTCTCCAGAATCGATCTCCGGAAGGCCCCACTCATTACTCCTCTCCAGAATCAATCTCCTGAATACTCCACTCAATAAATCTCTCCAGAATCAATCTCCTCCACAAGCTACTCAATAAATTTCTACAGAAGCAATCACAGATTACTCCAGTCGGTAAGTATTTCCCATAGCCATCTCTGGAACACTCTGCTCAATAAATCTCTCCAGAATCAATCTCTGGAACACCGCACTCAGTAAATCTCTGCAGAATCAATCTCCAGAACACACCATTCATAAATCTCTCCAGCATCAATTTCTGGAACTCTGCACTCACTAAATCTCTCCAGCAGCAATCTCCAGAACACTCCACACAGTAAATCTCTCCAGCAGCAAACTCTGCAACACCCCACTCCGTAAATCTCTTCAGCATCAATCTCTGGAACACCCCAGTAATTAAATCTCTCCAGCAGATATATCTGGAATTCCCCACTCATTAAATCTGTCCAGCAGCAATCTCTGGAATGTCCCACTAGGTAAGTCCCTCCAGCAGCCACCTCTGGAATACTCCAAGCAGTAAATCTCTCCTGAATCAATGGCCAGAATACTGCACTCAGTAAATCTCTCCAGAAACAATCTCTGGAACACCCCACATCGTAAACAACTCACGAATCAATCTGTAAAACAATCCATTTGTAAATCTCTCCAGCATCAATCTCTGGAAGTCAGCACTCAATAAATCTCCTCAGCAGCAATCTCAGGAACACTCCACTCAATAAATCTCTCCAGAATCAATCTACTGAACACTTCACTCAGGAAATCTCTCCAGCATCAATCTCCAGAAACACTCCACTCACTAAATCTCTCCAGCAGTAATCTCTGGAAAACTCCAATCAGTAAATCTCTCCAGAAACAATCTCTAGAACACTCCACTCAGTGAATCTGTCCAGAATCAATGTCCAGAATGCCACACTCAGTAAATCTCTCCAGAATCATTCTTTGGAACACCCCACTGAGTCAATTTTCCAGCAGCAAATCTGGAAACCTCCACTCAGTAAATCACTCCAGCAGCAATCTCTGGAAAACCCACTCAGTAAATCTCTCCACAATCAATCTCCAGAAAACTCCATTCGTAAATCACTCCAGAATCAATCTCTGGAACACCCCACTCAGTAAATAACTCAAGAATCATTCTCCAGAACCCACTATTCATGAATCTCTCCAACAGCATTCTGTGGAGCACCCCAGTCAATAAGTCTCTCCAGCAGCAATCTCTGGAACACTCCACTCAATAAATCTCTCCATAATCAATCTCCTCCACAAGCCACTCAATAAATTTCTCCAGAAGCACTCTCTGGAAACTCCAGTCAGGAAGTATCTCCAGCAGCCATCTCTGGAACACTCCACTCAATAAATCTCTGCAGAAGCAATCTCCAGAGCACACCATTCATAAATCTCTCCAGCATCAATTTCTGGAACTCTGCACTCACTAAATCTCTCCAGCAGCAATCTCCAGAACACTTCACACAGTAAATCTCTCCAGCAGCAAACTCTGCAACACCCCACTCCGTAAATCTCTTCAGCATCAATCTCTGGAACACCCCAGTAATTAAATCTCTCCAGCAGATATATCTGGAACTCCCCACTCATTAAATCTCTCCAGCAGCAATCTCTGGAATGTCCCAGTAGGTAGGTCCCTCCAGCAGCCACCTCTGGAATACTCCAAGCAGTAAATCTCTCCAGAATCAATTGCCAGAATACTGCACTCAGTAAATATCTCCAGAAACAATCTCTGGAACACCCCACATCATAAACAACTCACGAATCAATCTGTACAACAATCCATTTGTAAATCACTCCAGCATCAATCTCTGGAAGTCAGCACTCAATAAATCTCCAAATCAGTAATCTTGGGAACACTCCACTCAGTAAATCACTCCAGCAGCAATCTCTGGAACACTCCACTCACTAAATATCTCCAGCAGCAAATCTGGAACACTCCACACAGTAAGTCACTCCAGCAGCAATCTCTGGAACATCCACACAGTAAATAACTCCAGAATCAATCTCCAGAACACTCCATTCGTAAATCTCTTCAGCATCAACTTCTGGAACTCAGCAGTCAATAAATCTCCTCAGCAGCAATCTCAGGAACACTCCAATCAATAAATCTCTCCAGAATCAATCTACTGAACACTCAGGAAATCTCTCCAGCATCAATCTCCGGAAACACACCACTCACTAAATCTCTCCAGCAGTAATCTCTGGAAAACTCCAATCAGTAAATAACACCAGAAACAATCTCTTGAACACTCCACTCACTAAATCTCTCCAGCAGTAATCTCTGGAAAACTCCAATCAGTAAATATCTCCAGAAACAATCTCTAGAACACTCCACTCAGTGAATCTGTCCAGAATCAATGTCCAGAATGCCACACTCAGTAAATCTCGCCAGAATCAATCTTTGGAACACCCCACTGAGTCAATTTTCCAGCAGCAAATCTGGAAGCCTCCACTCAGTAAATCACTCCAGCAGCATTCTCTGGAAAACTCACTCAGTAAATCTCTCCACAATCAATCTCCAGAAAAATCCATTTGTAAATCTCTCCAGAATCAATCTCTGGAACACCTCACTCAGTAAATAACTCAAGAATCAATCTCCAGAACCCACTATTCATAAATCTCTCCGAAGGCAATCTCTGGAGCATCCCAGTCAATAAATCTCTATAGCAGCAATGTCTGGAATGCACAACTCAATAAATCTCTCCATAATCAATCTCCTCCACAAGCCATTCAATAAATTTCTGCAGAAGCACTCTCTGGAAACTCCAGTCAGTACGTATCTCCAGCAGCCATCTCTGGAACACTCTGCTCAATAAATCTCTCCAGTATCAATCTCTGGAATACCCCACTAGGTAAATCTCTGCAGAAGCAATCTCCAGAACACTCCATTTGTAAATCTCTCCAGCATCAATCTCTGGAACACTGCACTCATTAAATTCCTCCAGCAGCAATCTCCGGAACACTCCACTCAGTAAATCTCTCCAGCAACAATGTACGGAACACCCCACTCATTAAAATTCTTCAGCATCAATCTCTGGAACACTCCAGTAATTAAATCTCTCCAGCAGTTATATCTGGAAAGTGCCACTCATTAAATCTCTCCAGCAGCAATCTCTGGAATGTCCCACTAGGTAAATCCATCCAGCAGCCATCTCTGGAACACTCCAACCAGTAAATCTCTCCTGACTGAATGTCCAGAATGCTGCAATCAGTAAATCTCTTCAGAATCAATCTCTGCAACACCCCACATCGTAAGCAACTCAAGAATCAATCTGTAGAACAATCCATTTGTAAATTTCACCATCATCAATCTTTGGAACTCAGCACTCAATAAATCTCCAAAGCAGCAATCTCCAGAACACTCCACTCAGTAAATCACTCCAGCAGCAATCTCTGGAACACACCACTCAATAAATCTCTCCAGAATCAATCTCCGCAACATGCCACTCAATAAATTTCACCAGAAGCACTCACAGGAAAGTCCAGTCAGTAAATATCTCCCGCAGCCATCTCTGGAACACCCTGCTCAACATATCTCTCCAGCTTAATTCTCTGGAAGACGCCACTCAGTAAATCTCTGTAGGATCAATCTCTAGAACACTCCAATTGTAAATCCCTCCAGCATCAATCTCTGGAAGTCAGCACTCAATAAATCTCCAAATCAGTAATCTTGGGAACACTCCACTCAGTAAATCACTCCAGCAGCAATCTCTGGAACACTCCACTCACTAAATATCTCCAGCAGCAAATCTGGAACACTCCACACAGTAAGTCACTCCAGCAGCAATCTCTGGAACATCCACACAGTAAATAACTCCAGAATCAATCTCCAGAACACTCCATTCGTAAATCTCTTCAGCATCAACTTCTGGAACTCAGCAGTCAATAAATCTCCTCAGCAGCAATCTCAGGAACACTCCAATCAATAAATCTCTCCAGAATCAATCTACTGAACACTCAGGAAATCTCTCCAGCATCAATCTCCGGAAACACACCACTCACTAAATCTCTCCAGCAGTAATCTCTGGAAAACTCCAATCAGTAAATAACACCAGAAACAATCTCTTGAACACTCCACTCACTAAATCTCTCCAGCAGTAATCTCTGGAAAACTCCAATCAGTAAATATCTCCAGAAACAATCTCTAGAACACTCCACTCAGTGAATCTGTCCAGAATCAATGTCCAGAATGCCACACTCAGTAAATCTCGCCAGAATCAATCTTTGGAACACCCCACTGAGTCAATTTTCCAGCAGCAAATCTGGAAGCCTCCACTCAGTAAATCACTCCAGCAGCATTCTCTGGAAAACTCACTCAGTAAATCTCTCCACAATCAATCTCCAGAAAAATCCATTTGTAAATCTCTCCAGAATCAATCTCTGGAACACCTCACTCAGTAAATAACTCAAGAATCAATCTCCAGAACCCACTATTCATAAATCTCTCCGAAGGCAATCTCTGGAGCATCCCAGTCAATAAATCTCTATAGCAGCAATGTCTGGAATGCACAACTCAATAAATCTCTCCATAATCAATCTCCTCCACAAGCCATTCAATAAATTTCTGCAGAAGCACTCTCTGGAAACTCCAGTCAGTACGTATCTCCAGCAGCCATCTCTGGAACACTCTGCTCAATAAATCTCTCCAGTATCAATCTCTGGAATACCCCACTAGGTAAATCTCTGCAGAAGCAATCTCCAGAACACTCCATTTGTAAATCTCTCCAGCATCAATCTCTGGAACACTGCACTCATTAAATTCCTCCAGCAGCAATCTCCGGAACACTCCACTCAGTAAATCTCTCCAGCAACAATGTACGGAACACCCCACTCATTAAAATTCTTCAGCATCAATCTCTGGAACACTCCAGTAATTAAATCTCTCCAGCAGTTATATCTGGAAAGTGCCACTCATTAAATCTCTCCAGCAGCAATCTCTGGAATGTCCCACTAGGTAAATCCATCCAGCAGCCATCTCTGGAACACTCCAACCAGTAAATCTCTCCTGACTGAATGTCCAGAATGCTGCAATCAGTAAATCTCTTCAGAATCAATCTCTGCAACACCCCACATCGTAAGCAACTCAAGAATCAATCTGTAGAACAATCCATTTGTAAATTTCACCATCATCAATCTTTGGAACTCAGCACTCAATAAATCTCCAAAGCAGCAATCTCCAGAACACTCCACTCAGTAAATCACTCCAGCAGCAATCTCTGGAACACACCACTCAATAAATCTCTCCAGAATCAATCTCCGCAACATGCCACTCAATAAATTTCACCAGAAGCACTCACAGGAAAGTCCAGTCAGTAAATATCTCCCGCAGCCATCTCTGGAACACCCTGCTCAACATATCTCTCCAGCTTAATTCTCTGGAAGACGCCACTCAGTAAATCTCTGTAGGATCAATCTCTAGAACACTCCAATTGTAAATCCCTCCAGCATCAATCTCTGGAACACTCCACTCAGTAAAACTCTCCAGCAGCAATCTCCGGAACACTCCACCCATTAAATCTATCCAGCAGCAATCTCCAGAACACTCCATTTGTAAATCTCTCCAGAATCAATCACTGGAACACCCCACTCAGTAAATAACTCAAGAATCAATCTGCAAAACAATTCATTTGGAAATCTCTCCAGCAGCAATCTCTGCAACACCCCACTCCATTAATCTCCCCAGCAGCAATCTCTGGAATGTCCCACACAGTAAATCTCTCCAGAATCGATCTCCGGAAGGCCCCACTCATTTCTCCTCACCAGAATCAATCTCTGGAACACACCACTCAGTAAATCCCACCAGCAGCAAACTCCAGAAAAACCCACTCAGTAAATCCCTCCAGCAGCAATCTCCAGAACACTCCACTCAGTAAATCTCTCAAGCAGCAATCTTTGCAACACCCAACTCTGTAAATCTCTACAGCATCAATCTCTGGAACACCCCAATCATTAAATCTCTCCAGCAGCAATCTCTGGAACATACTACTCAGTAAATCTCTCCAGCAGCATTTTCTGGAACACTCCAAACAGTAAATCTCTCCTCAATCAATGTCCAGAATGCTGCACTCAGTAAATCTCTCCAGAATCAATCTCTGGAAAACACCACTGTGTAACTAAATCAAGAATCAATCTGCAGAATAATCCATTTGGAAATCTCTCCAGCATCAATCTCTGGAACACTCCACTCAGTTAATCTCTCCAGCAGCAATCGTTAAAAAACTCCACCCAGTTCATCTCTCCAAAAGCAATCTCCAGAATACTCCATACAATAAATCTCTCCTGAATCGATCTCCACAACACTCCATTCAGTAAACCTGTCCAGCAGCAATCTCAAGAACGCTCCACTCAGTTAATCTCTACTGCAGCAATCTCTAGAATGCCCTATTCAGTAAATCTCTCCAGCACCAATCTCTAAATTTTCCCACTCAGTATATCTTTCCAGCAGCAATCGCTGGAACACGCTGCTCAGTTAATCCCTCCAGAATCAATCTCCTGAACACTCCACTCAATAAATCTCTCCAGAATAAATCTCCTCCACAAGCCACTCAATAAATTTCTCCAGAAGCACTCACAGGAAACTCCAGTTGGTAAGTACCTCCAGTAGTCGTCTCTACAACACTCTGCTCCATAAATCTCTCCAGAATCAATAAATCTCCTCAGCAGCAATCTCAGGTACACTCCACTCAATTAATCTCTCCAGAATCAATCTCCTGAACACTTCACTCAGGAAATCTCTGCAGCATCAATCTCTGGAACTCTCCACTCAATAAATCTCTCCAGCAGCAATCTCCAGAACACTCCACACAGTAAATCTCTCCAGCAGCAAACTCTGCAACACCCAATCCGTAAATCTCTTCAGCATCAATCTCTGGAACACCCCAGTAATTAAATCTCTCCAGCAGATTTATCTGGAATGCCCTACTCATTAAACCTCTCCAGCAGTAATGTCTGGAAAACTCCAATCAGTAAATCTCTACAGAAACCATCTCTAGAACACTCCACTCAGTGAATCTGTCCAGAATCAATGTCCAGAATGCCACACTCAGTAAATCTCTCCAGAATCAATCTTTGGAACACCCCATTCAGTCAATCTCTCCAGCAACAAATCTGGAAACCTCCACTCAGTAAATCACTCCAGAAGCAATCTCTGGAACACCCACTCAGTAAATCTCTCCACAATCAATCTCCAGAAAATCCCATTTGTAAATCTCTCCAGAATCAATCTCCTCCACAAGCCAATCAATAAATTTCTCCAGAAGCACTCACATGAAACTCCAGTTGGTTGGTATCTCCAGCAGCCGTCTCTGGAACACTCTGCTCAATAAATCTCTCCAGAATCAATCACTGGAATACCCAACTCAGTAAATCTCCACAGAATCAATCGCCAGAACACGTCATTTGTAAATCTCTCCAGCATCAATCTCTGGAACACTGCACTCACTGAATCTCTCCAGCAGCAATCTACAGAACACTCCACTCATTAAATCTCTTCAGCATCAATCTCTGGAGCACCCCAGTAATTAAATCTCTCCAGCAGCAAACTCTGCAACACCCAATCGTAAATCTCTTCAGCATCAATCTCTGGAACACCCCAGTAATTAAATCTCTCCAGCAGATTTATCTGGAATGCCCTACTCATTAAACCTCTCCAGCAGTAATGTCTGGAAAACTCCAATCAGTAAATCTCTACAGAAACCATCTCTAGAACACTCCACTCAGTGAATCTGTCCAGAATCAATGTCCAGAATGCCACACTCAGTAAATCTCTCCAGAATCAATCTTTGGAACACCCCATTCAGTCAATCTCTCCAGCAACAAATCTGGAAACCTCCACTCAGTAAATCACTCCAGAAGCAATCTCTGGAACACCCACTCAGTAAATCTCTCCACAATCAATCTCCAGAAAATCCCATTTGTAAATCTCTCCAGAATCAATCTCCTCCACAAGCCAATCAATAAATTTCTCCAGAAGCACTCACATGAAACTCCAGTTGGTTGGTATCTCCAGCAGCCGTCTCTGGAACACTCTGCTCAATAAATCTCTCCAGAATCAATCACTGGAATACCCAACTCAGTAAATCTCCACAGAATCAATCGCCAGAACACGTCATTTGTAAATCTCTCCAGCATCAATCTCTGGAACACTGCACTCACTGAATCTCTCCAGCAGCAATCTACAGAACACTCCACTCATTAAATCTCTTCAGCATCAATCTCTGGAGCACCCCAGTAATTAAATCTCTCCAGCAGCAAACTCTGCAACACCCAATCGTAAATCTCTTCAGCATCAATCTCTGGAACACCCCAGTAATTAAATCTCTCCAGCAGATTTATCTGGAATGCCCTACTCATTAAACCTCTCCAGCAGTAATGTCTGGAAAACTCCAATCAGTAAATCTCTACAGAAACCATCTCTAGAACACTCCACTCAGTGAATCTGTCCAGAATCAATGTCCAGAATGCCACACTCAGTAAATCTCTCCAGAATCAATCTTTGGAACACCCCATTCAGTCAATCTCTCCAGCAACAAATCTGGAAACCTCCACTCAGTAAATCACTCCAGAAGCAATCTCTGGAACACCCACTCAGTAAATCTCTCCACAATCAATCTCCAGAAAATCCCATTTGTAAATCTCTCCAGAATCAATCTCCTCCACAAGCCAATCAATAAATTTCTCCAGAAGCACTCACATGAAACTCCAGTTGGTTGGTATCTCCAGCAGCCGTCTCTGGAACACTCTGCTCAATAAATCTCTCCAGAATCAATCACTGGAATACCCAACTCAGTAAATCTCCACAGAATCAATCGCCAGAACACGTCATTTGTAAATCTCTCCAGCATCAATCTCTGGAACACTGCACTCACTGAATCTCTCCAGCAGCAATCTACAGAACACTCCACTCATTAAATCTCTTCAGCATCAATCTCTGGAGCACCCCAGTAATTAAATCTCTCCAGCAGATAAATCTGGAAAGCCCCACTCATTAATTTTCTCCAGCAGCAATCTCTGGAATGTCCCATTAGGTAACTCCATCCAGCAGCCATCTCTGGAACACTCGAACCAGTAAATCTCTCCTGAATCAATGTCCAGAATGCTGCAATCAGTAAATCTCTCCAGAATCAATCTTTGGAACAGCCCACATCGTAAACAACTCAAGAATCAATCTGTAGTACAATCCATTCATAAATCTCTCCAGCATCAATCTCTGGAACTCAGCACTCAATAAATCTCCAAAGCAGCAATCTCCAGAACACTCCACTCAGTAAATCACTCCAGCAGCAATCTCTGGAACACTCCACTCAATAAATTTCTCCAGAATCAATCTCCGCAACATGCCGCTCAATAAATTTCTCCAGAAGCACTCACAGGAAAGTCCAGTCAGTAAATATCTCCCGCAGCCATCTCTGGTGCACCCTGCTCAACAAATCTCTGCAGCATAATTCTCTGGAACACGCCACTCAATAAATCTATGCAGAATCAATGTACAGAACACTCCATTTGTAAATCTCTCCAGCATCAATGTCTGGAACACTCCACACAGTAAAACTCTCCAGCAGCAATCGCGGAACACTCCACTGAGTAAATCAATCCAGCAGCAATCTCCAGAACACTCCATTTGTAAATCTCTCCAGAATCAATCTCTGGAACATCCCACAAAGTAAACAAATCAAGAATCAATCTGTAGAACAATCCATTTGTAAATCTCTCCAAAAACATTCTCCGGAAACACTCCACTCACTAAATCTCTCCAGCAGCAATCTCTGGAAAACTCCAATCAGTAAATGTCTCCAGAAACAATCTCCAGAACACTCCACTCAGTGAATCTGTCCAGAATCAATGTCCAGAACACACCACTCAGTAAATCTCTTCAGCAACAAATCTGGAACCCTCCAATGAGTAAATCACTTCAGCAGCATTCTCTGGAGCACCCCAGTCATTAAATCTCTGCAGCGGCAATCTCTGGAGCACCCCAGTCAATAAATCTCTGCAGCAGCAAACGCTGGAGCACCCCAGTCATTAAGTCTCTCCAGCATCAATCTCTGGAACTCTCCACTCACTGAATCTCTCCAGCAGCAACTCTGGAACACACCAATCAGTAAATCTATCCAGCAGCAATCTCCAAAACACTCGAAACAGTATCTCTCTCCAGCAGCAATCTCTGCAACACATAAATCAATCCATAAATCTCTTCAAAATCAATCTCTGGAACACCTCAGGAATTAAATTTCTCCAGCAGATATATCTGGAAGGCACCACTCATTACAACACCCCAGCAGCAAACTCTGGAATGTCCCACTAGGTAAATCCCTCCAGCAGCCATCTCTGGAACACTCCAACCAGTAAATCTCTCCTGAATCAATGTCCAGAATGCTGCACTCAGTAAATCGCTCCAGAATCAATCTCTGGAACACCCCACATAGTAAACAACTCAAGAATCAATCTGTACAACAATCCATTCGTAAATCACTCCAGCAGCAATCTGTGGAACACCCACTGAGTAAATGTCTCCACAATTGATCTCCAGAACACTCCATTTGTAAATCTCTACACAATCAATCTCTGGAACACCCCACTCAGTAAGTAACTCAAGAATCAATCTCCAGAACACTCCATTCGTGAACCTCTCCAACATCAATCTCAGGAACACACCAATCAATAAATCCAGCAGCAAATCTGGAAAACTCCACTCAGTAAATCTCTCCAGAATCAATCGCCAAAACAGTCCACTCAGTTCATCTCTCCATCAGCAATCTCTGGTACACTCCACTCAATAAAACACTCCAAAATCAATCTCCGCAACATACCACTCAGTAAACCTGTCCAGCAGCAATCTCAAGAACACTCCACGCAGTTAATCTCTACTGCAGCCTACTCTAGGATGTCCTACTCAGCAAATCTGTCCAGCAGCAATCTCTGGAGTTTCCCACTCAGTAAATCTTTCCAGCAGCAATCTCTGGAATGCGCCGCTCAGTAAATCCCTCCAGAATCAATCTCCTGAACACTCCACTCAGTAAATCTTTCCAGCAGCAATCTCCTCCACAAGCCACTCAGTACATTTCTCCAGAAGGACTCACAGGAAACTCCAGTCGGCAAGTATCTCCAGCAGCCGTCTCTGGAACACTCTGCTCAATAAACCTCTCCGGAATCAATCTCTGGAACACACCACTCTGTAATTCTCTGCAGAATCAATCTCCAGAACACACCATTCATAAATTTCTCCAGCATTAAACTCTGGAACGATGCACTCACTAAATGTCTCCAGCAGCAACTCTGGAACACAGCACTTAGTAAATCTCTCCAGCTGCAATTTCCAGAACATTCCACACAGTAAATCTCTCCAGCTGCAATCTCTGCAACACCCCACTACATAAATCTCTACAGCATCAATCTCTGGAACAGCCCAGTAATTAAATCTCTCCAGCAGATATATCTGGAAGGCAACACTCATTACATCACCCCAGCAGCAAACTCTGGAATGTCCCACTAGGTAAATCCCTCCAGCAAGCATCTCTGGAACACTCCAACCAGTATATCTCTCCTGAATCAATGTCCAGAATGCTGCACTCAGTAAATCGCTCCAGAAACAATCTCTGGAACACCCCACATAGTAAACAACTCAAGAATCAATCTGTACAACAATCCATTTGTAAATCACTCCAGCAGCAATCTCTGGAAAACCCACTGAGTAAATGTCTCCACAATCAATCTCCAGAACACTCCATTTGTCAATCTGTAAACAATCAATCTCTGGAACACCCCACTCAGTAAGTAACTCAAGAATCAATCTCCAGAACACTCCATTCAGGAATCTCTCCAGCATCAACCTCTGGAACTCAGCACTCAATAAATCTCCTCAGCAGCAATCTCAGGAACACTCCACTCAATAAATCTCTCCAGAATCAATCTCCTGAACACTTCACTCAGGAAATCTCTCCAGCATCAATCTCCAGAAACACTCCACTCACTAAATCTCTCCAGCACTAATCTCTGGAAAACTCCAATCAGTAAATCTCTACAGAAACCATGTCCAGAACACTCCACTCAGTGAATCTGTCCAGAATCAATGTCCAGAATGCCACACTCAGTAAATCTCTCCAGAATCAATCTTTGGAACACCCCATTCAGTCAATCTCACCAGCAGCAAATATGGAAACCTCCAATCAGTAAATAACTCCAGCAGCAATCTCTGGAACACCCTACTCAGTAAATAACTCAAGAATCAATCTCCAGAACCCACCATTCATAAATCTCTCCAGCAGCAATCTCAGGAGCACCTCAGTCATAAAATCTCTCCAGCAGCTTTCTCTGGAATGCACCACTCACTAAATCTCTCCAGCAGCAATCTCTGGAATGTCCCACTAGGTAAATCCCTCCAGCAGCCATCTCTGGAACACTCCAACCAGTATATCTCTCCTGGATCAATGTCCAGAATGCTGCACCCACTAAGTCTCTCCAGAATCAATCTCTGGAACATCCCACAAAGTAAACAAATCAAGAATCAATCTGTAGAACAATCCATTTGTAAATCTCTCCAAAAACATTCTCCGGAAACACTCCACTCACTAAATCTCTCCAGCAGCAATCTCTGGAAAACTCCAATCAGTAAATGTCTCCAGAAACATTCTCCAGCACACTCCACTCATGTGAATCTGTCCAGAATCAATGTCCAGAACACACCACTCATTAAATCTCTCCAGCAGCAAATCTGGAACCCTCCAATGAGTAAATCACTTCAGCAGCATTCTCTGGAGCACCCCAGTCATTAAATCTCTGCAGCGGCAATCTCTGGAGCACCCCAGTCATTAAATCTCTGCAGCAGCAATCGCTGGAGCACCCCAGTCATTAAGTCTCTCCAGCATCAATCTCTGGAACTCTCCACTCACTAAATCTCTCCAGCAGCAACTCTGGAACACACCAATCAGTAAATCTCTCCAGCAGCAATCTCCAAAACGCTCCACACAGTAACTCTCTCCAGCAGCAATCTCTGCAACACCCCAATCCATAAATCTCTTCAAAATCAATCTCTGGAAAACCTCAGTAATTAAATTTCTCCAGCAGATATATCTGGAATGCACCACTCATTACAACACCCCAGCAGCAAACTCTGGAATGTCCCACTAGGTAAATCCCTCCAGCAGCCATCTCTGGAACACTCCAACCAGTAAATCTCTCCTGAATCAATGTCCAGAATGCTGCACTCAGTAAATCGCTCCAGAATCAATCTCTGGAACACCCCACATAGTAAACAACTCAAGAATCAATCTGTACAACAATCCATTCGTAAATCACTCCAGCAGCAATCTGTGGAACACCCAATGAGTAAATGTCTCCACAATTGATCTCCAGAACACTCCATTTGTAAATCTCTACACAATCAATCTCTGGAACACCCCACTCAGTAAGTAACTCAAGAATCAATCTCCAGAACACTCCATTCGTGAATCTCTCCAACATCAATCTCAGGAACACACCAATCAATAAATCCAGCAGCAAATCTGGAAAACTCCACTCAGTAAATCTCTCCAGAATCAATCGCCAAAACAGTCCACTCAGTTCATCTCTCCATCAGCAATCTCTGGTACACTCCACTCAATAAAACACTCCAAAATCAATCTCCGCAACATCCCACTCAGTAAACCTGTCCAGCAGCAATCTCAAGAACACTCCACGCAGTTAATCTCTACTGCAGCCTACTCTAGGATGTCCTACTCAGCAAATCTGTCCAGCAGCAATCTCTGGAGTTTCCCACTCAGTAAATCTTTCCAGCAGCAATCTCTGGAATGCACCGCTCAGTAAATCCCTCCAGAATCAATCTCCTGAACACTCCACTCAGTAAATCTCTCCAGCAGCAATCTCCTCCACAAGCCACTCAGTACATTTCTCCAGAAGGACTCACAGGAAACTCCAGTCGGCAAGTATCTCCAGCAGCCGTCTCTGGAACACTCTGCTCAATAAATCTCTCCGGAATCAATCTCTGGAACACACCACTCTGTAATTCTCTGCAGAATCAATCTCCAGAACACACCATTCATAAATTTCTCCAGCATCAAACTCTGGAACGATGCACTCACTAAATCTCTCCAGCAGCAACTCTGGAACACACCACTTAGTAAATCTCTCCAGCTGCAATTTCCAGAACATTCCACACAGTAAATCTCTCCAGCTGCAATCTCTGCAACACCCCACTACATAAATCTCTACAGCATCAATCTCTGGAACAGCCCAGTAATTAAATCTCTCCAGCAGATATATCTGGAAGGCAACACTCATTACATCACCCCAGCAGCAAACTCTGGAATGTCCCACTAGGTAAATCCCTCCAGCAAGCATCTCTGGAACACTCCAACCAGTATATCTCTCCTGAATCAATGTCCAGAATGCTGCACTCAGTAAATCGCTCCAGAAACAATCTCTGGAACACCCCACATAGTAAACAACTCAAGAATCAATCTGTACAACAATCCATTTGTAAATCACTCCAGCAGCAATCTCTGGAAAACCCACTGAGTAAATGTCTCCACAATCAATCTCCAGAACACTCCATTTGTCAATCTGTAAACAATCAATCTCTGGAACACCCCACTCAGTAAGTAACTCAAGAATCAATCTCCAGAACACTCCATTCAGGAATCTCTCCAGCATCAACCTCTGGAACTCAGCACTCAATAAATCTCCTCAGCAGCAATCTCAGGAACACTCCACTCAATAAATCTCTCCAGAATCAAACTCCTGAACACTTCACTCAAGAAATCTCTCCAGCATCAATCTCCAGAAACACTCCACTCACTAAATCTCTCCAGCACTAATCTCTGGAAAACTCCAATCAGTAAATCTCTACAGAAACCATGTCCAGAACACTCCACTCAGTGAATCTGTCCAGAATCAATGTCCAGAATGCCACACTCAGTAAATCTCTCCAGAATCAATCTTTGGAACACCCCATTCAGTCAATCTCTCCAGCAGCAAATATGGAAACCTCCAATCAGTAAATAACTCCAGCAGCAATCTCTGGAACACCCTACTCAGTAAATAACTCAAGAATCAATCTCCAGAACCCACCATTCATAAATCTCTCCAGCAGCAATCTCAGGAGCACCTCAGTCATAAAATCTCTCCAGCAGCTTTCTCTGGAATGCACCACTCACTAAATCTCTCCAGCAGCAATCTCTGGAATGTCCCACTAGGTAAATCCCTCCAGCAGCCATCTCTGGAACACTCCAACCAGTATATCTCTCCTGGATCAATGTCCAGAATGCTGCACCCACTAAGTCTCTCCAGAATCAATCTCTGGAACATCCCACAAAGTAAACAAATCAAGAATCAATCTGTAGAACAATCCATTTGTAAATCTCTCCAAAAACATTCTCCGGAAACACTCCACTCACTAAATCTCTCCAGCAGCAATCTCTGGAAAACTCCAATCAGTAAATGTCTCCAGAAACATTCTCCAGCACACTCCACTCATGTGAATCTGTCCAGAATCAATGTCCAGAACACACCACTCATTATATCTCTCCAGCAGCAAATCTGGAACCCTCCAATGAGTAAATCACTTCAGCAGCATTCTCTGGAGCACCCCAGTCATTAAATCTCTGCAGCGGCAATCTCTGGAGCACCCCAGTCATTAAATCTCTGCAGCAGCAATCGCTGGAGCACCCCAGTCATTAAGTCTCTCCAGCATCAATCTCTGGAACTCTCCACTCACTAAATCTCTCCAGCAGCAACTCTGGAACACACCAATCAGTAAATCTCTCCAGCAGCAATCTCCAAAACGCTCCACACAGTAACTCTCTCCAGCAGCAATCTCTGCAACACCCCAATCCATAAATCTCTTCAAAATCAATCTCTGGAACACCTCAGTAATTAAATCTCTCCAGCAGATATATCTGGAATGCAACACTCATTACATCACCCCAGCAGCAAACTCTGGAATGTCCCACTAGGTAAATCCCTCCAGCAGCCATCTCTGGAACTCTCCAACCAGTATATCTCTCCTGAATCAATGTCCAGAATGCTGCACTCAGTAAATCGCTCCAGAATCAATCTCTGGAACACCCCACATAGTAAACAACTCAAGAATCAATCTGTACAACAATCCATTCGTAAATCACTCCAGCAGCAATCTTTGGAACACCCACTGAGTAAATGTCTCCACAATCAATCTCCAGAACACTCCATTTGTAAATCTGTAAACAATCAATCTCTGGAACACCCCACTCAGTAAGTAACTCAAGAATCAATCTCCAGAACACTCCATTCGGGAATCTCTCCAGCATCAAACTCTGGAACTCAGCACTCAATAAATCTCCTCAGCAGCAATCTCAGGAACACTCCACTCAATAAACCTCTCCAGAATCAATCTCCTGAACACTTCACTCAGGAAATCTCTCCAGCATCAATCTCCAGAAACACTCCACTCACTAAATCTCTCCAGCACTAATCTCTGGAAAACTCCAATCAGTAAATCTCTACAGAAACCATGTCCAGAACACTCCACTCAGTGAATCTGTCCAGAATCAATGTCCAGAATGCCACACTCAGTAAATCTCTCCAGAATCAATCTTTGGAACACCCCATTCAGTCAATCTCTCCAGCAGCAAATATGGAAACCTCCAATCAGTAAATAACTCCAGCAGCAATCTCTGGAACACCCTACTCAGTAAATAACTCAAGAATCAATCTCCAGAACCCACCATTCATAAATCTCTCCAGCAGCAATCTCAGGAGCACCTCAGTCATAAAATCTCTCCAGCAGCTTTCTCTGGAATGCACCACTCACTAAATCTCTCCAGCAGCAATCTCTGGAATGTCCCACTAGGTAAATCCCTCCAGCAGCACACTCCAACCAGTATATCTCTCCTGGATCAATGTCCAGAATGCTGCACCCACTAAGTCTCTCCAGAATCAATCTCTGGAACATCCCACAAAGTAAACAAATCAAGAATCAATCTGTAGAACAATCCATTTGTAAATCTCTCCCAAAACATTCTCCGGAAACACTCCACTCACTAAATTTCTCCAGCAGCAATCTCTGGAAAACTCCAATCAGTAAATGTCTCCAGAAACATTCTCCAGCACACTCCACTCATGTGAATCTGTCCAGAATCAATGTCCAGAACACACCACTCATTATATCTCTCCAGCAGCAAATCTGGAACCCTCCAATGAGTAAATCACTTCAGCAGCATTCTCTGGAGCACCCCAGTCATTAAATCTCTGCAGCGGCAATCTCTGGAGCACCCCAGTCATTAAATCTCTGCAGCAGCAATCGCTGGAGCACCCCAGTCATTAAGTCTCTCCAGCATCAATCTCTGGAACTCTCCACTCACTAAATCTCTCCAGCAGCAACTCTGGAACACACCAATCAGTAAATCTCTCCAGCAGCAATCTCCAAAACGCTCCACACAGTAACGCTCTCCAGCAGCAATCTCTGCAACACCCCAATCCATAAATCTCTTCAAAATCAATCTCTGGAACACCTCAGTAATTAAATCTCTCCAGCAGATATATCTGGAATGCAACACTCATTACATCACCCCAGCAGCAAACTCTGGAATGTCCCACTAGGTAAATCCCTCCAGCAGCCATCTCTGGAACTCTCCAACCAGTATATCTCTCCTGAATCAATGTCCAGAATGCTGCACTCAGTAAATCGCTCCAGAAACAATCTCTGGAACACCCCACATAGTAAACAACTCAAGAATCAATCTGTACAACAATCCATTTGTAAATCACTCCAGCAGCAATCTCTGGAAAACCCACTGAGTAAATGTCTCCACAATCAATCTCCAGAACACTCCATTTGTCAATCTGTAAACAATCAATCTCTGGAACACCCCACTCAGTAAGTAACTCAAGAATCAATCTCCAGAACACTCCATTCAGGAATCTCTCCAGCATCAACCTCTGGAACTCAGCACTCAATAAATCTCCTCAGCAGCAATCTCAGGAACACTCCACTCAATAAATCTCTCCAGAATCAAACTCCTGAACACTTCACTCAAGAAATCTCTCCAGCATCAATCTCCAGAAACACTCCACTCACTAAATCTCTCCAGCACTAATCTCTGGAAAACTCCAATCAGTAAATCTCTACAGAAACCATGTCCAGAACACTCCACTCAGTGAATCTGTCCAGAATCAATGTCCAGAATGCCACACTCAGTAAATCTCTCCAGAATCAATCTTTGGAACACCCCATTCAGTCAATCTCTCCAGCAGCAAATATGGAAACCTCCAATCAGTAAATAACTCCAGCAGCAATCTCTGGAACACCCTACTCAGTAAATAACTCAAGAATCAATCTCCAGAACCCACCATTCATAAATCTCTCCAGCAGCAATCTCAGGAGCACCTCAGTCATAAAATCTCTCCAGCAGCTTTCTCTGGAATGCACCACTCACTAAATCTCTCCAGCAGCAATCTCTGGAATGTCCCACTAGGTAAATCCCTCCAGCAGCCATCTCTGGAACACTCCAACCAGTATATCTTTCCTGGATCAATGTCCAGAATGCTGCACCCACTAAGTCTCTCCAGAATCAATCTCTGGAACATCCCACAAAGTAAACAAATCAAGAATCAATCTGTAGAACAATCCATTTGTAAATCTCTCCAAAAACATTCTCCGGAAACACTCCACTCACTAAATCTCTCCAGCAGCAATCTCTGGAAAACTCCAATCAGTAAATGTCTCCAGAAACATTCTCCAGCACACTCCACTCATGTGAATCTGTCCAGAATCAATGTCCAGAACACACCACTCATTATATCTCTCCAGCAGCAAATCTGGAACCCTCCAATGAGTAAATCACTTCAGCAGCATTCTCTGGAGCACCCCAGTCATTAAATCTCTGCAGCGGCAATCTCTGGAGCACCCCAGTCATTAAATCTCTGCAGCAGCAATCGCTGGAGCACCCCAGTCATTAAGTCTCTCCAGCATCAATCTCTGGAACTCTCCACTCACTAAATCTCTCCAGCAGCAACTCTGGAACACACCAATCAGTAAATCTCTCCAGCAGCAATCTCCAAAACGCTCCACACAGTAACTCTCTCCAGCAGCAATCTCTGCAACACCCCAATCCATAAATCTCTTCAAAATCAATCTCTGGAACACCTCAGTAATTAAATCTCTCCAGCAGATATATCTGGAATGCAACACTCATTACATCACCCCAGCAGCAAACTCTGGAATGTCCCACTAGGTAAATCCCTCCAGCAGCCATCTCTGGAACTCTCCAACCAGTATATCTCTCCTGAATCAATGTCCAGAATGCTGCACTCAGTAAATCGCTCCAGAATCAATCTCTGGAACACCCCACATAGTAAACAACTCAAGAATCAATCTGTACAACAATCCATTCGTAAATCACTCCAGCAGCAATCTTTGGAACACCCACTGAGTAAATGTCTCCACAATCAATCTCCAGAACACTCCATTTGTAAATCTGTAAACAATCAATCTCTGGAACACCCCACTCAGTAAGTAACTCAAGAATCAATCTCCAGAACACTCCATTCGGGAATCTCTCCAGCATCAAACTCTGGAACTCAGCACTCAATAAATCTCCTCAGCAGCAATCTCAGGAACACTCCACTCAATAAACCTCTCCAGAATCAATCTCCTGAACACTTCACTCAGGAAATCTCTCCAGCATCAATCTCCAGAAACACTCCACTCACTAAATCTCTCCAGCACTAATCTCTGGAAAACTCCAATCAGTAAATCTCTACAGAAACCATGTCCAGAACACTCCACTCAGTGAATCTGTCCAGAATCAATGTCCAGAATGCCACACTCAGTAAATCTCTCCAGAATCAATCTTTGGAACACCCCATTCAGTCAATCTCTCCAGCAGCAAATATGGAAACCTCCAATCAGTAAATAACTCCAGCAGCAATCTCTGGAACACCCTACTCAGTAAATAACTCAAGAATCAATCTCCAGAACCCACCATTCATAAATCTCTCCAGCAGCAATCTCAGGAGCACCTCAGTCATAAAATCTCTCCAGCAGCTTTCTCTGGAATGCACCACTCACTAAATCTCTCCAGCAGCAATCTCTGGAATGTCCCACTAGGTAAATCCCTCCAGCAGCACACTCCAACCAGTATATCTCTCCTGGATCAATGTCCAGAATGCTGCACCCACTAAGTCTCTCCAGAATCAATCTCTGGAACATCCCACAAAGTAAACAAATCAAGAATCAATCTGTAGAACAATCCATTTGTAAATCTCTCCCAAAACATTCTCCGGAAACACTCCACTCACTAAATTTCTCCAGCAGCAATCTCTGGAAAACTCCAATCAGTAAATGTCTCCAGAAACATTCTCCAGCACACTCCACTCATGTGAATCTGTCCAGAATCAATGTCCAGAACACACCACTCATTATATCTCTCCAGCAGCAAATCTGGAACCCTCCAATGAGTAAATCACTTCAGCAGCATTCTCTGGAGCACCCCAGTCATTAAATCTCTGCAGCGGCAATCTCTGGAGCACCCCAGTCATTAAATCTCTGCAGCAGCAATCGCTGGAGCACCCCAGTCATTAAGTCTCTCCAGCATCAATCTCTGGAACTCTCCACTCACTAAATCTCTCCAGCAGCAACTCTGGAACACACCAATCAGTAAATCTCTCCAGCAGCAATCTCCAAAACGCTCCACACAGTAACGCTCTCCAGCAGCAATCTCTGCAACACCCCAATCCATAAATCTCTTCAAAATCAATCTCTGGAACACCTCAGTAATTAAATCTCTCCAGCAGATATATCTGGAATGCAACACTCATTACATCACCCCAGCAGCAAACTCTGGAATGTCCCACTAGGTAAATCCCTCCAGCAGCCATCTCTGGAACTCTCCAACCAGTATATCTCTCCTGAATCAATGTCCAGAATGCTGCACTCAGTAAATCGCTCCAGAATCAATCTCTGGAACACCCCACATAGTAAACAACTCAAGAATCAATCTGTACAACAATCCATTCGTAAATCACTCCAGCAGCAATCTCTGGAACACCCACTGAGTAAATGTCTCCACAATCAATCTCCAGAACACTCCATTTGTAAATCTGTACACAATCAATCTCTGGAACATCCCACTCAGTAAGTAACTCAAGAATCAATCTCCAGAACACTCCATTCGTGAATCTCTCCAGCATCAACCTCTGGAACTCAGCACTCAATAAATCTCCTCAGCAGCAATCTCAGGAACACTCCACTCAATAAATCTCTCCAGAATCAATCTCCTGAACACTTCACTCAGGAAATCTCTCCAGCATCAATCTCCAGAAACACTCCACTCACTAAATCTCTCCAGCACTAATCTCTGGAAAACTCCAATCAGTAAATCTCTACAGAAACCATGTCCAGAACACTCCACTCAGTGAATCTGTCCAGAATCAATGTCCAGAATGCCACACTCAGTAAATCTCTCCACAATCAATCTTTGGAACACCCCATTCAGTCAATCTCTCCAGCAACAAATATGGAAACCTCCAATCAGTAAATAACTCCAGCAGCAATCTCTGGAACACCCACGCAGTAAATCTCTCCACAATCAATCTCCAGAAAATCCCATTTGTATATCTCTCCAGAATCAAACTCTGGAACACCCTACTCAGTAAATAGCTCAAGAATCAATCTCCAGAACCCACCATTCATAAATCTCTCCAGCAGCAATCTCAGGAGCACCCCAGTCATTAAATCTCTCCAGCAGCTTTCTCTGGAGTGCACCACTCAGTAAATCTCTCCAGCAGCAATCTCCAAAAGACCCCAGTTATTAAACCTCTCCAGCAGCAGCATCTGGATCATTCCACTCAGTAAATAATTCCTGAAACAATATCCAGAACACTTCACACAGTAAATCTCCACAGCAGCAATCTCTGGAATGACCCACCCAGTAAATCTTTCCAGTAGCAATCTCTGGAACGCTTCATTCAATAAATCTCTCCCGAATCAATCTCCAGAATACCCCACTCAGTAAATCTTCTAAAATCATTCTCTGGATTGCCCCACTCAGTAAATCTCTCCACAATTGATCCCCAGAACGATGCTTTAGTAAATCTCTCCAACATCAATCTTTGGAACACTCCATTGAATAAATCCAGCAGCAAATCTGGAACACTCCACTCAGTAAATCTCTCCAGAATCAATCGCCAAAACATTCCACTCAGTTCATCTCTCCAGCAGCAATCTCTGGTACACACCACTCAATAAATCACTCCAGAATCAATCTCTGCAACATCCCACTCAGTAAACCTGTCCAGCAGCAATCTCAAGAACACTCCACTCAGTTAATCTCTACCGCAGCCTACTCTAGGATGCCCTACTCAGTAAATCTGGCCAGCAGCAATCTCTGGAGTTTCCCACTCAGTAAATCTTTCCAGCAGCAATCTCTGGAATGTGCCGCTCAGTAAATCCCCCCAGAATCAATCTCCTGAACACTCCACTCAGTAAATCTCTCCAGCAGCAATCTCCTCCACAACCACTCAGTACATTTCTCCAGAAGCACTCACAGGAAACTCCAGTCGGCAAGTATCTCCAGCAGCCGTCTCTGGAACACTCTGCTCAATAAATCTCTCAGGATTCAATCTCTGGATCACCCCACTCTGTAAATCTCTGCAGAATCAATCTCCAGAACACACCATTCATAAATCTCTCCAGCATCAGACTCTGGAACGATGCACTCACTAAATCTCTCCAGCAGCAACTCTGGAACATACCACTTAGTAAATCTATCCAGCTGCAATTTCCAGAACAATCCACACAGTAAATCTCTCCAGCTGCAATCTCTGCAACACCCCACTACATAAATCTCTGCAGCATCAATCTCTGGAACAGCCCAGTAATTAAATCTCTCCAGCAGATATATCTGGAATGCCCCACTCATTACATCTCTCCAGCAGCAAACTCTGGAATGTTCCACTAGGTAAATCCCTCCAGCAGCCATCTCTGGAGCACTCCAACCAGTATATCTCTCCTGAATCAATGTCCAGAATGCTGCACTCAGTAATTCGTTCCAGAATCAATCTCTGGAACACCCCACAAAGTAAACAACTCAAGAATCAATCTGTACAACAATCCATTTGTAAATCTCTCCAAAAACATTCTCCGGAAACACTCCACTCACTAAATCTCTCCAGCAGCAATTTATGGAAAACTCCAATCAGTAAATCTCTCCAGAAACAATCTCCAGCACAGTCCACTCAGTGAATCTGTCCAGAATCAATGTCCAGAACACACCACTCAGTAAATCTCTCCAGCAGCAAATCTGGAACCCCCAATTGGCAAATCACTTCAGCAGCAATCTCTGGAGCACCCCAGTCATTAAATCTCTGCAGCAGCAATCGCTGGAGCACCCCAGTCATTAAGTCTCTCCAGCATCAATCTCTGGAACTCTCCACTCACTAAATCTCTCCAGCAGCAACTCTGGAACACACCAATCAGTAAATCTCTCCAGCAGCAACTCTGGAACACACCAATCAGTAAATCTCTCCAGCAGCAATCTCCAAAACACTCCACACAGTAAATCTCTCCAGCAGCAATCTCTGCAACACCCCAATCCATAAATCTCTTCAAAATCAATCTCTGGAACACCTCAGGAATTAAATCTCTCCAGCAGATATATCTGGAATGCCCCACTCATTACATCTCTCCAGCAGCAATCTCTGGAATGTCCCACTAGGTAAATCCCTCCAGCAGCCATCTCTGGAACACTCCAACCAGTATATCTCTCCTGAATCAATGTCCAGAATGCTGCACTCAGTAAATCACTCCAGAATCAATCTCTGGAACACCCCACATAGTAAACAACTCAAGAATCAATCTGTACAACAATCCATTCGTAAATCACTCCAGCAGCAATCTCTGGAACACGCACTCAGTAAATCTCTCCAGAATCAATCTCCAGAACACGCCATTTGTAAATCTGTACACAATCAATCTCTGGAACATCCCACTCAGTCAGGAACTCAACAATCAATCTCTGGAACACTTCATTCGTGAATCTCTCCAGCATCAACGTCTGGAACTCAGCACACAATAAATCTCATCAGCAGCAATCTCAAGAACACTCCACTCAATAAATCTCTCCAGAATCAATCTCCTGAACACTTCACTCTGGAAATCTTACCAGCATCAATATCCGGAAGCACTCCACTCACTAAATCTCTCCAGCAGTAATCTCTGGAAAAATCCAATCAGTAAATCTTTCCAGAAACCATCTCCAGAACACTCCACTCAGTGAATCTGTCCAGAATCAATGTCCAGAACACACCACTCAGTAAATCCATCCAGCAGCAAATCTGGAACCCTCCAATCAGTAAATCACTTCAGCAGCAATCTCTGGAGCACCCCGGTCATTAAATCTCTGCAGCAGCAATCTCCGGAGCAACCAGACATTAAATCTCTGCAGCAGCAATCGCTGGAGCACCCCAGTCATTAAATCTCTCCAGCATCAATCTCTGGAACACTCCACTCACTAAATCTCTCCAGCAGCAATCTCTGGAACACACCAATCAGTAAATCTCTCCAGCTGCAATCTCTGCAACACCCCACTATGTAAATCTCTTCAGCATCAATCTCTGGATCACCCCAGTAATTAAATCTCTCCAGCAGATATATCTGGAATGCCCCACTCATTGAATCTCTCCAGCAGCAATCTCTGGAATGTCCCACTAGGTAAATCCTTCCAGCAGCCATCTCTGGAACACTCCAACCAGTTTATCTCTCCTGGATCAATGTCCAGAATGCTGCACTCAGTAAATCTCTCCAGAATCAATCTCTGCAACATCCCACATAGTAAACAACTCAAGAATCAATCTGTAGAACAATCCATTTGTAAATCTCTCCAGCATCAATCACCAGAAACATTCCACTCACTAAATCTCTTCAGCAGCAATCTCAGGAACACTCCACTCAATAAATCTCTCCAGAATCAATCTCCTGAACACTTCACTCAGGAAATCTCTCCAGCATCAATCTCCAGAAACACTCCACTCACTAAATCACTCCAGCAGTAATCTCTGGAAAACTCCAATCAGTAAATCTCTCCAGAAACAATGTCCACAACACTCCACTCAGTGAATCTGTCCAGAATCAATGTCCAGAATGCCGCACTCAGTAAATCTCTCCAGAATCAATCTTTGGAACACCCCATTCAGTCAATCTCTCCAGTAACAAAGCTGGAAACCTCCACGCGGTAAATCACTCCGGCAGCAATCTCTGGAACACTCACTCAGTAAAATCTCTCCACAATCAATCTCCAGAAAATCCCATTTGTAAATCTCTCCAGAATCAATCTCTGGAACACCCTACTCAGTAAATAACTCAAGAATCAATCTCCAGAACCCACCATTCATAAATCTCTCCAGCAGCAATCTCTGGAGCACCCCTGTCATTAAATCTCTCCAGCAGCAATCTCTGGAATGCACCACTCAGTAAATCTCTCCAGCAGCAATCTCTGAAACACCCCAGTTATTAAACCTCTCCAGCAGCAGCATCTGGATCATTCCACTCAGTAAATAATTCCTGAATCAATATGCAGAACACTTCACACAGTAAATCTCCACAGCAGCAATCTCTGGAATGTCCCAACCAGTAAATCTTTCCAGTAGCAATCTCTGGAATGCCTCAATCAATATATCTCTCCTGAATCAATCTCCAGAACGCCCCACTCTGTAAATCTTCTAAAATCATTCTCTGGATTGCCCCACTCAGTAAATCTCTCAACAATTGATCCCTGGAACACTGCGTTAGTAAATCTCTCCAACATCAATCTCTGGAACACTGCACTCAATAAATCCAGCAGCAAATCTGGAACACTCCACTCAGTAAATCTCTCCAGAAACAATCGCCAATACACTCCACTCAGTTCATCTCTCCAGCAGCAATCTCTGGTACACTCCACTCAATAAAACTCTCCTGAATCAATCTCCGCAACATCCCACTCAGTAAACCTGTCCAGCAGCAATCTCAAGAACACTCCACTCAGTTAATCTCTACCGCAGCAATCTCTAGGATGCCCTACTCCGTAAATCTGTCCAGCACCAATCTCTGGAGTTTCCCACTCAGTAAATCTTTCCAGCAGCAGTCTCTGGAATGTGCCGCTCAGTAAATCCCTCCAGATTCAATCTCCTGAACACTCCACTCAGTAAATCTCTCCAGCAGCAATCTCCTCCACAAGCCACTCAATAAATATCTCCAGAAGCGCTCACAGAAAACTCCAGTCAGCACGTATCTCCAGCAGCCGTCTCTAGAACAGTCTGCTTAATACATCTCACCAGAATCAAATTCTGGAACAGAGCACTCAGTAAATCTCTGCAGAATCAATCTCCAGAACACACCATTCATAAATCTGTCCAGCATCGAACTCTGGAACTATCCACTCACTAAATTTCTCCAGCAGCAACTCTGGAACACACCACTCAGTAAATCTCTCCAGCTGCAATCTCCAGAGAACTCCACACAGTAAATCTCTCCAGCTGCAATCTCCGCAACACCCCACTATGTAAATCTCTTCAGCATCAATCTCTGGAACACCCCAGTAATTAAATCTCTCCAGCAGATATATCTGGAATGCCCCACTCATTAAATCTCTCCAGCAGCAATCTCTGGAATGTCCCACTAGGTAAATCCCTCCAGCAGCCATCATTGGAACACTCCAACCAGTATATCTCTCCTGGATCAATGTCCAGAATGCTGCACTCAGTAAATCTTTCCAGAATCAATCTCTGGAACATCCCACATAGTGAACCACTCAAGAATCAATCTGTAGAACAATCCATTTGTAAATCTCTCCTGCATCAATCTCGGGAAACATTCCACTCACTAAACCTCTCCAGCAGCAATCTCTGGAAAACTCCAATCAGTAAATGTCTCCAGAAACAATCTCCAGAACACTCCACTCAGTGAATCTGTCCAGAATCAATGACCAGAATGCACCTCTGAGTAAATCTCTCCAGCAGCATATCTGGAACTCTCCAATCAGTAAATCACTTCAGCAGCAATCTCTGGAGCACTCCAGTCATTAAAGCTCTGCAGCAGCAATCTCTGGAGCACCCCAGACATTAAATCGCTGCAGCAGTAATCGCTGGAGCACCCCAGTCATTAAATCTCTTCAGCAGCAATCTCTGGTACTCTCCACTCACTAAATCTCTCCAGCAGCAAATCTGGAACACACCAATCAGTAAATCTCGCCAGCAGCAATCTCCAGAACACTCCACACAGTAAATCTATCCAGCAGCAATCTCTGCAACACCCCACTCAATAAATCTGTTCAAAATCAATCTCTGGAACAGTCCAGTAATTAAATCTCTCCAGCAGATGTATCTGGAATGCACCACTCATTAAATTGCTCCAGTAGCAAACTCTGGAATGTCCCACTAGGTAAATCCCTCCAGCAGCCATCTCTGGAACGCTCCAACCAGTATATCTCTCCTGAATCAATGTCCAGAATGCTGCACTCAGTAAATCGCTCCAGAATCAATCTCTGGAACACCCCACATAGTAAACAAGTCAAGAATCAATCTGTAAAACAATCCATTCGTAAATCACTCCAGTAGCAATCTCTGGAACACCCACTGAGTAAATGTCTCCACAATCAATCTCCAGAACACTCCATTTGTAAATCTGTACACAATCAATCTCCTGAACACTCCATTCAGTAAATCTCTCCAGCAGCAATCTCCTCCACAAGCCACTCAATTAATTTCTCCAGAAGCACTCACAGGAAACTCCAGTTGGCAAGCATCTCCAGCAGCCGTCTCTGGAACACTTTGCTCAATAAATCTCTCCAGAAGCATTCTCTGGAACACCCCACTCAGTAAATCTCTGCAGAATCAATCTCCAGAACACACCACACAGTAAATCTCTCCAGCTGCAATCTCTGCAACACCCCACTACGTAAATCTCTTCAGCAACAATCTCTGGAACAGCCCAGTAATTAAATCTCTCCAGCAGATATATCTGGAATGCCCTACTCTTTAAATCTCTCCAGCAGCAATCTCTGGAATGTCCCACTAGGTAAATCCCTCCAGCAGCCATCTCTGGAACACTCCAACCAGTATATCTCTCCTGGATCAATGTCCAGAATGCTGCACTCAGTAAATCTCTCCAGAATCAATCTCTGCAACATCCCACATAGTAAACAACTCAAGAATCAATCTGTAGAACAATCCATTTGTAAATCTCTCCAGCATTAATCTCCGGAAACACTCCACTCACTAAATCTCTCCTGCAGTAATCTCTGGAAAACTCCAATCAGTAAATCTCTCCAGAAACAATCTCCAGAACACTCCACTCAGTGAATCTGTCCAGAATCAATGTCCAGAACACACCACTCAGTAAATCTCTCCAGCAGCAAATCTGGAACCCTCCAATCAGTAAATCAATTCAGCAGCAATCTCTGGAGCGCCCCAGTCATTAAATCTCTGCAGCAGCAATCTCTGGAGCACCCCAGTCATTAAATCTCTGCAGCAGCAATCGCTGGAGCACCCCAGTCATTATATCTCTCCAGCATCAATCTCTGGAACTTTCCACTCACTAAATCTCTCCAGCAGCAACTCTGGAACACACCAATCAGTAAATCTCTCCAGCAGCAATCTCCAGAACACTCCACACAGTAAATCTATCCAGCAGCAATCTCTGCAACACCCCACTCCATAAATCTCTTCAAAATCAATCTCTGGAACACCTCAGTAATTAAATCTCTCCAGCAGATGTATCTGGAATGCAACACTCATTACATCTCTCCAGCAGCAAACTCTGGAAGGTCCCACTAGGTAAATCCCTCCAGCAGTCATCTCTGGAACAATCCAACCAGTATATCTCTCCTGAATCAATGTCCAGAATGCTGCACTCAGTAAATCGCTCCAGAATCAATCTCTGGAACACCCCACATAGTAAACAACTCAAGAATCAATCTGTACAACAATCCATCCGTAAATCACTCCAGCAGCAAACTCTGGAACACACACTCAGTAAATGTCTCCAGAATCAATCTCCAGAACAATCCATTTGTAAATCTGTACACAATCAATCTCTGGAACACCCCACTCAGTAAGGAACTCAAGAATCAATCTCTAGTACACTCCATTCGTGAATCTCTCCAGCATTAATCTCTGGAAGCCAGCACTCAATTAATCTCCTTAGCAGCAATCTCAGGAACACTCCACTCAATAAATCTCTCCAGAATCAAACTCCTGAACACTTCACTCAGGAAATCTCTCCAGAATCAATCTCCAGAAACAATCCACTCACTAAATCTCTCCAGCAGTAATCTCTGGAAAACTCCAATCAGTAAATCTCTCCAGAAACCATCTCCAGAACACTCCACTCAGTGAATCTGTCCAGAATCAATGTCCAGAATGCCGCACTCAGTAAATCTCTCCAGAATCAATCTTTCGAACACCCCATTCAGTCAATCTCTCCAGCAGCAAATCTGGAAACCACCACTCAGTAAATCACTCCAGCAGCAAACTCTGGAACACCCACTCAGTAAATCTCTCCACAAACAATCTCCAGAAAATCCAATTTGTAAATCTCCGCACAATCAATCTCTGGAGCGCCCCACTCATTAAGTTACTTAAGAATCAATCTCTAGAACCCTCCATTTGTGAATCTCTCCAGCATCAATCTCTGGAACTCAGCACTCAATATATCTCCTCAGCAGCTATCTCAGGAACACTCCACTCAATAAATCTCTCCAGAATCAATCTCCTGAACACTTCACTCAGGAAATCTCTCCAGCATCAATCTCCGGAAACACTCCACTCAATAAATCTCTCCAGCAGCAATCTCTGGAAAACTCCAATTAGTAAATCTCTCCAGAACCCATCTCCAGAACACTCCAATCAGTGAATCTGTCCAGAATCAATGTCCAGAATGCCGCACTCAGTAAATCTCTCAGGAATCAATCTTTGGAACACCCCATTCAGTCAATCTCTCCAGCAGCAAATCTGGAAACCTCCACTCAGTAAATCACTCCGGCATCAATCTCTGGAACACCCAGTCAGTAAATCTCTCCACAATCAATCTCCAGAAAATCCCATTTGTAAATCTCTCCAGAATCAATCTCTGGAACACCCTACTCAGTAAATAACTCAAGAATCAATCTCCAGAACCCACCATTCATAAATCTCTCCAGCAGCAATCTCTGGAGCACCCCAGTCATTAAATCTCTCCAGCAGCTATCTCTGGAATGCACCACTCAGTTAGTCTTTCCAGCAGCAATCTCTGAAAGACCCCAGTTATTAAACCTCTCCAGCATCAGCATCTGAATCATTCCAATCAGTAAATCAATATCCAGAACACTTCACACAGTAAATCTCCACAGCAGCAATCTCCGGAATATCCCACCCAGTAAATCTTTCCAGTAGCAATCTCTGGAATGCCTCATTCAATAAATCTCTCCCAAATCAATCTCTAGAACGCCCCACTCTGTAAATCTTCTAAAATCATTCTCTGGATTGCCCCACTCAGTAAATCTCTCCACAATTGATCCCTGGAACACTGCTTTAGTAAATGTCTCCAACATCAATCTCTGGAACACTCCACTCAATAAATCCAGCAGCAAATCTGGAACACTCCACTCAGTAAATCTCTCCAGAATCAATCGCCATAATACTCCACTCAGTTCATCTCTCCAGCAGTAATCTCCGGTATACTCCACTCAATAAATCTCTCAAGAATCAATCTCTGGGACACCCCACATAGTAAACAAATCAAGAATCAATCTGTAGAACAATCCATTCGTAAATCACTCCAGCAGCAAACTCTGGAACACACACTCAGTAAATGTCTCCAGAATCAATCTCCAGAACAGTCCATTTGTAAATCTGTACACAATCAATCTCTGGAACACCCCACTCAGTAAGGAACTCAAGAATCAATCTCTAGTACACTCCATTCGTGAATCTCTCCAGCATTAATCTCTGGAAGTCAGCACTCAATTAATCTCCTTAGCAGCAATCTCAGGAACACTCCACTCAATAAATCTCTCCAGTATCAAACTCCTGAACACTTCACTCAGGAAATCTCTCCAGAATCAATCTCCAGAAACAATCCACTCACTAAATCTCTCCAGCAGTAATCTCTGGAAAACTCCAATCAGTAAATCTCTCCAGAAACCATCTCCAGAACACTCCACTCAGTGAATCTGTCCAGAATCAATGTCCAGAATGCCGCACTCAGTAAATCTCTCCAGAATCAATCTTTCGAACACCCCATTCAGTCAATCTCTCCAGAAGCAAATCTGGAAACCTCCACTCAGTAAATCACTCCAGCAGCAATCTCTGGAACACACACTCAGTAAATCTCTCCACAAACAATCTCCAGAAAATCCAATTTGTAAATCTCCGCACAATCAATCTCTGGAGCACCCCACTCAGTAAGTAACTTAAGAATCAATCTCTAGAACACTCCATTTGTGAATCTCTCCAGCATCAATCTCTGGAACTCAGCACTCAATATATCTCCTCAGCAGCAATCTCAGGAACACTCCACTCAATAAATCTCTCCAGAATCAATCTCCTGAACACTTCACTCAGGAAATCTCTCCAGCATCAATCTCCGGAAACACTCCACTCACTAAATCTCTCCAGCAGTAATCTCTGGAAAACTCCAATCAGTAAATCTCTCCAGAACCCATCTCCAGAACACTCCAATCAGTGAATCTGTCCAGAATCAATGTCCAGAATGCCACACTCAGTAAATCTCTCAGGAATCAATTTTTGCAACACCCCATTCAGTCAATCTCTCCAGCAGCAAATCTGGAAACCTCCACTCGGTAAATCACTCCGGCATCAATCTCTGGAACACGCAGTCTGTAAATCTCTCCACAATCAATCTCCAGAAAATCCCATTTGTAAATCTCTCCAGAATCAATCTCTGGAACACCCTACTCAGTAAATAACTCAAGAATCAATCTCCAGAACCCACCAATCATAAATCTCTCCAGCAGCAATCTCTGGAGCACCCCAGTCATTAAATCTCTCCAGCAGCCATCTCTGGAATGCACCACTCAGTTAGTCTCTCCAGCAGCAATCTCTGAAAGACCCCAGTTATTAAACCTCTCCAGCATCAGCATCTGGATCATTCCAATCAGTAAATCAATCTCCAGAACACTTCACACAGTAAATCTCCACAGCAGCAATCTCTGGAATGTTCCACCCAGTAAATCTTTCCAGTAGCAATCTCTGGAATGCCTCATTCAATAATTCTCTCCCGAATCAATCTCCAGAATGCCCAACTCAGTAAATCTTCTAAAATAATTCTCTGGATTGCCCCACTCAGTAAATCTCTCCACAATTGATCCCCGGAACACTGCATTAGTAAATCTCTCCAACATCAATCTTTGGAACACTCCACTCAATAAATCCAGCAGCAAATCTGGAACACTCCACTCAGTAAATCTCTCCAGAATCAATCACCAAAACACTCCACTCAGTTCATCTCTCCAGCAGCAAACTCTGGTTCATTCCACTCAGTTAATCTCCCCAATATCAATCTCCGCAACATCCCACTCAGTAAACCTGTCCAGCAGCAATCTCAAGAACACTCCACTCAGTTAATCTCTACCGCAGCAATCTCTAGGATGCCCTACTCAGTAAATCTGTCCAGCAGCAATCTCTGGAGTTTCCCACTCAGTAAATCTTTCCAGCAGCAATCTTTGGAATGCGCCGCTCAGTAAATCCCTCCAGAATCAATCTCCTGAACACTCCACTCAGTAAATCTCTCCAACAGCAATCTCCTCGACAAGCCACTGAATAAATTTCTCCAGAAGCACTCACAGGAAACTCCAGTTGGCAAGTATCTCCAGCAGCCGTCTCTGGAACACTCGTGCTCAATAAATCTCTCCAAAATCAATCTCTGGAACACCCCACTCAGTAAATCACTGCAGAATCAATCTCCAGAACACACCATTCATAAATCTCTCCAGCAGCAAACTCTGGAACTATCCTCTCACTAAAACTCTCCAGCAGCAACTCTGGAACACACCACTCAGTAAATCTCTCCAGCTGCAATCTCCAGAGAACTCCACACAGTAAATCTCTCCAGCTGCAATCTCTGCAACACCCAACTATGTAAATCTCTTCAGCATCAATCTCTGGAACAGCCCAGTAATTAAATCTCTCCAGCAGATATATCTGGAATGCCCCACTCATTAAATCTCTCCAGCAGCAATCTCTGGAATGTCCCACTAGGTAAATCCTTCCAGCAGCCATCTCTGGAACACTCCAACCAGTATATCTCTCCAGGATCAATGTCCAGAATGCTGCACTCAGTAAATCTCTCCAGAATCAATCTCTGGGACACCCCACATAGTAAACAACTCAAGAATCAATCTGTACAACCATCCATTCATAAATCACTCCAGCAGCAAAGTCTGGAACATCCACTCAGTAAATCTCTCCAGAATCAATCTCCAGAACACTCCATTTGTAAATCTCTACACAATCAATCTCTGGAACACCCCACTCAGTAAGGAACTCAAGAATCAATCTCAAGTACACTCCATTCGTGAATCTCTCCAGCATTAACCTCTGGAACTCAGCACTCAATTAATCTCCTTAGCAGCAATCTCAGGAACACTCCACTCAATAAATCTCTCCAGAATCAAACTCCTGAACACTTCACTCAGGAAATCTCTCCAGAATCGATCTCCAGAAACACTCCACTCAGTGAATCTGTCCAGAATCAATGTCCAGAATGCCGCACTCAGTAAATCTCTCCAGAATCAATCTTTGGAACACCCCATTCAGTCAATCTCTCCAGCAGCAAATCTGGAAACCTCCACTCAGTAAATCACTCCAGCAGCAATCTCTGGAATACCCGCTCAGTAAATCTCTCCACAATCAATCTCCAGAAAATCCAATTTGTAAATCTCTGCACAATCAATCTCTGGAGCACCCCACTCAGTAAGGAACTCAAGAATCAATCTCTAGAACACTCCATTCGTGAATCTCACCAGCATCAACCTCTGGAACTCAGCACTCAATAAATCTCCTCAGCAGCAATCTCAGGAACACTCCACTCAATAAATCTTTCCAGAATCAATCTCCTGAACACTTCACTCAGGAAATCTCTCCAGCATCAATCTCCGGAAACACTCCACTCACTAAACCTCTCCTGCAGTAATCTCTGGAAAACTCCAATCAGTAAATCTGTCCAGAAACAATCTCCAGAACACTCCACTCAGTGAATCTGTCCAGAATAAATGTCCAGAACACACCACTCAGTAAATCTCTCCAGCAGCAAATCTGGAACCCTCCGATCAGTAAATCAATTCAGCAGCAATCCCTGGAGCGCCCCAATCATTAAATCTCTGCAGCAGCAATCTCTGGAGCACCCCAGTCATTAAATCTCTGCAGCAGCAATCGCTGGAGCACCCCAGTCATTATATTTCTCCAGCATCAATCTCTGGAACTTTCCACTCACTAAATCTCTCCAGCAGCAACTCTGGAACACACCAATCAGTAAATCTGTCCAGCAGCAATCTCCAGAACACTCCACACAGTAAATCTATCCAGCAGCAATCTCTGCAACACCCCACTCCATAAATCTCTTCAAAATCAATTTCTGGAACACCTCAGTAATTAAATCTCTCCAGCAGATGTATCTGGAATGCAACACTCATTACAGCTCTACAGCAGCAAACACTGGAATGTCCCACTAGGTAAATCCCTTCAGCAGTCATCTCTGGAACAATCCAACCAGTATATCTCTCCTGAATCAATGTCCAGAATGCTGCACTCAGTAAATCGCTCCAGAATCAATCTCTGGAACAACCCACATAGTAAACAACTCAAGAATCAATCTGTACAACAATCCATTCGTAAATCACTCCAGCAGCAAACTCTGGAACACACACTCAGTAAATCTCTCCAGAATCAATCTCCAGAACAGTCCATTTGTAAATCTGTACACAATCAATCTCTGGAATACCCCACTCAGTAAGGAACTCAAGAATCAATCTCTAGTACACTCCATTCGTGAATCTCTCCAGCATTAACCTCTGGAAGTCAGCACTCAAATAATCTCCTCAGCAGCAATCTTAGGAACACTCCACTCAATAAATCTCTCCAGAATCAAATTCCTGAACACTTCACTCAGGAAATCTCTCCAGAATCAATCTCCAGAAACAATCCACTCACTAAATCTCTCCAGCAGAAATCTCTGGAAAACTCCAATCAGTAAATCTCTCCAGAAACCATCTCCAGAACACTCCACTCAGTGAATCTGTCCAGAATCAATGTCCAGAATGCCGCACTCAGTAAATCTCTCCAGAATCAATTTTTGGAACACCCCATTCAGTCAATCTCTCCAGCAGCAAATCTGGAAACCTCCACTCAGTAAATCACAACAGCAGCAATCTCTGGAACACCCAGTCAGTAAATCTCTCCACAAACAATCTCCAGAAAATCCAATTTGTAAATCTCCGCACAACCAATCTCTGGAGCACCCCACTCAGTAAGTTACTTAACAATCAATCTCTAGAACACTCCATTTGTGAATCTCTCCAGCATCAATCTCTGGAACTCAGCACTCAATATATCTCCACAGCAGCAATCTCAGGAACACTCCACTCAATAAATCTCTCCAGAATCAATCTCCTGAACACTTCACTCAGGAAATCTCTCCAGCATCAATCTCCGGAAACACTCCACTCAATAAATCTCTCCAGCAGTAATCTCTGGAAAACTCCAATTAGTAAATCTCTCCAGAACCCATCTCCAGAACACTCCAATCAGTGAATCTGTCCAGAATCAATGTCCATAACACACCACTCAGTAAATCTCTCCAGCAGCAACTCTGGAACACACCAATCAGTAAATCTCTCCAGCAGCAATCTCCAGAACACTCCACACAGTACATCTATCCAGCAACAATCTCTGCAACACCCCACTCCATAAATCTCTTCAAGATCAATCTCTGGAACACCTCAGTAATTAAATCTCTCCAGCAGATGTATCTGGAATGCAACACTCATTACATCTCTCCAGCAGCAAACTCTGGAATGTCCCACTAGGTAAATCCCTCCAGCAGTCATCTCTGGAACATTCCAACCAGTATATCTCTCCTGAATCAATGTCCAGAATGCTGCACTCAGTAAATCGCTCCAGAATCAATCTCTGGAACACCCCACATAGTAAACAACTCAAGAATCAATCTGTACAACAATCCATTCGTAAATCACTCCAGCAGCAAACTCTGGAACACACACTCAGTAAATCTCTCCAGAATCAATCTCCAGAACAGTCCATTTGTAAATCTCTACCCAATCAATCTCTGGAACACCCCACTCAGTACGGAACTCAAGAATCAATCTCTAGTACACTCCATTCGTGAATCTCTCCAGCATTAACCTCTGGAAGTCAGCACTCAAATAATCTCCTTAGCAGCAATCTCAGGAACATTCCACTCAATTAATCTCTCCAGAATCAAACTCCTGAACACTTCACTCAGGAAATCTCTCCAGAATCAATCTCCAGAAACAATCCACTCACTAAATCTCTCCAGCAGTAATCTCTGGAAAACTCCAATCAGTAGATCTCTCCAGAATCAATCTCCTGAACACTTCACTCAGGAAATCTCTCCAGAATCGATCTCCAGAAACACTCCACTCAGTGAATCTGTCCAGAATCAATGTCCAGAATGCCGCACTCAGTAAATCTCTCCAGAATCAATCTTTGGAACACCCCATTCAGTCAATCTCTCCAGCAGCAAATCTGGAAACCTCCACTCAGTAAATCACTCCAGCAGCAATCTCTGGAATACCCGCTCAGTAAATCTCTCCACAATCAATCTCCAGAAAATCCAATTTGTAAATCTCTGCACAATCAATCTCTGGAGCACCCCACTCAGTAAGGAACTCAAGAATCAATCTCGAGAACACTCCATTCGTGAATCTCACCAGCATCAACCTCTGGAACTCAGCACTCAATAAATCTCCTCAGCAGCAATCTCAGGAACACTCCACTCAATAAATCTTTCCAGAATCAATCTCCTGAACACTTCACTCAGGAAATCTCTCCAGCATCAATCTCCGGAAACACTCCACTCACTAAACCTCTCCTGCAGTAATCTCTGGAAAACTCCAATCAGTAAATCTGTCCAGAAACAATCTCCAGAACACTCCACTCAGTGAATCTGTCCAGAATAAATGTCCAGAACACACCACTCAGTAAATCTCTCCAGCAGCAAATCTGGAACCCTCCGATCAGTAAATCAATTCAGCAGCAATCCCTGGAGCGCCCCAGTCATTAAATCTCTGCAGCAGCAATCTCTGGAGCACCCCAGTCATTAAATCTCTGCAGCAGCAATCGCTGGAGCACCCCAGTCATTATATCTCTCCAGCATCAATCTCTGGAACTTTCCACTCACTAAATCTCTCCAGCAGCAACTCTGGAACACACCAATCAGTAAATCTGTCCAGCAGCAATCTCCAGAACACTCCACACAGTAAATCTATCCAGCAGCAATCTCTGCAACACCCCACTCCATAAATCTCTTCAAAATCAATCTCTGGAACACCTCAGTAATTAAATCTCTCCAGCAGATGTATCTGGAATGCAACACTCATTACAGCTCTACAGCAGCAAACACTGGAATGTCCCACTAGGTAAATCCCTTCAGCAGTCATCTCTGGAACAATCCAACCAGTATATCTCTCCTGAATCAATGTCCAGAATGCTGCACTCAGTAAATCGCTCCAGAATCAATCTCTGGAACAACCCACATAGTAAACAACTCAAGAATCAATCTGTACAACAATCCATTCGTAAATCACTCCAGCAGCAAACTCTGGAACACGCACTCAGTAAATCTCTCCAGAATCAATCTCCAGAACAGTCCATTTGTAAATCTGTACACAATCAATCTCTGGAATACCCCACTCAGTAAGGAACTCAAGAATCAATCTCTAGTACACTCCATTCGTGAATCTCTCCAGCATTAACCTCTGGAAGTCAGCACTCAAATAATCTCCTTAGCAGCAATCTTAGGAACACTCCACTCAATAAATCTCTCCAGAATCAAATTCCTGAACACTTCACTCAGGAAATCTCTCCAGAATCAATCTCCAGAAACAATCCACTCACTAAATCTCTCCAGCAGAAATCTCTGGAAAACTCCAATCAGTAAATCTCTCCAGAAACCATCTCCAGAACACTCCACTCAGTGAATCTGTCCAGAATCAATGTCCAGAATGCCACACTCAGTAAATCTCTCCAGAATCAATTTTTGGAACACCCCATTCAGTCAATCTCTCCAGCAGCAAATCTGGAAACCTCCACTCAGTAAATCACAACAGCAGCAATCTCTGGAACACCCAGTCAGTAAATCTCTCCACAAACAATCTCCAGAAAATCCAATTTGTAAATCTCCGCACAACCAATCTCTGGAGCACCCCACTCAGTAAGTTACTTAACAATCAATCTCTAGAACACTCCATTTGTGAATCTCTCCAGCATCAATCTCTGGAACTCAGCACTCAATATATCTCCACAGCAGCAATCTCAGGAACACTCCACTCAATAAATCTCTCCAGAATCAATCTCCTGAACACTTCACTCAGGAAATCTCTCCAGCATCAATCTCCGGAAACACTCCACTCAATAAATCTCTCCAGCAGTAATCTCTGGAAAACTCCAATTAGTAAATCTCTCCAGAACCCATCTCCAGAACACTCCAATCAGTGAATCTGTCCAGAATCAATGTCCATAACACACCACTCAGTAAATCTCTCCAGCAGCAACTCTGGAACACACCAATCAGTAAATCTCTCCAGCAGCAATCTCCAGAACACTCCACACAGTACATCTATCCAGCAACAATCTCTGCAACACCCCACTCCATAAATCTCTTCAAGATCAATCTCTGGAACACCTCAGTAATTAAATCTCTCCAGCAGATGTATCTGGAATGCAACACTCATTACATCTCTCCAGCAGCAAACTCTGGAATGTCCCACTAGGTAAATCCCTCCAGCAGTCATCTCTGGAACATTCCAACCAGTATATCTCTCCTGAATCAATGTCCAGAATGCTGCACTCAGTAAATCGCTCCAGAATCAATCTCTGGAACACCCCACATAGTAAACAACTCAAGAATCAATCTGTACAACAATCCATTCGTAAATCACTCCAGCAGCAAACTCTGGAACACACACTCAGTAAATCTCTCCAGAATCAATCTCCAGAACAGTCCATTTGTAAATCTCTACCCAATCAATCTCTGGAACACCCCACTCAGTACGGAACTCAAGAATCAATCTCTAGTACACTCCATTCGTGAATCTCTCCAGCATTAACCTCTGGAAGTCAGCACTCAAATAATCTCCTTAGCAGCAATCTCAGGAACATTCCACTCAATAAATCTCTCCAGAATCAAACTCCTGAACACTTCACTCAGGAAATCTCTCCAGAATCAATCTCCAGAAACACTCCACTCACTAAATCTCTCCAGCAGTAATCTCTGGAAAACTCCAATCAGTAAATCTCTCCAGAAACAATCTCCAGAACACTCCACTCAGTGAACCTGTCCAGAATCAATGTCCAGAACACACCACTCAGTAAATCTCTCCAGCAGCAAATCTGGAACCCTCCAATCAGTAAATCAATTCAGCCGCATTCGCTGGAGCACCCCAGTCATTAAATCTCTGCAGCAGCAATCTCTGGAGCACCCCAGTCATTAAATCTCTGCAGCAGCAATCGCTGGAGCACCCCAGTCATTATATCTCTCCAGCATCAATCTCTGGAACTTTCCACTCACTAAATCTCTCCAGCAGCAACTCTGGAACACACCAATCAGTAAATCTCTGCAGCAGCGATCTCCAGAACACTCCACACAGTAAATCTATCCAGCAGCAATCTCTGCAACACCCCACTCCACAAATCTCTTCAAAATCAATCTCTGGAACACCTCAGTAATTAAATCTCTCCAGCAGATATATCTGGAATGCACCATTCATTAAATCTCTCCAGCAGCAAACTCTGGAATGTCCCACTAGGTAAATCCCTCCAGCAGTCATCTCTGGAATAATCCAACCAGTATATCTCTCCTGGATCAATGTCCAGAATGCTGCACTCAGTAAATCTCTCCAGAATCAATCTCTGGGACACCCCACATAGCAAACAACTCAAGAATCAATCTGTACAACAATCCATTCGTAAATCACTCCAGCAGCAAAGTCTGGAACATCCACTCAGTAAATCTCTCCAGAATCAATCTCCAGAACACTCCATTTGTAAATCTCTACACAATCAATCTCTGGAACACCCCACTCTGTAAGGAACTCAAGAATCAATCTCTAGTACACTCCATTCGTGAATCTCTCCAGCGTTAACCTCTGGAACTGAGCACTCAATTAATCACCTTAGCAGCAATCTCAGGAACACTCCACTCAATAAATCTCTCCAGAATCAAACTCCTGAACACTTCACTCAGGAACCTCTCCAGAATCAATCTCCAGAAACACTCCACTCACTAAATCTCTCCAGCAGTAATCTCTGGAAAACTCCATTCAGTAAATCTCCCCAGAAACCATCTCCAGAACACTCCACTCAGTGAATCTGTCCAGAATCAATGTCCAGAATGCCGCACTCAGTAAATCTCTCCAGAATCAATCTTTGGAACACCCCATTCAGTCAATCTCTCCAGCAGCAAATCTGGAAACCTGCACTCAGCAAATCATTCCAGCAGCAATCTCTGGAATACCCACTCAGTAAATCTCTCCACAATCAATCTCCAGAAAATCCAATTTGTAAATCTCTGCACAATCAATCTCTGGAGCACCCCACTCAGTAAGGAACTCAAGAATCAATCTCTAGAACACTCCATTTGTGAATCTCACCAGCATCAACCTCTGGAACTCAGCACTCAATAAATCTCCTCAGCAGCAATCTCAGGAACACTCCACTCAATAAATCTTTCCAGAATCAATCTCCTGAACACTTCACTCAGGAAATCTCTCCAGCATCAATCTCCGGAAACACTCCACTCACTAAATCTCTCCTGCAGTAATCTCTGGAAAACTCCAATCAGTAAATCTGTCCAGAAACAATCTCCAGAACACTCCACTCAGTGAATCTGTCCAGAATCAATGTCCAGAACACACCACTCAGTAAATCTCCCCAGCAGCAAAGCTGGAACCCTCCAATCAGTAAATCAATTCAGCCGCATTCGCTGGAGCACCCCAGTCATTAAATCTCTGCAGCAGCAATCTCTGGAGCACCCCAGTCATTAAATCTCTGCAGCAGCAATCGCTGGAGCACCCCAGTTATTACATCTCTCCAGCATCAATCTCTGGAACTTTCCACTCACTAAATCTCTCCAGCAGCAACTCTGGAACACACCAATCAGTAAATCTCTGCAGCAGCGATCTCCAGAACACTCCACACAGTAAATCTATCCAGCAGCAATCTCTGCAACACCCCACACAATAAATCTCTTCAAAATCAATCTCTGGAACACCTCAGTAATGAAATCTCTCCAGCAGATGTATCTGGAATGCAACACTCATTACATCTCTCCAGCAGCAAACTCTGGAATGTCCCACTAGGTAAATCCCGCCAGCAGTCATCTCTGGAACAATCCATCCAGTATATCTCTCCTGAATCAATGTCCTGAATGCTGCGCTCAGTAAATCGCACCAGAATCAATCTCTGGAACAACCCACATAGTAAACAACTCAAGAATCAATCTGTACAACAATCCATTCAAAATCGCTCCAGCAGCAAACTCTGGAACACACACACAGTAAATCTCTCCAGAATCAATCTCCAGAACAGTCCATTTGTAAATCTCTACACAATCAATCTCTGGAACACTCCACTCAGTACGGAACTCAAGAATCAATCTCTAGTACACTCCATTCGTGAATCTATCCAGCATTAACCTCTGGAATTCAGCACTCAATTAATCACCTTAGCAGCAATTTTAGGAACACTCCAAACAATAAATCTCTCAAGAATCAAACTCCTGAACACTTCACTCAGGAAATCTCTCCAGAAACAATCTCCAGAAACACTCCACTCACTAAATCTCTCCAGCAGTAATCTCTGGAAAACTCCAATCAGTAAATCTCTCCAGAAACAATCTCCAGAACACTCCACTCAGTGAATCTGTCCAGAATCAATGTCCAGAACACACCACTCAGTAAATCTCTCCAGCAGCAATCTCCAGAACACTCCACACAGTAAATCTATCCAGCAGCAATCTCTGCAACACCCCACTCCATAAATCTCTTCAAAATCAATCTCTGGAACACCTCAGTAATTAAATGTCTCCAGCAGATGTATCTGGAATGCAACACTCATTACATCTCTCCAGCAGCAAACGCTGGAATGTCCCACTAGGAAAATCCCTCCAGCAGTCATCTCTGGAACAATCCAACCAGTATATCTCTCCTGAATCAATGTCTAGAATGCTGCACTCAGTAAATCGCTCCAGAATCAATCTCTGGAACACCCCACATAGTAAACAACTCAAGAATCAATCTGTACAACAATCCATTCGTAAATCACTCCAGCAGCAAACTCTGGAACACGCACTCAGTAAATCTCTCCAGAATCAATCTCCAGAACAGTCCATTTGTAAATCTGTACACAATCAATCTCTGTAATACCCCACTCAGTAAGGAACTCAAGAATCAATCTCTAGTACACTCCATTCGTGAATCTCTCCAGCATTAACCTCTGGAAGTCAGCACTCAATTAATCTCCTTAGCAGCAATCTTAGGAACACTCCACTCAATAAATCTCTCCAGAATCAAACTCCTGAACACTTCACTCCGGAAATCTCTCCAGAATCAATCTCCAGAAACAATCCACTCACTAAATCTCTCCAGCAGAAATCTCTGGAAAACTCCAATCAGTAAATCTCTCCAGAAACCATCTCCAGAACACTCCACTCAGTGAATCTGTCCAGAATCAATGTCCAGAATGCCGCACTAAGTAAATCTCTCCAGAATCAATCTTTGGAACACCCCATTCAGTCAATCTCTCCAGCAGCAAATCTGGAAACCTCCACTCGGTAAATCACTCCAGCAGCAATCTTTGGAACACCCACTCAGTATATCTCTCCACAAACAATCTCCAGAAAATCCAATTTGTAAATCTCCGCACAACCAATCTCTGGAGCACCCCACTCAGTAAGTTACTCAAGAATCAATCTCTAGAACACTCCATTTGTGAATCTCTCCAGCATCAATCTCTGGAACTCAGCACTCAATATATCTCCACAGCAGCAATCTCAGGAACACTCCACTCAATAAATCTCTCCAGAATCAATCTCCTGAACACTTCACTCAGGAAATCTCTCCAGCATCAATCTCCGGAAACACTCCACTCAATAAATCTCTCCAGCAGTAATCTCTGGAAAACTCCAATTAGTAAATCTCTCCAGAACCCATCTCCAGAACACTCCAATCAGTGAATCTGTCCAGAATCAATGTCCATAACACACCACTCAGTAAATCTCTCCAGCAGCAACTCTGGAACACACCAATCAGAAAATCTCTCCAGCAGCAATCTCCAGAACACTCCACACAGTACATCTATCCAGCAACAATCTCTGCAACACCCCACTCCATAAATCTCTTCAAGATCAATCTCTGGAACACCTCAGTAATTAAATCTCTCCAGCAGATGTATCTGGAATGCAACACTCATTACATCTCTCCAGCAGCAAACTCTGGAATGTCCCACTAGGTAAATCCCTCCAGCAGTCATCTCTGGAACAATCCAACCAGTATATCTCTCCTGAATCAATGTCCAGAATGCTGCACTCAGTAAATCGCTCCAGAATCAATCTCTGGAACACCCCACATAGTAAACAACTCAAGAATCAATCTGTACAACAATCCATTCGTAAATCACTCCAGCAGCAAACTCTGGAACACGCACTCAGTAAATCTCTCCAGAATCAATCTCCAGAACAGTCCATTTGTAAATCTCTACCCAATCAATCTCTGGAACACCCCACTCAGTACGGAACTCAAGAATCAATCTGTAGTACACTCCATTCGTGAATCTCTCCAGCATTAACCTCTGGAAGTCAGCACTCAAATAATCTCCTTAGCAGCAATCTCAGGAACATTCCACTCAATAAATCTCTCCAGAATCAAACTCCTGAACACTTCACTCAGGAAATCTCTCCAGAATCAATCTCCAGAAACACTCCACTCACTAAATCTCTCCAGCAGTAATCTCTGGAAAACTCCAATCAGTAAATCTCTCCAGAAACCATCTCCAGAACACTCCACTCAGTGAATCTGTCTAGAATCAATTTTGAGAATGCCGCACTCAGTAAATCTCTCCAGAATCAATTTTTGCAACACCCCATTCAGTCAATCTCTCCAGCAGCAAATCTGGAAACCTCCACTCGGTAAATCACTCCAGCAGCAATCTCTGGAACACCCAGTCAGTAAATCTCTCCACAATCAATCTCCAGAAAATCCCATTTGTAAATCTCTCCAGAATCAATCTCTGGAACACCCTACTCAGTAAATAACTCAAGAATCAATCTCCAGAACCCACCATTCATAAATCTCTCCAGCAGCAATCTCTGGAGCACCCCAGTCATTAAATCTCTCCAGCAGCTATCTCTGGAATGCACCACCCAGTTAGTCTCTCCAGCAGCAATCTCTGAAAGACCCCAGTTATTAAACCTCTCCAGCATCAGCATCTGGATCATTCCAATCAGTAAATCAATATCCAGAACACTTCACACAGTAAATCTCCACAGCAGCAATCTCCGGAATGTCCCACCCAGTAAATCTTTCCAGTAGCAATCTCTGGAATGCCTCATTCAATAATTCTCTCCCGAATCAATCTCCAGAATGCCCCACTCAGTAAATCTTCTAAAATCATTCTCTGGATTGCCCCACTCAGTAAATCTCTCCACAATTGATCCCCGGAACACTGCATTAGTAAATCTCTCCAACATCAATCTTTGGAACACTCCACTCAATAAATCCAGCAGCAAATCTGGAACACTCCACTCAGTAAATCTCTCCAGAATCAATCACCAATACACTCCACTCAGTTCATCTCTCCAGCAGCAAACTCTGGTTCATTCCACTCAGTTAATCTCACCAGTATCAATCTCCGCAACATCCCACTCAGTAAACCTGTCCAGCAGCAATCTCAAGAACACTCCACTCAGTTAATCTCTACCGCAGCAATCTCTAGGATGCCCTACTCAGTAAATCTGTCCAGCAGCAATCTCTGGAGTTTCCCACTCAGTAAATCTTTCCAGCAGCAATCTCTGGAATGCGCCACTCAGTAAATCCCTCCAGAATCAATCTCCTGAACACTCCACTCAGTAAATCTCTCCAGCAGCAATCTCCTCGACAAGCCACTGAATAAATTTCTCCAGAAGCACTCACAGGAAACTCCAGTTGGCAAGTATCTCCAGCAGCCGTCTCTGGAACACTCGTGCTCAATAAATCTCTCCAGAATCAATCTCTGGAACACCCCACTCAGTAAATCACTGCAGAATCAATCTCCAGAACACACCATTCATAAATCTCTCCAGCATCAAACTCTGGAACTATCCTCTCACTAAATCTCTCCAGCAGCAACTCTGGAACACACCACTCAGTAAATCTCTCCAGCAGCAATCTCCAGAACACTCCACACAGTAAATCTATCCAACAGCAATCTCTGCAACACCCAACTATGTAAATCTCTTCAAAATAAATCTCTGGAACACCTCAGTAATTAAATCTCTCCAGCAGATATATCTGGAATGCAACACTCATTACATCTCTCCAGCAGCAAACTCTGGAATGTCCCACTAGGTAAATCCCTCCAGCAGTCATCTCTGGAATAATCCAACCAGTATATCTCTCCTGGATCAATGTCCAGAATGCTGCACTCAGTAAATCTCTCCAGAATCAATCTCTGGGACACCCCACATAGCAAACAACTCAAGAATCAATCTGTACAACAATCCATTCGTAAATCACTCCCGCAGCAAAGTCTGGAACATCCACTCAGTAAATCTCTCCAGAATCAATCTCCAGAACACTCCATTTGTAAATCTCTACACAATCAATCTCTGGAACACCCCACTCTGTAAGGAACTCAAGAATCAATCTCTAGTACACTCCATTCGTGAATCTCTCCAGCATTAACCTCTGGAACTGAGCACACAATTAATCACCTTAGCAGCAATCTCAGGAACACTCCACTCAATAAATCTCTCCAGAATCAAACTCCTGAACACTTCACTCAGGAACCTCTCCAGAATCAATCTCCAGAAACACTCCACTCACTAAATCTCTCCAGCAGTAATCTCTGGAAAACTCCATTCAGTAAATCTCCCCAGAAACCATCTCCAGAACACTCCACTCAGTGAATCTGTCCAGAATCAATGTCCAGAATGCCGCACTCAGTAAATCTCTCCAGAATCAATCTTTGGAACACCCCATTCAGTCAATCTCTCCAGCAGCAAATCTGGAAACCTCCACTCAGCAAATCATTCCAGCAGCAATCTCTGGAATACCCACTCAGTAAATCTCTCCACAAACAATCTCCAGAAAATCCAATTTGTAAATCTCTGCACAATCAATCTCTGGAGCACCCCACTCAGTAAGGAACTCAAGAATCAATCTCTAGAACACTCCATTTGTGAATCTCACCAGCATCAACCTCTGGAACTCAGCACTCAATAAATCTCCTCAGCAGCAATCTCAGGAACACTCCACTCAATAAATCTTTCCAGAATCAATCTCCTGAACACTTCACTCAGGAAATCTCTCCAGCATCAATCTCCGGAAACACTCCACTCACTAAATCTCTCCTGCAGTAATCTCTGGAAAACTCCAATCAGTAAATCTCTCCAGAAACAATCTCCAGAACACTCCACTCAGTGAATCTGTCCAGAATCAATGTCCAGAACACACCACTCAGTAAATCTCTCCAGCAGCAAAGCTGGAACCCTCCAATCAGTAAATCAATTCAGCCGCATTCGCTGGAGCACCCCAGTCATTAAATCTCTGCAGCAGCAATCTCTGGAGCACCCCAGTCATTAAATCTCTGCAGCAGCAATCGCTGGAGCACCCCAGTCATTATATCTCTCCAGCATCAATCTCTGGAACTTTCCACTCACTAAATCTCTCCAGCAGCAACTCTGGAACACACCAATCAGTAAATCTCTGCAGCAGCGATCTCCAGAACACTCCACACAGTAAATCTATCCAGCAGCAATCTCTGCAACACCCCACTCCACAAATCTCTTCAAAATCAATCTCTGGAACACCTCAGTAATTAAATCTCTCCAGCAGATATATCTGGAATGCACCATTCATTAAATCTCTCCAGCAGCAAACTCTGGAATGTCCCACTAGGTAAATCCCTCCAGCAGTCATCTCTGGAATAATCCAACCAGTATATCTCTCCTGAATCAATGTCCTGAATGCTGTACTCAGTAAATCGCACCAGAATCAATCTCTGGAACAACCCACATAGTAAACAACTCAAGAATCAATCTGTACAACAATCCATTCAAAATCGCTCCAGCAGCAAACTCTGGAACACACACACAGTAAATCTCTCCAGAATCAATCTCCAGAACAGTCCATTTGTAAATCTCTACACAATCAATCTCTGGAACACTCCACTCAGTACGGAACTCAAGAATCAATCTCTAGTACACTCCATTCGTGAATCTATCCAGCATTAACCTCTGGAATTCAGCACTCAATTAATCACCTTAGCAGCAATTTTAGGAACACTCCAAACAATAAATCTCTCAAGAATCAAACTCCTGAACACTTCACTCAGGAAATCTCTCCAGAAACAATCTCCAGAAACACTCCACTCACTAAATCTCTCCAGCAGTAATCTCTGGAAAACTCCAATCAGTAAATCTCTCCAGAAACAATCTCCAGAACACTCCACTCAGTGAATCTGTCCAGAATCAATGTCCAGAACACACCACTCAGTAAATCTCTCCAGCAGCAATCTCCAGAACACTCCACACAGTAAATCTATCCAGCAGCAATCTCTGCAACACCCCACTCCATAAATCTCTTCAAAATCAATCTCTGGAACACCTCAGTAATTAAATGTCTCCAGCAGATGTATCTGGAATGCAACACTCATTACATCTCTCCAGCAGCAAACGCTGGAATGTCCCACTAGGAAAATCCCTCCAGCAGTCATCTCTGGAACAATCCAACCAGTATATCTCTCCTGAATCAATGTCTAGAATGCTGCACTCAGTAAATCGCTCCAGAATCAATCTCTGGAACACCCCACATAGTAAACAACTCAAGAATCAATCTGTACAACAATCCATTCGTAAATCACTCCAGCAGCAAACTCTGGAACACACACTCAGTAAATCTCTCCAGAATCAATCTCCAGAACAGTCCATTTGTAAATCTGTACACAATCAATCTCTGTAATACCCCACTCAGTAAGGAACTCAAGAATCAATCTCTAGTACACTCCATTCGTGAATCTCTCCAGCATTAACCTCTGGAAGTCAGCACTCAATTAATCTCCTTAGCAGCAATCTTAGGAACACTCCACTCAATAAATCTCTCCAGAATCAAACTCCTGAACACTTCACTCCGGAAATCTCTCCAGAATCAATCTCCAGAAACAATCCACTCACTAAATCTCTCCAGCAGAAATCTCTGGAAAACTCCAATCAGTAAATCTCTCCAGAAACCATCTCCAGAACACTCCACTCAGTGAATCTGTCCAGAATCAATGTCCAGAATGCCGCACTAAGTAAATCTCTCCAGAATCAATCTTTGGAACACCCCATTCAGTCAATCTCTCCAGCAGCAAATCTGGAAACCTGCACTCAGCAAATCATTCCAGCAGCAATCTCTGGAATAGCCACTCAGTAAATCTCTCCACAATCAATCTCCAGAAAATCCAATTTGTAAATCTCTGCACAATCAATCTCTGGAGCACCCCACTCAGTAAGGAACTCAAGAATCAATCTCTAGAACACTCCATTTGTGAATCTCACCAGCATCAACCTCTGGAACTCAGCACTCAATAAATCTCCTCAGCAGCAATCTCAGGAACACTCCACTCAATAAATCTTTCCAGAATTAATCTCCTGAACACTTCACTCAGGAAATCTCTCCAGCATCAATCTCCGGAAACACTCCACTCACTAAATCTCTCCTGCAGTAATCTCTGGAAAACTCCAATCAGTAAATCTGTCCAGAAACAATCTCCAGAACACTCCACTCAGTGAATCTGTCCAGAATCAATGTCCAGAACACACCACTCAGTAAATCTCTCCAGCAGCAAAGCTGGAACCCTCCAATCAGTAAATCAATTCAGCCGCATTCGCTGGAGCACCCCAGTCATTAAATCTCTGCAGCAGCAATCTCTGGAGCACCCCAGTCATTAAATCTCTGCAGCAGCAATCGCTGGAGCACCCCAGTTATTACATCTCTCCAGCATCAATCTCTGGAACTTTCCACTCACTAAATCTCTCCAGCAGCAACTCTGGAACACACCAATCAGTAAATCTCTGCAGCAGCGATCTCCAGAACACTCCACACAGTAAATCTATCCAGCAGCAATCTCTGCAACACCCCACACAATAAATCTCTTCAAAATCAATCTCTGGAACACCTCAGTAATGAAATCTCTCCAGCAGATGTATCTGGAATGCAACACTCATTACATCTCTCCAGCAGCAAACTCTGGAATGTCCCACTAGGTAAATCCCGCCAGCAGTCATCTCTGGAACAATCCATCCAGTATATCTCTCCTGAATCAATGTCCTGAATGCTGCGCTCAGTAAATCGCACCAGAATCAATCTCTGGAACAACCCACATAGTAAACAACTCAAGAATCAATCTGTACAACAATCCATTCAAAATCGCTCCAGCAGCAAACTCTGGAACACACACACAGTAAATCTCTCCAGAATCAATCTCCAGAACAGTCCATTTGTAAATCTCTACACAATCAATCTCTGGAACACTCCACTCAGTACGGAACTCAAGAATCAATCTCTAGTACACTCCATTCGTGAATCTATCCAGCATTAACCTCTGGAATTCAGCACTCAATTAATCACCTTAGCAGCAATTTTAGGAACACTCCAAACAATAAATCTCTCAAGAATCAAACTCCTGAACACTTCACTCAGGAAATCTCTCCAGAAACAATCTCCAGAAACACTCCACTCACTAAATCTCTCCAGCAGTAATCTCTGGAAAACTCCAATCAGTAAATCTCTCCAGAAACAATCTCCAGAACACTCCACTCAGTGAATCTGTCCAGAATCAATGTCCAGAACACACCACTCAGTAAATCTCTCCAGCAGCAATCTCCAGAACACTCCACACAGTAAATCTATCCAGCAGCAATCTCTGCAACACCCCACTCCATAAATCTCTTCAAAATCAATCTCTGGAACACCTCAGTAATTAAATGTCTCCAGCAGATGTATCTGGAATGCAACACTCATTACATCTCTCCAGCAGCAAACGCTGGAATGTCCCACTAGGAAAATCCCTCCAGCAGTCATCTCTGGAACAATCCAACCAGTATATCTCTCCTGAATCAATGTCTAGAATGCTGCACTCAGTAAATCGCTCCAGAATCAATCTCTGGAACACCCCACATAGTAAACAACTCAAGAATCAATCTGTACAACAATCCATTCGTAAATCACTCCAGCAGCAAACTCTGGAACACGCACTCAGTAAATCTCTCCAGAATCAATCTCCAGAACAGTCCATTTGTAAATCTGTACACAATCAATCTCTGTAATACCCCACTCAGTAAGGAACTCAAGAATCAATCTCTAGTACACTCCATTCGTGAATCTCTCCAGCATTAACCTCTGGAAGTCAGCACTCAATTAATCTCCTTAGCAGCAATCTTAGGAACACTCCACTCAATAAATCTCTCCAGAATCAAACTCCTGAACACTTCACTCCGGAAATCTCTCCAGAATCAATCTCCAGAAACAATCCACTCACTAAATCTCTCCAGCAGAAATCTCTGGAAAACTCCAATCAGTAAATCTCTCCAGAAACCATCTCCAGAACACTCCACTCAGTGAATCTGTCCAGAATCAATGTCCAGAATGCCGCACTAAGTAAATCTCTCCAGAATCAATCTTTGGAACACCCCATTCAGTCAATCTCTCCAGCAGCAAATCTGGAAACCTCCACTCGGTAAATCACTCCAGCAGCAATCTTTGGAACACCCACTCAGTATATCTCTCCACAAACAATCTCCAGAAAATCCAATTTGTAAATCTCCGCACAACCAATCTCTGGAGCACCCCACTCAGTAAGTTACTCAAGAATCAATCTCTAGAACACTCCATTTGTGAATCTCTCCAGCATCAATCTCTGGAACTCAGCACTCAATATATCTCCACAGCAGCAATCTCAGGAACACTCCACTCAATAAATCTCTCCAGAATCAATCTCCTGAACACTTCACTCAGGAAATCTCTCCAGCATCAATCTCCGGAAACACTCCACTCAATAAATCTCTCCAGCAGTAATCTCTGGAAAACTCCAATTAGTAAATCTCTCCAGAACCCATCTCCAGAACACTCCAATCAGTGAATCTGTCCAGAATCAATGTCCATAACACACCACTCAGTAAATCTCTCCAGCAGCAACTCTGGAACACACCAATCAGTAAATCTCTCCAGCAGCAATCTCCAGAACACTCCACACAGTACATCTATCCAGCAACAATCTCTGCAACACCCCACTCCATAAATCTCTTCAAGATCAATCTCTGGAACACCTCAGTAATTAAATCTCTCCAGCAGATGTATCTGGAATGCAACACTCATTACATCTCTCCAGCAGCAAACTCTGGAATGTCCCACTAGGTAAATCCCTCCAGCAGTCATCTCTGGAACAATCCAACCAGTATATCTCTCCTGAATCAATGTCCAGAATGCTGCACTCAGTAAATCGCTCCAGAATCAATCTCTGGAACACCCCACATAGTAAACAACTCAAGAATCAATCTGTACAACAATCCATTTGTAAATCACTCCAGCAGCAAACTCTGGAACACGCACTCAGTAAATCTCTCCAGAATCAATCTCCAGAACAGTCCATTTGTAAATCTCTACCCAATCAATCTCTGGAACACCCCACTCAGTACGGAACTCAAGAATCAATCTCTAGTACACTCCATTCGTGAATCTCTCCAGCATTAACCTCTGGAAGTCAGCACTCAAATAATCTCCTTAGCAGCAATCTCAGGAACATTCCACTCAATAAATCTCTCCAGAATCAAACTCCTGAACACTTCACTCAGGAAATCTCTCCAGAATCAATCTCCAGAAACACTCCACTCACTAAATCTCTCCAGCAGTAATCTCTGGAAAACTCCAATCAGTAAATCTCTCCAGAAACCATCTCCAGAACACTCCACTCAGTGAATCTGTCTAGAATCAATTTTGAGAATGCCGCACTCAGTAAATCTCTCCAGAATCAATTTTTGCAACACCCCATTCAGTCAATCTCTCCAGCAGCAAATCTGGAAACCTCCACTCGGTAAATCACTCCAGCAGCAATCTCTGGAACACCCAGTCAGTAAATCTCTCCACAATCAATCTCCAGAAAATCCCATTTGTAAATCTCTCCAGAATCAATCTCTGGAACACCCTACTCAGTAAATAACTCAAGAATCAATCTCCAGAACCCACCATTCATAAATCTCTCCAGCAGCAATCTCTGGAGCACCCCAGTCATTAAATCTCTCCAGCAGCTATCTCTGGAATGCACCACTCAGTTAGTCTCTCCAGCAGCAATCTCTGAAAGACCCCAGTTATTAAACCTCTCCAGCATCAGCATCTGGATCATTCCAATCAGTAAATCAATATCCAGAACACTTCACACAGTAAATCTCCACAGCAGCAATCTCCGGAATGTCCCACCCAGTAAATCTTTCCAGTAGCAATCTCTGGAATGCCTCATTCAATAATTCTCTCCCGAATCAATCTCCAGAATGCCCCACTCAGTAAATCTTCTAAAATCATTCTCTGGATTGCCCCACTCAGTAAATCTCTCCACAATTGATCCCCGGAACACTGCATTAGTAAATCTCTCCAACATCAATCTTTGGAACACTCCACTCAATAAATCCAGCAGCAAATCTGGAACACTCCACTCAGTAAATCTCTCCAGAATCAATCACCAATACACTCCACTCAGTTCATCTCTCCAGCAGCAAACTCTGGTTCATTCCACTCAGTTAATCTCACCAGTATCAATCTCCGCAACATCCCACTCAGTAAACCTGTCCAGCAGCAATCTCAAGAACACTCCACTCAGTTAATCTCTACCGCAGCAATCTCTAGGATGCCCTACTCAGTAAATCTGTCCAGCAGCAATCTCTGGAGTTTCCCACTCAGTAAATCTTTCCAGCAGCAATCTCTGGAATGCGCCACTCAGTAAATCCCTCCAGAATCAATCTGCTGAACACTCCACTCAGTAAATCTCTCCAGCAGCAATCTCCTCGACAAGCCACTGAATAAATTTCTCCAGAAGCACTCACAGGAAACTCCAGTTGGCAAGTATCTCCAGCAGCCGTCTCTGGAACACTCGTGCTCAATAAATCTCTCCAGAATCAATCTCTGGAACACCCCACTCAGTAAATCACTGCAGAATCAATCTCCAGAACACACCATTCATAAATCTCTCCAGCATCAAACTCTGGAACTATCCTCTCACTAAATCTCTCCAGCAGCAACTCTGGAACACACCACTCAGTAAATCTCTCCAGCAGCAATCTCCAGAACACTCCACACAGTAAATCTATCCAACAGCAATCTCTGCAACACCCAACTATGTAAATCTCTTCAAAATAAATCTCTGGAACACCTCAGTAATTAAATCTCTCCAGCAGATATATCTGGAATGCAACACTCATTACATCTCTCCAGCAGCAAACTCTGGAATGTCCCACTAGGTAAATCCCTCCAGCAGTCATCTCTGGAATAATCCAACCAGTATATCTCTCCTGGATCAATGTCCAGAATGCTGCACTCAGTAAATCTCTCCAGAATCAATCTCTGGGACACCCCACATAGCAAACAACTCAAGAATCAATCTGTACAACAATCCATTCGTAAATCACTCCAACAGCAAAGTCTGGAACATCCACTCAGTAAATCTCTCCAGAATCAATCTCCAGAACACTCCATTTGTAAATCTCTACACAATCAATCTCTGGAACACCCCACTCTGTAAGGAACTCAAGAATCAATCTCTAGTACACTCCATTCGTGAATCTCTCCAGCATTAACCTCTGGAACTGAGCACTCAATTAATCACCTTAGCAGCAATCTCAGGAACACTCCACTCAATAAATCTCTCCAGAATCAAACTCCTGAACACTTCACTCAGGAACCTCTCCAGAATCAATCTCCAGAAACACTCCACTCACTAAATCTCTCCAGCAGTAATCTCTGGAAAACTCCATTCAGTAAATCTCCCCAGAAACCATCTCCAGAACACTCCACTCAGTGAATCTGTCCAGAATCAATGTCCAGAATGCCACACTCAGTAAATCTCTCCAGAATCAATCTTTGGAACACCCCATTCAGTCAATCTCTCCAGCAGCAAATCTGGAAACCTCCACTCAGCAAATCATTCCAGCAGCAATCTCTGGAATACCCACTCAGTAAATCTCTCCACAATCAATCTCCAGAAAATCCAATTTGTAAATCTCTGCACAATCAATCTCTGGAGCACCCCACTCAGTAAGGAACTCAAGAATCAATCTCTAGAACACTCCATTTGTGAATCTCACCAGCATCAACCTCTGGAACTCAGCACTCAATAAATCTCCTCAGCAGCAATCTCAGGAACACTCCACTCAATAAATCTTTCCAGAATCAATCTCCTGAACACTTCACTCAGGAAATCTCTCCAGCATCAATCTCCGGAAACACTCCACTCACTAAATCTCTCCTGCAGTAATCTCTGGAAAACTCCAATCAGTAAATCTCTCCAGAAACAATCTCCAGAACACTCCACTCAGTGAATCTGTCCAGAATCAATGTCCAGAACACACCACTCAGTAAATCTCTCCAGCAGCAAAGCTGGAACCCTCCAATCAGTAAATCAATTCAGCCGCATTCGCTGGAGCACCCCAGTCATTAAATCTCTGCAGCAGCAATCTCTGGAGCACCCCAGTCATTAAATCTCTGCAGCAGCAATCGCTGGAGCACCCCAGTCATTATATCTCTCCAGCATCAATCTCTGGAACTTTCCACTCACTAAATCTCTCCAGCAGCAACTCTGGAACACACCAATCAGTAAATCTCTGCAGCAGCGATCTCCAGAACACTCCACACAGTAAATCTATCCAGCAGCAATCTCTGCAACACCCCACTCCACAAATCTCTTCAAAATCAATCTCTGGAACACCTCAGTAATTAAATCTCTCCAGCAGATATATCTGGAATGCACCATTCATTAAATCTCTCCAGCAGCAAACTCTGGAATGTCCCACTAGGTAAATCCCTCCAGCAGTCATCTCTGGAATAATCCAACCAGTATATCTCTCCTGAATCAATGTCCTGAATGCTGTACTCAGTAAATCGCACCAGAATCAATCTCTGGAACAACCCACATAGTAAACAACTCAAGAATCAATCTGTACAACAATCCATTCAAAATCGCTCCAGCAGCAAACTCTGGAACACACACACAGTAAATCTCTCCAGAATCAATCTCCAGAACAGTCCATTTGTAAATCTCTACACAATCAATCTCTGGAACACTCCACTCAGTACGGAACTCAAGAATCAATCTCTAGTACACTCCATTCGTGAATCTATCCAGCATTAACCTCTGGAATTCAGCACTCAATTAATCACCTTAGCAGCAATTTTAGGAACACTCCAAACAATAAATCTCTCAAGAATCAAACTCCTGAACACTTCACTCAGGAAATCTCTCCAGAAACAATCTCCAGAAACACTCCACTCACTAAATCTCTCCAGCAGTAATCTCTGGAAAACTCCAATCAGTAAATCTCTCCAGAAACAATCTCCAGAACACTCCACTCAGTGAATCTGTCCAGAATCAATGTCCAGAACACACCACTCAGTAAATCTCTCCAGCAGCAATCTCCAGAACACTCCACACAGTAAATCTATCCAGCAGCAATCTCTGCAACACCCCACTCCATAAATCTCTTCAAAATCAATCTCTGGAACACCTCAGTAATTAAATGTCTCCAGCAGATGTATCTGGAATGCAACACTCATTACATCTCTCCAGCAGCAAACGCTGGAATGTCCCACTAGGAAAATCCCTCCAGCAGTCATCTCTGGAACAATCCAACCAGTATATCTCTCCTGAATCAATGTCTAGAATGCTGCACTCAGTAAATCGCTCCAGAATCAATCTCTGGAACACCCCACATAGTAAACAACTCAAGAATCAATCTGTACAACAATCCATTCGTAAATCACTCCAGCAGCAAACTCTGGAACACGCACTCAGTAAATCTCTCCAGAATCAATCTCCAGAACAGTCCATTTGTAAATCTGTACACAATCAATCTCTGTAATACCCCACTCAGTAAGGAACTCAAGAATCAATCTCTAGTACACTCCATTCGTGAATCTCTCCAGCATTAACCTCTGGAAGTCAGCACTCAATTAATCTCCTTAGCAGCAATCTTAGGAACACTCCACTCAATAAATCTCTCCAGAATCAAACTCCTGAACACTTCACTCCGGAAATCTCTCCAGAATCAATCTCCAGAAACAATCCACTCACTAAATCTCTCCAGCAGAAATCTCTGGAAAACTCCAATCAGTAAATCTCTCCAGAAACCATCTCCAGAACACTCCACTCAGTGAATCTGTCCAGAATCAATGTCCAGAATGCCGCACTAAGTAAATCTCTCCAGAATCAATCTTTGGAACACCCCATTCAGTCAATCTCTCCAGCAGCAAATCTGGAAACCTCCACTCGGTAAATCACTCCAGCAGCAATCTTTGGAACACCCACTCAGTATATCTCTCCACAAACAATCTCCAGAAAATCCAATTTGTAAATCTCCGCACAACCAATCTCTGGAGCACCCCACTCAGTAAGTTACTCAAGAATCAATCTCTAGAACACTCCATTTGTGAATCTCTCCAGCATCAATCTCTGGAACTCAGCACTCAATATATCTCCACAGCAGCAATCTCAGGAACACTCCACTCAATAAATCTCTCCAGAATCAATCTCCTGAACACTTCACTCAGGAAATCTCTCCAGCATCAATCTCCGGAAACACTCCACTCAATAAATCTCTCCAGCAGTAATCTCTGGAAAACTCCAATTAGTAAATCTCTCCAGAACCCATCTCCAGAACACTCCAATCAGTGAATCTGTCCAGAATCAATGTCCATAACACACCACTCAGTAAATCTCTCCAGCAGCAACTCTGGAACACACCAATCAGTAAATCTCTCCAGCAGCAATCTCCAGAACACTCCACACAGTACATCTATCCAGCAACAATCTCTGCAACACCCCACTCCATAAATCTCTTCAAGATCAATCTCTGGAACACCTCAGTAATTAAATCTCTCCAGCAGATGTATCTGGAATGCAACACTCATTACATCTCTCCAGCAGCAAACTCTGGAATGTCCCACTAGGTAAATCCCTCCAGCAGTCATCTCTGGAACAATCCAACCAGTATATCTCTCCTGAATCAATGTCCAGAATGCTGCACTCAGTAAATCGCTCCAGAATCAATCTCTGGAACACCCCACATAGTAAACAACTCAAGAATCAATCTGTACAACAATCCATTCGTAAATCACTCCAGCAGCAAACTCTGGAACACGCACTCAGTAAATCTCTCCAGAATCAATCTCCAGAACAGTCCATTTGTAAATCTCTACCCAATCAATCTCTGGAACACCCCACTCAGTACGGAACTCAAGAATCAATCTCTAGTACACTCCATTCGTGAATCTCTCCAGCATTAACCTCTGGAAGTCAGCACTCAAATAATCTCCTTAGCAGCAATCTCAGGAACATTCCACTCAATAAATCTCTCCAGAATCAAACTCCTGAACACTTCACTCAGGAAATCTCTCCAGAATCAATCTCCAGAAACACTCCACTCACTAAATCTCTCCAGCAGTAATCTCTGGAAAACTCCAATCAGTAAATCTCTCCAGAAACCATCTCCAGAACACTCCACTCAGTGAATCTGTCTAGAATCAATTTTGAGAATGCCGCACTCAGTAAATCTCTCCAGAATCAATTTTTGCAACACCCCATTCAGTCAATCTCTCCAGCAGCAAATCTGGAAACCTCCACTCGGTAAATCACTCCAGCAGCAATCTCTGGAACACCCAGTCAGTAAATCTCTCCACAATCAATCTCCAGAAAATCCCATTTGTAAATCTCTCCAGAATCAATCTCTGGAACACCCTACTCAGTAAATAACTCAAGAATCAATCTCCAGAACCCACCATTCATAAATCTCTCCAGCAGCAATCTCTGGAGCACCCCAGTCATTAAATCTCTCCAGCAGCTATCTCTGGAATGCACCACCCAGTTAGTCTCTCCAGCAGCAATCTCTGAAAGACCACAGTTATTAAACCTCTCCAGCATCAGCATCTGGATCATTCCAATCAGTAAATCAATATCCAGAACACTTCACACAGTAAATCTCCACAGCAGCAATCTCCGGAATGTCCCACCCAGTAAATCTTTCCAGTAGCAATCTCTGGAATGCCTCATTCAATAATTCTCTCCCGAATCAATCTCCAGAATGCCCCACTCAGTAAATCTTCTAAAATCATTCTCTGGATTGCCCCACTCAGTAAATCTCTCCACAATTGATCCCCGGAACACTGCATTAGTAAATCTCTCCAACATCAATCTTTGGAACACTCCACTCAATAAATCCAGCAGCAAATCTGGAACACTCCACTCAGTAAATCTCTCCAGAATCAATCACCAATACACTCCACTCAGTTCATCTCTCCAGCAGCAAACTCTGGTTCATTCCACTCAGTTAATCTCACCAGTATCAATCTCCGCAACATCCCACTCAGTAAACCTGTCCAGCAGCAATCTCAAGAACACTCCACTCAGTTAATCTCTACCGCAGCAATCTCTAGGATGCCCTACTCAGTAAATCTGTCCAGCAGCAATCTCTGGAGTTTCCCACTCAGTAAATCTTTCCAGCAGCAATCTCTGGAATGCGCCACTCAGTAAATCCCTCCAGAATCAATCTCCTGAACACTCCACTCAGTAAATCTCTCCAGCAGCAATCTCCTCGACAAGCCACTGAATAAATTTCTCCAGAAGCACTCACAGGAAACTCCAGTTGGCAAGTATCTCCAGCAGCCGTCTCTGGAACACTCGTGCTCAATAAATCTCTCCAGAATCAATCTCTGGAACACCCCACTCAGTAAATCACTGCAGAATCAATCTCCAGAACACACCATTCATAAATCTCTCCAGCATCAAACTCTGGAACTATCCTCTCACTAAATCTCTCCAGCAGCAACTCTGGAACACACCACTCAGTAAATCTCTCCAGCAGCAATCTCCAGAACACTCCACACAGTAAATCTATCCAACAGCAATCTCTGCAACACCCAACTATGTAAATCTCTTCAAAATAAATCTCTGGAACACCTCAGTAATTAAATCTCTCCAGCAGATATATCTGGAATGCAACACTCATTACATCTCTCCAGCAGCAAACTCTGGAATGTCCCACTAGGTAAATCCCTCCAGCAGTCATCTCTGGAATAATCCAACCAGTATATCTCTCCTGGATCAATGTCCAGAATGCTGCACTCAGTAAATCTCTCCAGAATCAATCTCTGGGACACCCCACATAGCAAACAACTCAAGAATCAATCTGTACAACAATCCATTCGTAAATCACTCCAGCAGCAAAGTCTGGAACATCCACTCAGTAAATCTCTCCAGAATCAATCTCCAGAACACTCCATTTGTAAATCTCTACACAATCAATCTCTGGAACACCCCACTCTGTAAGGAAATCAAGAATCAGTCTCTAGTACACTCCATTCGTGAATCTCTCCAGCATTAACCTCTGGAACTGAGCACTCAATTAATCACCTTAGCAGCAATCTCAGGAACACTCCACTCAATAAATCTCTCCAGAATCAAACTCCTGAACACTTCACTCAGGAACCTCTCCAGAATCAATCTCCAGAAACACTCCACTCACTAAATCTCTCCAGCAGTAATCTCTGGAAAACTCCATTCAGTAAATCTCCCCAGAAACCATCTCCAGAACACTCCACTCAGTGAATCTGTCCAGAATCAATGTCCAGAATGCCACACTCAGTAAATCTCTCCAGAATCAATCTTTGGAACACCCCATTCAGTCAATCTCTCCAGCAGCAAATCTGGAAACCTCCACTCAGCAAATCATTCCAGCAGCAATCTCTGGAATACCCACTCAGTAAATCTCTCCACAATCAATCTCCAGAAAATCCAATTTGTAAATCTCTGCACAATCAATCTCTGGAGCACCCCACTCAGTAAGGAACTCAAGAATCAATCTCTAGAACACTCCATTTGTGAATCTCACCAGCATCAACCTCTGGAACTCAGCACTCAATAAATCTCCTCAGCAGCAATCTCAGGAACACTCCACTCAATAAATCTTTCCAGAATCAATCTCCTGAACACTTCACTCAGGAAATCTCTCCAGCATCAATCTCCGGAAACACTCCACTCACTAAATCTCTCCTGCAGTAATCTCTGGAAAACTCCAATCAGTAAATCTCTCCAGAAACAATCTCCAGAACACTCCACTCAGTGAATCTGTCCAGAATCAATGTCCAGAACACACCACTCAGTAAATCTCTCCAGCAGCAAAGCTGGAACCCTCCAATCAGTAAATCAATTCAGCCGCATTCGCTGGAGCACCCCAGTCATTAAATCTCTGCAGCAGCAATCTCTGGAGCACCCCAGTCATTAAATCTCTGCAGCAGCAATCGCTGGAGCACCCCAGTCATTATATCTCTCCAGCATCAATCTCTGGAACTTTCCACTCACTAAATCTCTCCAGCAGCAACTCTGGAACACACCAATCAGTAAATCTCTGCAGCAGCGATCTCCAGAACACTCCACACAGTAAATCTATCCAGCAGCAATCTCTGCAACACCCCACTCCACAAATCTCTTCAAAATCAATCTCTGGAACACCTCAGTAATTAAATCTCTCCAGCAGATATATCTGGAATGCACCATTCATTAAATCTCTCCAGCAGCAAACTCTGGAATGTCCCACTAGGTAAATCCCTCCAGCAGTCATCTCTGGAATAATCCAACCAGTATATCTCTCCTGAATCAATGTCCTGAATGCTGTACTCAGTAAATCGCACCAGAATCAATCTCTGGAACAACCCACATAGTAAACAACTCAAGAATCAATCTGTACAACAATCCATTCAAAATCGCTCCAGCAGCAAACTCTGGAACACACACACAGTAAATCTCTCCAGAATCAATCTCCAGAACAGTCCATTTGTAAATCTCTACACAATCAATCTCTGGAACACTCCACTCAGTACGGAACTCAAGAATCAATCTCTAGTACACTCCATTCGTGAATCTATCCAGCATTAACCTCTGGAATTCAGCACTCAATTAATCACCTTAGCAGCAATTTTAGGAACACTCCAAACAATAAATCTCTCAAGAATCAAACTCCTGAACACTTCACTCAGGAAATCTCTCCAGAAACAATCTCCAGAAACACTCCACTCACTAAATCTCTCCAGCAGTAATCTCTGGAAAACTCCAATCAGTAAATCTCTCCAGAAACAATCTCCAGAACACTCCACTCAGTGAATCTGTCCAGAATCAATGTCCAGAACACACCACTCAGTAAATCTCTCCAGCAGCAATCTCCAGAACACTCCACACAGTAAATCTATCCAGCAGCAATCTCTGCAACACCCCACTCCATAAATCTCTTCAAAATCAATCTCTGGAACACCTCAGTAATTAAATGTCTCCAGCAGATGTATCTGGAATGCAACACTCATTACATCTCTCCAGCAGCAAACGCTGGAATGTCCCACTAGGAAAATCCCTCCAGCAGTCATCTCTGGAACAATCCAACCAGTATATCTCTCCTGAATCAATGTCTAGAATGCTGCACTCAGTAAATCGCTCCAGAATCAATCTCTGGAACACCCCACATAGTAAACAACTCAAGAATCAATCTGTACAACAATCCATTCGTAAATCACTCCAGCAGCAAACTCTGGAACACGCACTCAGTAAATCTCTCCAGAATCAATCTCCAGAACAGTCCATTTGTAAATCTGTACACAATCAATCTCTGTAATACCCCACTCAGTAAGGAACTCAAGAATCAATCTCTAGTACACTCCATTCGTGAATCTCTCCAGCATTAACCTCTGGAAGTCAGCACTCAATTAATCTCCTTAGCAGCAATCTTAGGAACACTCCACTCAATAAATCTCTCCAGAATCAAACTCCTGAACACTTCACTCCGGAAATCTCTCCAGAATCAATCTCCAGAAACAATCCACTCACTAAATCTCTCCAGCAGAAATCTCTGGAAAACTCCAATCAGTAAATCTCTCCAGAAACCATCTCCAGAACACTCCACTCAGTGAATCTGTCCAGAATCAATGTCCAGAATGCCGCACTAAGTAAATCTCTCCAGAATCAATCTTTGGAACACCCCATTCAGTCAATCTCTCCAGCAGCAAATCTGGAAACCTCCACTCGGTAAATCACTCCAGCAGCAATCTTTGGAACACCCACTCAGTATATCTCTCCACAAACAATCTCCAGAAAATCCAATTTGTAAATCTCCGCACAACCAATCTCTGGAGCACCCCACTCAGTAAGTTACTCAAGAATCAATCTCTAGAACACTCCATTTGTGAATCTCTCCAGCATCAATCTCTGGAACTCAGCACTCAATATATCTCCACAGCAGCAATCTCAGGAACACTCCACTCAATAAATCTCTCCAGAATCAATCTCCTGAACACTTCACTCAGGAAATCTCTCCAGCATCAATCTCCGGAAACACTCCACTCAATAAATCTCTCCAGCAGTAATCTCTGGAAAACTCCAATTAGTAAATCTCTCCAGAACCCATCTCCAGAACACTCCAATCAGTGAATCTGTCCAGAATCAATGTCCATAACACACCACTCAGTAAATCTCTCCAGCAGCAACTCTGGAACACACCAATCAGTAAATCTCTCCAGCAGCAATCTCCAGAACACTCCACACAGTACATCTATCCAGCAACAATCTCTGCAACACCCCACTCCATAAATCTCTTCAAGATCAATCTCTGGAACACCTCAGTAATTAAATCTCTCCAGCAGATGTATCTGGAATGCAACACTCATTACATCTCTCCAGCAGCAAACTCTGGAATGTCCCACTAGGTAAATCCCTCCAGCAGTCATCTCTGGAACAATCCAACCAGTATATCTCTCCTGAATCAATGTCCAGAATGCTGCACTCAGTAAATCGCTCCAGAATCAATCTCTGGAACACCCCACATAGTAAACAACTCAAGAATCAATCTGTACAACAATCCATTCGTAAATCACTCCAGCAGCAAACTCTGGAACACGCACTCAGTAAATCTCTCCAGAATCAATCTCCAGAACAGTCCATTTGTAAATCTCTACCCAATCAATCTCTGGAACACCCCACTCAGTACGGAACTCAAGAATCAATCTCTAGTACACTCCATTCGTGAATCTCTCCAGCATTAACCTCTGGAAGTCAGCACTCAAATAATCTCCTTAGCAGCAATCTCAGGAACATTCCACTCAATAAATCTCTCCAGAATCAAACTCCTGAACACTTCACTCAGGAAATCTCTCCAGAATCAATCTCCAGAAACACTCCACTCACTAAATCTCTCCAGCAGTAATCTCTGGAAAACTCCAATCAGTAAATCTCTCCAGAAACCATCTCCAGAACACTCCACTCAGTGAATCTGTCTAGAATCAATTTTGAGAATGCCGCACTCAGTAAATCTCTCCAGAATCAATTTTTGCAACACCCCATTCAGTCAATCTCTCCAGCAGCAAATCTGGAAACCTCCACTCGGTAAATCACTCCAGCAGCAATCTCTGGAACACCCAGTCAGTAAATCTCTCCACAATCAATCTCCAGAAAATCCCATTTGTAAATCTCTCCAGAATCAATCTCTGGAACACCCTACTCAGTAAATAACTCAAGAATCAATCTCCAGAACCCACCATTCATAAATCTCTCCAGCAGCAATCTCTGGAGCACCCCAGTCATTAAATCTCTCCAGCAGCTATCTCTGGAATGCACCACCCAGTTAGTCTCTCCAGCAGCAATCTCTGAAAGACCACAGTTATTAAACCTCTCCAGCATCAGCATCTGGATCATTCCAATCAGTAAATCAATATCCAGAACACTTCACACAGTAAATCTCCACAGCAGCAATCTCCGGAATGTCCCACCCAGTAAATCTTTCCAGTAGCAATCTCTGGAATGCCTCATTCAATAATTCTCTCCCGAATCAATCTCCAGAATGCCCCACTCAGTAAATCTTCTAAAATCATTCTCTGGATTGCCCCACTCAGTAAATCTCTCCACAATTGATCCCCGGAACACTGCATTAGTAAATCTCTCCAACATCAATCTTTGGAACACTCCACTCAATAAATCCAGCAGCAAATCTGGAACACTCCACTCAGTAAATCTCTCCAGAATCAATCACCAATACACTCCACTCAGTTCATCTCTCCAGCAGCAAACTCTGGTTCATTCCACTCAGTTAATCTCACCAGTATCAATCTCCGCAACATCCCACTCAGTAAACCTGTCCAGCAGCAATCTCAAGAACACTCCACTCAGTTAATCTCTACCGCAGCAATCTCTAGGATGCCCTACTCAGTAAATCTGTCCAGCAGCAATCTCTGGAGTTTCCCACTCAGTAAATCTTTCCAGCAGCAATCTCTGGAATGCGCCACTCAGTAAATCCCTCCAGAATCAATCTCCTGAACACTCCACTCAGTAAATCTCTCCAGCAGCAATCTCCTCGACAAGCCACTGAATAAATTTCTCCAGAAGCACTCACAGGAAACTCCAGTTGGCAAGTATCTCCAGCAGCCGTCTCTGGAACACTCGTGCTCAATAAATCTCTCCAGAATCAATCTCTGGAACACCCCACTCAGTAAATCACTGCAGAATCAATCTCCAGAACACACCATTCATAAATCTCTCCAGCATCAAACTCTGGAACTATCCTCTCACTAAATCTCTCCAGCAGCAACTCTGGAACACACCACTCAGTAAATCTCTCCAGCAGCAATCTCCAGAACACTCCACACAGTAAATCTATCCAACAGCAATCTCTGCAACACCCAACTATGTAAATCTCTTCAAAATAAATCTCTGGAACACCTCAGTAATTAAATCTCTCCAGCAGATATATCTGGAATGCAACACTCATTACATCTCTCCAGCAGCAAACTCTGGAATGTCCCACTAGGTAAATCCCTCCAGCAGTCATCTCTGGAATAATCCAACCAGTATATCTCTCCTGGATCAATGTCCAGAATGCTGCACTCAGTAAATCTCTCCAGAATCAATCTCTGGGACACCCCACATAGCAAACAACTCAAGAATCAATCTGTACAACAATCCATTCGTAAATCACTCCAGCAGCAAAGTCTGGAACATCCACTCAGTAAATCTCTCCAGAATCAATCTCCAGAACACTCCATTTGTAAATCTCTACACAATCAATCTCTGGAACACCCCACTCTGTAAGGAAATCAAGAATCAGTCTCTAGTACACTCCATTCGTGAATCTCTCCAGCATTAACCTCTGGAACTGAGCACTCAATTAATCACCTTAGCAGCAATCTCAGGAACACTCCACTCAATAAATCTCTCCAGAATCAAACTCCTGAACACTTCACTCAGGAACCTCCCCAGAATCAATCTCCAGAAACACTCCACTCACTAAATCTCTCCAGCAGTAATCTCTGGAAAACTCCATTCAGTAAATCTCCCCAGAAACCATCTCCAGAACACTCCACTCAGTGAATCTGTCCAGAATCAATGTCCAGAATGCCGCACTCAGTAAATCTCTCCAGAATCAATCTTTGGAACACCCCATTCAGTCAATCTCTCCAGCAGCAAATCTGGAAACCTCCACTCAGCAAATCATTCCAGCAGCAATCTCTGGAATACCCACTCAGTAAATCTCTCCACAAACAATCTCCAGAAAATCCAATTTGTAAATCTCTGCACAATCAATCTCTGGAGCACCCCACTCAGTAAGGAACTCAAGAATCAATCTCTAGAACACTCCATTTGTGAATCTCACCAGCATCAACCTCTGGAACTCAGCACTCAATAAATCTCCTCAGCAGCAATCTCAGGAACACTCCACTCAATAAATCTTTCCAGAATCAATCTCCTGAACACTTCACTCAGGAAATCTCTCCAGCATCAATCTCCGGAAACACTCCACTCACTAAATCTCTCCTGCAGTAATCTCTGGAAAACTCCAATCAGTAAATCTCTCCAGAAACAATCTCCAGAACACTCCACTCAGTGAATCTGTCCAGAATCAATGTCCAGAACACACCACTCAGTAAATCTCTCCAGCAGCAAAGCTGGAACCCTCCAATCAGTAAATCAATTCAGCCGCATTCGCTGGAGCACCCCAGTCATTAAATCTCTGCAGCAGCAATCTCTGGAGCACCCCAGTCATTAAATCTCTGCAGCAGCAATCGCTGGAGCACCCCAGTCATTATATCTCTCCAGCATCAATCTCTGGAACTTTCCACTCACTAAATCTCTCCAGCAGCAACTCTGGAACACACCAATCAGTAAATCTCTGCAGCAGCGATCTCCAGAACACTCCACACAGTAAATCTATCCAGCAGCAATCTCTGCAACACCCCACTCCACAAATCTCTTCAAAATCAATCTCTGGAACACCTCAGTAATTAAATCTCTCCAGCAGATATATCTGGAATGCACCATTCATTAAATCTCTCCAGCAGCAAACTCTGGAATGTCCCACTAGGTAAATCCCTCCAGCAGTCATCTCTGGAATAATCCAACCAGTATATCTCTCCTGAATCAATGTCCTGAATGCTGCACTCAGTAAATCGCACCAGAATCAATCTCTGGAACAACCCACATAGTAAACAACTCAAGAATCAATCTGTACAACAATCCATTCAAAATCGCTCCAGCAGCAAACTCTGGAACACACACACAGTAAATCTCTCCAGAATCAATCTCCAGAACAGTCCATTTGTAAATCTCTACACAATCAATCTCTGGAACACTCCACTCAGTACGGAACTCAAGAATCAATCTCTAGTACACTCCATTCGTGAATCTATCCAGCATTAACCTCTGGAATTCAGCACTCAATTAATCACCTTAGCAGCAATTTTAGGAACACTCCAAACAATAAATCTCTCAAGAATCAAACTCCTGAACACTTCACTCAGGAAATCTCTCCAGAAACAATCTCCAGAAACACTCCACTCACTAAATCTCTCCAGCAGTAATCTCTGGAAAACTCCAATCAGTAAATCTCTCCAGAAACAATCTCCAGAACACTCCACTCAGTGAATCTGTCCAGAATCAATGTCCAGAACACACCACTCAGTAAATCTCTCCAGCAGCAATCTCCAGAACACTCCACACAGTAAATCTATCCAGCAGCAATCTCTGCAACACCCCACTCCATAAATCTCTTCAAAATCAATCTCTGGAACACCTCAGTAATTAAATGTCTCCAGCAGATGTATCTGGAATGCAACACTCATTACATCTCTCCAGCAGCAAACGCTGGAATGTCCCACTAGGAAAATCCCTCCAGCAGTCATCTCTGGAACAATCCAACCAGTATATCTCTCCTGAATCAATGTCTAGAATGCTGCACTCAGTAAATCGCTCCAGAATCAATCTCTGGAACACCCCACATAGTAAACAACTCAAGAATCAATCTGTACAACAATCCATTCGTAAATCACTCCAGCAGCAAACTCTGGAACACGCACTCAGTAAATCTCTCCAGAATCAATCTCCAGAACAGTCCATTTGTAAATCTGTACACAATCAATCTCTGTAATACCCCACTCAGTAAGGAACTCAAGAATCAATCTCTAGTACACTCCATTCGTGAATCTCTCCAGCATTAACCTCTGGAAGTCAGCACTCAATTAATCTCCTTAGCAGCAATCTTAGGAACACTCCACTCAATAAATCTCTCCAGAATCAAACTCCTGAACACTTCACTCCGGAAATCTCTCCAGAATCAATCTCCAGAAACAATCCACTCACTAAATCTCTCCAGCAGAAATCTCTGGAAAACTCCAATCAGTAAATCTCTCCAGAAACCATCTCCAGAACACTCCACTCAGTGAATCTGTCCAGAATCAATGTCCAGAATGCCGCACTAAGTAAATCTCTCCAGAATCAATCTTTGGAACACCCCATTCAGTCAATCTCTCCAGCAGCAAATCTGGAAACCTCCACTCGGTAAATCACTCCAGCAGCAATCTTTGGAACACCCACTCAGTATATCTCTCCACAAACAATCTCCAGAAAATCCAATTTGTAAATCTCCGCACAACCAATCTCTGGAGCACCCCACTCAGTAAGTTACTCAAGAATCAATCTCTAGAACACTCCATTTGTGAATCTCTCCAGCATCAATCTCTGGAACTCAGCACTCAATATATCTCCACAGCAGCAATCTCAGGAACACTCCACTCAATAAATCTCTCCAGAATCAATCTCCTGAACACTTCACTCAGGAAATCTCTCCAGCATCAATCTCCGGAAACACTCCACTCAATAAATCTCTCCAGCAGTAATCTCTGGAAAACTCCAATTAGTAAATCTCTCCAGAACCCATCTCCAGAACACTCCAATCAGTGAATCTGTCCAGAATCAATGTCCATAACACACCACTCAGTAAATCTCTCCAGCAGCAACTCTGGAACACACCAATCAGTAAATCTCTCCAGCAGCAATCTCCAGAACACTCCACACAGTACATCTATCCAGCAACAATCTCTGCAACACCCCACTCCATAAATCTCTTCAAGATCAATCTCTGGAACACCTCAGTAATTAAATCTCTCCAGCAGATGTATCTGGAATGCAACACTCATTACATCTCTCCAGCAGCAAACTCTGGAATGTCCCACTAGGTAAATCCCTCCAGCAGTCATCTCTGGAACAATCCAACCAGTATATCTCTCCTGAATCAATGTCCAGAATGCTGCACTCAGTAAATCGCTCCAGAATCAATCTCTGGAACACCCCACATAGTAAACAACTCAAGAATCAATCTGTACAACAATCCATTCGTAAATCACTCCAGCAGCAAACTCTGGAACACGCACTCAGTAAATCTCTCCAGAATCAATCTCCAGAACAGTCCATTTGTAAATCTCTACCCAATCAATCTCTGGAACACCCCACTCAGTACGGAACTCAAGAATCAATCTCTAGTACACTCCATTCGTGAATCTCTCCAGCATTAACCTCTGGAAGTCAGCACTCAAATAATCTCCTTAGCAGCAATCTCAGGAACATTCCACTCAATAAATCTCTCCAGAATCAAACTCCTGAACACTTCACTCAGGAAATCTCTCCAGAATCAATCTCCAGAAACACTCCACTCACTAAATCTCTCCAGCAGTAATCTCTGGAAAACTCCAATCAGTAAATCTCTCCAGAAACCATCTCCAGAACACTCCACTCAGTGAATCTGTCTAGAATCAATTTTGAGAATGCCGCACTCAGTAAATCTCTCCAGAATCAATTTTTGCAACACCCCATTCAGTCAATCTCTCCAGCAGCAAATCTGGAAACCTCCACTCGGTAAATCACTCCAGCAGCAATCTCTGGAACACCCAGTCAGTAAATCTCTCCACAATCAATCTCCAGAAAATCCCATTTGTAAATCTCTCCAGAATCAATCTCTGGAACACCCTACTCAGTAAATAACTCAAGAATCAATCTCCAGAACCCACCATTCATAAATCTCTCCAGCAGCAATCTCTGGAGCACCCCAGTCATTAAATCTCTCCAGCAGCTATCTCTGGAATGCACCACCCAGTTAGTCTCTCCAGCAGCAATCTCTGAAAGACCCCAGTTATTAAACCTCTCCAGCATCAGCATCTGGATCATTCCAATCAGTAAATCAATATCCAGAACACTTCACACAGTAAATCTCCACAGCAGCAATCTCCGGAATGTCCCACCCAGTAAATCTTTCCAGTAGCAATCTCTGGAATGCCTCATTCAATAATTCTCTCCCGAATCAATCTCCAGAATGCCCCACTCAGTAAATCTTCTAAAATCATTCTCTGGATTGCCCCACTCAGTAAATCTCTCCACAATTGATCCCCGGAACACTGCATTAGTAAATCTCTCCAACATCAATCTTTGGAACACTCCACTCAATAAATCCAGCAGCAAATCTGGAACACTCCACTCAGTAAATCTCTCCAGAATCAATCACCAATACACTCCACTCAGTTCATCTCTCCAGCAGCAAACTCTGGTTCATTCCACTCAGTTAATCTCACCAGTATCAATCTCCGCAACATCCCACTCAGTAAACCTGTCCAGCAGCAATCTCAAGAACACTCCACTCAGTTAATCTCTACCGCAGCAATCTCTAGGATGCCCTACTCAGTAAATCTGTCCAGCAGCAATCTCTGGAGTTTCCCACTCAGTAAATCTTTCCAGCAGCAATCTCTGGAATGCGCCACTCAGTAAATCCCTCCAGAATCAATCTCCTGAACACTCCACTCAGTAAATCTCTCCAGCAGCAATCTCCTCGACAAGCCACTGAATAAATTTCTCCAGAAGCACTCACAGGAAACTCCAGTTGGCAAGTATCTCCAGCAGCCGTCTCTGGAACACTCGTGCTCAATAAATCTCTCCAGAATCAATCTCTGGAACACCCCACTCAGTAAATCACTGCAGAATCAATCTCCAGAACACACCATTCATAAATCTCTCCAGCATCAAACTCTGGAACTATCCTCTCACTAAATCTCTCCAGCAGCAACTCTGGAACACACCACTCAGTAAATCTCTCCAGCAGCAATCTCCAGAACACTCCACACAGTAAATCTATCCAACAGCAATCTCTGCAACACCCAACTATGTAAATCTCTTCAAAATAAATCTCTGGAACACCTCAGTAATTAAATCTCTCCAGCAGATATATCTGGAATGCAACACTCATTACATCTCTCCAGCAGCAAACTCTGGAATGTCCCACTAGGTAAATCCCTCCAGCAGTCATCTCTGGAATAATCCAACCAGTATATCTCTCCTGGATCAATGTCCAGAATGCTGCACTCAGTAAATCTCTCCAGAATCAATCTCTGGGACACCCCACATAGCAAACAACTCAAGAATCAATCTGTACAACAATCCATTCGTAAATCACTCCAGCAGCAAAATCTGGAACATCCACTCAGTAAATCTCTCCAGAATCAATCTCCAGAACACTCCATTTGTAAATCTCTACACAATCAATCTCTGGAACACCCCACTCTGTAAGGAACTCAAGAATCAATCTCTAGTACACTCCATTCGTGAATCTCTCCAGCATTAACCTCTGGAATTCAGCACTCAATTAATCACCTTAGCAGCAATCTCAGGAACACTCCACTCAATAAATCTCTCCAGAATCAAACTCCTGAACACTTCACTCAGGAACCTCTCCAGAATCAATCTCCAGAAACACTCCACTCACTAAATCTCTCCAGCAGTAATCTCTGGAAAACTCCATTCAGTAAATCTCCCCAGAAACCATCTCCAGAACACTCCACTCAGTGAATCTGTCCAGAATCAATGTCCAGAATGCCACACTCAGTAAATCTCTCCAGAATCAATCTTTGGAACACCCCATTCAGTCAATCTCTCCAGCAGCAAATCTGGAAACCTCCACTCAGCAAATCATTCCAGCAGCAATCTCTGGAATACCCACTCAGTAAATCTCTCCACAATCAATCTCCAGAAAATCCAATTTGTAAATCTCTGCACAATCAATCTCTGGAGCACCCCACTCAGTAAGGAACTCAAGAATCAATCTCTAGAACACTCCATTTGTGAATCTCACCAGCATCAACCTCTGGAACTCAGCACTCAATAAATCTCCTCAGCAGCAATCTCAGGAACACTCCACTCAATAAATCTTTCCAGAATCAATCTCCTGAACACTTCACTCAGGAAATCTCTCCAGCATCAATCTCCGGAAACACTCCACTCACTAAATCTCTCCTGCAGTAATCTCTGGAAAACTCCAATCAGTAAATCTCTCCAGAAACAATCTCCAGAACACTCCACTCAGTGAATCTGTCCAGAATCAATGTCCAGAACACACCACTCAGTAAATCTCTCCAGCAGCAAAGCTGGAACCCTCCAATCAGTAAATCAATTCAGCCGCATTCGCTGGAGCACCCCAGTAATTAAATCTCTGCAGCAGCAATCTCTGGAGCACCCCAGTCATTAAATCTCTGCAGCAGCAATCGCTGGAGCACCCCAGTCATTATATCTCTCCAGCATCAATCTCTGGAACTTTCCACTCACTAGATCTCTCCAGCAGCAACTCTGGAACACACCAATCAGTAAATCTCTGCAGCAGCGATCTCCAGAACACTCCACACAGTAAATCTATCCAACAGCAATCTCTGCAACACCCCACTCCATAAATCTCTTCAAAATCAATCTCTGGAACACCTCAGTAATTAAATCTCTCCAGCAGATGTATCTGGAATGCAACACTCATTACATCTCTCCAGCAGCAAACTCTGGAATGTCCCACTAGGTAACTCCCTCCAGCAGTCATCTCTGGAACAATCCAATCAGTATATCTCTCCTGAATCAATGTCCTGAATGCTGCACTCAGTAAATCGCACCAGAATCAATCTCTGGAACAACCCACATAGTAAACAACTCAAGAATCAATCTGTACAACAATCCATTCAAAATCGCTCCAGCAGCAAACTCTGGAACACACACACAGTAAATCTCTCCAGAATCAATCTCCAGAACAGTCCATTTGTAAATCTCTACCCAATCAATCTCTGGAACACCCCACTCAGTACGGAACTCAAGAATCAATCTCTAGTACACTCCATTCGTGAATCTATCCAGCATTAACCTCTGGAATTCAGCACTCAATTAATCACCTTAGCAGCAATCTTAGGAACACTCCAAACAATAAATCTCTCCAGAATCAAACTCCTGAACACTTCACTCCGGAAATCTCTCCAGAAACAATCTCCAGAAACACTCCACTCACTAAATCTCTCCAGCAGTAATCTCTGGAAAACTCCAATCAGTAAATCTCTCCAGAAACCATCTCCAGCATACTCCACTCAGTGAATCTGTCCAGAATCAATGTCCAGAATGCCGCACTCAGTAAATCTCTCCAGAATCAATCTTTGGAACACCCCATTCAGTCAATCTCTCCAGCAGCAAATCTGGAAACCTCCACTCGGTAAATCACTCCAGCAGCAATCTCTGGAATACCCACTCAGTAAATCTCTCCACAATCAATCTCCAGAAAATCCAATTTGTAAATCTCTGCACAATCAATCTCTGGAGCACCCCACTCAGTAAGGAACTCAAGAATCAATCTCTAGAACACTCCATTCGTGAATCTCACCAGCATCAACCTCTGGAACTCAGCACTCAATAAATCTCCTCAGCAGCAATCTCAGGAACACTCCACTCAATAAATCTTTCCAGAATCAATCTCCTGAACACTTCACTCAGGAAATCTCTCCAGCATCAATCTCCGGAAACACTCCACTCACTAAATCTCTCCAGCAGTAATCTCTGGAAAACTCCAATCAGTAAATCTCTCCAGAAACAATCTCCAGAACACTCCACTCAGTGAATCTGTCCAGAATCAATGTCCAGAACACACCACTCAGTAAATCTCTCCAGCAGCAAAGCTGGAACCCTCCAATCAGTAAATCAATTCAGCCGCATTCGCTGGAGCACCCCAGTCATTAAATCTCTGCAGCAGCAATCTCTGGAGCACCCCAGTCATTAAATCTCTGCAGCAGCAATCGCTGGAGCACCCCAGTCATTATATCTCTCCAGCATCAATCTCTGGAACTTTCCACTCACTAAATCTCTCCAGCAGCAACTCTGGAACACACCAATCAGTAAATCTCTGCAGCAGCGATCTCCAGAACACTCCACACAGTAAATCTATCCAGCAGCAATCTCTGCAACACCCCACTCCATAAATCTCTTCAAAATCAATCTCTGGAACACCTCAGTAATTAAATCTCTCCAGCAGATGTATCTGGAATGCAACACTCATTACATCTCTCCAGCAGCAAACTCTGGAATGTCCCACTAGGTAAATCCCGCCAGCAGTCATCTCTGGAACAATCCAACCAGTATATCTCTCCTGAATCAATGTCCTGAATGCTGCACTCAGTAAATCGCACCAGAATCAATCTCTGGAACAACCCACATAGTAAACAACTCAAGAATCAATCTGTACAACAATCCATTCAAAATCGCTCCAGAAGCAAACTCCGGAACACACACACAGTAAATCTCTCCAGAATCAATCTCCAGAACAGTCCATTTGTAAATTTCTACACAATCAATCTCTGGAACACTCCACTCAGTACGGAACTCAAGAATCAATCTCTAGTACACTCCATTCGTTAATCTATCCAGCATTAACCTCTGGAATTCAGCACTCAATTAATCACCTTAGCAGCAATCTCAGGAACACTCCACTCAATAAATCTCTCCAGAATCAAACTCCTGAACACTTCACTCAGGAAATCTCTCCAGAAACAATCTCCAGAAACACTCCACTCACTAAATCGCTCCAGCAGTAATATCTGGAAAACTCCAATCAGTAAATCTCTCCAGAAACCATCTCCAGCATACTCCACTCAGTGAATCTGAACAGAATCAATGTCCAGAATGCCGCACTCAGTAAATCTCTCCAGAATCAATCTTTGGAACATCCCATTCAGTCAATCTCTCCAGCAGCAAATCTGGAAACCTCCACTCAGTAAATCACTCCAGCAGCAATCTCTGGAATACCCACTCAGTAAATCTCTCCACAATCAATCTCCAGAAAATCCAATTTGTAAATCTCTGCACAATCAATCTCTGGAGCACCCCACTCAGTAAGGAACTCAAGAATCAATCTCTAGAACACTCCATTCGTGAATCTCACCAGCATCAACCTCTGGAACTCAGCACTCAATAAATCTCCTCAGCAGCAATCTCAGGAACACTCCACTCAATAAATCTTTCCAGAATCAATCTCCTGAACACTTCACTCAGGAAATCTCTCCAGCATCAATCTCCGGAAACACTCCACTCACTAAATCTCTCCAGCAGTAATCTCTGGAAAACTCCAATCAGTAAATCTCTCCAGAAACAATCTCCAGAACACTCCACTCAGTGAATCTGTCCAGAATCAATGTCCAGAACACACCACTCAGTAAATCTCTCCAGCAGCAAAGCTGGAACCCTCCAATCAGTAAATCAATTCAGCCGCATTCGCTGGAGCACCCCAGTCATTAAATCTCTGCAGCAGCAATCTCTGGAGCACCCCAGTCATTAAATCTCTGCAGCAGCAATCGCTGGAGCACCCCAGTCATTATATCTCTCCAGCATCAATCTCTGGAACTTTCCACTCACTAAATCTCTCCAGCAGCAACTCTGGAACACACCAATCAGTAAATCTCTGCAGCAGCGATCTCCAGAACACTCCACACAGTAAATCTATCCAGCAGCAATCTCTGCAACACCCCACTCCATAAATCTCTTCAAAATCAATCTCTGGAACACCTCAGTAATTAAATCTCTCCAGCAGATGTATCTGGAATGCAACACTCATTACATCTCTCCAGCAGCAAACGCTGGAATGTCCCACTAGGTAAATCCCTTCAGCAGTCATCTCTGGAACAATCCAACCAGTATATCTCTCCTGAATCAATGTCCTGAATGCTGCACTCAGTAAATCGCACCAGAATCAATCTCTGGAACAACCCACATAGTAAACAACTCAAGAATCAATCTGTACAACAATCCATTCAAAATCGCTCCAGAAGCAAACTCCGGAACACACACACAGTAAATCTCTCCAGAATCAATCTCCAGAACAGTCCATTTGTAAATCTCTACACAATCAATCTCTGGAACACTCCACTCAGTACGGAACTCAAGAATCAATCTCTAGTACACTCCATTCGTTAATCTATCCAGCATTAACCTCTGGAATTCAGCACTCAATTAATCACCTTAGCAGCAATCTCAGGAACACTCCACTCAATAAATCTCTCCAGAATCAAACTCCTGAACACTTCACTCAGGAAATCTCTCCAGAAACAATCTCCAGAAACACTCCACTCACTAAATCGCTCCAGCAGTAATATCTGGAAAACTCCAATCAGTAAATCTCTCCAGAAACCATCTCCAGCATACTCCACTCAGTGAATCTGAACAGAATCAATGTCCAGAATGCCGCACTCAGTAAATCTCCCCAGAATCAATCTTTGGAACATCCCATTCAGTCAATCTCTCCAGCAGCAAATCTGGAAACCTCCACTCAGTAAATCACTCCAGCAGCAATCTCTGGAATACCCACTCAGTAAATCTCTCCACAATCAATCTCCAGAAAATCCAATTTGTAAATCTCTGCACAATCAATCTCTGGAGCACCCCACTCAGTAAGGAACTCAAGAATCAATCTCTAGAACACTCCATTCGTGTATCTCACCAGCATCAACCTCTGGAACTCAGCACTCAATAAATCTCCTCAGCAGCAATCTCAGGAACACTCCACTCAATAAATCTTTCCAGAATCAATCTCCTGAACACTTCACTCAGGAAATCTCTCCAGCATCAATCTCCGGAAACACTCCACTCACTAAATCTCTCCAGCAGTAATCTCTGGAAAACTCCAATCAGTAAATCTCTCCAGAAACAATCTCCAGAACACTCCACTCAGTGAATCTGTCCAGAATCAATGTCCAGAACACACCACTCAGTAAATCTCTCCAGCAGCAAAGCTGGAACCCTCCAATCAGTAAATCAATTCAGCCGCATTCGCTGGAGCACCCCAGTCATTAAATCTCTGCAGCAGCAATCTCTGGTGCACCCCAGTCATTAAATCTCTGCAGCAGCAATCGCTGGAGCACCCCAGTCATTATATCTCTCCAGCATCAATCTCTGGAACTTTCCACTCACTAAATCTCTCCAGCAGCAACTCTGGAACACACCAATCAGTAAATCTCTGCAGCAGCGATCTCCAGAACACTCCACACAGTAAATCTATCCAGCAGCAATCTCTGCAACACCCCACTCCATAAATCTCTTCAAAATCAATCTCTGGAACACCTCAGTAATTAAATCTCTCCAGCAGATGTATCTGGAATGCAACACTCATTACATCTCTCCAGCAGCAAACTCTGGAATGTCCCACTAGGTAAATCCCGCCAGCAGTCATCTCTGGAACAATCCAACCAGTATATCTCTCCTGAATCAATGTCCTGAATGCTGCACTCAGTAAATCGCACCAGAATCAATCTCTGGAACAACCCACATAGTAAACAACTCAAGAATCAATCTGTACAACAATCCATTCGTAAATCACTCCAGCAGCAAACTCTGGAACACGCACTCAGTAAATCTCTCCAGAATCAATCTCCAGAACAGTCCATTTGTAAATCTCTACCCAATCAATCTCTGGAACACCCCACTCAGTACGGAACTCAAGAATCAATCTCTAGTACACTCCATTCGTGAATCTCTCCAGCATTAACCTCTGGAAGTCAGCACTCAAATAATCTCCTTAGCAGCAATCTCAGGAACACTCCAAACAATAAATCTCTCCAGAATCAAACTCCTGAACACTTCACTCAGGAAATCTCTCCAAAAACAATCTCCAGAAACACTCCACTCACTAAATCGCTCCAGCAGTAATATCTGGAAAACTCCAATCAGTAAATCTCTCCAGAAACCATCTCCAGCATACTCCACTCAGTGAATCTGAACAGAATCAATGTCCAGAATGCCGCACTCAGTAAATCTCTCCAGAATCAATCTTTGGAACATCCCATTCAGTCAATCTCTCCAGCAGCAAATCTGGAAACCTCCACTCAGTAAATCACTCCAGCAGCAATCTCTGGAATACCCACTCAGTAAATCTCTCCACAATCAATCTCCAGAAAATCCAATTTGTAAATCTCTGCACAATCAATCTCTGGAGCACCCCACTCAGTAAGGAACTCAAGAATCAATCTCTAGAACACTCCATTCGTGAATCTCACCAGCATCAACCTCTGGAACTCAGCACTCAATAAATCTCCTCAGCAGCAATCTCAGGAACACTCCACTCAATAAATCTTTCCAGAATCAATCTCCTGAACACTTCACTCAGGAAATCTCTCCAGCATCAATCTCCGGAAACACTCCACTCACTAAATCTCTCCAGCAGTAATCTCTGGAAAACTCCAATCAGTAAATCTCTCCAGAAACAATCTCCAGAACACTCCACTCAGTGAATCTGTCCAGAATCAATGTCCAGAACACACCACTCAGTAAATCTCTCCAGCAGCAAAGCTGGAACCCTCCAATCAGTAAATCAATTCAGCCGCATTCGCTGGAGCACCCCAGTCATTAAATCTCTGCAGCAGCAATCTCTGGAGCACCCCAGTCATTAAATCTCTGCAGCAGCAATCGCTGGAGCACCCCAGTCATTATATCTCTCCAGCATCAATCTCTGGAACTTTCCACTCACTAAATCTCTCCAGCAGCAACTCTGGAACACACCAATCAGTAAATCTCTGCAGCAGCGATCTCCAGAACACTCCACACAGTAAATCTATCCAGCAGCAATCTCTGCAACACCCCACTCCATAAATCTCTTCAAAATCAATCTCTGGAACACCTCAGTAATTAAATCTCTCCAGCAGATGTATCTGGAATGCAACACTCATTACATCTCTCCAGCAGCAAACTCTGGAATGTCCCACTAGGTAAATCCCGCCAGCAGTCATCTCTGGAACAATCCAACCAGTATATCTCTCCTGAATCAATGTCCTGAATGCTGCACTCAGTAAATCGCACCAGAATCAATCTCTGGAACAACCCACATAGTAAACAACTCAAGAATCAATCTGTACAACAATCCATTCGTAAATCACTCCAGCAGCAAACTCTGGAACACGCACTCAGTAAATCTCTCCAGAATCAATCTCCAGAACAGTCCATTTGTAAATCTGTACACAATCAATCTCTGGAACACCCCACTCAGTAAGGAACTCAAGAATCAATCTCTAGTACACTCCATTCGTGAATCTATCCAGCATTAACCTCTGGACCTCAGCACTCAATTAATCACCTTATCAGCAATCTCAGGAACACTCCAAACAATAAATCTCTCCAGAATCAAATTCCTGAACACTTCACTCAGGAAATCTCTCCAGAATCAATCTCCAGAAACATTCCACTCACTAAATCTTTCCAGCAGTAATCTCTGGAAAACTCCAATCTGTAAATCTCTCCAGAAACCATCTGCAGAACACTCCACTCAGTGAATCTGTCCAGAATCAATTTTGAGAATGCCGCACTCAGTAAATCTCTCCAGAATAAATCTTTGGAACACCCCATTCAGTCAATCTCTCCAGCAGCAAATCTGGAAACTTCCACTCAGTAAATCACTCCAGCAGCAATCTCTGGAACGCCCACTCAGTAAATCTCTCCACAATCAATCTCCAGAAAATCCAATTTTTAAATCTCTCCACAATCAATCTCTGGAACACCACACTCAGTAAGTTACTCAAGAATCAATCTCTAGAACACTCCATTTGTGAATCGCTCCAGCATCAATCTCTAGAACTCAGCACTCAATATATCTCCTCAGCAGCAATCTCAGGAACACTCCACTCAGTAAATCTCTCCAGCAGCAATCTCCTCCACAAGCCACTCAATAAATTTCTCCAAAAGCACTCACAGGAAACTTCAGTGGGCAAGTATCTCCAGCAGCCGTCTCTGGAACACTCGTGCTCAATAAATCTCTCCAGAATCAATCTCTGGAATACCCCACTCAGTAAATCTCTGCAGAATTCATAAATTCATAAACATCATTCATAAATCTCTCCAGCATCAAACTATCCTCTCACTCAATCTCTCCAGCAGCAACTCTGGAACACACCACTCAGTAAATCTCTCCAGCTGCAATCTCCAGAGAACTCCACACAGTAAATCTCTCCAGCTGCAATCTCTGCAACACCCCACTATGTAAATCTCTTCAGCATCAATCTCTGGAACAGCCCAGTAATTAAATCTCTCCAGCAGATATATCTGGAATGCCCCACTCATTAAATCTCTCCAGCAGCAAACTCTTGAATGTCCCACTAGGTAATTCCCTCCAGCAGCCATCTCTGGAACACTCAAACCAGTATATATCTCCTGAATCAATGTCCAGAATGCTGCACTCAGTAAACTGCTCCAGAATCAATCTCTGGAACACCCCACATAGTAAGCAATTCAAGAATTAAACTGTCCAACAATCCATTCGTAAATCACTCCAGCAGCAATGTCTGGTACACTCCACTCAATAAATCGCTCCAGAATCAATCTCTGCAACATCCCACTCATTTAACCTGTCCAGCAGCAATCTCAAGAACACTCGACTCAGTTAATCTCTACCGCAGCAATCTCTAGGATGCCCTACTCAGTAAGTCTCTCCAGCAGCAATCTCTGGAACACACCAATCAGTAAATCTCTCCAGCTGCAATCTCCAGAACACTCCACAAAGTAAATCTCTTCAGCATCAATCTCTGGAACACCCCAGTAATTAAATCTCTCAAGCAGATACATCTGGAATGCCCCACTCATTAAATCTCTCCAGCAGCAATCTCTGGAATGTCCCACTAGGAAAATCACTCCAGCAGCCATCTCTGGAACTCTCCAACCAGTATATCTCTCCTGGATCAATGTCTAGAATGCTGCACTCAGTAAATCACTCCAGAATCAAACTCTGGAACACCCCACATAGTAAACAACTCAAGAATCAATCTGTAGAACAATCCATTTGTAAAGCTCTCCAGCATCAACCTCCAGAAACACTCCACTCACTAAATCTCTCCAGCAGCAATCTCTGGAAAACTCCAATCAGTAAATCTCTCCAGAATCAATCTCCAGAACACTCCTCTGAGTGAATCTGTCCAGAATCAATGTCCAGAACACACCACTCAGTAAATCTCTCCAGCAGCAAATCTGGAACGTTCCAATCAGTAAATCACTTCAGCAGCAATCACTGCAGCACCTCAGTCATTAAACCTCTGCAGCAGCAATCGCTGGAGCACCCCAGTCAATAAATCTCTCGAGCATCAATCTATGGAACTCTCCACTCACTAAATCTCTCCAGCAGCAATCTCTGCAACACCCCACTCCATAAATCTCTTCAAAATCAATCTCTGGAATACCTCAGTAATTAAATCTCTCCAGCAGATATACCTGGAATGCACCACTCATTAAATCTCTCCAGCAGCAAACTCTTGAATGTCCCATTAGGTAACTCCCTCCAGCAGCCATCTCTGGAACACTAAAACCAGTATATCTCTCCTGAATCAATGTGCAGAATGCTGCACTCAGTAAATCACTCCAGAATCAATCTCTGGAACACCCAGCATAATAAACAATTCAAGAATTAATCTGTCCAACAATCCATTCGTAAATCACTCCAGCAGCAATCTCCGGTACACTCCACTCAGTAAATCTCTCCAGAATCAATCTCTGGAACACCCCACATAGTAAACAACTCAAGAATCAATCTGTAGAACAATCCATTTGCAAATCTCTCTAGCATCCATCTCCAGAAACACTCCACTTACTTAATCTTTCCAGCAGCTATCTCTGGGAAACTCCAATCAGTAAATCGCTCCTGAAACAATCTCCAGAATACACCATTCAGAGAAACTGTCCAGAATCAATGTCCAGAAAAGGCCACTCAGTACATCTCTCCAGCAGCAAATCAGGAACCCGCCAACCAGTAAATCACTTCAGCAGCAATCTCTGGAGCACCCCTGTCATTAAATCTCTGCAGCAGCAATCCCTGGAGCACCCCAGTCATTAAAGATCTGCAGCAGCAATCTCAGGAGCAGCCCAGTCATTAAATCTCTCCACCATCAATCTCTGGAAGTCTCTACTCACTAAATCTCTCCAGCAGCAACTCTGGAACACACCAATCAGTAAATCACTCCAGCATCAATCTCCAGAACACTCCACACAGTAAATCTCTCCAGCAGCAATCTCTGCAACACCCCACTCCATAAATGTCTTCAAAATCAATCCCTGGAACACCTCAGTAATTAAATCTCTCCAGCAGATATATCTGGAATGCACCATTCATTAAATCTCTCCAGCAGCAAAATCCAGAATGTCCCACTAGGTAAATTCCTCCAGCAGCCATCTCTGGAACAATCCAACCAGTATGTCTCTCCTGAATCAATGTCCAGAATGCTGCACTCAGTAAATCGCTCCAGAATCAATCTCTGGAACACCCCACATAGTAAACAACACAAGAATCAATCTGTACAACAATCCATTCGTAAATCACTCCAGCAGCAAACTCTGGAACACGCAATCAGTAAATCTCTCCAGAATCAATCTCCAGAACACTCCATTTGTAAATCTCTACACAATCAATCTCTGGAACACCCCACTCAGTAAGTAACTCAAGAATCAATCTCTAGAACACTCCATTCGTGAATCTCTCCAGCATCAACCTCTGGAACGCAGCACTCAGTAAATCTCCTCAGCAGCAATCTCAGGAACACTCCACTCTATAAATCTCTCCAGAATCAATCTCCTGAACACTTCACTCAGGAAATCTCTCCAACATCAATCTCCAGAAAAACTCCACACACTAAATCTCTCCAGCAGTAATCTCTGGAAAACTTCAATCAGTAGATCTCTCCAGAATCAATCTCCTGAACACTTCACTCGGGAAATCTCTCCACCATCAATCTCCAGAAACACTCCACTCACTAAATCACTCCAGCAGTAATCTCTGGAAAACTCCAATCAGTAAATCTCTCCAGAAACAATCTCCAGAACAATCCACTCAGTGAATCTGTCCAGAATCAATGTTGAGAATGCCGCACTCAGTAAATCTCTCCAGAATCAATTTTTGCAATACCCCATTCAGTCAATCTCTCCAGCAGCAAAGTTGGAAACCTCCACTCAGTAAATGATTCCAGCAGCAATCTCTGGAACACCCACTCAGTAAATCTCTCCACAATCAATCTCCAGAAAATCCTATTTGTAAATCACTCCAGAATTAAGCTCTGGAACACCCCACTCAGTAAATAATTCAAGAATCAATCTCCACAACCTAACATTCATAAATCTCTCCAGCAGCAATCTCTGGAATGTCCCACCCAGTAAATCTTTCCAGTAGCAATCTGTGGAATGCCTCGTTCAATAAATCTCTCCCGAATCAATCTCCAGAATGCCCCACTCAGTAAATCTTCTAAAATCATTCTCTGGATTGCCCCACTCAGTAAATCCCTCCACAATTGATCCCCGGAACACTGCGTTAGTAAATCTCTCCAACATCAATCTCTGGAACACTCCACTCAATAAATCCAGCAGCAAATCTGGAACACTCCACTCAGTAAATCTCTCCAGAATCAATCGCCAATACACTCCACTCAGTTCATCTCTCCAGCAGCAATCTCCAGTACACTCCACTCAATAAATCTCTCCAGAGTCAATTTCCGCAACATCCCACTCAGTAAACCAGTCCAGCAGCAATCTCAAGAACACTCCACTCAGTTAATCTCTACCGCAGCAATCTCGAGGATGCCCTACTCAGTAAATCTGTCCAGCACCAATCTCTGGAGTTTCCCACTCAGTAAATCATTCCAGCAGCAATCTCTGGAATGCACCGCTCAGTAAATCCTTCCAGAATCAATCTCCTGAACACTCCACTCAGCAAATCTCTCCAGATTCAATTACCAAAACACTACACTCAGTTCATCTCTCCAGCAGCAGTCTCCGGGACACTCCACTCAATAAATCACTCCTGAATCAATCTCCGCAACATCTCACTCAGTAAACCAGTCCAGCAGCAATCTCCAGAACACTCCACTCAGTTAATCTCTACTGCAGCAATCTCGAGGATGCCCTACTCAGTAAATCTGTCCAGCACCAATCTCTGGAGTTACCCACTCAGTAGATCTTTCCAGAAGCAATCTCTGGAATGTGCCGCTCAGTAAATCCCTCCAGAATCAGTCTCCTGAACACTCCACTCAGTAAATCTCTCCAGAATCAATCTCTGGAACACCCTACTCAGTAAATAACTCAAGAATCAATCTCCAGAACCCACCATTCATAAATCTCTCTGGCAGCAATCTCTGGAGCACCCCAGTCATTAAATCTCTCCAGCAGCTATATCTGGAATGCCCCACTCATTAAATCTCTCCAGCAGCAATCTCTGGAATGTCCCACTAGGTAAATGCCTCCACAAGCCATCTCTGGAATACTCTGCTCAATAAATCTCTGCAGAATCAATCTCCAGAACACACCATTCATAAATCTCTCCAGCATCAATCTCTGGAACTATCCACTCACTAAATTTCTCCAGCAGCAACTCTGGAACACAGCACTCAGTAAATCTCTCTAGCTGCAATCTCCAGAACACACCACACAGTAAATCTCTCCAGCATCAACGTCTGGAACTCAGCACTCAATTAATCTCCTCAGCAGCAATCTCAGGAACACTCCACTCAACAAATCTCTCCAGAATCAATCTCCTGAACACTTCACTCAGGAAATCTCTCCAGAATCAATCTCCGGAAACACTCCACTCACTAAATCTCTGCAGCAGTAATCTCTGGAAAACTCCAATCAGTAAATCTCCCCAGAAACCATCTCCAGAACACTCCACTCAGTGAATCTGCCCAGAATCAATGTCCAGAATGCCGCACTCAGTAAATCTCTCCAGAATCAATCTTTGGAACACCCCATTCAGTCAATCTATCCAGCAGCAAAGCTGGAAACCCTCACTCAGTAAATCACTCCAGCAGCAATCTGCGGAACACCCACTCAGTAAATCTCTCCACAATCAATCTCCAGAAAATGCCATTTGTAAATCTCTCCGGAATCAATCTCTGGAACACGCTACTCTGTAAAAACTCAAGAATCAATCTCCAGAACCCACCATTCATAAATCTCTCTGGCAGCAATCTCTGGAGCACCCCAGTCATTAAATCTCTCCAGCAGCTATATCTGGAATGCCCCACTCATTAAATCTCTCCAGCAGCAATCTCTGGAATGTCCCACTAGGTAAATGCCTCCACCAGCCATCTCTGGAACACTCCATCCAGTATATCTCTCCTGAATCAATGTCCAGAATGCTGTACTCAGTAAATCTCTCCAGAATCAATCTCTGGAACACCCCACATAGTAAACAACTCAAGAATCAATCTGTAGAACAATCCATTTGTAAATCTCTCTAGCATCCATCTCCAGAAACACTCCACTTACTAAATCTTTCCAGCAGCTATCTCTGGGAAACTCCAATCAGTACATCGCTCCTGAAACAATCTCCAGAATACACCATTCAGAGAAACTGTCCAGAATCAATGTCCAGAAAAGGCCACTCAGTACATCTCTCCAGCAGCAAATCAGGAACCCGCCAACCAGTAAATCACTTCAGCAGCAATCTCTGGAGCACCCCTGTCATTAAATCTCTGCAGCAGCAATCCCTGGAGCACCCCAGTCATTAAAGATCTGCAGCAGCAATCTCAGGAGCAGCCCAGTCATTAAATCTCTCCACCATCAATCTCTGGAAGTCTCTACTCACTAAATCTCTCCAGCAGCAACTCTGGAACACACCAATCAGTAAATCACTCCAGCATCAATCTCCAGAACACTCCACACAGTAAATCTCTCCAGCAGCAATCTCTGCAACACCCCACTCCATAAATGTCTTCAAAATCAATCCCTGGAACACCTCAGTAATTAAATCTCTCCAGCAGATATATCTGGAATGCACCATTCATTAAATCTCTCCAGCAGCAAAATCCAGAATGTCCCACTAGGTAAATTCCTCCAGCAGCCATCTCTGGAACAATCCAACCAGTATGTCTCTCCTGAATCAATGTCCAGAATGCTGCACTCAGTAAATCGCTCCAGAATCAATCTCTGGAACACCCCACATAGTAAACAACACATGAATCAAAATGTACAACAATCCATTCGTAAATCACTCCAGCAGCAAACTCTGGAACACGCACTCAGTAAATCTCTCCAGAATCAATCTCCAGAACACTCCATTTGTAAATCTCTACACAATCAATCTCTGGAACACCCCACTCAGTAAGTAACTCAAGAATCAATCTCTAGAACACTCCATTCGTGAATCTCTCCAGCATCAACCTCTGGAACGCAGCACTCAGTAAATCTCCTCAGCAGCAATCTCAGGAACACTCCACTCTATAAATCTCTCCAGAATCAATCTCCTGAACACTTCACTCAGGAAATCTCTCCAACATCAATCTCCAGAAAAACTCCACACACTAAATCTCTCCAGCAGTAATCTCTGGAAAACTCCAATCAGTAGATCTCTCCAGAATCAATCTCCTGAACACTTCACTCGGGAAATCTCTCCACCATCAATCTCCAGAAACACTCCACTCACTAAATCACTCCAGCAGTAATCTCTGGAAAACTCCAATCAGTAAATCTCTCCAGAAACAATCTCCAGAACAATCCACTCAGTGAATCTGTCCAGAATCAATGTTGAGAATGCCGCACTCAGTAAATCTCTCCAGTATCAATTTTTGCAATACCCCATTCAGTCAATCTCTCCAGCAGCAAAGTTGGAAACCTCCACTCAGTAAATGATTCCAGCAGCAATCTCTGGAACACCCACTCAGTAAATCTCTCCACAATCAATCTCCAGAAAATCCTATTTGTAAATCACTCCAGAATTAAGCTCTGGAACACCCCACTCAGTAAATAATTCAAGAATCAATCTCCACAACCTAACATTCATAAATCTCTCCAGCAGCAATCTCTGGAATGTCCCACCCAGTAAATCTTTCCAGTAGCAATCTGTGGAATGCCTCGTTCAATAAATCTCTCCCGAATCAATCTCCAGAATGCCCCACTCAGTAAATCTTCTAAAATCATTCTCTGGATTGCCCCACTCAGTAAATCCCTCCACAATTGATCCCCAGAACACTGCGTTAGTAAATCTCTCCAACATCAATCTCTGGAACACTCCACTCAATAAATCCAGCAGCAAATCTGGAACACTCCACTCAGTAAATCTCTCCAGAATCAATCGCCAATACACTCCACTCAGTTCATCTCTCCAGCAGCAATCTCCAGTACACTCCACTCAATAAATCTCTCCAGAGTCAATTTCCGCAACATCCCACTCAGTAAACCAGTCCAGCAGCAATCTCAAGAACACTCCACTCAGTTAATCTCTACCACAGCAATCTCGAGGATGCCCTACTCAGTAAATCTGTCCAGCACCAATCTCTGGAGTTTCCCACTCAGTAAATCATTCCAGCAGCAATCTCTGGAATGCACCGCTCAGTAAATCCTTCCAGAATCAATCTCCTGAACACTCCACTCAGCAAATCTCTCCAGATTCAATTACCAAAACACTACACTCAGTTCATCTCTCCAGCAGCAGTCTCCGGGACACTCCACTCAATAAATCACTCCTGAATCAATCTCTGCAACATCTCACTCAGTAAACCAGTCCAGCAGCAATCTCCAGAACACTCCACTCAGTTAATCTCTACTGCAGCAATCTCGAGGATGCCCTACTCAGTAAATCTGTCCAGCACCAATCTCTGGAGTTACCCACTCAGTAGATCTTTCCAGAAGCAATCTCTGGAATGTGCCGCTCAGTAAATCCCTCCAGAATCAGTCTCCTGAACACTCCACTCAGTAAATCTCTCCAGAATCAATCTCTGGAACACCCTACTCAGTAAATAACTCAAGAATCAATCTCCAGAACCCACCATTCATAAATCTCTCTGGCAGCAATCTCTGGAGCACCCCAGTCATTAAATCTCTCCAGCAGCTATATCTGGAATGCCCCACTCATTAAATCTCTCCAGCAGCAATCTCTGGAATGTCCCACTAGGTAAATGCCTCCACAAGCCATCTCTGGAATACTCTGCTCAATAAATCTCTGCAGAATCAATCTCCAGAACACACCATTCATAAATCTCTCCAGCATCAATCTCTGGAACTATCCACTCACTAAATTTCTCCAGCAGCAACTCTGGAACACAGCACTCAGTAAATCTCTCTAGCTGCAATCTCCAGAACACACCACACAGTAAATCTCTCCAGCATCAACGTCTGGAACTCAGCACTCAATTAATCTCCTCAGCAGCAATCTCAGGAACACTCCACTCAACAAATCTCTCCAGAATCAATCTCCTGAACACTTCACTCAGGAAATCTCTCCAGAATCAATCTCCGGAAACACTCCACTCACTAAATCTCTGCAGCAGTAATCTCTGGAAAACTCCAATCAGTAAATCTCCCCAGAAACCATCTCCAGAACACTCCACTCAGTGAATCTGCCCAGAATCAATGTCCAGAATGCCGCACTCAGTAAATCTCTCCAGAATCAATCTTTGGAACACCCCATTCAGTCAATCTATCCAGCAGCAAAGCTGGAAACCCTCACTCAGTAAATCACTCCAGCAGCAATCTGCGGAACACCCACTCAGTAAATCTCTCCACAATCAATCTCCAGAAAATGCCATTTGTAAATCTCTCCACCATCAATCTCTGGAACACCCTACTCAGTAAAAACTCAAGAATCAATCTCCAGAACCTACCATTCATAAATCTCTCTGGCAGCAATCTCTGGAGCACCCCAGTCATTAAATCTCTCCAGCAGCTATATCTGGAATGCCCCACTCATTAAATCTCTCCAGCAGCAATCTCTGGAATGTCCCACTAGGTAAATGCCTCCACCAGCCATCTCTGGAACACTCCATCCAGTATATCTCTCCTGAATCAATGTCCAGAATGCTGTACTCAGTAAATCTCTCCAGAATCAATCTCTGGAACACCCCACATAGTAAACAACTCAAGAATCAATCTGTAGAACAATCCATTTGTAAATCTCTCTAGCATCCATCTCCAGAAACACTCCACTTACTAAATCTTTCCAGCAGCTATCTCTGGGAAACTCCAATCAGTAAATTGCTCCTGAAACAATCTCCAGAACACACCATTCAGAGAAACTGTCCAGAATCAACGTCCAGAAAAGGCCACTCAGTACATCTCTCCAGCAGCAAATCAGGAACCCGCCAACCAGTAAATCACTTCAGCAGCAATCTCTGGAGCACCCCTGTCATTAAATCTCTGCAGCAGCAATCCCTGGAGCACCCCAGTCATTAAAGATCTGCAGCAGCAATCTCAGGAGCAGCCCAGTCATTAAATCTCTCCACCATCAATCTCTGGAAGTCTCTACTCACTAAATCTCTCCAGCAGCAACTCTGGAACACACCAATCAGTAAATCACTCCAGCATCAATCTCCAGAACACTCCACACAGTAAATCTCTCCAGCAGCAATCTCTGCAACACCCCACTCCATAAATGTCTTCAAAATCAATCCCTGGAACACCTCAGTAATTAAATCTCTCCAGCAGATATATCTGGAATGCACCATTCATTAAATCTCTCCAGCAGCAAAATCCAGAATGTCCCACTAGGTAAATTCCTCCAGCAGCCATCTCTGGAACAATCCAACCAGTATGTCTCTCCTGAATCAATGTCCAGAATGCTGCACTCAGTAAATCGCTCCAGAATCAATCTCTGGAACACCCCACATAGTAAACAACACAAGAATCAATCTGTACAACAATCCATTCGTAAATCACTCCAGCAGCAAATTCTGGAACACGCACTCAGTAAATCTCTCCAGAATCAATCTCCAGAACACTCCATTTGTAAATCTCTACACAATCAATCTCTGGAACACCCCACTCAGTAAGTAACTCAAGAATCAATCTCTAGAACACTCCATTCGTGAATCTCTCCAGCATCAACCTCTGGAACGCAGCACTCAGTAAATCTCCTCAGCAGCAATCTCAGGAACACTCCACTCTATAAATCTCTCCAGAATCAATCTCCTGAACACTTCACTCAGGAAATCTCTCCAACATCAATCTCCAGAAAAACTCCACACACTAAATCTCTCCAGCAGTAATCTCTGGAAAACTCCAATCAGTAGATCTCTCCAGAATCAATCTCCTGAACACTTCACTCGGGAAATCTCTCCACCATCAATCTCCAGAAACACTCCACTCACTAAATCACTCCAGCAGTAATCTCTGGAAAACTCCAATCAGTAAATCTCTCCAGAAACAATCTCCAGAACAATCCACTCAGTGAATCTGTCCAGAATCAATGTTGAGAATGCCGCACTCAGTAAATCTCTCCAGAATCAATTTTTGCAATACCCCATTCAGTCAATCTCTCCAGCAGCAAAGTTGGAAACCTCCACTCAGTAAATGATTCCAGCAGCAATCTCTGGAACACCCACTCAGTAAATCTCTCCACAATCAATCTCCAGAAAATCCTATTTGTAAATCACTCCAGAATTAAGCTCTGGAACACCCCACTCAGTAAATAATTCAAGAATCAATCTCCACAACCCAACATTCATAAATCTCTCCAGCAGCAATCTCTGGAATGTCCCACCCAGTAAATCTTTCCAGTAGCAATCTGTGGAATGCCTCGTTCAATAAATCTCTCCCGAATCAATCTCCAGAATGCCCCACTCAGTAAATCTTCTAAAATCATTCTCTGGATTGCCCCACTCAGTAAATCCCTCCACAATTGATCCCCAGAACACTGCGTTAGTAAATCTCTCCAACATCAATCTCTGGAACACTCCACTCAATAAATCCAGCAGCAAATCTGGAACACTCCACTCAGTAAATCTCTCCAGAATCAATCGCCAATACACTCCACTCAGTTCATCTCTCCAGCAGCAATCTCCAGTACACTCCACTCAATAAATCTCTCCAGAGTCAATTTCCGCAACATCCCACTCAGTAAACCAGTCCAGCAGCAATCTCAAGAACACTCCACTCAGTTAATCTCTACCGCAGCAATCTCGAGGATGCCCTACTCAGTAAATCTGTCCAGCACCAATCTCTGGAGTTTCCCACTCAGTAAATCATTCCAGCAGCAATCTCTGGAATGCACCGCTCAGTAAATCCTTCCAGAATCAATCTCCTGAACACTCCACTCAGCAAATCTCTCCAGATTCAATTACCAAAACACTACACTCAGTTCATCTCTCCAGCAGCAGTCTCCGGGACACTCCACTCAATAAATCACTCCTGAATCAATCTCCGCAACATCTCACTCAGTAAACCAGTCCAGCAGCAATCTCCAGAACACTCCACTCAGTTAATCTCTACTGCAGCAATCTCGAGGATGCCCTACTCAGTAAATCTGTCCAGCACCAATCTCTGGAGTTACCCACTCAGTAGATCTTTCCAGAAGCAATCTCTGGAATGTGCCGCTCAGTAAATCCCTCCAGAATCAGTCTCCTGAACACTCCACTCAGTAAATCTCTCCAGAATCAATCTCTGGAACACCCTACTCAGTAAATAACTCAAGAATCAATCTCCAGAACCCACCATTCATAAATCTCTCTGGCAGCAATCTCTGGAGCACCCCAGTCATTAAATCTCTCCAGCAGCTATATCTGGAATGCCCCACTCATTAAATCTCTCCAGCAGCAATCTCTGGAATGTCCCACTAGGTAAATGCCTCCACAAGCCATCTCTGGAATACTCTGCTCAATAAATCTCTGCAGAATCAATCTCCAGAACACACCATTCATAAATCTCTCCAGCATCAATCTCTGGAACTATCCACTCACTAAATTTCTCCAGCAGCAACTCTGGAACACAGCACTCAGTAAATCTCTCTAGCTGCAATCTCCAGAACACACCACACAGTAAATCTCTCCAGCATCAACGTCTGGAACTCAGCACTCAATTAATCTCCTCAGCAGCAATCTCAGGAACACTCCACTCAACAAATCTCTCCAGAATCAATCTCCTGAACACTTCACTCAGGAAATCTCTCCAGAATCAATCTCCGGAAACACTCCACTCACTAAATCTCTGCAGCAGTAATCTCTGGAAAACTCCAATCAGTAAATCTCCCCAGAAACCATCTCCAGAACACTCCACTCAGTGAATCTGCCCAGAATCAATGTCCAGAATGCCGCACTCAGTAAATCTCTCCAGAATCAATCTTTGGAACACCCCATTCAGTCAATCTATCCAGCAGCAAAGCTGGAAACCCTCACTCAGTAAATCACTCCAGCAGCAATCTGCGGAACACCCACTCAGTAAATCTCTCCACAATCAATCTCCAGAAAATGCCATTTGTAAATCTCTCCGGAATCAATCTCTGGAACACCCTACTCTGTAAAAACTCAAGAATCAATCTCCAGAACCCACCATTCATAAATCTCTCTGGCAGCAATCTCTGGAGCACCCCAGTCATTAAATCTCTCCAGCAGCTATATCTGGAATGCCCCACTCATTAAATCTCTCCAGCAGCAATCTCTGGAATGTCCCACTAGGTAAATGCCTCCACCAGCCATCTCTGGAACACTCCATCCAGTATATCTCTCCTGAATCAATGTCCAGAATGCTGTTCTCAGTAAATCTCTCCAGAATCAATCTCTGGAACACCCCACATAGTAAACAACTCAAGAATCAATCTGTAGAACAATCCATTTGTAAATCTCTCTAGCATCCATCTCCAGAAACACTCCACTTACTAAATCTTTCCAGCAGCTATCTCTGGGAAACTCCAATCAGTAAATCGCTCCTGAAACAATCTCCAGAATACACCATTCAGAGAAACTGTCCAGAATCAATGTCCAGAAAAGGCCACTCAGTACATCTCTCCAGCAGCAAATCAGGAACCCGCCAACCAGTAAATCACTTCAGCAGCAATCTCTGGAGCACCCCTGTCATTAAATCTCTGCAGCAGCAATCCCTGGAGCACCCCAGTCATTAAAGATCTGCAGCAGCAATCTCAGGAGCAGCCCAGTCATTAAATCTCTCCACCATCAATCTCTGGAAGTCTCTACTCACTAAATCTCTCCAGCAGCAACTCTGGAACACACCAATCAGTAAATCACTCCAGCATCAATCTCCAGAACACTCCACACAGTAAATCTCTCCAGCAGCAATCTCTGCAACACCCCACTCCATAAATGTCTTCAAAATCAATCCCTGGAACACCTCAGTAATTAAATCTCTCCAGCAGATATATCTGGAATGCACCATTCATTAAATCTCTCCAGCAGCAAAATCCAGAATGTCCCACTAGGTAAATTCCTCCAGCAGCCATCTCTGGAACAATCCAACCAGTATGTCTCTCCTGAATCAATGTCCAGAATGCTGCACTCAGTAAATCGCTCCAGAATCAATCTCTGGAACACCCCACATAGTAAACAACACATGAATCAATCTGTACAACAATCCATTTGTAAATCACTCCAGCAGCAAACTCTGGAACACGCACTCAGTAAATCTCTCCAGAATCAATCTCCAGAACACTCCATTTGTAAATCTCTACACAATCAATCTCTGGAACACCCCACTCAGTAAGTAACTCAAGAATCAATCTCTAGAACACTCCATTCGTGAATCTCTCCAGCTTTAACCTCTGGAACGCAGCACTCAGTAAATCTCCTCAGCAGCAATCTCAGGAACACTCCACTCTATAAATCTCTCCAGAATCAATCTCCTGAACACTTCACTCAGGAAATCTCTCCAACATCAATCTCCAGAAAAACTCCACACACTAAATCTCTCCAGCAGTAATCTCTGGAAAACTCCAATCAGTAGATCTCTCCAGAATCAATCTCCTGAACACTTCACTCGGGAAATCTCTCCACCATCAATCTCCAGAAACACTCCACTCACTAAATCACTCTAGCAGTAATCTCTGGAAAACTCCAATCAGTAAATCTCTCCAGAAACAATCTCCAGAACAATCCACTCAGTGAATCTGTCCAGAATCAATGTTGAGAATGCCGCACTCAGTAAATCTCTCCAGAATCAATTTTTGCAATACCCCATTCAGTCAATCTCTCCAGCAGCAAAGTTGGAAACCTCCACTCAGTAAATGATTCCAGCAGCAATCTCTGGAACACCCACTCAGTAAATCTCTCCACAATCAATCTCCAGAAAATCCTATTTGTAAATCACTCCAGAATTAAGCTCTGGAACACCCCACTCAGTAAATAATTCAAGAATCAATCTCCACAACCCAACATTCATAAATCTCTCCCGAATCAATCTCCAGAATGCCCCACTCAGTAAATCTTCTAAAATCATTCTCTGGATTGCCCCACTCAGTAAATCCCTCCACAATTGATCCCCGGAACACTGCGTTAGTAAATCTCTCCAACATCAATCTCTGGAACACTCCACTCAATAAATCCAGCAGCAAATCTGGAACACTCCACTCAGTAAATCTCTCCAGAATCAATCGCCAATACACTCCACTCAGTTCATCTCTCCAGCAGCAATCTCCAGTACACTCCACTCAATAAATCTCTCCAGAGTCAATTTCCGCAACATCCCACTCAGTAAACCAGTCCAGCAGCAATCTCAAGAACACTCCACTCAGTTAATCTCTACCACAGCAATCTCGAGGATGCCCTACTCAGTAAATCTGTCCAGCACCAATCTCTGGAGTTTCCCACTCAGTAAATCATTCCAGCAGCAATCTCTGGAATGCACCGCTCAGTAAATCCTTCCAGAATCAATCTCCTGAACACTCCACTCAGCAAATCTCTCCAGATTCAATTACCAAAACACTACACTCAGTTCATCTCTCCAGCAGCAGTCTCCGGGACACTCCACTCAATAAATCACTCCTGAATCAATCTCTGCAACATCTCACTCAGTAAACCAGTCCAGCAGCAATCTCCAGAACACTCCACTCAGTTAATCTCTACTGCAGCAATCTCGAGGATGCCCTACTCAGTTAATCTGTCCAGCACCAATCTCTGGAGTTACCCACTCAGTAGATCTTTCCAGAAGCAATCTCTGGAATGTGCCGCTCAGTAAATCCCTCCAGAATCAGTCTCCTGAACACTCCACTCAGTAAATCTCTCCAGAATCAATCTCTGGAACACCCTACTCAGTAAATAACTCAAGAATCAATCTCCAGAACCCACCATTCATAAATCTCTCTGGCAGCAATCTCTGGAGCACCCCAGTCATTAAATCTCTCCAGCAGCTATATCTGGAATGCCCCACTCATTAAATCTCTCCAGCAGCAATCTCTGGAATGTCCCACTAGGTAAATGCCTCCACAAGCCATCTCTGGAATACTCTGCTCAATAAATCTCTGCAGAATCAATCTCCAGAACACACCATTCATAAATCTCTCCAGCATCAATCTCTGGAACTATCCACTCACTAAATTTCTCCAGCAGCAACTCTGGAACACAGCACTCAGTAAATCTCTCTAGCTGCAATCTCCAGAACACACCACACAGTAAATCTCTCCAGCATCAACGTCTGGAACTCAGCACTCAATTAATCTCCTCAGCAGCAATCTCAGGAACACTCCACTCAACAAATCTCTCCAGAATCAATCTCCTGAACACTTCACTCAGGAAATCTCTCCAGAATCAATCTCCGGAAACACTCCACTCACTAAATCTCTGCAGCAGTAATCTCTGGAAAACTCCAATCAGTAAATCTCCCCAGAAACCATCTCCAGAACACTCCACTCAGTGAATCTGCCCAGAATCAATGTCCAGAATGCCGCACTCAGTAAATCTCTCCAGAATCAATCTTTGGAACACCCCATTCAGTCAATCTATCCAGCAGCAAAGCTGGAAACCCTCACTCAGTAAATCACTCCAGCAGCAATCTGCGGAACACCCACTCAGTAAATCTCTCCACAATCAATCTCCAGAAAATGCCATTTGTAAATCTCTCCGGAATCAATCTCTGGAATACCCTACTCAGTAAAAACTCAAGAATCAATCTCCAGAACCCACCATTCATAAATCTCTCTGGCAGCAATCTCTGGAGCACCCCAGTCATTAAATCTCTCCAGCAGCTATATCTGGAATGCCCCACTCATTAAATCTCTCCAGCAGCAATCTCTGGAATGTCCCACTAGGTAAATGCCTCCACCAGCCATCTCTGGAACACTCCATCCAGTATATCTCTCCTGAATCAATGTCCAGAATGCTGTACTCAGTAAATCTCTCCAGAATCAATCTCTGGAACACCCCACATAGTAAACAACTCAAGAATCAATCTGTAGAACAATCCATTTGTAAATCTCTCTAGCATCCATCTCCAGAAACACTCCACTTACTAAATCTTTCCAGCAGCTATCTCTGGGAAACTCCAATCAGTAAATCGCTCCTGAAACAATCTCCAGAATACACCATTCAAAGAAACTGTCCAGAATCAATGTCCAGAAAAGGCCACTCAGTACATCTCTCCAGCAGCAAATCAGGAACCCGCCAACCAGTAAATCACTTCAGCAGCAATCTCTGGAGCACCCCTGTCATTAAATCTCTGCAGCAGCAATCCCTGGAGCACCCCAGTCATTAAAGCTCTGCAGCAGCAATCTCAGGAGCAGCCCAGTCATTAAATCTCTCCACCATCAATCTCTGGAAGTCTCTACTCACTAAATCTCTCCAGCAGCAACTCTGGAACACACCAATCAGTAAATCACTCCAGCATCAATCTCCAGAACACTCCACACAGTAAATCTCTCCAGCAGCAATCTCTGCAACACCCCACTCCATAAATGTCTTCAAAATCAATCCCTGGAACACCTCAGTAATTAAATCTCTCCAGCAGATATATCTGGAATGCACCATTCATTAAATCTCTCCAGCAGCAAAATCCAGAATGTCCCACTAGGTAAATTCCTCCAGCAGCCATCTCTGGAACAATCCAACCAGTATGTCTCTCCTGAATCAATGTCCAGAATGCTGCACTCAGTAAATCGCTCCAGAATCAATCTCTGGAACACCCCACATAGTAAACAACACATGAATCAATCTGTACAACAATCCATTTGTAAATCACTCCAGCAGCAAACTCTGGAACACGCACTCAGTAAATCTCTCCAGAATCAATCTCCAGAACACTCCATTTGTAAATCTCTACACAATCAATCTCTGGAACACCCCACTCAGTAAGTAACTCAAGAATCAATCTCTAGAACACTCCATTCGTGAATCTCTCCAGCTTTAACCTCTGGAACGCAGCACTCAGTAAATCTCCTCAGCAGCAATCTCAGGAACACTCCACTCTATAAATCTCTCCAGAATCAATCTCCTGAACACTTCACTCAGGAAATCTCTCCAACATCAATCTCCAGAAAAACTCCACACACTAAATCTCTCCAGCAGTAATCTCTGGAAAACTCCAATCAGTAGATCTCTCCAGAATCAATCTCCTGAACACTTCACTCGGGAAATCTCTCCACCATCAATCTCCAGAAACACTCCACTCACTAAATCACTCTAGCAGTAATCTCTGGAAAACTCCAATCAGTAAATCTCTCCAGAAACAATCTCCAGAACAATCCACTCAGTGAATCTGTCCAGAATCAATGTTGAGAATGCCGCACTCAGTAAATCTCTCCAGAATCAATTTTTGCAATACCCCATTCAGTCAATCTCTCCAGCAGCAAAGTTGGAAACCTCCACTCAGTAAATGATTCCAGCAGCAATCTCTGGAACACCCACTCAGTAAATCTCTCCACAATCAATCTCCAGAAAATCCTATTTGTAAATCACTCCAGAATTAAGCTCTGGAACACCCCACTCAGTAAATAATTCAAGAATCAATCTCCACAACCCAACATTCATAAATCTCTCCAGCAGCAATCTCTGGAATGTCCCACCCAGTAAATCTTTCCAGTAGCAATCTGTGGAATGCTTCGTTCAATAAATCTCTCCCGAATCAATCTCCAGAATGCCCCACTCAGTAAATCTTCTAAAATCATTCTCTGGATTGCCCCACTCAGTAAATCCCTCCACAATTCATCCCCGGAACACTGCGTTAGTAAATCTCTCCAACATCAATCTCTGGAACACTCCACTCAATAAATCCAGCAGCAAATCTGGAACACTCCACTCAGTAAATCTCTCCAGAATCAATCGCCAATACACTCCACTCAGTTCATCTCTCCAGCAGCAATCTCCAGTACACTCCACTCAATAAATCTCTCCAGAGTCAATTTCCGCAACATCCCACTCAGTAAACCAGTCCAGCAGCAATCTCAAGAACACTCCACTCAGTTAATCTCTACCGCAGCAATCTCGAGGATGCCCTACTCAGTAAATCTGTCCAGCACCAATCTCTGGAGTTTCCCACTCAGTAAATCATTCCAGCAGCAATCTCTGGAATGCACCGCTCAGTAAATCCTTCCAGAATCAATCTCCTGAACACTCCACTCAGCAAATCTCTCCAGATTCAATTACCAAAACACTACACTCAGTTCATCTCTCCAGCAGCAGTCTCCAGGACACTCCACTCAATAAATCACTCCTGAATCAATCTCTGCAACATCTCACTCAGTAAACCAGTCCAGCAGCAATCTCCAGAACACTCCACTCAGTTAATCTCTACTGCAGCAATCTCGAGGATGCCCTACTCAGTAAATCTGTCCAGCACCAATCTCTGGAGTTACCCACTCAGTAGATCTTTCCAGAAGCAATCTCTGGAATGTGCCGCTCAGTAAATCCCTCCAGAATCAGTCTCCTGAACACTCCACTCAGTAAATCTCTCCAGAATCAATCTCTGGAACACCCTACTCAGTAAATAACTCAAGAATCAATCTCCAGAACCCACCATTCATAAATCTCTCTGGCAGCAATCTCTGGAGCACCCCAGTCATTAAATCTCTCCAGCAGCTATATCTGGAATGCCCCACTCATTAAATCTCTCCAGCAGCAATCTCCGGAATGTCCCACTAGGTAAATGCCTCCACAAGCCATCTCTGGAATACTCTGCTCAATAAATCTCTGCAGAATCAATCTCCAGAACACACCATTCATAAATCTCTCCAGCATCAATCTCTGGAACTATCCACTCACTAAATTTCTCCAGCAGCAACTCTGGAACACAGCACTCAGTAAATCTCTCTAGCTGCAATCTCCAGAACACACCACACAGTAAATCTCTCCAGCATCAACGTCTGGAACTCAGCACTCAATTAATCTCCTCAGCAGCAATCTCAGGAACACTCCACTCAACAAATCTCTCCAGAATCAATCTCCTGAACACTTCACTCAGGAAATCTCTCCAGAATCAATCTCCGGAAACACTCCACTCACTAAATCTCTGCAGCAGTAATCTCTGGAAAACTCCAATCAGTAAATCTCCCCAGAAACCATCTCCAGAACACTCCACTCAGTGAATCTGCCCAGAATCAATGTCCAGAATGCCGCACTCAGTAAATCTCTCCAGAATCAATCTTTGGAACACCCCATTCAGTCAATCTATCCAGCAGCAAAGCTGGAAACCCTCACTCAGTAAATCACTCCAGCAGCAATCTGCGGAACACCCACTCAGTAAATCTCTCCACAATCAATCTCCAGAAAATGCCATTTGTAAATCTCTCCGGAATCAATCTCTGGAATACCCTACTCAGTAAAAACTCAAGAATCAATCTCCAGAACCCACCATTCATAAATCTCTCTGGCAGCAATCTCTGGAGCACCCCAGTCATTAAATCTCTCCAGCAGCTATATCTGGAATGCCCCACTCATTAAATCTCTCCAGCAGCAATCTCTGGAATGTCCCACTAGGTAAATGCCTCCACCAGCCATCTCTGGAACACTCCATCCAGTATATCTCTCCTGAATCAATGTCCAGAATGCTGTACTCAGTAAATCTCTCCAGAATCAATCTCTGGAACACCCCACATAGTAAACAACTCAAGAATCAATCTGTAGAACAATCCATTTGTAAATCTCTCTAGCATCCATCTCCAGAAACACTCCACTTACTAAATCTTTCCAGCAGCTATCTCTGGGAAACTCCAATCAGTAAATCGCTCCTGAAACAATCTCCAGAATACACCATTCAGAGAAACTGTCCAGAATCAATGTCCAGAAAAGGCCACTCAGTACATCTCTCCAGCAGCAAATCAGGAACCCGCCAACCAGTAAATCACTTCAGCAGCAATCTCTGGAGCACCCCTGTCATTAAATCTCTGCAGCAGCAATCCCTGGAGCACCCCAGTCATTAAAGATCTGCAGCAGCAATCTCAGGAGCAGCCCAGTCATTAAATCTCTCCACCATCAATCTCTGGAAGTCTCTACTCACTAAATCTCTCCAGCAGCAACTCTGGAACACACCAATCAGTAAATCACTCCAGCATCAATCTCCAGAACACTCCACACAGTAAATCTCTCCAGCAGCAATCTCTGCAACACCCCACTCCATAAATGTCTTCAAAATCAATCCCTGGAACACCTCAGTAATTAAATCTCTCCAGCAGATATATCTGGAATGCACCATTCATTAAATCTCTCCAGCAGCAAAATCCAGAATGTCCCACTAGGTAAATTCCTCCAGCAGCCATCTCTGGAACAATCCAACCAGTATGTCTCTCCTGAATCAATGTCCAGAATGCTGCACTCAGTAAATCGCTCCAGAATCAATCTCTGGAACACCCCACATAGTAAACAACACATGAATCAATCTGTACAACAATCCATTTGTAAATCACTCCAGCAGCAAACTCTGGAACACGCACTCAGTAAATCTCTCCAGAATCAATCTCCAGAACACTCCATTTGTAAATCTCTACACAATCAATCTCTGGAACACCCCACTCAGTAAGTAACTCAAGAATCAATCTCTAGAACACTCCATTCGTGAATCTCTCCAGCTTTAACCTCTGGAACGCAGCACTCAGTAAATCTCCTCAGCAGCAATCTCAGGAACACTCCACTCTATAAATCTCTCCAGAATCAATCTCCTGAACACTTCACTCAGGAAATCTCTCCAACATCAATCTCCAGAAAAACTCCACACACTAAATCTCTCCAGCAGTAATCTCTGGAAAACTCCAATCAGTAGATCTCTCCAGAATCAATCTCCTGAACACTTCACTCGGGAAATCTCTCCACCATCAATCTCCAGAAACACTCCACTCACTAAATCACTCTAGCAGTAATCTCTGGAAAACTCCAATCAGTAAATCTCTCCAGAAACAATCTCCAGAACAATCCACTCAGTGAATCTGTCCAGAATCAATGTTGAGAATGCCGCACTCAGTAAATCTCTCCAGAATCAATTTTTGCAATACCCCATTCAGTCAATCTCTCCAGCAGCAAAGTTGGAAACCTCCACTCAGTAAATGATTCCAGCAGCAATCTCTGGAACACCCACTCAGTAAATCTCTCCACAATCAATCTCCAGAAAATCCTATTTGTAAATCACTCCAGAATTAAGCTCTGGAACACCCCACTCAGTAAATAATTCAAGAATCAATCTCCACAACCCAACATTCATAAATCTCTCCAGCAGCAATCTCTGGAATGTCCCACCCAGTAAATCTTTCCAGTAGCAATCTGTGGAATGCTTCGTTCAATAAATCTCTCCCGAATCAATCTCCAGAATGCCCCACTCAGTAAATCTTCTAAAATCATTCTCTGGATTGCCCCACTCAGTAAATCCCTCCACAATTCATCCCCGGAACACTGCGTTAGTAAATCTCTCCAACATCAATCTCTGGAACACTCCACTCAATAAATCCAGCAGCAAATCTGGAACACTCCACTCAGTAAATCTCTCCAGAATCAATCGCCAATACACTCCACTCAGTTCATCTCTCCAGCAGCAATCTCCAGTACACTCCACTCAATAAATCTCTCCAGAGTCAATTTCCGCAACATCCCACTCAGTAAACCAGTCCAGCAGCAATCTCAAGAACACTCCACTCAGTTAATCTCTACCGCAGCAATCTCGAGGATGCCCTACTCAGTAAATCTGTCCAGCACCAATCTCTGGAGTTTCCCACTCAGTAAATCATTCCAGCAGCAATCTCTGGAATGCACCGCTCAGTAAATCCTTCCAGAATCAATCTCCTGAACACTCCACTCAGCAAATCTCTCCAGATTCAATTACCAAAACACTACACTCAGTTCATCTCTCCAGCAGCAGTCTCCGGGACACTCCACTCAATAAATCACTCCTGAATCAATCTCTGCAACATCTCACTCAGTAAACCAGTCCAGCAGCAATCTCCAGAACACTCCACTCAGTTAATCTCTACTGCAGCAATCTCGAGGATGCCCTACTCAGTAAATCTGTCCAGCACCAATCTCTGGAGTTACCCACTCAGTAGATCTTTCCAGAAGCAATCTCTGGAATGTGCCGCTCAGTAAATCCCTCCAGAATCAGTCTCCTGAACACTCCACTCAGTAAATCTCTCCAGAATCAATCTCTGGAACACCCTACTCAGTAAATAACTCAAGAATCAATCTCCAGAACCCACCATTCATAAATCTCTCTGGCAGCAATCTCTGGAGCACCCCAGTCATTAAATCTCTCCAGCAGCTATATCTGGAATGCCCCACTCATTAAATCTCTCCAGCAGCAATCTCTGGAATGTCCCACTAGGTAAATGCCTCCACAAGCCATCTCTGGAATACTCTGCTCAATAAATCTCTGCAGAATCAATCTCCAGAACACACCATTCATAAATCTCTCCAGCATCAATCTCTGGAACTATCCACTCACTAAATTTCTCCAGCAGCAACTCTGGAACACAGCACTCAGTAAATCTCTCTAGCTGCAATCTCCAGAACACACCACACAGTAAATCTCTCCAGCATCAACGTCTGGAACTCAGCACTCAATTAATCTCCTCAGCAGCAATCTCAGGAACACTCCACTCAACAAATCTCTCCAGAATCAATCTCCTGAACACTTCACTCAGGAAATCTCTCCAGAATCAATCTCCGGAAACACTCCACTCACTAAATCTCTGCAGCAGTAATCTCTGGAAAACTCCAATCAGTAAATCTCCCCAGAAACCATCTCCAGAACACTCCACTCAGTGAATCTGCCCAGAATCAATGTCCAGAATGCCGCACTCAGTAAATCTCTCCAGAATCAATCTTTGGAACACCCCATTCAGTCAATCTATCCAGCAGCAAAGCTGGAAACCCTCACTCAGTAAATCACTCCAGCAGCAATCTGCGGAACACCCACTCAGTAAATCTCTCCACAATCAATCTCCAGAAAATGCCATTTGTAAATCTCTCCGGAATCAATCTCTGGAATACCCTACTCAGTAAAAACTCAAGAATCAATCTCCAGAACCCACCATTCATAAATCTCTCTGGCAGCAATCTCTGGAGCACCCCAGTCATTAAATCTCTCCAGCAGCTATATCTGGAATGCCCCACTCATTAAATCTCTCCAGCAGCAATCTCTGGAATGTCCCACTAGGTAAATGCCTCCACCAGCCATCTCTGGAACACTCCATCCAGTATATCTCTCCTGAATCAATGTCCAGAATGCTGTACTCAGTAAATCTCTCCAGAATCAATCTCTGGAACACCCCACATAGTAAACAACTCAAGAATCAATCTGTAGAACAATCCATTTGTAAATCTCTCTAGCATCCATCTCCAGAAACACTCCACTTACTAAATCTTTCCAGCAGCTATCTCTGGGAAACTCCAATCAGTAAATCGCTCCTGAAACAATCTCCAGAATACACCATTCAGAGAAACTGTCCAGAATCAATGTCCAGAAAAGGCCACTCAGTACATCTCTCCAGCAGCAAATCAGGAACCCGCCAACCAGTAAATCACTTCAGCAGCAATCTCTGGAGCACCCCTGTCATTAAATCTCTGCAGCAGCAATCCCTGGAGCACCCCAGTCATTAAAGCTCTGCAGCAGCAATCTCAGGAGCAGCCCAGTCATTAAATCTCTCCACCATCAATCTCTGGAAGTCTCTACTCACTAAATCTCTCCAGCAGCAACTCTGGAACACACCAATCAGTAAATCACTCCAGCATCAATCTCCAGAACACTCCACACAGTAAATCTCTCCAGCAGCAATCTCTGCAACACCCCACTCCATAAATGTCTTCAAAATCAATCCCTGGAACACCTCAGTAATTAAATCTCTCCAGCAGATATATCTGGAATGCACCATTCATTAAATCTCTCCAGCAGCAAAATCCAGAATGTCCCACTAGGTAAATTCCTCCAGCAGCCATCTCTGGAACAATCCAACCAGTATGTCTCTCCTGAATCAATGTCCAGAATGCTGCACTCAGTAAATCGCTCCAGAATCAATCTCTGGAACACCCCACATAGTAAACAACACATGAATCAATCTGTACAACAATCCATTTGTAAATCACTCCAGCAGCAAACTCTGGAACACGCACTCAGTAAATCTCTCCAGAATCAATCTCCAGAACACTCCATTTGTAAATCTCTACACAATCAATCTCTGGAACACCCCACTCAGTAAGTAACTCAAGAATCAATCTCTAGAACACTCCATTCGTGAATCTCTCCAGCTTTAACCTCTGGAACGCAGCACTCAGTAAATCTCCTCAGCAGCAATCTCAGGAACACTCCACTCTATAAATCTCTCCAGAATCAATCTCCTGAACACTTCACTCAGGAAATCTCTCCAACATCAATCTCCAGAAAAACTCCACACACTAAATCTCTCCAGCAGTAATCTCTGGAAAACTCCAATCAGTAGATCTCTCCAGAATCAATCTCCTGAACACTTCACTCGGGAAATCTCTCCACCATCAATCTCCAGAAACACTCCACTCACTAAATCACTCTAGCAGTAATCTCTGGAAAACTCCAATCAGTAAATCTCTCCAGAAACAATCTCCAGAACAATCCACTCAGTGAATCTGTCCAGAATCAATGTTGAGAATGCCGCACTCAGTAAATCTCTCCAGAATCAATTTTTGCAATACCCCATTCAGTCAATCTCTCCAGCAGCAAAGTTGGAAACCTCCACTCAGTAAATGATTCCAGCAGCAATCTCTGGAACACCCACTCAGTAAATCTCTCCACAATCAATCTCCAGAAAATCCTATTTGTAAATCACTCCAGAATTAAGCTCTGGAACACCCCACTCAGTAAATAATTCAAGAATCAATCTCCACAACCCAACATTCATAAATCTCTCCAGCAGCAATCTCTGGAATGTCCCACCCAGTAAATCTTTCCAGTAGCAATCTGTGGAATGCCTCGTTCAATAAATCTCTCCCGAATCAATCTCCAGAATGCCCCACTCAGTAAATCTTCTAAAATCATTCTCTGGATTGCCCCACTCAGTAAATCCCTCCACAATTGATCCCCGGAACACTGCGTTAGTAAATCTCTCCAACATCAATCTCTGGAACACTCCACTCAATAAATCCAGCAGCAAATCTGGAACACTCCACTCAGTAAATCTCTCCAGAATCAATCGCCAATACACTCCACTCAGTTCATCTCTCCAGCAGCAATCTCCAGTACACTCCACTCAATAAATCTCTCCAGAGTCAATTTCCGCAACATCCCACTCAGTAAACCAGTCCAGCAGCAATCTCAAGAACACTCCACTCAGTTAATCTCTACCGCAGCAATCTCGAGGATGCCCTACTCAGTAAATCTGTCCAGCACCAATCTCTGGAGTTTCCCACTCAGTAAATCATTCCAGCAGCAATCTCTGGAATGCACCGCTCAGTAAATCCTTCCAGAATCAATCTCCTGAACACTCCACTCAGCAAATCTCTCCAGATTCAATTACCAAAACACTACACTCAGTTCATCTCTCCAGCAGCAGTCTCCGGGACACTCCACTCAATAAATCACTCCTGAATCAATCTCCGCAACATCTCACTCAGTAAACCAGTCCAGCAGCAATCTCCAGAACACTCCACTCAGTTAATCTCTACTGCAGCAATCTCGAGGATGCCCTACTCAGTAAATCTGTCCAGCACCAATCTCTGGAGTTACCCACTCAGTAGATCTTTCCAGAAGCAATCTCTGGAATGTGCCGCTCAGTAAATCCCTCCAGAATCAGTCTCCTGAACACTCCACTCAGTAAATCTCTCCAGAATCAATCTCTGGAACACCCTACTCAGTAAATAACTCAAGAATCAATCTCCAGAACCCACCATTCATAAATCTCTCTGGCAGCAATCTCTGGAGCACCCCAGTCATTAAATCTCTCCAGCAGCTATATCTGGAATGCCCCACTCATTAAATCTCTCCAGCAGCAATCTCTGGAATGTCCCACTAGGTAAATGCCTCCACAAGCCATCTCTGGAATACTCTGCTCAATAAATCTCTGCAGAATCAATCTCCAGAACACACCATTCATAAATCTCTCCAGCATCAATCTCTGGAACTATCCACTCACTAAATTTCTCCAGCAGCAACTCTGGAACACAGCACTCAGTAAATCTCTCTAGCTGCAATCTCCAGAACACACCACACAGTAAATCTCTCCAGCATCAACGTCTGGAACTCAGCACTCAATTAATCTCCTCAGCAGCAATCTCAGGAACACTCCACTCAACAAATCTCTCCAGAATCAATCTCCTGAACACTTCACTCAGGAAATCTCTCCAGAATCAATCTCCGGAAACACTCCACTCACTAAATCTCTGCAGCAGTAATCTCTGGAAAACTCCAATCAGTAAATCTCCCCAGAAACCATCTCCAGAACACTCCACTCAGTGAATCTGCCCAGAATCAATGTCCAGAATGCCGCACTCAGTAAATCTCTCCAGAATCAATCTTTGGAACACCCCATTCAGTCAATCTATCCAGCAGCAAAGCTGGAAACCCTCACTCAGTAAATCACTCCAGCAGCAATCTGCGGAACACCCACTCAGTAAATCTCTCCACAATCAATCTCCAGAAAATGCCATTTGTAAATCTCTCCGGAATCAATCTCTGGAATACCCTACTCAGTAAAAACTCAAGAATCAATCTCCAGAACCCACCATTCATAAATCTCTCTGGCAGCAATCTCTGGAGCACCCCAGTCATTAAATCTCTCCAGCAGCTATATCTGGAATGCCCCACTCATTAAATCTCTCCAGCAGCAATCTCTGGAATGTCCCACTAGGTAAATGCCTCCACCAGCCATCTCTGGAACACTCCATCCAGTATATCTCTCCTGAATCAATGTCCAGAATGCTGTACTCAGTAAATCTCTCCAGAATCAATCTCTGGAACACCCCACATAGTAAACAACTCAAGAATCAATCTGTAGAACAATCCATTTGTAAATCTCTCTAGCATCCATCTCCAGAAACACTCCACTTACTAAATCTTTCCAGCAGCTATCTCTGGGAAACTCCAATCAGTAAATCGCTCCTGAAACAATCTCCAGAATACACCATTCAGAGAAACTGTCCAGAATCAATGTCCAGAAAAGGCCACTCAGTACATCTCTCCAGCAGCAAATCAGGAACCCGCCAACCAGTAAATCACTTCAGCAGCAATCTCTGGAGCACCCCTGTCATTAAATCTCTGCAGCAGCAATCCCTGGAGCACCCCAGTCATTAAAGCTCTGCAGCAGCAATCTCAGGAGCAGCCCAGTCATTAAATCTCTCCACCATCAATCTCTGGAAGTCTCTACTCACTAAATCTCTCCAGCAGCAACTCTGGAACACACCAATCAGTAAATCACTCCAGCATCAATCTCCAGAACACTCCACACAGTAAATCTCTCCAGCAGCAATCTCTGCAACACCCCACTCCATAAATGTCTTCAAAATCAATCCCTGGAACACCTCAGTAATTAAATCTCTCCAGCAGATATATCTGGAATGCACCATTCATTAAATCTCTCCAGCAGCAAAATCCAGAATGTCCCACTAGGTAAATTCCTCCAGCAGCCATCTCTGGAACAATCCAACCAGTATGTCTCTCCTGAATCAATGTCCAGAATGCTGCACTCAGTAAATCGCTCCAGAATCAATCTCTGGAACACCCCACATAGTAAACAACACATGAATCAATCTGTACAACAATCCATTTGTAAATCACTCCAGCAGCAAACTCTGGAACACGCACTCAGTAAATCTCTCCAGAATCAATCTCCAGAACACTCCATTTGTAAATCTCTACACAATCAATCTCTGGAACACCCCACTCAGTAAGTAACTCAAGAATCAATCTCTAGAACACTCCATTCGTGAATCTCTCCAGCTTTAACCTCTGGAACGCAGCACTCAGTAAATCTCCTCAGCAGCAATCTCAGGAACACTCCACTCTATAAATCTCTCCAGAATCAATCTCCTGAACACTTCACTCAGGAAATCTCTCCAACATCAATCTCCAGAAAAACTCCACACACTAAATCTCTCCAGCAGTAATCTCTGGAAAACTCCAATCAGTAGATCTCTCCAGAATCAATCTCCTGAACACTTCACTCGGGAAATCTCTCCACCATCAATCTCCAGAAACACTCCACTCACTAAATCACTCTAGCAGTAATCTCTGGAAAACTCCAATCAGTAAATCTCTCCAGAAACAATCTCCAGAACAATCCACTCAGTGAATCTGTCCAGAATCAATGTTGAGAATGCCGCACTCAGTAAATCTCTCCAGAATCAATTTTTGCAATACCCCATTCAGTCAATCTCTCCAGCAGCAAAGTTGGAAACCTCCACTCAGTAAATGATTCCAGCAGCAATCTCTGGAACACCCACTCAGTAAATCTCTCCACAATCAATCTCCAGAAAATCCTATTTGTAAATCACTCCAGAATTAAGCTCTGGAACACCCCACTCAGTAAATAATTCAAGAATCAATCTCCACAACCCAACATTCATAAATCTCTCCAGCAGCAATCTCTGGAATGTCCCACCCAGTAAATCTTTCCAGTAGCAATCTGTGGAATGCCTCGTTCAATAAATCTCTCCCGAATCAATCTCCAGAATGCCCCACTCAGTAAATCTTCTAAAATCATTCTCTGGATTGCCCCACTCAGTAAATCCCTCCACAATTGATCCCCGGAACACTGCGTTAGTAAATCTCTCCAACATCAATCTCTGGAACACTCCACTCAATAAATCCAGCAGCAAATCTGGAACACTCCACTCAGTAAATCTCTCCAGAATCAATCGCCAATACACTCCACTCAGTTCATCTCTCCAGCAGCAATCTCCAGTACACTCCACTCAATAAATCTCTCCAGAGTCAATTTCCGCAACATCCCACTCAGTAAACCAGTCCAGCAGCAATCTCAAGAACACTCCACTCAGTTAATCTCTACCGCAGCAATCTCGAGGATGCCCTACTCAGTAAATCTGTCCAGCACCAATCTCTGGAGTTTCCCACTCAGTAAATCATTCCAGCAGCAATCTCTGGAATGCACCGCTCAGTAAATCCTTCCAGAATCAATCTCCTGAACACTCCACTCAGCAAATCTCTCCAGATTCAATTACCAAAACACTACACTCAGTTCATCTCTCCAGCAGCAGTCTCCGGGACACTCCACTCAATAAATCACTCCTGAATCAATCTCCGCAACATCTCACTCAGTAAACCAGTCCAGCAGCAATCTCCAGAACACTCCACTCAGTTAATCTCTACTGCAGCAATCTCGAGGATGCCCTACTCAGTAAATCTGTCCAGCACCAATCTCTGGAGTTACCCACTCAGTAGATCTTTCCAGAAGCAATCTCTGGAATGTGCCGCTCAGTAAATCCCTCCAGAATCAGTCTCCTGAACACTCCACTCAGTAAATCTCTCCAGAATCAATCTCTGGAACACCCTACTCAGTAAATAACTCAAGAATCAATCTCCAGAACCCACCATTCATAAATCTCTCTGGCAGCAATCTCTGGAGCACCCCAGTCATTAAATCTCTCCAGCAGCTATATCTGGAATGCCCCACTCATTAAATCTCTCCAGCAGCAATCTCTGGAATGTCCCACTAGGTAAATGCCTCCACAAGCCATCTCTGGAATACTCTGCTCAATAAATCTCTGCAGAATCAATCTCCAGAACACACCATTCATAAATCTCTCCAGCATCAATCTCTGGAACTATCCACTCACTAAATTTCTCCAGCAGCAACTCTGGAACACAGCACTCAGTAAATCTCTCTAGCTGCAATCTCCAGAACACACCACACAGTAAATCTCTCCAGCATCAACGTCTGGAACTCAGCACTCAATTAATCTCCTCAGCAGCAATCTCAGGAACACTCCACTCAACAAATCTCTCCAGAATCAATCTCCTGAACACTTCACTCAGGAAATCTCTCCAGAATCAATCTCCGGAAACACTCCACTCACTAAATCTCTGCAGCAGTAATCTCTGGAAAACTCCAATCAGTAAATCTCCCCAGAAACCATCTCCAGAACACTCCACTCAGTGAATCTGCCCAGAATCAATGTCCAGAATGCCGCACTCAGTAAATCTCTCCAGAATCAATCTTTGGAACACCCCATTCAGTCAATCTATCCAGCAGCAAAGCTGGAAAACCTCACTCAGTAAATCACTCCAGCAGCAATCTGCGGAACACCCACTCAGTAAATCTCTCCACAATCAATCTCCAGAAAATGCCATTTGTAAATCTCTCCACCATCAATCTCTGGAAGTCTCTACTCACTAAATCTCTCCAGCAGCAACTCTGGAACACACCAATCAGTAAATCACTCCAGCATCAATCTCCAGAACACTCCACACAGTAAATCTCTCCAGCAGCAATCTCTGCAACACCCCACTCCATAAATGTCTTCAAAATCAATCCCTGGAACACCTCAGTAATTAAATCTCTCCAGCAGATATATCTGGAAAGCACCATTCATTAAATCTCTCCAGCAGCAAAATCCAGAATGTCCCACTAGGTAAATTCCTCCAGCAGCCATCTCTGGAACAATCCAACCAGTATGTCTCTCCTGAATCAATGTCCAGAATGCTGCACTCAGTAAATCGCTCCAGAATCAATCTCTGGAACACCCCACATAGTAAACAACACAAGAATCAATCTGTACAACAATCCATTCGTAAATCACTCCAGCAGCAAATTCTGGAACACGCACTCAGTAAATCTCTCCAGAATCAATCTCCAGAACACTCCATTTGTAAATCTCTACACAATCAATCTCTGGAACACCCCACTCAGTAAGTAACTCAAGAATCAATCTCTAGAACACTCCATACGTGAATCTCTCCAGCATTAACGTCTGGAACTCAGCACTCAGTAAATCTCCTTAGCAGCAATCTCAGGAACACTCCACTCTATAAATCTCTCCAGAATCAATCTCCTGAACACTTCACTCAGGAAATCTCTCCAACATCAATCTCCAGAAAAACTCCACACACTAAATCTCTCCAGCAGTAATCTCTGGAAAACTCCAATCAGTAGATCTCTCCAGAATCAATCTCCTGAACACTTCACTCGGGAAATCTCTCCATCATCAATCTCCAGAAATACTCCACTCACTAAATCACTCCAGCAGTAATCTTTGGAAAACTCCAATCAGTAAATCTCTCCAGAAACAATCTCCAGAACAATCCACTCAGTGAATCTGTCCAGAATCAATGTTGAGAATGCCGCACTCAGTAAATCTCTCCAGAATCAATTTTTGCAACACCCCATTCAGTCAATCTCTCCAGCAGCAAATTTGGAAACCTCCACTCAGTAAATCATTCCAGCAGCAATCTCTGGAACACCCACTCAGTAAATCTCTCCACAATCAATCTCCAGAAAACCCCATTTGTAAATCCCTCCAGAATCAAACACTCCACTTATTAAACCTCTCCAGCAGCAGCATCTGTATCATTCCACTCAGTAAATAATTCCTGAATCAATATCCAGAACACTTCACACAGTAAATCTCCACAGCAGCAATCTCCAGAATGCCCCACTCAGTAAATCTTCTAAAATCATTCTCTGGATTGCCCCACCCAGTAAATCACTCCACAATTGATCCCCGGAACACTGCGTTAGTAAATCTCTCCATCATCAATCTCTGGAACACTCCACTCAATAAATCCAGCAGCAAATCTGGAACACTCCACTCAGTAAATCTCTCCAGAATCAATTGCCAATACACTCCACTCAGTTCATCTCTCCAGCAGCAATCTCCAGTACACTCCACTCAATAAATCTCTCCAGAATGAATCTCCGCAACATTCCACTCAGTAAACCTGTCCAGCAGCAATCTCAAGAACACTCCACTCAGTTAATCTCTACCGCAGCAATCTCGAGGATGCCCTACTCAGTAAATCTGTCCAGCACCAATCTCTGGAGTTTCCCACTCAGTAAATCATTCCAGCAGCAATCTCTGGAATGCAGCACTCAGTAAATCCCTCCAGAATCAATCTCCTGAACACTCCACTCAGCAAATCTCTCCAGAAGCCATTTCCTCCACAAGCCACTCAATAAATTTCTTCAGAAGCACTCACTGGAAACTACTGTTGGCAAGCATCTCCAGCAGACGTCGCTGGAACACTCTGCTCAATAAATCTCTCCAGAATCAATCTCCAGTACACACCATTCATAAATCTCTCCAGCATCAATCTCTGGAACTATCCACTAACTAAATTTCTCCAGCAGCAACTCTGGAACACACCACTCAGTAAATCTCTCCAGAAGCAATCTCCGCAAAACTCCAATCAGTAAATCAATCCAGAAACAATCTCAAGAACACTCCACTCAGTGAATCTGTCCAGAATCAATGTCCAGAATACACCACTCAGTAAATCTCTGCAGCAGCAAATCTGGAACCCTCCAATCAGTAAATCACTTCAGCAGCAATCTCTGGAGCACCCCAGTCAATAGATCTCTGCAGCAGCAATCGCTGGAGCACCCCAGTCATTAAATCTCTCCAGCATCAATCTCTGGAACTCTCCACTCACTAAATCTCTCCAGCAGCAACTCTGGAACACACCAATCAGTAAATATCTCCAGCAGCAATCTCCAGAACACTCCACACAGTAAATCTCTCCAGCTGCAATCTCTGCAACTCCTCACTATGTAAATCTCTTCAGCATCAATCTCTGGAACAGCCCTGTAATTTAATCTCTCCAGCAGTAATCTCTCGAATGTCCCACTAGGTAAATCCCTCCAGCAGCCACCTCTGGAACACTCCAACCAGTATATCTCTCCTGGATCAATGTCCAGAATGCTGCACTCAGTAAAGCTCTCCAGAATCAATCTCTGGAACAACCCACATAGTAAACTACTCTAGAATCAATCAGAGGATCAATCCATTTGTAAATGTCTCCAGCATCAATCTCCAGAAACACTCCACTCACTAAATTTCTCCAGCAGGAATCTCTGGAAAACTCCAATCAGTAAATCTCTCCAGAAAAAATCTCCAGAACACTCCACTCAGTGAATCTGTCCAGAATTAATGTCCAGCACACAGCACTCAGTAAATCTCTCGAGCAGCAAATCTGGAATCCTCCAATCAGTAAATCACTTCAGCAGCAATCTCTGGAACACACCAATCAGTAAATCTCTCCAGCAGCAAACTCTGAAGCACCCCAGTTATTAAACCTCTCCAGCAGCAGCATCTGGATCATTCCGCTCAGTAAATTATTCCTGAATCAATATCCAGAACAGTTCACACAGTAAATCTCCACAGCAGCAATCTCTGGAATGTCCCACCCAGTCAATCTTTCCAGTAGCAATCTCTGGAATGTCTCATTCAATAAATCTCTCCCGAATCAATCTCCAGAGTGCCCCACTCAGTAAATCTTCTAAAATCATTCTCTGGATTGCCCCACTCAGTAAATCTCTCCACAATTGATCCCCAGAACACTGCTTTAGTAAATCTCTCCAACATCAATCTCTGGAACACTCCACTCAATAAATCAAGCAGCAAATCTGGTACACTCCACTCAGTAAATCTCTCCAGAATCAATCGCCAATACACTCCACTCAGTTCATCTATCCAGCAGCAATCTCTGATGCACTTCACTCAATAAATCTCTCCAGAAACAATCTCCGCAACATCCCACTCAGTAAAACTGTCCAGCAGCAATCTCAAGAACACTCCACTCAGTTAATCTCTACCGCAGCAATCTCTAGCATGCCCTACTCGTTAAGTCTGTCCAGCACCAATCTCTGGAGTTTCCCACTCAGTAGATCTTTCCAGCAGCAATCTCTGGAATGTGCCGCTCAGTAAATCCCTCCAGAATCAATCTCCTGAACACTCCACTCAGTAAATCGCTCCAGAATCAATTGCCAAAACAATCCACTCAGTTCATCTCTCCAGCAGCAATCTCCAGTACACTCCACTCAATAAATCTCTCCAGAATCAATCTCCGCAACATCCCGCTCAGTAAACCTGTCCAGCGGCAATCTCAAGAACACTCTACTCAGTTAATCTGTACCGCAGCAATCTTTAGGATGCCCTACTCAGTAAATCCGTCCAGCACTAATCTCTGGAGTAACCCACTCAGTAAATCTTTCCAGCAGCAATTTCTGGAATGTGCCGCTCAGTAAATCCCTCCAGTATCAATCTCCTGAACACTCCACTCAGTAAATCTCTCCAGCAGCAATCTCTAACACAAGCCACTCAAGAAATTTCTCCAAAAGCACTCACAGGAACCTCCAGTCGGCAAGTATCTCCAGCAGCCATCTCTGGAACACTTGTGCTCAATAAATCTCTCCAGAATCAATCTCTGGAACACCCCACTCAGTAAATCACTGTAGAATCAATCTCCAGAACACACCATTCATAAATCTCTCCAGCATCAAACTCTGGAACTATCCTCTCACTAAATCTCTCCAGCAGCAACTCTGGAACACACCACTCAGTAAATCTCTCCAGCTGCAATCTCCAGAACACTCCACACAGTAAATCTCTCCAGCTGCAATCTCTGCAACACCCCACTACGTAAATCTCTTCAGCATCAATCTCTGGAACAGCCCAGTAATTAAATCTCTCCAACAGATAAATCTGGAATGCCCCACTCATTAAATCTCTCCAGCAGCAATCTCTGGAATGTCCCACTAGGTAAATCCCTCCAGCAGCCATCTCTGGAACACTCCAACCATATATCTCTCATGGATCAATGTCCAGAATGCTGCACTCAGTAAATCTCTCCAGAATCAATCTCTGGAACATCCCACATAGTAAACAACGCAAGAAACAATCTGTAGAACAATCCATTTGTAAATGTCTCCAGCATCAATCTCCGGAAACACTCCACTCACTAAATCTCTGGAAAACTCCAATCAGTAAATCTCTCCAGAAATAATCTCAAGAACACTCCACTCAGTGAATCTGTCCAGAATCAATGTCCAGAACACACCACTCAGTAAATCTCTCCAGAAGCAAATCTGGAACCCTCCATTCAGTAAATCACTTCAGCAGCAATCTCTGAAGCACCCCAGACATTAAGTCTCTGCAGCAGCAATCTCTGGAGCACCCCAGTCATTAAATCTCTGCAGCAGCAATCGCTGGAGCACCCCAGTCATTAAATCTCTCCACCATCAATCTCTGGAACTCTCCACTCACTACATCTCTCCAGCAGCAATATGGAACACACCAATCAGTAAATCTATCAAGCAGCAATCTCCAGAACACTCCACACAGCAAACCTCTCCAGCAGCAATCTCGGCAACACCCAACTCCATAAATCTCTTCAAAATCAATCTCTGGATCACCTCAGTAATTAAATCTCTCCAGCAGCAAACTCTGGAATGTCCCACTAGGTAAATCCCTCCAGCAGCCATCTCTGCAACACTCCAACCAGTATATCTCTCCTGAATCAATGAACAGAAAGCTGCACTCAGTAAATCTCTCCAGAATCAATCTCTGGAACACCCCACATAGTAATCAACTCAAGAATCAATCTGTACAAAAATCCATTTCTAAATCACTCCAGCAGCAATCTCTGGAACACCCACTCAGTAAATCTCTCCAGAATCAATCTCCAGAACACTCCATTTGTAAATCTCTACACAATCAATCTCTGGAACACCCCACTTAGTAAGGAACTCAAGAATCAATCTCTAGAACACTCCTTCGTGAATCTCTACAGCATCAACCTCTGGAACTCAGCACTCAAAAAATCTCCTCAGCAGCAATCTCAGGAACACTCCACTCAATACATCTCTCCAGTATCAACCTCCTGAACACTTCACTCAGGAAATCTCACCAAAATCAATCTCCAGAAACATTCCGCTCACTAAATCTCTCCAGCAGTAATCTCTGGAAAACTCCAATCAGTAAATCTCTCCAGAAACAATCCCCAGAACACTCCACTCAGTGAATCTGTCCAGAATCAATGTCCAGAATGCCGCATTCAGTAAATCTCTCCAGAATCAATCTTTGGAACTCCCCATTCAGTCAATATCTCCACCAGCAAATCTGGAAAGCTCCACTCAGTAAATCACTCCAGCATCAATCTCTGGAACACCCCACATAGTAAACAACTCCAGAATCAATCTGTACAACAATCCAGTCGTAAATCATTCCACCAGCAATCTCTGGAACACCCACTCTGTAAATCTATCCAGAATCAATCTCCAGAATACTCCATTTGTAAATCGCTACACAATCAATCTCTGGAACACACCACTCAGTAAATAACTCAAGAATCAATCTCTAGAACACTCCATTCGCGAATCTGTCCAGCATCAACCTCTGGAACTCAGCACTCAATAAATCTCCTCAGCAGCCATCTCAGGAACACTCCACTCAATAAATCTCTCCAGAATCAATCTCCTGAATACTTCACTCAGGAAATCTCTCCAGCATCAATCTCCGGAAACACTCCACTCAGTAATCTCTCCAACAGTAATCTCTGGAAAACTCCAATCAGTAAATCTCTTCAGAATCAATCTCCAGAACATTCCATTTGTAAATCTGTACACAATCAATCTCTGGAACACCCCACTCAGTAAGTAACTCAAGAATCAATCTCTAGAACAGTCCATTCGTGAATCTGTCCAGCATCAAACTCTGGAACTCAGCACTCAATAAATCTCCTCAGCAGCCATCTCAGGAACACTCCACTCAATAAATCTCTCCACAATCAATCTCCTGAACACTTCACTCAGGAAATCTCTCCAGCATCAATCTCCGGAAACACTCCACTCACTTAATCTCTCCAACAATAATCTCTGGAAAACTCCAATCAGTTAATCTCTCCAGAAACCATCTCCAGAACACTCCACTCAGTGAATCTGTCCAGAATCAATGTCCAGAATGCCGCACTCAGTGAATCTCTACAGAATCAATCTTTGGAACACCCCATTAAGTCAATCTCTCCACCAGCAAATCTGGAAAACTCCACACAGTAAATCACTCCAGCAGCAATCTCTGGAACACCCACTCAGTAAATCTCTCCACAATCAATTTCCAGAAAATCCCATTTGTAAATCTCTCCAGAATCAATCTCTGGAACACCCTACTCAGTAAATAACTCAAGAACCAATCTCCAGAACCCACCATTCATAAAATTCTCCAGCAGCTATCTCTGGAATGCACCACTCAGGAAATCTCTCCAGCAGCAATCTCTGAAACACACCAGTTATTGAACCTCTCCAGCAGCAGCATCTGGATCATTCCACTCAGTAAATAATTCCTGAATCAATATCCAGAACACTTCACACAGTAAATCTCCACAGCAGCAATCTCTGGAATGACCCACCCAGTAAATCTTTCCAGTAGCAATCTCTGGAACGCCTCATTCAATAAATCTCTCCCAAATCAATCTCCAGAACGCCCCATTCAGTAAATCTTCTAAAATCATTCTCTGGATTGCCCCACTCAGTAAATGTCTCCACAATTGATCCCCGGAACAGTGCGTTAGTAAATCTCTCCAACATCAATCTCCGGAAACACTACACTCACTAAATCTCTCCTGCTGTAAGCTCTGGAAAACTCCAATCAGTAAATCTCTCCAGAAATAATCTCCAGAACACACCACTCAGTGAATCTTTCCAGAATCTATGTCCAGAACACACCACTCAGTAAATTGCTGCAGCAGCAAATCTGGAACCTTCCAACCAGTAAATCACTTCAGCAGCAATCTCTGGAGCACCCCAGTCTTTCCATCTCTCCAGCATCAATCTCTGGAACTCTCCACTCACTAAATCTCTCCAGCAGCAACTCTGGAACACACCAATGAGTAATTCTCTCCAGGAGCAATCTCCAGAACACTCCACACAGTAAATCTCTCCAGCAGCAAATATGAAAAACTCCACTCAGTAAATCTGTCCAGCAGCAATCTCTGGAACACCCCACTCAGTAAATGTCTCCAGAATCAATCTCCAGAACTCTCCATTGGCAAATCTCACCAGCATCAATCTCTGGAACACCCCACTCAGTAAATCTTTCCAGCAGCCATCTCTGCTATGCCTTGCTTAGGAAATCCCTCCAGAATCTATCTCCAGAACACTCTACTCAGTAAATATCTCCAGCACCAATCTCTGCAAGACGCCACTCAATAACTCTCTCCAGAATCAATCACAGGTTCACACCAGTCAGTAAGTATCTCCAGCAGCAGACTCTGGAACATTCCGCTCATCAAATCTCTCCAGAAACAATTTCCATAACAAACCACTCAGTAAAGCATTCCAGCAGCAATCTCTGGAACACTCCAACCAGTACATTGTTCCAGAATCAATGTCCACAAAGCCACACTCAGTAAATCTCTCCAGAATCAACCTCTGGAACATCACACTCAGTCAGTCTCTCCAGAATTAATCTCCAGAACACTCAATTCATAAATCTCTCCAAAAGAAGTTCTGGAACAGTCCACTCAGTAAATCTCTCTGGAATCAAGATCAGCAAAACCACACTCAGTAAATTTCCCTGGAATCAATCTGTGGAACAGTCCACTCAATAAATCTCTCCAGCAACTAACTCTGGAACACCCCAGTCATTAAATCTCTCCAGCAGCAATATCTGAAATGCCCCATTAATTAAACCTCTCCAGCTGCAATCTCAGGAACGTTCCACTCAGTAAATCTCTCCAGATGCAATCTCTGGAACACTCCAATCTTTAAATGAATCCAGCATCAATCTCTGGAACACTCCACTCACTAAAACTCTCCAGCAGTAATCTCTGGAAAACTCCAATCACTAAAGCTCTCCAGTAATAACCTCCAGAACACTCCACTCAGTGATTCAGTCCAGAATCAATGTCCAGAATGCCGCACTCAGTAAATTTCTTCAGAATCAATCTTGGCAACACCCCATTCAGACCATTTCTACAGCAGCAAAACTGGAAACCTCCACTCAGTAAATCACTCCAGCAGCAATCTCTGGAACACCCACTCAGTACATCTCTCCAGAATCAATTTCCAGAACTCTCCAGCATCAATCTCTGGAACACTCCACTCAGTAAATCTTTCCAGCAGCCATCTCTGCTATGCCTTGCTCAGGAAATCCCTCCAGAATCTATCTCCAGAACACTCTGCTCATTAAATCTCTCCAGCAGCAATCTCTGCAAGACTCCACTCAATAACTCTCTCCAGAATCAATCACAGGATCACACCAGTCAGTAAATATCTCCAGCAGCACTCTCTGGAACATTCCGCTCAACAAACCTCTCCAGAAACAATTCCCGGAACACACCAAACAGTAAAGAATTCCAGCAGCAATCTCTGGAACACTCCAACCAGTACATTGTTCCAGAATCAATTTCCAGAAAGCCACACTCAGTAAATCTCTCCAGAATCAAACTCTGGAACACCACACTCAGTAAGTCTCTCCAGAATTAATCTCCAGAACACTCAATTCATACATCACTCCAGAAGAATCTCTGGAACACTCCACTCATTAAATCTCTCCCGAATCAAGATCAGCAAAACCACACTCAGTTAATTCCTCTGGAATCAATCTGTGGAGCAGTCCACTCAATAAATCTCTGCAGCAACAAACTCTGGAACACCCCAGTCATTAAATCTCTCCAGCAGCAATAAATGAAATGCTCCATTCATTAAATCTCTCCAGCTGCAATCTTAGGAACGTCCCACTCAGTAAATCTCTCCAGCTGCAATCTCTGGAACACCCCAGTCATTACATCTCTCCAGCATCAATCTCTAGAACACTCCACTCACTGGATCTCTCCAACAACAATCTCTAAAACACTCCACTCAGTAATTCTCTCCGGAAACAACCTCCAGAACACTCCACTCAGTGAATCTCTTCAGAATCAATTTAAGGAACACCGCACTCAGTAAGTCTCTACAGAATCCATCTCTGGAACACCCCGCTCAGTAAATCTCTCCAGAATCTATCTCTGGAACATCCCAATCAGTTGATCTGTACAGAATCAATGTCCGGAACACTCCATTCATAAATCTCTCTGGCATCAATCTCTGGAACATTTCACTCAGTAAATATCTCCAGCAGCAAAACTGGAACACTCCACTCAATAAATCACTCCAGCAGAAATCTCTGGAACACCCCACTCAGAAAAGCTCTCCAGAATCAATCTCCAGAACTGTCCATTTGCAAATTTCTCCAGCATCAATCTCTGGAACACTCCACTCAGTAAATCTCTCCATCAGCTCATCGGGAACACTCCACTCAGTAAATCACACCAGCAGAAATCTCTGGAACACCCCACTCAGTAACTCTCTCCAGAATCAATCTCCTGAACACTGCATTTATTAATCTCTCCAGCAGCAATCTACAGAACACGCCGCTCAGTAAATCTCTCCAGCAGCAATCTCTTAAAAGCCCCGTTCATTAAATCTCTCCAGCTGCAATCATTGGAACACCCCACTCAGTATATCTCTCCAGAATAAACCTCTGGAACACCACACTCAGTAAATCTCTCCAGAATCAATGTCTGGCACACTCCATTCATAAATCTCTCTGGCATCAATCTCTGGAACATTTCACTCAGTAAATCTCTCCAGCAGCAAATCTGGAACACTCCACTCAGAAAATCTCTCAGAAACATTCTCTGGAGCACTCTACTCAGTAAAACTCTCTAGCAGCAAACACTGGAAGACTCCATACAATAACTCTCTCCACAGCCAATTATGGAACACACCATCAGTAAATGTCTCCAGAATCAATCTCAGGAACACTTAACCCAGTAAATCTGTCCAGCAGCAATCCGCGGAACACTCCACTCAACAAATCTGTCCAGAGTCAATTTCTGGAACTCTCTACTCAGTTATTTTCTCCAGGATCGATCTCTGGTACGCCCCACTCAGTAAAACGCTCCAGCAGCAATATCTGGAATACTCCACACAGTAAATATTTCCAGAATCAATCTCTAGAACACTTTACTCAGTATATCTCTACAGCGGCAAGCTCTGGAACACCCCATTCACTAAATCTCTCCAGCAGCAATCTCTAGAATGCCCCATTCAGTAAATCTCACAAGCAGCAATCTCCAGAACATGCCAGTCATTAAATCTCTCCAGCAGTAATATCTGGATGACTTCACTCAGCAAGTATTTCCAGAATCAATGACCAGAACACTTCACTCAGTAAAACGCTACAGCAGCAATCTCTGGAATGTCCCACCCAGTAAATCTTTCCAGCAGCAATCTCTGGAATGCCCCATTCAGGTAACCTCTCCAGAATCATTCGCCAGAAGGCCCCACTCAGTAATTCTTCTAGAATCTTTCTTTGGAATGGCCCACTCAGCAAATATCTTCAAAATTGATGAGAAGAATACTGCATTAGAAAAGCTCTCCAACATCGATCTCTGGAAAACTCCAATCAATAAATCTCTCCAGCAGCAAATCTGGAGCACTCCGGTCAGTAAATCTCTCCAGAATCAATCACCAAAACACTCCATTCAGTAGATCTCTCCAGCAGCAATCTCTGGAATACTCCATTCAATAAAGCACTCCAGAATCAATGATCAGAACACTCCATTCATAAATCTCTCCGCAATCAATCTCTGGAACATTTCACTCAGTCAATTTCTCCAGCAGCAAATCTGGAACGCTCCACTCAGTAAATCACTCCAGCAGAAATCTCTCGAACACCCCACTCAATAACTCTCTCCAGAACCAATCTCCAGAACACTGCATTTGTTAATCACTCCAGCAGTATCAATCTCCAGAACACTCCACCCAGTAAACCTCTCCAGCAGCAATCTCTGGAAAGCTCCTCTCATTAAATCTCTAGAGCTGCAATCGCTGGAACACCCCACTCAGTAAATCTCTCCAGAATCAATGTCCAGAATACCACACTCAGTAAATCTCTCCAGAAACAATCTCTGGAACACCCCAATCAGTATATCTCTCCAGAATCAATTATCAGAACACTCCATTCATAAATCTCTCTGGCATCAATCTCTGGAACTTTTCACTCAGTAAATCTCACCAGCAGCAAATCTGGAACACTCCACTCAGTAACTCACTCCAGAAAATATCTCTGGAACACCCCACTCAGTAAATCTCTCCAGAATCAATCTCCAGAACTCTCCATTTGCAAATCTCTCCAGCATCAATCTCTGGAACACCCCACTCAGTAAATCTTTCCAGCAGCAATCTCTGTTATGCCTTGCTCAGGAGATCCCTCCAGAATCTATCTCCAGAACACTCTACTCAGTAAATCTCTCCAGCAGCAATCTCTGCAAGATGCCACTCAATAACTCTCTCCAGAATCAATCACTGGATCACACCAGTCATTAAATATCTCCAGCAGCAGTCTCTGGAACATTCTGCTCAACAAACCTCTCCAGAAACAATTCCAGTGACACACCACTCAGTAAAGCATTCCAGCAGCAATCTCTGGAACACTCCAACCAGTACATTTGTCCAGAATCAATGTCCAGAACACCGCACTCAGTAATCTCTCCAGAATCAACCTCTGGAACACGACACTCAGTAAGTCTCTCCAGAATTAATCTCCAGAACACTTAATTCATAAATCTCTCCAGAAGAATCTCTGGAACACTCCACTCATTAAATCTCTCCCGAATCAAGATTAGCAAAACCACACTCAGTTACTTTCTCTGGAATCAATCTGTGGAACAGTCCACTCAGTAAATCTCTCCAGCAACTAACTCTTTAACACCCCAGTCATTAAATCTCTCCAGCAGCAATATCTGACATGCTCCACTCATTAAATCTCTCCAGCTGCAATCTCAGGAACGTCCCACTCATTAAATCTCTCCAGCTGCAATCTCTGGAACACCCTAGTCATTAGATCTCACCAGCATCAATCTCCAGAACACTCCACTCACTAGATCTCTCCAACAACAATCTCTGAAACACTCCACTCAGTAATTCTCTCCGGAAACAACCTCCAGAACACTCCACTCAGTGAATCTCTTCAGAATCAATGTCCAGAATACTGCACTCAGTAAGTCTCTCCAGAATCCATCTCTGGAACATCACACTCAGTAAATCTGTATAGAATCAATGTACAGAACACTCCATTCATAAATCTCTCTGGCATCAATCTCTGGAACACTTCACTCAGTAAATCTCTCCATCAGCTATTCGGGAACACTCCACTCAGTAAATCACTCCAGCAGAAATCTCTGGAACACCCCACTCAGTTAATCTCTCCAGAATCAAGCTCCAGAACTGTCCATTCGCAAATTTCTCCAGCATCAATCTCTGGAACACTCCACTCAGTAAATCTCTCCATCAGCTAATTGGGAACACTCCACTCAGTAAATCACTCCAGCAGAAATCTCTGGAACTCCCCACTCAGTAACTCTCTCTAGGATCAAGCTCCAGATCACTGCATTTATTAATCTCTCCAGCAGCAATCACGGAACACTCCGCTCAGTAAATCTCTCCAGCAGAAATCTCCGCAAAGCCCCGCTCATTATATCTCTCCAGCTGCAATCACTGGAACACCCCGCTCATTAAAACTCTTCAGTTGTAATCACTGGAACACCCCACTCAGTAGATCTCTCCAGAATCAATGTCCAGCACATTCCATTCATAAATCTCTCCGGCATCAATCTCTGGAACATTTCACTCAGTAAATCTCTCCAGCTGCAAATCTGGAACACTCCACTCATGAAATCTCTCAAAAACATGCTCCGGAGCACTCTACTCAGTAAAACTCTCTACCAGCAAACCCTGGAAGATTCCACTCAATAACTCTTTCCACAATCAATTCCGGAACACACCATCAGTAAATTTCTCCAGAATCAATCTAAGGAACACGTAACCCAGTAAATCTGTCCAGCAGCAATCCTCAGAACACTCCATTCAACAAAGCTCGAGAGTCAATTTCTGGAACTCTCCACTCAGTTAATTTCTCCAGGATCGATCTCTGGAACGCCCCACTCAGTAAATCGCTCCAGCAGCAATATCTGGAATACTCCACCCAGTAAATCTTTCCAGAATCAATCTCTAGAACACTTTACTCAGTACATTTCTACAGCAGAAAGCTCTGGAACACCCCATTCATTAAATTTCTCCAGCAGCAATCTCTGGAATGCCCCATTCAGTAAATGTCTCCAGCAGCAATCTCCAGAACACACCAGTCATTAAATCTCTCCAGCAGCAATATCTGGATCACTTCACTCAGCAAATATTTCCAGATTCAATGACCAGAACACATCACTACATCTCAACAGCAGCAATCTCTGGAATGTCCCACCCAGTAAATCTTTCCAGCAGCAATTTCTGGAATGCCCCATTCAGTTAACCTCTCCAGAATCATTCGCCAGCACGCCCCACTCAGTAAATCTTCTAAAATCGTTCTTTAAATGCCCCACTCAGTAAATATCTTCAAAATTGATCTCCAGAAGAAAGCATTAGAAAAGCTCTCCAACATCAATCTTTGGAAAACTCCAATCAATAAATCTCTCCAGCAGCAAATCTGGTGCAGTCCGCTCATTAAAATGCTCCAGAATCAAACACCATAACACTCCGCTCAGTTGATCTCTCCAGCAGAAATCTCTCGAACACCCCACTCAGTAATTCTCTCCAGAATCAATCGCCAGAACAGTGCATTTGTTAATCTCTCCAGCAGTATCAATCTCCAGAACACTCCACTCAGTAAATCTCTCTAGCAGCAATCTCTGGAAAGCTCTGCTCATTAAATCTCTCCAACTGCAATCGCTGGAACACCACACTCAGTAAATCTCTCCAGAATCAATACCCAGCACACTCCATTCATAAATCTCTCCGGCATCAATCTCTGGAACATTTCACTCAGTAAATCTCTCCAGCAGCAAATCTGGAACACTCCACTCAGAAAATCTCTCAGAAACATTCTCTGGAGCACTCTACTCAGTAAAACTCTCTAGCAGCAAACATTGGAAGACTCCATACAAAAACTCTCTCCACAGCCAATTATGGAACACACTATCAGTAAATGTCTCCAGAATCAATCTCAGGAACACTTAACCCAGTAAATCTGTCCAGCAGCAATCCGCGGAACACTCCGCTCATCAAATCTGTCCAGAGTCAATTTCTGAATCTCTCCACTCAGTTATTTTCTCCAGGATCGATCTCTGGAATGCCCTACTCAGAAAAACGCTCCAGCAGCAATATCTGGAATACTCCACACAGTAAATCTTTCCAGAATCAATCTCTAGAACACTTTACTCAGTATATCTCTACAGCGGCAAGCTCTGGAACACCCCATTCAGTAAATTTCTCCAGCAGCAATCTCCAGAACATGCCAGTCATTAAATCTCTCCAGCACCAATATCTGGATGACTCCACTCAGCAAATATTTCCAGAATCAATGACCAGAACACTTCACTCAGTAAAACGGTACAGCAGCAATCTCTGGAATGTCCCACCCAGTAAATCTTTCCAGCAGCAATCTCTGGAATGCCCCATTCAGTTAACCTCTCCAGAATCATTCGCCAGAAGGGCCCACTCAGTAATTCTTCTAGAATCTTTCTTTGGAATGGCCCACTCAGCAAATATCTTCAAAATTGATCACCAGAATACTGCATTAGAAAAGCTCTCCAACATCGATCTCTGGAAAACTCCAATCAATAAATCTCTCCAGCAGCAAATCTGGAGCACTCCGGTCAGTAAATCCCTCCAGAATCAATCACCAGAACACTTCATTCAGTATATCTCTCCAGCAGCAAACTCTGGAACACTCCATTCAATAAAGTTCTCCAGAATCAATGATCAGAACACTCCATTCATAAATCTCTCCGGTATCAATTTCTGGAACATTTCACTCAGTCAATTTCTCCAGCAGCAAATCTGGAACGCTCCACTCAGTAAATCACTCCAGCAGAAATCTCTAGAACACCCCACTCAGTAACTCTCTCCAGAACCAATCTCCAGAACACTGCATTTGTTAATCACTCCAGCAGTATCAATCTCCAGAACACTCCACTCAGTAAATCTCTCCAGCAGCAATCTCTGGAAAGCTCCTCTCATTAAATCTCTCCAGCTGCAATTGCCGGAACACCCCACTCAGTAAATCTCTCCAGAATCAATGTCCAGAATACCACACTCAGTAAATCTCTCCAGAAACAATCTCTGGAACACCCCAATCAGTATATCTCTCCAGAATCAATTATCAGAACACTCCATTCATAAATCTCTCAGGCATCAATCTCTGGAACATTTCACTCAGTAAATCTCACCAGCAGCAAATCTGGAACACTCCACTCAGTAACTCACTCCAGAAAATATCTCTGGAACACCCCACTCAGTAAATTTCTCCAGAATCAATCTCCAGAACTCTCTATTTGCAAATCTCTCCAGCATCAATCTCTGGAACACCCCACTCATTAAATCTTTCCAGCAGCAATCTCTGTTATGCCTTGCTCAGGAGATCCCTCCAGAATCTATCTCCAGAACACTTTACTCAGTAAATCTCTCCAGCAGCATTCTCTGCAAGATGCCACTCAATAACTCTCTCCAGAATCAATCACAGGATCACACCAGTCATTAAATATCTCCAGCAGCAGTCACTGAAACATTCCGCTCAACAAATCTCTCCAGAAACAATTCCCGTGACACACCACTCAGTAAAGCATTCCAGCAGTAATCTCTGGAACACTCCAGCCAGTACATTTGTCCAGAATCAATGTCCAGAATGCCGCACTCAGTAAATCTCTCCAGAATCAACCTCTGGAACACCACACTCAGTAAGTCTCTCCAGAATTAATCTCCAGAACACTCACTTCATAAATCTCTCCAGAAGAATCTCTGGAACACTCCACTCATAAAATCTCTCCCAAATCAAGATCAGCAAAACCACACTCAGTTACTTTCTCTGGAATCAATCTGTGGAACAGTCCACTCAGTAAATCTCTCCAGCAACTAACTCTGGAACACCCCAGTCATTAAATCTCTCCAGCAGCAATATCTGAAATGCTCCACTCATTAAATCTCTCCAGCTGCAATCTCAGGAACGTCCCACTCAGTAAATCTCTCCAGATGCAATCTCTGGAACACCCTAGTCATTAGATCTCTCCAGCATCAATCTCCGGAACACTCCACTCACGAGATCTCTCCAACAACAATCTCTGAAACACTCCAATCAGTAATTCTCTCCGGAAACAACTTCCTGAACACTCCACTCAGTGAATCTCTTCAGAATCAATGTCCAGAATACTGCACTCAGTAAGTCTCTCCAGAATCCATCTCTGGAACATCACACTCAGTAAATCTGCATAGAATCAATGTACAGAACACTCCATTCATAAATCTCTCTGGCATCAATCTCTGGAACACTTCACTCAGTAAATCTCTCCATCAGCTATTCGGGAACACTCCACTCAGTAAATCACTCCAGCAGAAATCTCTGGAACACCCCACTGAGTTAATCTCTCCAGAATCAATCTCCAGAACTGTCCATTCGCAAATTTCTCCAGCATCAATCTCTGGAACACTCCACTCAGTAAATCTCTCCATCAGCTAATCGGGAACACTCCACTCAGTAAATCATTCCATCAGAAATCTCTGGAACACCCCACTCAGTAACTCTCTCCAGAATCAAGCTCCAGATCACTGCATTTATTAATCTCTCCAGCAGCAATCACAGAACACTCTGCTCAGTAAATCTCTCCAGCAGAAATCTCCGCAAAGCCCCGCTCATTATATCTCTCCAGCTGCAATCACTGGAACACCCCGCTCATTAAAACTCTTCAGTTGTAATCACTGGAACACCCACTCAGTAAATCTCTCCAGAATGAATGTCCAGCACACTCCATTCATAAATCTCTCCAGCATCAATCTCTGGAACATTTCACTCAGTAAATCTCTCCAGCAGCAAATCTGGAACACTCCACTCACGAAATCTCTTAAAAACATGCTCCGGAGCACTCTACTCAGTAAAACTCTCTACCAGCAAACCCTGGAAGATTCCACTCAGTAACTCTTTCCACAATCAATTCCGGAACACACCATCAGTAAATTTCTCCAGAATCAATCTAAGGAACACGTAACCCAGTTAAACTATCCAGCAGCATCCTCGGAACACTCCGCTCAACAAACCTCTCCAGAAACAATTCCAGTAAGACATCACTCAGTAAATCATTCCAGCAGCAATCTCTGGAACACTCCAACCAGTACATTTATCCAGAATCAATGTCCAGAATGCCGCACTCAGTAAATCTCTCCAGAATCAACCTCTGGAACACCACACTCAGTAAGTCTCTCCACAATTAATCTCCAGAACACTTAATTCATAAATCTCTCCAGAAGAATCTCTGGAACACTCCACTCATTAAATCTCTCCCGAATCAAGATCAGCAAAACCACACAGTTAATTTCTCTGGAATCAATCTGTGGAACAGTCCACTCAGTAAATCTCTCCAGCAACAAACTCTGGAATACCACAGTCATTAAATCTCTCCAGCAGCAATATCTGAAATGCCCCATTAATTAAACCTCTCCAGCTGCAATCTCAGGAACGTTCCACTCAGTAAATCTCTCTGGAATGCGCCATTCAGTAAATGTCTCCAGCAGCAATCTCCAGAACACACCAGTCATTAAATCTCTCCATCAGCAATATCTGGATAACTCCACTCAGCAAATATTTCCAGAATCAATGACCAGAACACTTCACTCAGTAAATCTCTACAGCAGCAATCTCTGGAATGTCCAACCCAGTAAATCTTTCCAGCAGCAATCTCTGGAATGCCCCATTCAGTTAACCTCGGCAGAATCATTCGCCAGAACGCCAAAGTCAGTAAATCATCTAGAATCTTTCTTTGGAATGCTCCACTCAGTAAATATCTTCAAAGCTGATCTCCAGAACATTGCATTAGAAAAGCTCTCCAACATCAATCTCTGGAAAACTCCAAACAATAAATCTCTCCAGCAACAAATCTGGAGCACTCCACTCAGTAAATCTCTCCAGAATCAATCACCAGAACAATCCGCTCAGTAGATCTCTCCAGCAGCAATCGCTGGAATTCTCCACTCAATACATCTCTCCAGAATCAATGATCAGAACATTCCATTCATAAATCTCTCTGGCATCAATCTCTGGAACTTTTCACTCAGTAAATCTCTCCAGCAGCAAATGTGGAATGCTCCACTCGGCAAATCACTCCAGCAGTAATCTCTGGAACACTCCAACCAGTACATTTGTCCAGAATCAATATCCAGAACGCCGCACTCAGTAAATCTCTCCAGAATCAACCTCTGGAACACCCCACTCAGTAAGTCTCTCCAGAACACTTAATTCATAAATCTCTCCAGAAGAATCTCTGGAACACTCCACTCATAAAATCTCTCCCAAATCAAGATCAGCAAAACCACACTCAGTTACTTTCTCTGGAATCAATCTGTGGAACAGTCCACTCAGTAAATCTCTCCAGCAACTAACTCTGGAACACCCCAGTCATTAAATCTCTCCAGCAGCAATATCTGAAATGCTCCACTCATTAAATCTCTCCAGCTGCAATCTCAGGAACATCACACTCAGTAAATCTCTCCAGATGCAATCTCTGGAACACCCCAGTCATTACATCTCTCCAGCATCAAACTCTGGAACACTCCACTCACTAGATCTCTCCAACAACAATGTCTGAAACACTCCAATCAGTAATTCTCTCCGGAAACAACCTCCAGAACACTCCACTCAGTGAATCTCTTCAGAATCAATGTCCAGAATACTGCACTCAGTAAGTCTCTCCAGAATCCATCCCTGGAACATCCCACTCAGTAAATCTGTATTGAATCAATGTACAGAACACTCCATTCATAAATCTCTCTGGCATCAATCTCTGGAACACTTCACTCAGTAAATCTCTCCATCAGCTATTCAGGAACACTCCACTCAGTAAATCACTCCAGCAGAAATCTCTGGAACACCCCACTCAGTAAGTCTCTCCAGAACACTTAATTCATAAATCTCTCCAGAAGAATCTCTGGAACACTCCACTCATAAAATCTCTCCCAAATCAAGATCAGCAAAACCACACTCAGTTACTTTCTCTGGAATCAATCTGTGGAACAGTCCACTCAGTAAATCTCTCCAGCAACTAACTCTGGAACACCCCAGTCATTAAATCTCTCCAGCAGCAATATCTGAAATGCTCCACTCATTAAATCTCTCCAGCTGCAATCTCAGGAACGTTCCACTCAGTAAATCTCTCCAGATGCAATCTCTGGAACACCCCAGTCATTAGATCTCTCCAGCATCAAACTCTGGAACACTCCACTCACTAGATCTCTCCAACAACAATCTCTGAAACACTCCAATCAGTAATTCTCTCCGGAAACAACCTCCAGAACACTCCACTCAGTGAATCTTCAGAATCAATGTCCAGAATACTGCACTCAATAAGACTCTCCAGAATCCAACCCTGGAACATCCCACTCAGTAAATCTGTATTGAATCAATGTACAGAACACTCCATTCATAAATCTCTCTGGCATCAATCTCTGGAACACTTCACTCAGTAAATCTCTCCATCAGCTATTCGGGAACACTCCACTCAGTAAATCACTCCAGCAGAAATCTCTGGAACACCCCACTCAGTAACTCTCTCCAGAATCAAGCTCCAGATCACTGCATTTATTAATCTCTCCAGCAGCAATCACGGAACACTCCGCTCAGTAAATCTCTCCAGCAGCAAATCCGGAACACTCCACTCACGAAATCTCTCAAAAACATGCTCCGGAGCACTCTACTCAGTAAAACTCTCTACCAGCAAACCCTGGAAGATTCCATTCAGTAACTCTTTCCACAATCAATTCCGGAACACACCATCAGTAAATTTCTCCAGAATCAATCTAAGGAACACGTAACCCAGTAAATCTGTCCAGCAGCAATCCTCAGAACACTCCATTCAACAAAGCTCGAGAGTCAATTTCTGGAACTCTCCACTCAGTTAATTTCTCCAGGATCGATCTCTGGAACGTCCCACTCAGTAAATCGCTCCAGCAGCAATATCTGGAATACTCCACCCAGTATATCTTTCCAGAATCAATCTCTAGAACACTTTACTCAGTACATTTCTACAGCAGAAAGCTCTGGAACACCCCATTCATTAAATTTCTCCAGCAGCAATCTCTGGAATGCCCCATTCAGTAAATGTCTCCAGCAGCAATCTCCAGAACACACCAGTCATTAAATCTCTCCAGCAGCAATATCTGGATCACTTCACTCAGCAAATATTTCCAGATTCAATGACCAGAACACATCACTACATCTCAACAGCAGCAATCTCTGGAATGTCCCACCCAGTAAATCTTTCCAGCAGCAATCTCTGGAATGCCCCATTCAGTTAACATCTCCAGAATAATTTGCCAGAACGCCCCACTCAGTAAATCTTCTAGAATCATTCTTTGGAATGCCCCACTCAGTAAATATCTTCAAAATTGACCTCCAGAACACTGCATTAGAAAAGCTCTCTAACATCAATCTCTGGAAAACTCCAATAATAAATCTCTCCAGCAGCAAATCTGGAGGCCTCCGCTCAGTAAATCTCTCTAGAATCGATCACCAGAACACTCCGCTCAGTAGATCTTTCCAGCAGCAATCTCCAGAACACTCCACTCAATAAATCTCTCCAGAATCAATGATCAGAACACTCCATTCATATATTTCTCTGGCATCAGTCACTGCAACATTTCACACTGTAAATCTCTCCAGCTGCAAATCTGGAACACTCACCTCAGTAAATTTCTCTAAAACATTCTCCGGAGCACTCTACTCAGTAAAACTCTCTAGTAGCAAACCCTGGAAGACTCCCCTCAATAACTCTCTCCACAACCAATTCTGGAACACACCATAAGTAAATGTCTCCAGAATCATTCTCAGGAGCACTTAACCCAGTAAATCTGTCCAGCAGCGATCCTCAGAACACTCTGCTCAACAAATCTCTCCAGAGTAATTTCTGGAACTCTCCACTCAGTTAATTTCTCAAGATTGATCTCTGGAGTGCCCCACTCAGTAAATCGCTCCAGCAGCAATATCTGGAATACTCCACCTACTAAGTCTTTCCAGAATCAATCTCCAGAACACTTTACTCAGTACATCTCTACAGTGGCAAGCTCTGGAACACCCCATTCACTAAATCTTTCCGGCAGCAATCTCTGGAATGCCCCATTCAGTAAATGTCTCCAGCAGCAATCTCCAGAACACACCAGTCATTAAATCTCTCCATCAGCAATATCTGGATAACTCCACTCAGCAAATATTTCCAGAATCAATGACCAGAACACTTCACTCAGTAAATCTCTACAGCAGCAATCTCTGGAATGTCCAACCCAGTAAATCTTTCCAGCAGCAATCTCTGGAATGCCCCATTCAGTTAACCTCGGCAGAATCATTTGCCAGAACGCCAAAGTCAGTAAATCATCTAGAATCTTTCTTTGGAATGCTCCACTCAGTAAATATCTTCAAAGCTGATCTCCAGAACATTGCATTAGAAAAGCTCTCCAACATCAATCTCTGGAAAACTCCAAACAATAAATCTCTCCAGCAACAAATCTGGAGCACTCCACTCAGTAAATCTCTCCAGAATCAATCACCAGAACAATCCGCTCAGTAGATCTCTCCAGCAGCAATCTCCGGAATTCTCCACTCAAAACATCTCTCCAGAATCAATGATCAGAACATTCCATTCATAAATCTCTCTTGCATCAATCTCTGGAACTTTTCACTCAGTAAATCTCTCCAGCAGCAAATGTGGAATGCTCCACTCAGTAAATCACTCCAGCAGAAATCTCTGGAACACCCCACTCAGTAAATCTCTCCAGAATCAAGCTCCAGAACTCTCCATTTGCAAATCTCTCCAGCATCAATCTCTGGAACACCCCACTCAGTAAATCTTTCCAGCAGCAATCTCTGCAAGACACCACTCAATAACTCTCTCCAGAATCAATCACAGGATCACACCAGTCAGTAAATATCTCCAGCAGCAGTCTCTGGAACATTCCACTCAACAAACCTCTCCAGAAACAATTCCAGTAAGACACCACTCAGTAAAGCATTCCGGCAGCAATCTCTGGAACACTCCAACCAGTACATTTATCCAGAATCAATGTCCAGAATGCCGCACTCAGTAAATCTCTCCAAAATCAACCTCTGGAACACCACACTCAGTAAGTCTCTCCAGAATTAATCTCCAGAACACTTAATTCATAAATCTCTCCAGAAGAACCTCTGGAACACTCCACTCATTAATTCTCTCCCGAATCAAGATCAGCAAAACCACACTCAGTTAATTTCTCTGGAATCAATCTGTGGAACAGTCCACTCAGTAAATCTCTCCAGCAACAAAGTCTGGAACACCCCAGTCATTAAATCTCTCCAGCAGCAATATCTGAAATGCTCCACTCATTAAATCTCTCCAGCTGCAATCTCAGGAACGTTCCATTCAGTAAATCTCTCCAGCTGAAATCTCTGCTAAGCCCCGCTCATTAAATCTCTCCAGCTGCAATCAGTGGAACCCCCCGCTCATTAAATCTCTCCAGCTGCAATCACTGGAACACCCCACTCAGTAAATCTCTCCAGAATCAATCTCCAGAAGACCCGACTCAATAAATCTCTCCAGAATCAATGTCCAGCACACTCCATTCATAAATCTCTCCGGCATCAATCTCTGGAACATTTCACTCAGTAAATTTCTCCAGCAGCTATCTCCAGAACACACCAGTCATTAAACATCTCCAGCAGCAATATTTAGATCACTCCACTCAGCAAATACTTCCAGAATCAATCAGCAGAACACTTCACTCAGTAAATCTCTACAGCAGCAATCTCTGGAATGTCCCACCCAGTAAATCTTTCCAGCAGCAATCTCTGGAATGCCCCATTCAGTTAACATCTCCAGAATAATTTGCCAGAACGCCCCACTCAGTAAATCTTCTAGAATCATTCTTTGGAATGCCCCACTCAGTAAATATCTTCAAAATTGACCTCCAGAACACTGCATTAGAAAAGCTCTCTAACATCAATCTCTGGAAAACTCCAATAATAAATCTCTCCAGCAGCAAATCTGGAGGCCTCCGCTCAGTAAATCTCTCTAGAATCGATCACCAGAACACTCCGCTCAGTAGATCTTTCCAGCAGCAATCTCCAGAACACTCCACTCAATAAATCTCTCCAGAATCAATGATCAGAACACTCCATTCATATATTTCTCTGGCATCAGTCACTGCAACATTTCACACTGTAAATCTCTCCAGCTGCAAATCTGGAACACTCACCTCAGTAAATTTCTCTAAAACATTCTCCGGAGCACTCTACTCAGTAAAACTCTCTAGTAGCAAACCCTGGAAGACTCCCCTCAATAACTCTCTCCACAACCAATTCTGGAACACACCATAAGTAAATGTCTCCAGAATCATTCTCAGGAGCACTTAACCCAGTAAATCTGTCCAGCAGCGATCCTCAGAACACTCTGCTCAACAAATCTCTCCAGAGTAATTTCTGGAACTCTCCACTCAGTTAATTTCTCAAGATTGATCTCTGGAGTGCCCCACTCAGTAAATCGCTCCAGCAGCAATATCTGGAATACTCCACCTACTAAGTCTTTCCAGAATCAATCTCCAGAACACTTTACTCAGTACATCTCTACAGTGGCAAGCTCTGGAACACCCCATTCACTAAATCTTTCCGGCAGCAATCTCTGGAATGCCCCATTCAGTAAATGTCTCCAGCAGCAATCTCCAGAACACACCAGTCATTAAATCTCTCCATCAGCAATATCTGGATAACTCCACTCAGCAAATATTTCCAGAATCAATGACCAGAACACTTCACTCAGTAAATCTCTACAGCAGCAATCTCTGGAATGTCCAACCCAGTAAATCTTTCCAGCAGCAATCTCTGGAATGCCCCATTCAGTTAACCTCGGCAGAATCATTTGCCAGAACGCCAAAGTCAGTAAATCATCTAGAATCTTTCTTTGGAATGCTCCACTCAGTAAATATCTTCAAAGCTGATCTCCAGAACATTGCATTAGAAAAGCTCTCCAACATCAATCTCTGGAAAACTGCAAACAATAAATCTCTCCAGCAACAAATCTGGAGCACTCCACTCAGTAAATCTCTCCAGAATCAATCACCAGAACAATCCGCTCAGTAGATCTCTCCAGCAGCAATCGCTGGAATTCTCCACTCAATACATCTCTCCAGAATCAATGATCAGAACATTCCATTCATAAATCTCTCTGGCATCAATCTCTGGAACTTTTCACTCAGTAAATCTCTCCAGCAGCAAATGTGGAATGCTCCACTCGGCAAATCACTCCAGCAGTAATCTCTGGAACACTCCAACCAGTACATTTGTCCAGAATCAATGTCCAGAACGCCGCACTCAGTAAATCTCTCCAGAATCAACCTCTGGAACACCCCACTCAGTAAGTCTCTCCAGAACACTTAATTCATAAATCTCTCCAGAAGAATCTCTGGAACACTCCACTCATAAAATCTCTCCCAAATCAAGATCAGCAAAACCACTCTCAGTTACTTTCTCTGGAATCAATCTGTGGAACAGTCCACTCAGTAAATCTCTCCAGCAACTAACTCTGGAACACCCCAGTCATTAAATCTCTCCAGCAGCAATATCTGAAATGCTCCACTCATTAAATCTCTCCAGCTGCAATCTCAGGAACGTTCCACTCAGTAAATCTCTCCAGATGCAATCTCTGGAACACCCAGTCATTAGATCTCTCCAGCATCAAACTCTGGAACACTCCACTCACTAGATCTCTCCAACAACAATCTCTGAAACACTCCAATCAGTAATTCTCTCCGGAAACAACCTCCAGAACACTCCACTCAGTGAATCTTCAGAATCAATGTCCAGAATACTGCACTCAATAAGACTCTCCAGAATCCATCCCTGGAACATCCCACTCAGTAAATCTGTATTGAATCAATGTACAGAACACTCCATTCATAAATCTCTCTGGCATCAATCTCTGGAACACTTCACTCAGTAAATCTCTCCATCAGCTATTCGGGAACACTCCACTCAGTAAATCACTCCAGCAGAAATCTCTGGAACACCCCACTCAGTAACTCTCTCCAGAATCAAGCTCCAGAACTGTCCATTCGCAAATTTCTCCAGCATCAATCTCTGGAACACTCCACTCAGTAAATCTCTCCATCAGCTAATTGGGAACACTCCACTCAGTAAATCACTCCAGCAGAAATCTCTGGAACACCCCACTCAGTAACTCTCTCCAGAATCAAGCTCCAGATCACTGCATTTATTAATCTCTCCAGCAGCAATCACGGAACACTCCGCTCAGTAAATCTCTCCAGCAGAAATCTCCGCAAAGCCCCGCTCATTATATCTCTCCAGCTGCAATCACTGGAACACCCCGCTCATTAAAACTCTTCAGTTTTAATCACTGGAACACCCCACTCAGTAAATCTCTCCAGAATCAATGTCCAGCACACTCCATTCATAAATCTCTCCGGCATCAATCTCTGGAACATTTCACTCAGTAAATCTCTCCAGCAGCAAATCCGGAACACTCCACTCACGAAATCTCTCAAAAACATGCTCCGGAGCACTCTACTCAGTAAAACTCTCTACCAGCAAACCCTGGAAGATTCCATTCAGTAACTCTTTCCACAATCAATTCCGGAACACACCATCAGTAAATTTCTCCAGAATCAATCTTAGGAACATGTAACCCAGTAAATCTGTCCAGCAGCAATCCTCAGAACACTCCATGCAACAAAGCTCGAGAGTCAATTTCTGGAACTCTCCACTCAGTTAATTTCTCCAGGATCGATCTCTGGAACGTCCCACTCAGTAAATCGCTCCAGCAGCAATATCTGGAATACTCCACCCAGTATATCTTTCCAGAATCAATCTCTAGAACACTTTACTCAGTACATTTCTACAGCAGAAAGCTCTGGAACACCCCATTCATTAAATTTCTCCAGCAGCAATCTCTGGAATGCCCCATTCAGTAAATGTCTCCAGCAGCAATCTCCAGAACACACCAGTCATTAAATCTCTCCAGCAGCAATATCTGGATCACTTCACTCAGCAAATATTTCCAGATTCAATGACCAGAACACATCACTACATCTCAACAGCAGCAATCTCTGGAATGTCCCACCCAGTAAATCTTTCCAGCAGCAATTTCTGGAATGCCCCATTCAGTTAACCTCTCCAGAATCATTCGCCAGCACGCCCTACTCAGTAAATCTTCTAAAATCGTTCTTTAAATGCCCCACTCAGTAAATATCTTCAAAATTGATCTCCAGAAGAAAGCATTAGAAAAGCTCTCCAACATCAATCTTTGGAAAACTCCAATCAATAAATCTCTCCAGCAGCAAATCTGGTGCAGTCCGCTCATTAAAACGCTCCAGAATCAAACACCATAACACTCCGCTCAGTTGATCTCTCCAGCAGAAATCTCTCGAACACCCCACTCAGTAATTCTCTCCAGAATCAATCGCCAGAACAGTGCATTTGTTAATCTCTCCAGCAGTATCAATCTCCAGAACACTCCGCTCAGTAAATCTCTCTAGCAGCAATCTCTGGAAAGCTCTGCTCATTAAATCTCTCCAACTGCAATCGCTGGAACACCACACTCAGTAAATCTCTCCAGAATCAATACCCAGCACACTCCATTCATAAATCTCTCCGGCATCAATCTCTGGAACATTTCACTCAGTAAATCTCTCCAGCAGCAAATCTGGAACACTCCACTCAGAAAATCTCTCAGAAACATTCTCTGGAGAACTCTACTCAGTAAAACTCTCTAGCAGCAAACACTGGAAGACTCCATATAAAAACTCTCTCCACAGCCAATTATGGAACACACCATCAGTAAATGTCTCCAGAATCAATCTCAGGAACACTTAACCCAGTAAATCTGTCCAGCAGCAATCCGCGGAACACTCTGCTCATCAAATCTGTCCAGAGTCAATTTCTGGATCTCTCCACTCAGTTATTTTCTCCAGGATCGATCTCTGGAATGCCCCACTCAGTAGAACGCTCCAGCAGCAATATCTGGAATACTCCACACAGTACATCTTTCCAGAATCAATCTCTAGAACACTTTACTCAGTATATCTCTACAGCGGCAAGCTCTGGAACACCCCATTCACTAAATCTCTCCAGCAGCAATCTCTAGAATGCCCCATTCAGTAAATCTCTCCAGCAGCAATCTCCAGAACATGCCAGTCATTAAGGCTCTCCAGCACCAATATCTGGATGACTCCACTCAGCAAATATTTCCAGAATCAATGACCAGAACACTTCACTCAGTAAAACGCTACAGCAGCAATCTCTGGAATGTCCCACCCAGTAAATCTTTCCAGCAGCAATCTCTGGAATGCCCCATTCAGTTAACCTCTCCAGAATCATTCACCAGAAGGCCCCACTCAGTAATTCTTCTAGAATCTTTCTTTGGAATGGCCCACTCAGTAAATATCTTCAAAATTGATCAGAAGAATACTGCATTAGAAAAACTCTCCAACATCGATCTCTGGAAAACTCCAATCAATAAATCTCTCCAGCAGCAAATCTGGAGCACTCCGGTCAGTAAATCCCTCCAGAATCAATCACCAGAACACTCCATTCAGTAGATCTCTCCAGCAGCAAACTCTGGAACACTCCATTCAATAAAGCTCTCCAGAATCAATGATCAGAACACTCCATTCATAAATCTCTCCAGCATCCATCTCTGGAACATTTCACTCAGTCAATTTCTCCAGCAGCTATCTCCAGAACACACCAGTCATTAAACATCTCCAGCAGCAATATCTAGATCACTCCACTCAGCAAATACTTCCAGAATCAATCAGCAGAACACTTCACTCAGTAAATCTCTACAGCAGCAATCTCTGGAATGTCCCACCCAGTAAATCTTTCCAGCAGCAATCTCTGGAATGCCCCATTCAGTTAACCTCTCCAGAATAATTTGCCAGAACCCCCCGCTCAGTAAATCTTCTAGAATCATTCTTTGGAATGCCCCACTCAGTAAATATCTTCAAAATTGACCTCCAGAACACTGCATTAGAAAAGCTCTCTAACATCAATCTCTGGAAAACTCCAATAATAAATCTCTCCAGCAGCAAATCTGGAGGCCTCCGCTCAGTAAATCTCTCTAGAATCGATCACCAGAACACTCCGCTCAGTAGATCTTTCCAGCAGCAATCTCCAGAACACTCCACTCAATAAATCTCTGCAGAATCAATGATCAGAACACTCCATTCATATATTTCTCTGGCATCAGTCAGTGCAACATTTCACACTGTAAATCTCTCCAGCTGCAAATCTGGAACACTCACCTCAGTAAATTTCTCTAAAACATTCTCCGGAGCTCTCTACTCAGTAAAACTCTCTAGCAGCAAACCCTGGAAGACTCCACTCAATAACTCTCTCCACAAGCAATTCTGGAACACACCATAAGTAAATGTCTCCAGAATCATTCTCAGGAGCACTTAAACAAGTAAATCTGTCCAGCAGCGATCCTCAGAACACTCTGCTCAACAAATCTCTCCAGAGTAATTTCTGGAACTCTCCACTCAGTTAATTTCTCAAGATTGATCTCTGGAATGCCCCACTCAGTAAATCACTCCAGCAGCAATATCTGGAATACTCCACCTACTAAGTCTTTCCAGAATCAATCTCCAGAACACTTTACTCAGTACATCTCTACAGTGGCAAGCTCTGGAACACCCCATTCACTAAATCTTTCCGGCAGCAATCTCTGGAATGCCCCATTCAGTAACTGTCTCCAGCAGCAATCTCCAGAACACACCAGTCATTAAATCTCTCCATCAGCAATATCTGGATAACTCCACTCAGCAAATATTTCCAGAATCAATGACCAGAACACTTCACTCAGTAAATCTCTACAGCAGCAATCTCTGGAATGTCCAACCCAGTAAATCTTTCCAGCAGCAATCTCTGGAATGCCCCATTCAGTTAACCTCGGCAGAATCATTTGCCAGAACGCCAAAGTCAGTAAATCATCTAGAATCTTTCTTTGGAATGCTCCACTCAGTAAATATCTTCAAAGCTGATCTCCAGAACATTGCATTAGAAAAGCTCTCCAACATCAATCTCTGGAAAACTGCAAACAATAAATCTCTCCAGCAACAAATCTGGAGCACTCCACTCAGTAAATCTCTCCAGAATCAATCACCAGAACAATCCGCTCAGTAGATCTCTCCAGCAGCAATCGCTGGAATTCTCCACTCAATACATCTCTCCAGAATCAATGATCAGAACATTCCATTCATAAATCTCTCTGGCATCAATCTCTGGAACTTTTCACTCAGTAAATCTCTCCAGCAGCAAATGTGGAATGCTCCACTCGGTAAATCACTCCAGCAGAAATCTCTGGAACACCCCACTCAGTAAATCTCTCCAGAATCAATCTCCAGAACTCTCCATTTGCAAATCTCTCCAGCATCAATCGCTGGAACACCCCACTCAGTAAATCTTTCCAGCAGCAATGTCTGCTATGCCTTGCTCAGGAGATCCCTCCAGAATCTATCTCCAGAACACTCTACTCAGTAAATCTCTCCAGCAGCAATCTCTGCAAGACGCCACTCAATAACTCTCTCCAGAATCAATCACAGGATCACCTGTCAGTAAATATCTCCAGCAGCAGTCTCTGGAACATTCCGCTCAACACACCTCTCCAGAAACAATTCCAGTAAGACACCACTCAGTAAAGCATTCCAGCAGCAATCTCTGGAACACTCCAACCAGTACATTTATCCAGAATCAATGTCCAGAATGCTGCACTCAGTAAATCTCTCCAGAATCAACCTCTGGAACACGACATTCAGTAAGTCTCACCAGAATTAATCTCCAGAACACTCACTTCATAAATCACTCCAGAAGAATCTCTGGAACACTCCACTCATTAAATCTCTCCCAAATCAAGATTAGCAAAACAACACTCAGGTACTTTCTCTGGAATCAATCTGTGGAACAGTCCACTCAATAAATCTCTCCAGCAACAAAGTCTGGAACACCCCAGTCATTAAATCTCTCCAGCAGCAATATCTGAAATGCTCCACTCATTAAATCTCTCCAGCTGCAATCTCAGGAACGTCCCATTCAGTAAATCTCTCCAGCTGAAATCTCTGCTAAGCCCCGCTCATTAAATCTCTCCAGCTGCAATCACTGGAACACCCCGCTCATTAAATCTCTCCAGCTGCAATCACTGGAACACCCCCTCAGTAAATCTCACGAAAATCAATCTCCAGAAGACCCCACTCAGTAAATCTCTCCAGATTCAATGTCCAGCACACTCCATTCATAAATCTCTCCGGCATCAATCTCTGGAACATTTCACTCAGTAAATTTCTCCAGCAGCAATCTCCAGAACACACCAGTCATTAAATCTCTCCAGCAGCAATATCTAGATCACTCCACTCAGCAAATACTTCCAGAATCAATCAGCAGAACACTTCACTCAGTAAATCTCTACAGCAGCAATCTCTGGAATGTCCCACCCAGTAAATCTTTCCAGCAGCAAATCTGCAGCACTCCACTGAGTAAATCTCTCCAGAATTAATCTCCAGAACACTCAATTCATAAATCTTTCCAGAAAAATCTCTGGAACACTCCACTCATTAAATTTCTCCTGAATCAAGATCAGCAAAACCACACTCAGTTAATTTCTCTGGAATCAAACTTTGGAACAGTCCATTCAGTTAATCTCTCCAGCAACAAACTCTGGAACACCCCAGTCATTAAATCTCTCCAGCAGCAATATCTGAAATGCTCCACTCATTAAATCTCTCCAGCTGCACTCTCAGGAACGTTCCATTCAGTAAATCTCTCCAGCTGAAATCTCTGGAAATCCCCAGTCATTAAATACCTCCAGCATCAAGCTCCGGAACACTCCAGTCATGAGATCTCTCCAACAACAATCTCTGAAACACTCCACTCAGTACTTCTCTCCAGAAATAACATCCATAATACTCCACTCAGTGAATCTTCAGAATCAATGTCCAGAATACTGCATTCAGTAAGTCACGCCAGAATCCACCTCTGGAACATCTCACTCAGTAAATCTGTACAGAATCAATGTCCAGAACGTTCCATTCATACATCTCTCTGGCATCAATCTCTGGAATATTTCACTCAGTAAATCTCTCCAGCAACAAAACTGGAACACTCCACTCAGTGAATCTCTCCAGCAGCAATCACCGGAAGACGCCGCTCAGTAAATCTCACCAGCAGCAATCTCTGCAAAACCCCGCTCATTAAATCTCTCTAGCTGCAATCGCTGGAACACCCCGCTCATTAAGTCTCTCCAGCTGCAATCACTGGAACACCCCAGTCAGTAAATCTCTCCAGAATCAATCTCCAGAAAACCCCACTCAATAAATCTCCCCAGAATCAATGTCCAGCATACTCCATTCATAACTCTCTCCAGCATCAATCTCTGGAACATTTCACTCAGTAAATTTCTCCAGCAGCAATCTCCAGGACACACAAGTCATTAAAACTCTCCAGCAGCCATATCTCGATCACTCCACTCAGCAAATACTTCCAGAATCAATGACAAGAACACTTCACTCAATAAATCTCTACAGCAGCAATCTCTGGAATGTCCCACGCAGTAACTCTTTCTGGCAACAATATCTGGAATGCCCCATTCAGTTAACCTCTCCAGAATCATTCGCCAGAACACCCCACTCAGTAAATCTTCTAGGATCGTTCTTTGGAATGCCCCACTCAGTAAATATCTTCAAAATTGAACTCCAGAACACTGCATTAGAAAAGCTCTCCAACATCAATCTCTGGAAAACTCCAATCAATAAATCTCTCCAGCAGCAAATCTGGAGCACTCCGCTGAGTAAATCTCTCCAGAATCAATCTCCAGAACACTCCACTCAGTAGATCTCTCCAGCAGCAATCTATGGAAAGCTCCGCTCATTAAATCTCTCCAGCTGCAATCGCTGGAACACCCCACTCAGTAAATCTTTCCAGCAGCAATCTCTGCTATGCCTTGCTCAGGAGATCCCTCCAGAATCTATCTCCAGAACACTCTACTCAGTAAATCTCTACAGCAGCAATCTCTGCAAGACGCCACTCAATAACTCTCTCCAGAATCAATTACAGGATCACACCAGTCAGTAAATATCTCCAGCAGCAGTCTCTGGAACATTCCGCTCAACAAACATCTCCAGAAACAATTCCGGTAACACACCACTCAGTAAAGCATTCCAGCAGCAATCTCTGGAACACTCCAACCAGTACATTTGTCCAGAATCAATGTCCTGAACGCCACACTCAGTACATCTCTCCAGAATCAACCTCTGGAACACCACACTCAGTAAGTCTCTCCACAATTAATCTCCAGAACACTCAATTCATAAATCTCTCCAGAAGAATCTCTGGAACACTCCATCATTAAATCTCTCCCGAATCAAGATCAGCAAAACCAAACTCAGTTAATTTCTCTGGAATCAATCTGTGGAACAGTCCACTCAGTAAATCTCTCCAGCAACTAACTCTGGAACACCCCAGTCATTAAATCTCTCCAGCAGCAATATCTGAAATGCTCCACTCATTAAATCTCTCCAGCTGCAATCTCAGGAACGTCCCACTCAGTAAATCTCTCCAGATGCAATCTCTGGAACACCCCAGTCATTAGATCTCTCCAGCATCAATCTCCGGAACACTCCACTCACGAGATCTCTCCAACAACAATCTCTGAAACACTCCAATCAGTAATTCTCTCCGGAAACAACTTCCTGAACACTCCACTCAGTGAATCTCTTCAGAATCAATGTCCAGAATACTGCACTCAGTAAGTCTCTCCAGAATCCATCTCTGGAACATCACACTCAGTAAATCTGTATAGAATCAATGTACAGAACACTCCATTCATAAATCTCTCTGGCATCAATCTCTGGAACACTTCACTCAGTAAATCTCTCCATCAGCTATTCGGGAACACTCCACTCAGTAAATCACTCCAGCAGAAATCTCTGGAACACCCCACTCAGTTAATCTCTCCAGAATCAAGCTCCAGAACTGTCCATTCGCAAATTTCTCCAGCATCAATCTCTGGAACACTCCACTCAGTAAATCTCTCCATCAGCTAATCGGGAACACTCCACTCAGTAAATCACTCCAGCAGAAATCTCTGGAACACCCCACTCAGTAACTCTCTCCAGAATCAAGCTCCAGATCACTGCATTTATTAATCTCTCCAGCAGCAATCACAGAACACTCTGCTCAGTAAATCTCTCCAGCAGAAATCTCCGCAAAGCCCCGCTCATTATATCTCTCCAGCTGCATTCACTGGAACAACCCGCTCATTAAAACTCTTCAGTTGTAATCACTGGAACACCCACTCAGTAAATCTCTCCAGAATGAATGTCCAGCACACTCCATTCATAAATCTCTCCAGCATCAATCTCTGGAACATTTCACTCAGTAAATCTCTCCAGCAGCAAATCTGGAACACCCAACCACGAAATCTCTTAAAAACATGCTCCGGAGCACTCTACTCAGTAAAACTCTCTACCAGCAAACCCTGGAAGATTCCACTCAGTAACTCTTTCCACAATCAATTCCGGAACACACCATCAGTAAATTTCACCAGAATCAATCTAAGGAACACGTAACCCAGTTAAACTATCCAGCAGCATCCTCGGAACACTCCGCTCAACAAACCTCTCCAGAAACAATTCCAGTAAGACACCACTCAGTAAAGCATTCCAGCAGCAATCTCTGGAACACTCCAACCAGTACATTTATCCAGAATCAATGTCCAGAATGCCGCACTCAGTAAATCTCTCCAGAATCAACCTCTGGAACACCACACTCAGTAAGTCTCTCCACAATTAATCTCCAGAACACTTAATTCATAAATCTCTCCAGAAGAATCTCTGGAACACTCCACTCATTAAATCTCTCCCGAATCAAGATCAGCAAAACCACACAGTTAATTTCTCTGGAATCAATCTGTGGAACAGTCCACTCAGTAAATCTCTCCAGCAACAAACTCTGGAATACCACAGTCATTAAATCTCTCCAGCAGCAATATCTGAAATGCCCCATTAATTAAACCTCTCCAGCTGCAATCTCAGGAACGTTCCACTCAGTAAATCTCTCTGGAATGCCCCATTCAGTAAATGTCTCCAGCAGCAATCTCCAGAACACACCAGTCATTAAATCTCTCCATCAGCAATATCTGGATAACTCCACTCAGTAAATATTTCCAGAATCAATGACCAGAACACTTCACTCAGTAAATCTCTACAGCAGCAATCTCTGGAATGTCCAATCAATAAATCTCTCCAGCAGCAATGTCTGCTATGCCTTGCTCAGGAGATCCCTCCAGAATCTATCTCCAGAACACTCTACTCAGTAAATCTCTCCAGCAGCAATCTCTGCAAGACGCCACTCAATAACTCTCTCCAGAATCAATCACAAGATCACCTGTCAGTAAATATCTCCAGCAGCAGTCTCTGGAACATTCCGCTCAACACACCTCTCCAGAAACAATTCCAGTAAGACACCACTCAGTAAAGCATTCCAGCAGCAATCTCTGGAACACTCCAACCAGTACATTTATCCAGAATCAATGTCCAGAATGCTGCACTCAGTAAATCTCTCCAGAATCAACCTCTGGAACACAACATTCAGTAAGTCTCACCAGAATTAATCTCCAGAACACTCACTTCATAAATCACTCCAGAAGAATCTCTGGAACACGCCACTCATTAAATCTCTCCCGAATCAAGATTAGCAAAACAACACTCAGTTACTTTCTCTGGAATCAATCTGTGGAACAGTCCACTCAATAAATCTCTCCAGCAACAAAGTCTGGAACACCCCAGTCATTAAATCTCTCCAGCAGCAATATCTGAAATGCTCCACTCATTAAATCTCTCCAGCTGCAATCTCAGGAACGTCCCATTCAGTAAATCTCTCCAGCTGAAATCTCTGCTAAGCCCCGCTCATTAAATCTCTCCAGCTGCAATCACTGGAACACCCCGCTCATTAAATCTCTCCAGCTGCAATCACTGGAACACCCCCTCAGTAAATCTCACGAAAATCAATCTCCAGAAGACCCCACTCAATAAATCTCTCCAGATTCAATGTCCAGCACACTCCATTCATAAATCTCTCCGGCATCAATCTCTGGAACATTTCACTCAGTAAATTTCTCCAGCAGCAATCTCCAGAACACACCAGTCATTAAATCTCTCCAGCAGCAATATCTAGATCACTCCACTCAGCAAATACTTCCAGAATCAATCAGCAGAACACTTCACTCAGTAAATCTCTACAGCAGCAATCTCTGGAATGTCCCACCCAGTAAATCTTTCCAGCAGCAAATCTGCAGCACTCCACTGAGTAAATCTCTCCAGAATTAATCTCCAGAACACTCAATTCATAAATCTTTCCAGAAAAATCTCTGGAACACTCCACTCATTAAATTTCTCCTGAATCAAGATCAGCAAAACCACACTCAGTTAATTTCTCTGGAATCAAACTTTGGAACAGTCCATTCAGTTAATCTCTCCAGCAACAAACTCTGGAACACCCCAGTCATTAAATCTCTCCAGCAGCAATATCTGAAATGCTCCACTCATTAAATCTCTCCAGCTGCACTCTCAGGAACGTTCCATTCAGTAAATCTCTCCAGCTGAAATCTCTGGAAATCCCCAGTCATTAAATACCTCCAGCATCAAGCTCCGGAACACTCCAGTCATGAGATCTCTCCAACAACAATCTCTGAAACACTCCACTCAGTACTTCTCTCCAGAAATAACATCCATAATACTCCACTCAGTGAATCTTCAGAATCAATGTCCAGAATACTGCATTCAGTAAGTCACGCCAGAATCCACCTCTGGAACATCTCACTCAGTAAATCTGTACAGAATCAATGTCCAGAACGTTCCATTCATACATCTCTCTGGCATCAATCTCTGGAATATTTCACTCAGTAAATCTCTCCAGCAACAAAACTGGAACACTCCACTCAGTGAATCTCTCCAGCAGCAATCACCGGAAGACGCCGCTCAGTAAATCTCACCAGCAGCAATCTCTGCAAAACCCCGCTCATTAAATCTCTCTAGCTGCAATCGCTGGAACACCCCGCTCATTAAGTCTCTCCAGCTGCAATCACTGGAACACCCCAGTCAGTAAATCTCTCCAGAATCAATCTCCAGAACACCCCACTCAATAAATCTCCCCAGAATCAAGGTCCAGCATACTCCATTCATAACTCTCTCCAGCATCAATCTCTGGAACATTTCACTCAGTAAATTTCTCCAGCAGCAATCTCCAGGACACACGAGTCATTAAATCTCTCCAGCAGCCATATCTCGATCACTCCACTCAGCAAATACTTCCAGAATCAATGACAAGAACACTTCACTCAATAAATCTCTACAGCAGCAATCTCTGGAATGTCCCACGCAGTAACTCTTTCTGGCAACAATATCTGGAATGCCCCATTCAGTTAACCTCTCCAGAATCATTCGCCAGAACACCCCACTCAGCAAATCTTCTGGGATCGTTCTTTGGAATGCCCCACTCAGTAAATATCTTCAAAATTGAACTCCAGAACACTGCATTAGAAAAGCTCTCCAACATCAATCTCTGGAAAACTCCAATCAATAAATCTCTCCAGCAGCAAATCTGGAGCACTCCGCTGAGTAAATCTCTCCAGAATCAATCTCCAGAACACTCCGCTCAGTAGATCTCTCCAGCAGCAATCTATGGAAAGCTCCGCTCATTAAATCTCTCCAGCTGCAATCGCTGGAACACCCCACTCAGTAAATCTTTCCAGCAGCAATCTCTGCTACGCCTTGCTCAGGAGATCCCTCCAGAATCTATCTCTAGAATACTCTACTCAGTAAATCTCTACAGCAGCAATCTCTGCAAGACGCCACTCAATAACTCTCTCCAGAATCAATCACAGGATCACACCAGTCAGTAAATATCTCCAGCAGCAGTCTCTGGAACATTCCGCTCAACAAACATCTCCAGAAACAATTCCGGTAACACACCACTCAGTAAAGCATTCCAGCAGCAATCTCTGGAACACTCCAACCAGTACATTTGTCCAGAATCAATGTCCTGAACGCCACACTCAGTACATCTCTCCAGAATCAACCTCTGGAACACCACACTCAGTAAGTCTCTCCACAATTAATCTCCAGAACACTCAATTCATAAATCTCTCCAGAAGAATCTCTGGAACACTCCATCATTAAATCTCTCCCGAATCAAGATCAGCAAAACCAAACTCAGTTAATTTCTCTGGAATCAATCTGTGGAACAGTCCACTCAGTAAATCTCTCCAGCAACTAACTCTGGAACACCCCAGTCATTAAATCTCTCCAGCAGCAATATCTGAAATGCTCCACTCATTAAATCTCTCCAGCTGCACTCTCAGGAACGTTCCACTCAGTAAATCTCTCTGGAATGCCCCATTCAGTAAATGTCTCCAGCAGCAATCTCCAGAACACACCAGTCATTAAATCTCTCCATCAGCAATATCTGGATAACTCCACTCAGCAAATATTTCCAGAATCAATGACCAGAACACTTCACTCAGTAAATCTCTACAGCTGCAATCTCTGGAATGTCCAATCAATAAATCTCTCCAGCAGCAATTTCTGGAATGCCCCATTCAGTTTACCTCAGCAGAATCATTCGCTAGAACGCAACAGTCAGTAAATCATCTAGACTCTTTCTTTGGAATGCTCCACACAGTAAATATCTTCAAAGCTGATATCCTGAAAACTGCATTAGAAAAGCTCTCCAACATCAATCTCTGGAAAACTCCAAACAATAAATCTCTACAGCAACAAATCTGGAGCACTCCACTCAGTAAATCTCTCCAGAATCAATCACCAGAACAATCCGCTCAGTAGATCTCTCCAGCAGCAATCTCCGGAATTCTCCACTCAATACATCTCTCCAGAATCAATGATCAGAACATTCCATTCATAAATCTCTCTGGCACCAATCTCTGGAACTTTTCACTCAGTAAATCTCTCCAGCAGCAAATGTGGAATGCTCCACTCGGTAAATCACTCCAGCAGAAATCTCTGGAACACCCCACTCAGTAAATCTCTCCAGAATCAATCTCCAGAACTCTCCATTTGCAAATCTCTCCAGCATCAATCTCTGGAACATCCCACTCAGTAAATCTTTCCAGCAGCAATCTCTGCTATGCCTTGCTCAGGAGGTCCCTCCAGAATCTATCTCCAGAACACTCTACTCAGTAAATCTCTACAGCAGCAATCTCTGCAAGACTACACTCAATAACTCTCTCCAGAATCAATCACAGGATCACCAGTCAGTAAATATCTCCAGCAGCAGTCTCTGGAACATTCCACTCAACAAACATCTCCAGAAACAATTCCAGTAAGACACCACTCAGTAAAGCATTCCAGCAGCAATCTCTGGAACACTCCAACCAGTACATTTATCCAGAATCAATGTCCAGAATGCCGCACTCAGTAAATCTCTCCAGAATCAACCTCTGGAACACCACACTCAGTAAGTCTCACCAGAATTAATCTCCAGAACACTTAATTCATAAATCTCTCCAGGAGAACCTCTGGAACACTCCACTCATTAAATCTCTCCTGAATCAAGATCAGCAAAACCACACTCAGTTAATTTCTCTGGAATCAATCTGTGGAACTGTCCACTCACTAAATCTCTCCAGCAACAAAGTCTGGAACACCCCAGTCATTAAATCTCTCCAGCAGCAATATCTGAAATGCTCCACGCATTAAATCTCTCCAGCTGCAATCTCAGGAACGTCGCATTCAGTAAATGTCTCCAGCTGAAATCTCTGCTAAGCCCCGCTCATTAAATCTCTCCAGCTGCAATCACTGGAACACCCCACTCATTAAATCTCTCCAGCTGCAGTCACTGGAACACCCCACTCAATAAATCTCTCCAGAATAAATGATCAGAACACTCCATTCACAAATCTCTCTGGCATCAGTCACTGCAACATTTCACACATTAATCTCTCCAGCAGAAAATCTAGAACACTCACCTCAGTAAATCTCTCAAAAACATTTTCTGGTGCACTCTACTCAGTAAAACTCTCTAGCAGCAAACCCTGGAAGACTCCACTCAATAACTCTCTCCACAACCAATTCTGGAACACACCATAAGTAAAGGTCTCCAGAATCATTCTCAGGAACACTTAACCCAGTAAATCTGTCCAGCAGCGATCCTCAGAACACTCTGCTCAACAAATCTCTCCAGAGTAATTTCTGGAACTCTCCACTCAGTTAATTTCTCAAGGATTGATCTCTGGAATGCCCCACTCAGTAAATCGCTCCAGCAGCAATATCTGGAATTCTCCACCTACTAAGTCTTTCCAGAATCAATCTCCAGAACACTTTACTCAGTACATCTCTACAGGGCAAGCTCTGGAACACCCCATTCACTAAATCTTTCCGGCAGCAATCTCTGGAATGCCCCATTCTGTAAATGTCTCCAGCAGCAATCTCCAGAACACACCAGTCATTAAATCTCTCCATCAGCAATATCTGGATAACTCCACTCAGCAAATATTTCCAGAATCAATGACCAGAACACTTCACTCAGTAAATCTCTACAGCAGCAATCTCTGGAATGTCCAACCCAGTAAATCTTTCCAGCAGCAATCTCTGGAATGCCCCATTCAGTTAACCTCGGCAGAATCATTCACCAGAACGCCAAAGTCAGTAAATCATCTAGAATCTTTCTTTGGAATGCTCCACTCAGAAAATATCTTCAAAGCTGATCTCCAGAACACTGCATTAGAAAAGCTCTCCAACATCAATCTCTGGAAAACTCCAAACAATAAATCTCTCCAGCAACAAATCTGGAGCACTCCACTCAGTAAATCTCTCCAGAATCAATCACCAGAACAATCCGCTCAGTAGATCTCTCCAGCAGCAATCTCCGGAATTCTCCACTCAAAACATCTCTCCAGAATCAATGATCAGAACATTCCATTCATAAATCTCTTTGGCATCAATCTCTGGAACTTTTCACTCAGTAAATCTCTCCAGCAGCAAATGTGGAATGCTCCACTCAGTAAATCACTCCAGCAGAAATCTCTGGAACACCCCACTCAGTAAATCTCTCCAGAATCAAGCTCCAGAACTCTCCATTTGCAAATCTCTCCAGCATCAATCCCTGGAACACCCCACTCAGTAAATCTTTCCAGCAGCAATCTCTGCAAGACGCCACTCAATAACTCTCTCCAGAATCAATCACAGGATCACACCAGTCAGTAAATATCTCCAGCAGCAGTCTATGGAACATTCCACTCAACAAACCTCTCCAGAAACAATTCCAGTAAGACACCACTCAGTAAAGCATTCCGGCAGCAATCTCTGGAACACTCCAACCAGTACATTTATCCAGAAGCAATGTCCAGAATGCCGCACTCAGTAAATCTCTCCAAAATCAACCTCTGGAACACCACACTCAGTAAGTCTCTCCAGAATTAATCTCCAGAACACTTAATTCATAAATCTCTCCAGAAGAACCTCTGGAACACTCCACTCATTAATTCTCTCCCGAATCAAGATCAGCAAAACCACACTCAGTTAATTTCTCTGGAATCAATCTGTGGAACAGTCCACTCAGTAAATCTCTCCAGCAACAAAGTCTGGAACACCCCCGTCATTAAATCTCTCCAGCAGCAATATCTGAAATGCTCCACTCATTAAATCTCTCCAGCTGCAATCTCAGGAACGTTCCATTCAGTAAATCTCTCCAGCTGAAATCTCTGCTAAGCCCCGCTCATTAAATCTCTCCAGCTGCAATCAGTGGAACACCCCGCTCATTAAATCTCTCCAGCTGCAATCACTGGAACACCCCACTCGGTAAATCTCTCCAGAATCAATCTCCAGAAGACCCGACTCAATAAATCTCTCCAGAATCAATGTCCAGCACACTCCATTCATAAATCTCTCCGGCATCAATCTCTGGAACATTTCACTCAGTAAATTTCTCCAGCAGCAATCTCCAGAACACACCAGTCATTAAACCTCTCCAGCAGCAATATCTAGATCACTCCACTCAGCAAATACTTCCAGAATCAATCAGCAGAACACTTCACTCAGTAAATCTCTACAGCAGCAATCTCTGGAATGTCCCAACGAGTAAATCTTTCCAGCAGCAATCTCTGGAATGCCCCATTCAGTTAACATCTCCAGAATAATTTGCCAGAACGCCCCACTCAGTAAATCTTCTAGAATCATTCTTTGGAATGCCCCACTCAGTAAATATCTTCAAAATTGACCTCCAGAACACTGCATTAGAAAAGCTCTCTAACATCAATCTCTGGAAAACTCCAATAATAAATCTCTGCAGCAGCAAATCTGGAGGCCTCCGCTCAGTAAATCTCTCTAGAATCGATCACCAGAACACTCCGCTCAGTAGATCTCTCCAGCAGCAATCTCAAGAACACTCCACTCAATAAATCTCTCCAGAATCAATGATCAGAACACTCCATTCATATATTTCTCTGGCATCAGTCACTGCAACATTTCACACTGTAAATCTCTCCAGCTGCAAATCTGGAACACTCACCTCAGTAAATTTCTCTGAAACATTCTCCGGAGCACTCTACTCAGTAAAACTCTCTAGTAGCAAACCCTGGAAGACTCCCCTCAATAACTCTCTCCACAACCAATTCTGGAACACACCATAAGTAAATGTCTCCAGAATCATTCTCAGGAGCACTTAACCCAGTAAATCTGTCCAGCAGCGATCCTCAGAACACTCTGCTCAACAAATCTCTCCAGAGTAATTTCTGGAACTCTCCACTCAGTTAATTTCTCAAGATTGATCTCTGGAGTGCCCCACTCAGTAAATCACTCCAGCAGCAATATCTGGAATACTCCACCTACTAAGTCTTTCCAGAATCAATCTCCAGAACACTTTACTCAGTACATCTCTACAGTGGCAAGCTCTGGAACACCCCATTCACTAAATCTTTCCGGCAGCAATCTCTGGAATGCCCCATTCAGTAAATGTCTCCAGCAGCAATCTCCAGAACACACCAGTCATTAAATCTCTCCATCAGCAATATCTGGATAACTCCACTCAGCAAATATTTCCAGAATCAATGACCAGAACACTTCACTCAGTAAATCTCTACAGCAGCAATCTCTGGAATGTCCAACCCAGTAAATCTTTCCAGCAGCAATCTCTGGAATGCCCCATTCAGTTAACCTCGGCAGAATCATTCGCCAGAACGCCAAAGTCAGTAAATCATCTAGAATCTTTCTTTGGAATGCTCCACTCAGTAAATATCTTCAAAGCTGATCTCCAGAACATTGCATTAGAAAAGCTCTCCAACATCAATCTCTGGAAAACTGCAAACAATAAATCTCTCCAGCAACAAATCTGGAGCACTCCACTCAGTAAATCTCTCCAGAATCAATCACCAGAACAATCCGCTCAGTAGATCTCTCCAGCAGCAATCGCTGGAATTCTCCACTCAATACATCTCTCCAGAATCAATGATCAGAACATTCCATTCATAAATCTCTCTGGCATCAATCTCTGGAACTTTTCACTCAGTAAATCTCTCCAGCAGCAAATGTGGAATTCTCCACTCGGCAAATCACTCCAGCAGTAATCTCTGGAACACTCCAACCAGTACATTTGTCCAGAATCAATGTCCAGAACGCCGCACTCAGTAAATCTCTCCAGAATCAACCTCTGGAACACCCCACTCAGTAAGTCTCTCCAGAACACTTAATTCATAAATCTCTCCAGAAGAATCTCTGGAACACTCCACTCATTAAATCTCTCCCGAATCAAGATCAGCAAAACCACACTCAGTTACTTTCTCTGGAATCAATCTGTGGAACAGTCCACTCAGTAAATCTCTCCAGCAACTAACTCTGGAACACCCCAGTCATTAAATCTCTCCAGCAGCAATATCTGAAATGCTCCACTCATTAAATCTCTCCAGCTGCAATCTCAGGAACGTTCCACTCAGTAAATCTCTCCAGATGCAATCTCTGGAACACCCCAGTCATTAGATCTCTCCAGCATCAAACTCTGGAACACTCCACTCACTAGATCTCTCCAACAACAATCTCTGAAACACTCCAATCAGTAATTCTCTCCGGAAACAACCTCCAGAACACTCCACTCAGTGAATCTCTTCAGAATCAATGTCCAGAATACTGCACTCAGTAAGTCTCTCCAGAACCCATCCCTGGAACATCCCACTCAGTAAATCTGTATTGAATCAATGTACAGAACACTCCATTCATAAATCTCTCTGGCATCAATCTCTGGAACACTTCACTCAGTAAATCTCTCCATCAGCTATTCAGGAACACTCCACTCAGTAAATCACTCCAGCAGAAATCTCTGGAACACCCCACTCAGTAACTCTCTCCAGAATCAAGCTCCAGAACTGTCCATTCGCAAATTTCTCCAGCATCAATCTCTGGAACACTCCACTCAGTAAATCTCTCCATCAGCTAATTGGGAACACTCCACTCAGTAAATCACTCCAGCAGAAATCTCTGGAACACCCCACTCAGTAACTCTCTCCAGAATCAAGCTCCAGATCACTGCATTTATTAATCTCTCCAGCAGCAATCACGGAACACTCCGCTCAGTAAATCTCTCCAGCAGAAATCTCTGCAAAGCCCCGCTCATTATATCTCTCCAGCTGCAATCACTGGAACACCCCGCTCATTAAAACTCTTCAGTTTTAATCACTGGAACACCCCACTCAGTAAATCTCTCCAGAATCAATGTCCAGCACACTCCATTCATAAATCTCTCCAGCATCAACCTCTGGAACATTTCACTCAGTAAATCTCTCCAGCAGCAAATCTGGAACACTCCACTCACGAAATCTCTCAAAAACATGCTCCGGAGCACTCTACTCAGTAAAACTCTCTACCAGCAAACCCTGGAAGATTCCATTCAGTAGCTCTTTCCACAATCAATTCCGGAACACACCATCAGTAAATTTCTCCAGAATCAATCTAAGGAACACGTAACCCAGTAAATCTGTCCAGCAGCAATCCTCAGAACACTCCATTCAACAAAGCTCGAGAGTCAATTTCTGGAACTCTCCACTCAGTTAATTTCTCCAGGATCGATCTCTGGAACGCCCCACTCAGTAAATCGCTCCAGCAGCAATATCTGGAATACTTCACCCAGTAAATCTTTCCAGAATCAATCTCTAGGACACTTTACTCAGTACATTTCTACAGCAGAAAGCTCTGGAACACCCCATTCATTAAATTTCTCCAGCAGCAATCTCTGGAATGCCCCATTCAGTAAATGTCTCCAGCAGCAATCTCCAGAACACACCAGTCATTAAATCTCTCCAGCAGCAATATCTGGATCACTTCACTCAGCAAATATTTCCAGATTCAATGACCAGAACACATCACTACATCTCAACAGCAGCAATCTCTGGAATGTCCCACCCAGTAAATCTTTCCAGCAGCAATTTCTGGAATGCCCCATTCAGTTAACCTCTCCAGAATCATTCGCCAGCACGCCCTACTCAGTAAATCTTCTAAAATCGTTCTTTAAATGCCCCACTCAGTAAATATCTTCAAAATTGATCTCCAGAAGAAAGCATTAGAAAAGCTCTCCAACATCAATCTTTGGAAAACTCCAATCAATAAATCTCTCCAGCAGCAAATCTGGTGCAGTCCGCTCCAGAATCAAACACCATAACACTCCGCTCAGTTGATCTCTCCAGCAGAAATCTCTCGAACACCCCACTCAGTAATTCTCTCCAGAATCAATCGCCAGAACAGTGCATTTGTTAATCTCTCCAGCAGTATCAATCTCCAGAACACTCCGCTCAGTAAATCTCTCTAGCAGCAATCTCTGGAAAGCTCTGCTCATTAAATCTCTCCAACTGCAATCGCTGGAACACCACACTCAGTAAATCTCTCCAGAATCAATACCCAGCACACTCCATTCATAAATCTCTCCGGCATCAATCTCTGGAACATTTCACTCAGTAAATCTCTCCAGCAGCAAATCTGGAACACTCCACTCAGAAAATCTCTCAGAAACATTCTCTGGAGCACTCTACTCAGTAAAACTCTCTAGCAGCAAACACTGGAAGACTCCATATAAAAACTCTCTCCACAGCCAATTATGGAACACACCATCAGTAAATGTCTTCAGAATCAATCTCAGGAACACTAAACCCAGTAAATCTGTCCAGCAGCAATCCGCGGAACACTCTGCTCATCAAATCTGTCCAGAGTCAATTTCTGGATCTCTCCACTCAGTTATTTTCTCCAGGATCGATCTCTGGAATGCCCCACTCAGTAAAACGCTCCAGAAGCAATATCTGGAATACTCCACACAGTACATCTTTCCAGAATCAATCTCTAGAACACTTTACTCAGTATATCTCTACAGCGGCAAGCTCTGGAACACCCCATTCACTAAATCTCTCCAGCAGCAATCTCTAGAATGCCCCATTCAGTAAATTTCTCTAGCAGCAATCTCCAGAACATGCCAGTCATTAAGTCTCTCCAGCAGCACTATCTGGATGACTCCACTCAGCAAATATTTCCAGAATCAATGACCAGAACACTTCACTCAGTAAAACGCTACAGCAGCAATCTCTGGAATGTCCCACCCAGTAAATCTTTCCAGCAGCAATCTCTGGAATGCCCCATTCAGTTAACCTCTCCAGAATCATTCGCCAGAAGGCCCCACTCAGTAATTCTTCTAGAATCTTTCTTTGGAATGGCCCACTCAGTAAATATCTTCAAAATTGATCAGAAGAATACTGCATTAGAAAAACTCTCCAACATCGATCTCTGGAAAACTCCAATCAATAAATCTCTCCAGCAGCAAATCTGGAGCACTCTGGTCAGTAAATCCCTCCAGAATCAATCACCAGAACACTCCATTCAGTAGATCTCTCCAGCAGCAAACTCTGGAACACTCCATTCAATAAAGCTCTCCAGAATCAATGATCAGAACACTCCATTCATAAATCTCTCCAGCATCCATCTCTGGAACATTTCACTCAGTCAATTTCTCCAGCAGCTATCTCCAGAACACACCAGTCATTAAACATCTCCAGCAGCAATATCTAGATCACTCCACTCAGCAAATACTTCCAGAATCAATCAGCAGAACACTTCACTCAGTAAATCTCTACAGCAGCAATCTCTGGAATGTCCCACCCAGTAAATCTTTCCAGCAGCAATCTCTGGAATGCCCCATTCAGTTAACCTCTCCAGAATAATTTCCCAGAACCCCCCGCTCAGTAAATCTTCTAGAATCATTCTTTGGAATGCCCCACTCAGTAAATATCTTCAAAATTGACCTCCAGAACACTGCATTAGAAAAGCTCTCTAACATCAATCTCAGGAAAACTCCAATAATAAATCTCTCCAGCAGCAAATCTGGAGGCCTCCGCACAGTAAATCTCTCTAGAATCGATCACCAGAACACTCCGCTCAGTAGATCTTTCCAGCAGCAATCTCCAGAACACTCCACTCAATAAATCTCTCCAGAATCAATGATCAGAACACTCCATTCATATATTTCTCTGGCATCAGTCACTGCAACATTTCACACTGTAAATCTCTCCAGCAGAAAATCTGGAACACTCACCTCAGTAAATTTCTCTGAAACATTCTCCGGAGCACTCTACTCAGTAAAACTCTCTAGCAGCAAACCCTGGAAGACTCCACTCAATAACTCTCTCCACAACCAATTCTGGAACACACCATAAGTAAATGTCTCCAGAATCATTCTCAGGAGCACTTAACCCAGTAAATCTGTCCAGCAGCGATCCTCAGAACACTCTGCTCAACAAATCTCTCCAGAGTAATTTCTGGAACTCTCCACTCAGTTAATTTCTCAAGATTGATCTCTGGAATGCCCCACTCAGTAAATCACTCCAGCAGCAATATCTGGAATACTCCACCTACTAAGTCTTTCCAGAATCAATCTCCAGAACACTTTACTCAGTACATCTCTACAGTGGCAAGCTCTGGAACACCCCATTCACTAAATCTTTCCGGCAGCAATCTCTGGAATGCCCCATTCAGTAAATGTCTCCAGCAGCAATCTCCAGAACACACCAGTCATTAAATCTCTCCATCAGCAATATCTGGATAACTCCACTCAGCAAATATTTCCAGAATCAATGACCAGAACACTTCACTCAGTAAATCTCTACAGCAGCAATCTCTGGAATGTCCAACCCAGTAAATCTTTCCAGCAGCAATCTCTGGAATGCCCCATTCAGTTAACCTCGGCAGAATCATTCGCCAGAACGCCAAAGTCAGTAAATCATCTAGAATCTTTCTTTGGAATGCTCCACTCAGTAAATATCTTCAAAGCTGATCTCCAGAACATTGCATTAGAAAAGCTCTCCAACATCAATCTCTGGAAAACTGCAAACAATAAATCTCTCCAGCAACAAATCTGGAGCACTCCACTCAGTAAATCTCTCCAGAATCAATCACCAGAACAATCCGCTCAGTAGATCTTTCCAGCAGCAATCGCTGGAATTCTCCACTCAATACATCTCTCCAGAATCAATGATCAGAACATTCCATTCATAAATCTCTCTGGCATCAATCTCTGGAACTTTTCACTCAGTAAATCTCTCCAGCAGCAAATGTGGAATGCTCCACTCGGTAAATCACTCCAGCAGAAATCTCTGGAACACCCCACTCAGTAAATCTCTCCTGAATCAATCTCCAGAATTCTCCATTTGCAAATCTCTCCAGCATCAATCTCTGGAACACCCCACTCAGTAAATCTTTCCAGCAGCAATGTCTGCTATGCCTTGCTCAGGAGATCCCTCCAGAATCTATCTCCAGAACACTCTACTCAGTAAATCTCTCCAGCAGCAATCTCTGCAAGACGCCACTCAATAACTCTCTCCAGAATCAATCACAGGATCACCTGTCAGTAAATATCTCCAGCAGCAGTCTCTGGAACATTCCGCTCAACACACCTCTCCAGAAACAATTCCAGTAAGACACCACTCAGTAAAGCATTCCAGCAGCAATCTCTGGAACACTCCAACCAGTACATTTATCCAGAATCAATGTCCAGAATGCTGCACTCAGTAAATCTCTCCAGAATCAACCTCTGGAACACAACATTCAGTAAGTCTCACCAGAATTAATCTCCAGAACACTCACTTCATAAATCACTCCAGAAGAATCTCTGGAACACTCCACTCATTAAATCTCTCCCGAATCAAGATTAGCAAAACAACACTCTGTTACTTTCTCTGGAATCAATCTGTGGAACAGTCCACTCAATAAATCTCTCCAGCAACAAAGTCTGGAACACCCCAGTCATTAAATCTCTCCAGCAGCAATATCTGAAATGCTCCACTCATTAAATCTCTCCAGCTGCAATCTCAGGAACGTCCCATTCAGTAAATCTCTCCAGCTGAAATCTCTGCTAAGCCCCGCTCATTAAATCTCTCCAGCTGCAATCACTGGAACACCCCGCTCATTAAATCTCTCCAGCTGCAATCACTGGAACACCCCCTCAGTAAATCTCACAAAAATCAATCTCCAGAAGACCCCACTCAATAAATCTCTCCAGATTCAATGTCCAGCACACTCCATTCATAAATCTCTCCGGCATCAATCTCTGGAACATTTCACTCAGTAAATTCCTCCAGCAGCAATCTCCAGAACACACCAGTCATTAAATCTCTCCAGCAGCAATATCTAGATCACTCCACTCAGCAAATACTTCCAGAATCAATCAGCAGAACACTTCACTCAGTAAATCTCTACAGCAGCAATCTCTGGAATGTCCCACCCAGTAAATCATTCCAGCAGCAATCTCTGGAATGCCCCATTCAGTTAACCTCTCCAGAATAATTTGCCAGAACGCCCCACTCAGTAAATCTTCTAGAATCATTCTTTGGAATGCCCCACTCAGTAAATATCTTCAAAATTGACCTCCAGAACACTGCATTAGAAAAGCTCTCCAACATCAATCTCTGGAAAACTCCAATAATAAATCTCTCCAGCAGCAAATCTGGAGGCCTCCACTCAGTAAATCTCTCTAGAATCGATCAGCAGAACACTCCGCTCAGTAGATCTTTCCAGCAGCAATCTCCGGAACACTCCATTCAATATATCTCTCCAGAATCAATGATCAGACCACTCCATTCATAAATCTCTCTGGCATCAGTCACTGCAACATTTCACACAGTAAATCTCTCTAGCAGCAAATCTGGAACACTCACCTCAGTAAATCTCTCAAAAACATTCTCCGGAGCACTCTACTCAGTAAAACTCTCTAGCAGCAAACCCTGGAAGACTCCACTCAATAACTCTCTCCACAACCAATTCTGGAACATACCATAAGTAAATGTCTCCAGAATCATTCTCAGGAACACTTAACCCAGTAAATCTGTCCATCAGCGATCCTCAGAACACTCTGCTCAACAAATCTCTCCAGAGTAATTTCTGGAACTCTCCACTCAGCTAATTTCTCAAGGATTGATCTCTGGAATGCCCCACTCAGTAAATCACTCCAGCAGCAATATCTGGAATACTCCACCTAGTAAGTCTTTCCAGAATCAATCTCCAGATCACTTTACTCAGTACATCTCTACAGTGGCAAGCTCTGGAAAACACCATTCATGAAATCTTTACGGCAGCAATCTCCAGAACACCCCACTCAAATAATCTCCCCAGAATCAATGTCCAGCATACTCCATTCATAAATCTCTCCAGCATCAATATCTGGAACATTTCACTCAGTAGTTTTCTCCAGCAGCAATCTCCGGAACACACAAGTATTAAATCTCTCCAGCAGCAATATCTCGATCACTCCACTCAGCAAATACTTCCAGAATCAATGACCAGAACACTTCACTCAATAAATCTCTACAGCAACAATCTATGTAATGTCCCAAGCAGTAAATCTATCTGGCAACAATCTCTGGAATGCCCCATTCAGTTAACCTCTCCAGAATCATTCGCCAGAACACCCCACTCAGTAAATCTTCTAGAATCGTTCTTTGGAATGCCCCACTCAGTAAATATCTTCAAAATTGACCTCCAGAACACTGCATTAGAAAAGCTCTCCAACATCAATCTCTGGGAAACTCCAATCAATAAATCTCTCCAGCAGCAAATCTGGAGCACTCCGCTGAGTAAATCTCTCCAGAATCAATCTCCAGAACACTCCGCTCAGTAGATCTCTCCAGCAGCAATCTCTGGAAAGCTCCACTCAGTAAATCTCTCCAGCTGCAATCGCTGGAACACCCCACTCAGTAAATCTTTCCAGCAGCAACCTCTGCTATGCCTTGCTCAGGAGATCCCTCCAGAATCTATCTCCAGAACACTCTACTCAGTAAATCTCTACAGCAGCAATCTCTGCAAGACGCCACTCAATAACTCTCTCCAGATTCAATCCCAGGATCACACCAGTCATTAAATATCTCCAACAGCAGTCTCTGGAACATTCCGCTCAACAAACATCTCCAGAAACAATTCCCGTAACACACCACTCAGTAAAGCATTCCAGCAGCAATCACTGGAAAACTCCAACCAGTACATTTGTCCAGAATCAATGTCCTCAACGTCACACTCAGTAAATCTCTCCAGAATCAACCTCTGGAACACCACACTCAGTAAGTCTCTCCACAATTAATCTCCAGAACACTCAATTCATAAATCTCTCCAGAAGAATCTCTGGAACACTCCACTCATTAAATCTCTCCTGAATCAAGATCAGCAAAACCAAACTCAGTTAATTTCTCTGGAATCAATCTGTAGAACAGTCCACTCAGTAAATCTCTCCAGCAACAAAATCTGGACACCCCAGTCATTAAATCTCTCCAGCAGCAATATCTGAAGTACTCCACTCATTACATCTCTCCAGCTGTAATCTGAGGAACCTCCCATTCAGTAAATCTCTCCAGCTACAATCTCTGGAACACCCCAGTCATTAAAACTCTCCAGCATCAATCTCCGGAACACTCCACTCACTAGATCTCTCCAACAACAATCTCTGAAACACTGCACACAGTATTTCTCTCCGGAAACAACATCCATAACACTCCACTCAGTGAATCTTCAGAATCAATGTCCAGAATACTGCACTCAGTAAGTCTCTCCAGAATCCATCTCTGGAACACCCCACTCAGTAAATCACTCCAGAATCCATCTCAGGAACATCCCACTCAGTAAATCTGTACAGAATCAATGTCCAGAACATTCCATTCATAAATCTCTCTGGCATCAATCTCTGGAATATTTCACTCAGTAAATCTCTCCAGCAACAAAACTGGATCACTCCACTCAGTAAATCAATCCAGCAGAAATCTCTGGAACACTCAACTGAGTAAATCTCTCCAGAATCAATCTCCACAACTGTCCATTTGCAAATTTCTCCAGCATCAATCTCTGGAACACTCCACTCAGTAAATCTCTCCATCAGCTAAACAGGAACACTCCACTCAGTAAATCACTCCAGCAGAAATCTCTGCAACACCCCACTCAGTAACTCTCTCCAGAATCAATCTCCAGAAAACTGCATTTATTAATCTCTCCAGCAGCAAACTCCGGAACACTCCACTCAGTAATTCTCTCCAGCAGCATCCTCTGCAAAGCCCCGCTCATTAACTCTCTCCAGCTGCAATCACTGGACCACCCCATTCAGTAAATCTCTCCAGAATCAATCTCCAGAACACCCCACTCAAATAATCTCCCCAGAATCAATGTCCAGCATACTCCATTCATAAATCTCTCCAGCATCAATATCTGGAACATTTCACTCAGTAGTTTTCTCCAGCAGCAATCTCCGGAACACACCAGTCATTAAATCTCTCCAGCAGCAATATCTCGATCACTCCACTCAGCAAATACTTCCAGAATCAATGACCAGAACACTTCACTCAATAAATCTCTACAGCAACAATCTCTGTAATGTCCCACGCAGTAAATCTTTCTGGCAACAATCTCTGGAATGTCCCATTCAGTTAACCTCTCCAGAATCATTCGCCAGAACACCCCACTCAGTAAATCTTCTAGAATCGTTCTTTGGAATGCCCCACTCAGTAAATATCTTCAAAATTGACCTCCAGAACACTGCATTAGAAAAGCTCTCCAACATCAATCTCTGGAAAACTCCAATCAATAAATCTCTCCAGCAGCAAATCTGGAGGCCTCCGCACAGTAAATCTCTCTAGAATAGATCACCAGAACACTCTGCACAGTAGATCTGTCCAGCAGCAATCTCCGGAACACTCCACTCAATAAATCTCTCCAGAATCAATGATCAGAACACTCCATTCATAAATCTCTCCCGCATCAGTCACTGCAACATTTCACTCAGTAAATCTCTCCAGCAGCAAATCTGGAATACTCCACTCAATAAATCTCTCAAAAACATTCTCCAGAACACTCTACTCAGTAAAACTCTCTAGCAGCAAACCCTGGAAGACTCCACTCAATAACTCTCTCCACAACCAATTCTGGAACACACCATAACTAAATGTCTCCAGAATCATTCTCAGGAACACTTAACCAAGTAAATCTGTCCAGCAGTGATCCTCGGAACACTCTGCTCAACAAATCTCTCCAGAGTCAATTTCTGGAAGTATCCACTCAGTTAATTTCTCAAGGATCGATCTCTGGAATGCCCCACTCAGTATATCTCTCCAGCAGCAATATCTGGAATACTCCACACAGCAAATCTTTCCAGAATCAATCTCCTGAACACCTTACTCAGTACATCTCTACAGCGGCAAGCTCTGGAACACCCCATTCATTAAATCTCTCCAGCAGCATTCTCTGGAATGCCCCATTCAGTAAATTTCTCCAGCAGCAATCTCTGGAATACCCCATTCAGTTAACCTCACCAGAATCATTCGCCAGAATGCCCCAGTCAGTAAATCTTCTAGAATCTTTCATTGGAATGCCCCACTCAGTAAATATCTTCAAAATTGATCTCCAGAAGTCTGCATTTGAAAAGCTTTGCAACATCAATCTCTGGAAAACTCAAATCAATAAATCTCTCCAGCAGCAAATCTTGATCACTCCACTCAGTAAATCTCTCCAGAATCAATCGACAGAACACTCCACTCAGTAGCTCTCTCCAGCAGCAATCTCCAGAATACTCCACTCAATAAATCTCTCCAAGATCAATGATCAGACCACTCTATTCATAAATCTATCTGGCATCAATCTCTGGAACATATCACTCAGTCAATTTCTCCAGCAGCAAATCTGGAATGCTACACTCAGCAAACCAGTCCAGCAGAACTCTCTCGAACACCCCACTCAGTAACTCTCTGCAGAATCAATCTCCAGAACACTGCATGTGTTAATCTCTCCAGCAGCAATCTCCAGAACACTCCAGTCAGTAAATCTCTCCAGCAGCAAACTCTGGAAAGCTCCGCTCATTAAATCTCTCCAGCTGCAAACGCGGGAACACCCCACTCAGTAAATCTCTCCAGAATCAATGTCCAGAATACCACACTCAGTAAATCTCTCGAGAATCAATGTCAAGCACACACCATTTTTAAATCTCTCCGGCATCAATCTCTGGAACATTTCACTCAGTAAATCTCTCCAGCAGCAAATCAGGAACACTTCACTCAGTAAATCTCTCAAAAACATTCTGTGGAGTACTCTACTCAGAAAATCTCTCTAGCAGCAAACCCTGGAAGACTCCACTCAATAACTCTCTCCACAACCAATTCTGGAACACACCATAACTAAATGTCTCCAGAATCATTCTCAGGAACACTTAACCAAGTAAATCTGTCCAGCAGTGATCCTCGGAACACTCTGCTCAACAAATCTCTCCAGAGTCAATTTCTGGAAGTCTCCACTCAGTTAATTTCTCAAGGATCGATCTCTGGAATGCCCCACTCAGTATATCTCTCCAGCAGCAATATCTGGAATACTCCACCCAGTAAATCTTTCCAGAATCAATCTCCAGAACACCTTACTCAGTACATCTCTACAGCGGCAAGCTCTGGAACACCCCATTCATTAAATCTCTCCAGCAGCATTCTCTGGAATGCCCCATTCAGTAAATTTCTCCAGCAGCAATCTCTGGAATACCCCATTCAGTTAATCTCGCCAGAATCATTCGCCAGAACGCCCCAGTCAGTAAATCTTCTAGAATCTTTCATTGGAATGCCCCACTCAGTAAATATCTTCAAAGCTGATCTCCAGAACACTGCATTAGAAAAGCTCTCCAACATCAATCTCTGGAAAACTCCAAACATTAAATCTCTCCAGCAGCAAATCTGGAGCACTCCACTGAGTAAATCTCTCCAGAATCAATCTCCAGAACACTCTGCTCAGTAGATCTCTCCAGCAGCAATCTCTGGAAAGCTCCGCTCATTAAATCTCTCCAGCTGCAATCGCTGGAACACCCCACTCAGTAAATCTCGCCAGAATCAATGTCCAGAATACCACACTCAGTAAATCTCTCCAGAAACAATCTCTGGAACACCCCAATCAGTATATCTCTCCAGAATCAATGATCAGAAAACTCCATTCATAAATCTATCAGGTATCAATCTCTGGAACATTTCACTCAGTAAATCTCTCCAGCAGCAAATCTGGAACACTCCACTCAGTAAATCGCTCCAGAAAATATCTCTGGAACACCCCACTCATTAAATCTCTCCAGAATCAATCTCCAGAACTCTCCATTTGCAAATCTCTCCAGCATCAATGGCTGGAACACCCCACTCAGTAAATCTATCCAGCAGCAATCTCTGCTATGCCTTGCTCAGGAGATCCCTCCAGAATCTATCTCCAGAATACTCTACTCAGTAAATCTCTCCAGCAGCAATCTCTGCAAGATGCCACTCAATAACTCTCTCCAGAATCAATCACAGGATCACACCAGTCATTAATTATCTCCAGCAGTAGTCTCTGGAACATTCCGCTCAACAAACATCTCCAGAAACAATTCCCGTAACACACCACTCAGTAAAGCATTCCAGCAGCAATCTCTGGAACACTCCAACAAGTACATTTGTCCAGATCAAATTCCTGAATGCCGTACTCAGTAAATCTCTCCAGAATCAACTTCTGGAACACCACACTCAGTAAGTCTCTCCACAATTAATCTCCCGAACACCCAATTCATAAATCTCTCCAGAAGAATCTCTGGAACACTCCACTCATTAAATCTCTCCTGAATCAAGATCAGCAAAACCACACTCAGTTAATTTCTCTGGAATCAAACTTTGGAACAGTCCATTCAGTTAATCTCTCCAGCAACAAACTCTGGAACACCCCAGTCATTAAATCTCTCCAGCAGCAATATCTGAAATGCTCCACTCATTAAATCTCTCCAGCTGCACTCTCAGGAACGTTCCATTCAGTAAATCTCTCCAGCTGAAATCTCTGGAAATCCCCAGTCATTAAATATCTCCAGCATCAATCTCCAGAACACTCCAGTCACGAGATCTCTCCAACAACAATCTCTGAAACACTCCACTCAGTACTTCTCTCCAGAAATAACATCCATAATACTCCACTCAGTGAATCTTCAGAATCAATGTCCAGAATACTGCACTCAGTAAGTCACGCCAGAATCCACCTCTGGAACACCCCACTCAGTAAATCACTCCAGAATCCATCTCTGGAACATCTCACTCAGTAAATCTGTACAGAATCAATGTCCAGAACGTTCCATTCATACATCTCTCTGGCATCAATCTCTGGAATATTTCACTCAGTAAATCTCTCCAGCAACAAAACTGGAACACTCCACTCAGTGAACCTCTCCAGCAGCAATCACCGGAAGACGCCGCTCAGTAAATCTCACCAGCAGCAATCTCTGCAAAACCCCGCTCATTAAATCTCTCTAGCTGCAATCGCTGGAACACCCCGCTCATTAAGTCTCTCCAGCTGCAATCACTGGAACACCCCAGTCAGTAAATCTCCCCAGAATCAATGTCCAGCATACTCCATTCATAAATCTCTCCAGCATCAATCTCTGGAACATTTCACTCAGTAAATTTCTCCAGCAGCAATCTCCAGAACACACGAGTCATTAAATCTCTCCAGCAGCCATATCTCGATCACTCCACTCAGCAAATACTTCCAGAATCAATGACAAGAACACTTCACTCAATAAATCTCTACAGCAGCAATCTCTGGAATGTCCCACGCAGTAACTCTTTCTGGCAACAATATCTGGAATGCCCCATTCAGTTAACCTCTCCAGAATCATTCGCCAGAACACCCCACTCAGTAAATCTTCTAGGATCGTTCTTTGGAATGCCCCACTCAGTAAATATCTTCAAAATTGAACTCCAGAACACTGCATTAGAAAAGCTCTCCAACATCAATCACTGGAAAACTCCAATCAATAAATCTCTCCAGCAGCAAATCTGGAGGCCTCCGCACAGTAAATCTCTCTAGAATCAATCACCAAAGCATTCCGCTGAGTAGATCTTTCCAGCAGCAATCTCCGGAACACTGCACTCAATAAATCTCTCCAGAATCAATGATCAGAACATTCCATTCATAGTCTCTCCCGCATCAGTCACTGCAAGATTTCACTCAGTAAATCTCTCCAGCAGCACATCTGGAACACTCCACTCAGTAAATCTCTCAAAAACATTCTCCAGAACACTCTACTCAGTAAAACTCTCTAGCAGCAAACCCTGGAATACTCCACTCAATAACTATCACCACAACCAATTCTGGAACACACCATAACTAAATGTCTCCAGAATCATTCTCAGGAACACTTAACCAAGTAAATCTGTCCAGCAGTGATCTTCGGAACACTCTGCTCAACAAATCTCTCCAGAGTCAATTTCTGGAAGTCTCCACTCAGTTAATTTCTCAAGGATCGATCTCTGGAATGCCCCACTCAGTATATCTCTCCAGCAGCAATATCTGGAATACTCCACCCAGTAGATCTTTCCAGAATCAATCTCCAAAACACATTACTCAGTACATCTCTACAGCAGGAAGCTCTGGAACACCCCAATCACTAAATCTCTCTAGCAGCAATCTCTGGAATGCCCCATTCAGTGAATTTCTCCAGCAGGAATCTCTGGAATACCCCATTCAGTTAACCTCTCCAGAATCATTCGCCAGAATGCCCCAGTCAGTAAATCTTCTAGAATCTTTCATTGGAATGCCCCACTCAGTAAATATCTTCAAAGCTGATCTCTAGAACACTGCATTAGAAAAGCTCCCTGACATCAATCTCTGGAAAATCCAAACATCAAATCTCTCCAGCAGCAGATCTGGAACACTCCACTCAGTAAATCGCTCCAGAAAATATCTCTGGAACACCCCACTCAGTAAATCTCTCCAGAATCAATCTCCAGAACTCTCCATTTGCAAATCTCTCCAGCATCAATTCCTGGTACACCCCACTCAGTAAATCTTTCCAGCAGCAATCTCTGCTATGCCTTGCTCAGGAGATCCCTCCAGAATCTATCTCCAGAACACTCTACTCAGTAAATCTCTACAGCAGCAATCTCTGCAAGACGCCACTCAATAACTCTCTCCAGAATCAATCACAGGATCACACCAGTCAGTAAATATCTCCAGCAGCAGTCTATGGAACATTCCGCTCAACAAACATCTCCAGAAACAATTCCGGTAACACACCACTCAGTAAAGCATTCCAGCAGCAATCTCTGGAACACTCCAACCAGTACATTTGTCCAGAATCAATGTCCTGAACGCCACACTCAGTAAATCTCTCCAGAATCAACCTCTGGAACACCACACTCAGTAAGTCTCTGCACAATTAATCTCCAGAACACTCAATTCATAAATCTCTCCAGAAGAATCTCTGGAACACTCCATCATTAAATCTCTCCCGAATCAAGATCAGCAAAACCAAACTCAGTTAATTTCTCTGGAATCAATCTGTGGAACAGTCCACTCAGTAAATCTCTCCAGCAACAAACTCTGGACACCCCAGTCATTAAATCTCTCCAGCAGCAATATCTGAAGTGCTCCACTCATTACATCTCTCCAGCTGCAAACTCAGGAACCTCCCATTCAGTAAATCTCTCTAGCTACAATCTCTGGAACACCCCAGTCATTAAACCTCTCCAGCATCAATCTCTGGAACACTCCACTCACTAGATCTCTCCAACAACAATCTCTGAAACACTCCACTCAGTACTTCTCTCTGGAAACAACATCCATAACACTCCACTCAGTGAATCTTCAGAATCAATGTCCAGAATACCGCACTCAGTAAGTCTCTCCAGAATCCATCTCTGGAACATCCCACTCAGTAATTCTGTACAGAATCAATATCCTGAACACTCCATTCATAAATCTCTCTGGCATCAATCTCTGGATCACTTCTCTCAGTAAATCTTTCAGCCACAAAACTGGAACACTCCACTCAGTAAATCACTCCAGCAGAAATCTCTGGAACACCCCACTCCGTAAATCTCTCCAGAATCAATCTCCAGAACTGTCCATTTGCAAATTTCTCCAGCATCAATCTCTGGAACACTCCACTCAGTAAATCTCTCCATCACCTCATTGGGAACACTCCACTCAGTAAATCACTCCAGCAGAAATTTCAGGAACACCTCTCTCAGTAACTCTCTCCAGAATCAATCTCCAGAACACTGCATTTATTAATCTCTCCAGCAGCAATCTCCGGAATACACCGCTCAGTAAATCTCTCCAGCAGCAATCTCTGCAAAGGGTCCGCAAATTAAATCTCTCAAGCTGCAATCGCTGGAACACCCCGCTCATTAAATCTCTCCAGCTGCAATCACTGGAACACCCCACTCAGTAAATCTCTCCAGAATCAATAGCCAGAACACCCCAATCAATAAATCTCCCCAGAATCAATGTCCAGCACACTCCATTCATAAATCTCTCTGGCATCAATCTCTGGAACATTTCACTCAGTAAATTTCTCCAGCAGCAATCTCTGGAACACACCAGTCATTAAATCTCTCCAGCAGCAATATCTGGATCACTCCACTCAGCAAATACTTCCAGAATCAATGACCAGAACACTTCACTCAATAAATCTCTACAGCAACAATCTCTGTAATGTCCCACGCAGTAAATCTTTCTGGCAACAATCTCTGGAATGTCCCATTCAGTTAACCTCTCCAGAATCATGCGCCAGAACACCCCACTCAGTAAATCTTCAAGAATCGTTCTTTGGAATGCCCCACTCAGTAAATATCTTCAAAACTGACCTCCAGAACACTGCATTAGAAAAGCTCTCCAACATCAATCTCTGGAAAACTCCAATCAATAAATCTCTCCAGCAGCAAATCTGGAGGCCTCTGCTGAGTAAATCTCTCTAGAATCGATCATCAGAACACTCTGCACAGTAGATCTTTCCAGCAGCAATCTCCGGAACACTCCACTCAATAAATCTCTCCAGAATCAATGATCAGAACACTCCATTCATAAATCTCTCTCGCATCAGTCACTGCAACATTTCACTCAGTAAATCTCTCCAGAATCCATCTCAGGAACATCCCACTCAGTAGATCTGTACAGAATCAATGTCCAGAACATTCCATTCATAAATCTCTCTGGCATCAATCTCTGGAATATTTCACTCAGTAAATCTCTCCAGCAACAAAACTGGATCACTCCCCTCAGTAAATCAATCCAGCAGAAATCTCTGGAACACCCAACTGAGTAAATCTCTCCAGAATCAATCTCCACAACTGTCCATTTGCAAATTTCTCCAGCATCAATCTCTGGAACACTCCACTCAGTAAATCTCTCCATCAGCTAAACAGGAACACTCCACTCAGTAAATCACTCCAGCAGAAATCTCTGCAACACCCCACTCAGTAACTCTCTCCAGAATCAATCTCCAGAAAACTGCATTTATTAATCTCTCCAGCAGCAAACTCCAGAACACTCCGCTCAGTAATTCTCTCCAGCAGCAACCTCTGCAAAGCCCCGCTCATTAACTCTCTCCAGCAGCAATCACTGGAACACCTCATTCAGTAAATCTCTCCAGAATCAATCTCCAGAACACCCCACTCAAATAATCTCCCCAGAATCAATGTCCAGCATACTCCATTCATAAATCTCTCCAGCATCAATATCTGGAACATTTCACTCAGTAGTTTTCTCCAGCAGCAATCTCCGGAACACACCAGTCATTAAATCTCTCCAGCAGCAATATCTCGATCACTCCACTCAGCAAATACTTCCAGAATCAATGACCAGAACACTTCACTCAATAAATCTCTACAGCAACAATCTCTGTAATGTCCCACGCAGTAAATCTTTCTGGCAACAATCTCTGGAATGCCCCATTCAGTTAACCTCTCCAGAATCATTCGCCAGAACACCCCACTCAGTAAATCTTCTAGAATCGTTCTTTGGAATGCCCCACTCAGTAAATATCTTCAAAATTGACCTCCAGAACACTGCATTAGAAAAGCTCTCCAACATCAATCTCTGGAAAACTCCAATCAATAAATCTCTCCAGCAGCAAATCTGGAGGCCTCCGCACAGTAAATCTCTCTAGAATCGATCACCAGAACACTCTGCACAGTAGATCTGTCCAGCAGCAATCTCCGGAACACTCCACTCAATAAATCTCTCCAGAATCAATGATCAGAACACTCCATTCATAAATCTCTCCCGCATCAGTCACTGCAACATTTCACTCAGTAAATCTCTCCAGCAGCAAATCTGGAATACTCCACTTAATAAATCTCTCAAAAACATTCTCCAGAACACTCTACTCAGTAAAACTCTCTAGCAGCAAACCCTGGAAGACTCCACTCAATAACTCTCTCCACAACCAATTCTGGAACACACCATAACTAAATGTCTCCAGAATCATTCTCAGGAACACTTAACCAAGTAAATCTGTCCAGCAGTGATCCTCGGAACACTCTGCTCAACAAATCTCTCCAGAGTCAATTTCTGGAACACTCCACTAGTTAATTTCTCAAGGATCGATCTCTGGAATGCCCCACTCAGTATATCTCTCCAGCAGCAATATCTGGAATACTCCACCCAGTAAATCTTTCCAGAATCAATCTCCAGAACACCTTACTCAGTACATCTCTACAGCGGCAAGCTCTGGAACACCCCATTCATTAAATCTCTCCAGCAGCATTCTCTGGAATGCCCCATTCAGTAAATTTCTCCAGCAGCAATCTCTGGAATACCCCATTCAGTTAACCTCACCAGAATCATTCGCCAGAACGCCCCAGTCAGTAAATCTTCTAGAATCTTTCATTGGAATGCCCCACTCAGTAAATATCTTCAAAGCTGATCTCCAGAACACTGCATTAGAAAAGCTCTTCAACATCAATCTCTGGAAAACTCCAAACATGAAATCTCTCCAGCAGCAAATCTGGAGCACTCCACTGAGTAAATCTCTCCAGAATCAATCTCCAGAACACTCTGCTCAGTCGATCTCTCCAGCAGCAATCTCTGGAAAGCTCCGCTCATTAAATCTCTCCAGCTGCAATCGCTGGAACACCCCACTCAGTAAATCTCGCCAGAATCAATGTCCAGAATACCACACTCAGTAAATCTCTCCAGAAACAATCTCTGGAACACCCCAATCAGTATATCTCTCCAGAATCAATGATCAGAACACTCCATTCATAAATCTATCAGGTATCAATCTCTGGAACATTTCACTCAGTAAATCTCTCCAGCAGCAAATCTGGAACACTCCACTCAGTAAATCGCTCCAGAAAATATCTCTGGAACACCCCACTCATTAAATCTCTCCAGAATCAATCTCCAGAATTCTCCATTTGCAAATCTCTCCAGCATCAATGGCTGGAACACCCCACTCAGTAAATCTATCCAGCAGCAATCTCTGCTATGCCTTGCTCAGGAGATCCCTCCAGAATCTATCTCCAGAATACTCTACTCAGTAAATCTCTACAGCAGCAATCTCTGCAAGATGCCACTCAATAACTCTCTCCAGACTCAATCACAGGATCACACCAGTCATTAATTATCTCCAGCAGTAGTCTCTGGAACATTCCGCTCAACAAACATCTCCAGAAACAATTCCCGTAACACACCACTCAGTAAAGCATTGCAGCAGCAATCTCTGGAACACTCCAACAAGTACATTTGTCCAGATCAAATTCCTGAATGCCGTACTCAGTAAATCTCTCCAGAATCAACCTCTGGAACACCACACTCAGTAAGTCTCTCCACAATTAATCTCCCAAACACTCAATTCATAAATCTCTCCAGAAGAATCTCTGGAACACTCCACTCATTAAATTTCTCCTGAATCAAGATCAGCAAAACCACACTCAGTTAATTTCTCTGGAATCAAACTTTGGAACAGTCCATTCAGTTAATCTCTCCAGCAACAAACTCTGGAACACCCCAATCATTAAATCTCTCCAGCAGCAATATCTGAAATGCTCCACTCATTAAATCTCTCCAGCTGCACTCTCAGGAACGTTCCATTCAGTAAATCTCTCCAGCTGAAATCTCTGGAAATCCCCAGTCATTAAATATCCCCAGCATCAATCTCCGGAACACTCCAGTCACGAGATCTCTCCAACAATAATCTCTGAAACACTCCACTCAGTACATCTCTCCAGAAATAACATCCATAACACTCCACTCAGTGAATCTTCAGAATCAATGTCCAGAATACCGCACTCAGTAAGTCTCACCAGAATCCACCTCTGGAACACCCCACTCAGAAAATCACTCCAGAATCCATCTCTGGTACATCCCACTCAGTAAATCTGTACAGAATCAATGTCCAGAATGTTCCATTCATAAATCTCTCTGGCATCAATTTCTGGAATATTTCACGCAGTAAATCTCTCCAGCGACAAAACTGGAACATGCCACTCAGTATATCTCTCCAGCAGCAATCTCCGGAAGACGCCGCTCAGTAAATCTCTCCAGCAGCAATCTCTGCAAAGCCCTGCTCATTAAATCTCTCCAGATGCAATCGCTGGAACACCCCGCTCATTAAATCTCTCCAGCTGCAATCACTGGAACACCCCACTCAGTAAATCTCTCCAGAATCAATCTCCAGAACACCCCACTCAATAAATCTCCCCAGAATCAATGTCCAGCATACTCCATTCATAAATCACTCCAGCATCAATCTCTGGAACATTTCAGTCATTAAATCTCTCCAGCAGCAATATCTCGATTACTCCACTCAGCAAATACTTCCAGAATCAATGACCAGAACACTTCACTCAATAAATCTCTACAGCAACAATCTCTGTAATGTCCCACGCAGTAAATCTTTCTGGCAACAATCTCTGGAATGTCCCATTCAGTTAACCTCTCCAGAATCATTTGCCAGAACACCCCACTCAGTAAATCTTCTAGAATCGTTCTTTGGAATGCCCCACTCAGTAAATATCTTCAAAATTGACCTCCAGAACACTGCATTAGAAAAGCTCTCCAACATCAATCTCTGGAAAACTCCAATCAATAAATCTCTCCAGCAGCAAATCTGGAGGCCTCCGCACAGTAAATCTCTCTAGAATCGATCACCAGAACACTCTGCACAGTAGATCTGTCCAGCAGCAATCTCCGGAACACTCCACTCAATAAATCTCTCCAGAATCAATGATCAGAACACTCCATTCATAAATCTCTCCCGCATCAGTCACTGCAACATTTCACTCAGTAAATCTCTCCAGCAGCAAATCTGGAATACTCCACTCAATAAATCTCTCAAAAACATTCTCCAGAACACTCTACTCAGTAAAACTCTCTAGCAGCAAACCCTGGAAGACTCCTCTCAATAACTCTCTCCACAACCAATTCTGGAACACACCATAACTAAATGTCTCCAGAATCATTCTCAGGAACACTTAACCAAGTAAATCTGTCCAGCAGTGATCCTCGGAACACTCTGCTCAACAAATCTCTCCAGAGTCAATTTCTGGAACACTCCACTAGTTAATTTCTCAAGGATCGATCTCTGGAATGCCCCACTCAGTATATCTCTCCAGCAGCAATATCTGGAATACTCCACCCAGTAAATCTTTCCAGAATCAATCTCCAGAACACCTTACTCAGTACATCTCTACAGCGGCAAGCTCTGGAACACCCCATTCACTAAATCTCTCCAGCAGCATTCTCTGGAATGCCCCATTCAGTAAATTTCTCCAGCAGCAATCTCTGGAATACCCCATTCAGTTAACCTCGCCAGAATCATTCGCCAGAACGCCCAGTCAGTAAATCTTCTAGAATCTTTCATTGGAATGCCCCACTCAGTAAATATCTTCAAAGCTGATCTCCAGAACACTGCATTAGAAAAGCTCTTCAACATCAATCTCTGGAAAACTCCAAACATTAAATCTCTCCAGCAGCAAATCTGGAGCACTCCACTGAGTAAATCTCTCCAGAATCAATCTCCAGAACACTCCGCTCAGTAGATCTCTCCGGCAGCAATCTCTGGAAAGCTCCGCTCATTAAATCTCTCCAGCTGCAATCGCTGGAACACCCCACTCAGTAAATCTCGCCAGAATCAATGTCCAGAATACCACACTCAGTAAATCTCTCCAGAAACAATCTCTGGAACACCCCAATCAGTATATCTCTCCAGAATCAATGATCAGAACAATCCATTCATAAATCTATCAGGTATCAATCTCTGGAACATTTCACTCAGTAAATCTCTCCAGCAGCAAATCTGGAACACTCCACTCAGTAAATCGCTCCAGAAAATATCTCTGGAACACCCCACTCATTAAATCTCTCCAGAATCAATCTCCAGAATTCTCCATTTGCAAATCTCTCCAGCATCAATGGCTGGAACACCCCACTCAGTAAATCTATCCAGCAGCAATCTCTGCTATGCCTTGCTCAGGAGATCCCTCCAGAATCTATCTCCAGAATACTCTACTCAGTAAATCTCTACAGCAGCAATCTCTGCAAGACGCCACTCAATAACTCTCTCCAGAATCAATCACAGGATCACACCAGTCATTAATTATCTCCAGCAGTAGTCTCTGGAACATTCCGCACAACAAACATCTCCAGAAACAATTCCCGTAACACACCACTCAGTAAAGCATTCCAGCAGCAATCTCTGGAACACTCCAACAAGTACATTTGTCCAGATCAAATTCCTGAATGCCGTACTCAGTAAATCTCTCCAGAATCAACCTCTGGAACACCACACTCAGTAAGTCTCTCCACAATTAATCTCCCAAACACTCAATTCATAAATCTCTCCAGAAGAATCTCTGGAACACTCCACTCATTAAATTTCTCCTGAATCAAGATCAGCAAAACCACACTCAGTTAATTTCTCTGGAATCAAACTTTGGAACAGTCCATTCAGTTAATCTCTCCAGCAACAAACTCTGGAACACCCCAGTCATTAAATCTCTCCAGCAGCAATATCTGAAATGCTCCACTCATTAAATCTCTCCAGCTGCACTCTCAGGAACGTTCCATTCAGTAAATCTCTCCAGCTGAAATCTCTGGAAATCCCCAGTCATTAAATACCTCCAGCATCAAGCTCCGGAACACTCCAGTCACGAGATCTCTCCAACAATAATCTCTGAAACACTCCACTCAGTACATCTCTCCAGAAATAACATCCATAACACTCCACTCAGTGAATCTTCAGAATCAATGTCCAGAATACCGCACTCAGTAAGTCTCACCGGAATCCACCTCTGGAACACCCCACTCAGAAAATCACTCCAGAATCCATCTCTGGTACATCCCACTCAGTAAATCTGTACAGAATCAATGTCCAGAATGTTCCATTCATAAATCTCTCTGGCATCAATCTCTGGAATATTTCACGCAGTAAATCTCTCCAGCGACAAAACTGGAACATGCCACTCAGTATATCTCTCCAGCAGCAATCTCCGGAAGACGCCGCTCAGTAAATCTCTCCAGCAGCAATCTCTGCAAAGCCCTGCTCATTAACTCTCTCCAGATGCAATCGCTGGAACACCCCGCTCATTAAATCTCTCCAGCTGCAATCACTGGAACACCCCACTCAGTAAATCTCTCCAGAATCAATCTCCAGAACACCCCACTCAATAAATCTCCCCAGAATCAATGTCCAGCATACTCCATTCATAAATCACTCCAGCATCAATCTCTGGAACATTTCAGTCATTAAATCTCTCCAGCAGCCATATCTCGATTACTCCACTTAGCAAATACTTCCAGAATCAATGACCAGAACACTTCACTCAATAAATCTCTAAAGCAACAATCTCTGGAATGTCCCACGCAGTAACTCTTTCTGGCAACAATATCTGGAATGCCCCATTCAGTTAACCTCTCCAGAATCATTCGCCAGAACACCCCACTCAGCAAATCTTCTTGGATCGTGCTTTGGAATGCCCCACTCAGTAAATATCTTCAAAATTGAACTCCAGAACACTGCATTTGAAAAACTCTTCAACATCAATCTCTGGGAAACTCCAATCAATAAATCTCTCCAGCAGCAAATCTGGAGCACTCCGCTGAGTAAATCTCTCCAGAATCAATCTCCAGAACACTCCGCTCAGTAGATCTCTCCAGCAGCAATCTCTGGAAAGCTCCACTCAGTAAATCTCTCCAGCTGCAATCGCTGGAACACCCCACTCAGTAAATCTTTCCAGCAGCAACCTCTGCTATGCCTTGCTCAGGAGATCCCTCCAGAATCTATCTCCAGAACACTCTACTCAGTAAATCTCTACAGCAGCAATCTCTGCAAGACGCCACTCAATAACTCTCTCCAGATTCAATCCCAGGATCACACCAGTCATTAAATATCTCCAACAGCAGTCTCTGGAACATTCCGCTCAACAAACATCTCCAGAAACAATTCCCGTAACACACCACTCAGTAAAGCATTCCAGCAGCAATCACTGGAAAACTCCAACCAGTACATTTGTCCAGAATCAATGTCCTCAACGTCACACTCAGTAAATCTCTCCAGAATCAACCTCTGGAACACCACACTCAGTAAGTCTCTCCACAATTAATCTCCAGAACACTCAATTCATAAATCTCTCCAGAAGAATCTCTGGAACACTCCACTCATTAAATCTCTCCTGAATCAAGATCAGCAAAACCAAACTCAGTTAATTTCTCTGGAATCAATCTGTAGAACAGTCCACTCAGTAAATCTCTCCAGCAACAAAATCTGGACACCCCAGTCATTAAATCTCTCCAGCAGCAATATCTGAAGTACTCCACTCATTACATCTCTCCAGCTGTAATCTGAGGAACCTCCCATTCAGTAAATCTCTCCAGCTACAATCTCTGGAACACCCCAGTCATTAAAACTCTCCAGCATCAATCTCCGGAACACTCCACTCACTAGATCTCTCCAACAACAATCTCTGAAACACTGCACACAGTATTTCTCTCCGGAAACAACATCCATAACACTCCACTCAGTGAATCTTCAGAATCAATGTCCAGAATACTGCACTCAGTAAGTCTCTCCAGAATCCATCTCTGGAACACCCCACTCAGTAAATCACTCCAGAATCCATCTCAGGAACATCCCACTCAGTAAATCTGTACAGAATCAATGTCCAGAACATTCCATTCATAAATCTCTCTGGCATCAATCTCTGGAATATTTCACTCAGTAAATCTCTCCAGCAACAAAACTGGATCACTCCACTCAGTAAATCAATCCAGCAGAAATCTCTGGAACACTCAACTGAGTAAATCTCTCCAGAATCAATCTCCACAACTGTCCATTTGCAAATTTCTCCAGCATCAATCTCTGGAACACTCCACTCAGTAAATCTCTCCATCAGCTAAACAGGAACACTCCACTCAGTAAATCACTCCAGCAGAAATCTCTGCAACACCCCACTCAGTAACTCTCTCCAGAATCAATCTCCAGAAAACTGCATTTATTAATCTCTCCAGCAGCAAACTCCGGAACACTCCACTCAGTAATTCTCTCCAGCAGCATCCTCTGCAAAGCCCCGCTCATTAACTCTCTCCAGCTGCAATCACTGGACCACCCCATTCAGTAAATCTCTCCAGAATCAATCTCCAGAACACCCCACTCAAATAATCTCCCCAGAATCAATGTCCAGCATACTCCATTCATAAATCTCTCCAGCATCAATATCTGGAACATTTCACTCAGTAGTTTTCTCCAGCAGCAATCTCCGGAACACACCAGTCATTAAATCTCTCCAGCAGCAATATCTCGATCACTCCACTCAGCAAATACTTCCAGAATCAATGACCAGAACACTTCACTCAATAAATCTCTACAGCAACAATCTCTGTAATGTCCCACGCAGTAAATCTTTCTGGCAACAATCTCTGGAATGTCCCATTCAGTTAACCTCTCCAGAATCATTCGCCAGAACACCCCACTCAGTAAATCTTCTAGAATCGTTCTTTGGAATGCCCCACTCAGTAAATATCTTCAAAATTGACCTCCAGAACACTGCATTAGAAAAGCTCTCCAACATCAATCTCTGGAAAACTCCAATCAATAAATCTCTCCAGCAGCAAATCTGGAGGCCTCCGCACAGTAAATCTCTCTAGAATAGATCACCAGAACACTCTGCACAGTAGATCTGTCCAGCAGCAATCTCCGGAACACTCCACTCAATAAATCTCTCCAGAATCAATGATCAGAACACTCCATTCATAAATCTCTCCCGCATCAGTCACTGCAACATTTCACTCAGTAAATCTCTCCAGCAGCAAATCTGGAATACTCCACTCAATAAATCTCTCAAAAACATTCTCCAGAACACTCTACTCAGTAAAACTCTCTAGCAGCAAACCCTGGAAGACTCCACTCAATAACTCTCTCCACAACCAATTCTGGAACACACCATAACTAAATGTCTCCAGAATCATTCTCAGGAACACTTAACCAAGTAAATCTGTCCAGCAGTGATCCTCGGAACACTCTGCTCAACAAATCTCTCCAGAGTCAATTTCTGGAACACTCCACTAGTTAATTTCTCAAGGATCGATCTCTGGAATGCCCCACTCAGTATATCTCTCCAGCAGCAATATCTGGAATACTCCACCCAGTAAATCTTTCCAGAATCAATCTCCAGAACACCTTACTCAGTACATCTCTACAGCGGCAAGCTCTGGAACACCCCATTCACTAAATCTCTCCAGCAGCATTCTCTGGAATGCCCCATTCAGTAAATTTCTCCAGCAGCAATCTCTGGAATACCCCATTCAGTTAACCTCACCAGAATCATTTGCCAGAACGCCCCAGTCAGTAAATCTTCTAGAATCTTTCATTGGAATGCCCCACTCAGTAAATATCTTCAAAGCTGATCTCCAGAACACTGCATTAGAAAAGCTCTTCAACATCAATCTCTGGAAAACTCCAAACATTAAATCTCTCCAGCAGCAAATCTGGAGCACTCCACTGAGTAAATCTCTCCAGAATCAATCTCCAGAACACTCCGCTCAGTAGATCTCTCCGGCAGCAATCTCTGGAAAGCTCCGCTCATTAAATCTCTCCAGCTGCAATCGCTGGAACACCCCACTCAGTAAATCTCGCCAGAATCAATGTCCAGAATACCACACTCAGTAAATCTCTCCAGAAACAATCTCTGGAACACCCCAATCAGTATATCTCTCCAGAATCAATGATCAGAACACTCCATTCATAAATCTATCAGGTATCAATCTCTGGAACATTTCACTCAGTAAATCTCTCCAGCAGCAAATCTGGAACACTCCACTCAGTAAATCGCTCCAGAAAATATCTCTGGAACACCCCACTCATTAAATCTCTCCAGAATCAATCTCCAGAATTCTCCATTTGCAAATCTCTCCAGCATCAATGGCTGGAACACCCCACTCAGTAAATCTATCCAGCAGCAATCTCTGCTATGCCTTGCTCAGGAGATCCCTCCAGAATCTATCTCCAGAATACTCTACTCAGTAAATCTCTACAGCAGCAATCTCTGCAAGACGCCACTCAATAACTCTCTCCAGAATCAATCACAGGATCACACCAGTCATTAATTATCTCCAGCAGTAGTCTCTGGAACATTCCACTCAACAAACATCTCCAGAAACAATTCCCGTAACACACCACTCAGTAAAGCATTCCAGCAGCAATCTCTGGAACACTCCAACAAGTACATTTGTCCAGATCAAATTCCTGAATGCCGTACTCAGTAAATCTCTCCAGAATCAACCTCTGGAACACCACACTCAGTAAGTCTCTCCACAATTAATCTCCCAAACACTCAATTCATAAATCTCTCCAGAAGAATCTCTGGAACACTCCACTCATTAAATTTCTCCTGAATCAAGATCAGCAAAACCACACTCAGTTAATTTCTCTGGAATCAAACTTTGGAACAGTCCATTCAGTTAATCTCTCCAGCAACAAACTCTGGAACACCCCAGTCATTAAATCTCTCCAGCAATATCTGAAATGCTCCACTCATTAAATCTCTCCAGCTGCACTCTCAGGAACGTTCCATTCAGTAAATCTCTCCAGCTGAAATCTCTGGAAATCCCCAGTCATTAAATATCTCCAGCATCAATCCCCGGAACACTCCAGTCACGAGATCTCTCCAACAATAATCTCTGAAACACTCCACTCAGTACATATCTCCAGAAATAACATCCATAACACTTCACTCAGTGAATCTTCAGAATCAATGCCCAGAATACCGCACTCAGTAAGTCTCACCAGAATCCACCTCTGGAACACCCCACTCAGAAAATCACTCCAGAATCCATCTCTGGTACATCCCACTCAGTAAATCTGTACAGAATCAATGTCCAGAATGTTCCATTCATAAATCTCTCTGGCATCAATCTCTGGAATATTTCACGCAGTAAATATCTCCAGCGACAAAACTGGAACACGCCACTCAGTATATCTCTCCAGCAGCAATCTCCGGAAGATGCCGCTCAGTAAATCTCTCCAGCAGCAATCTCTGCAAAGCCCCGCTCATTAAATCTCTCCAGATGCAATCGCTGGAACACCCCGCTCATTATATCTCTCCAGCTGCAATCACTGGAACACCCCACTCAGTAAATCTCTCCAGAATCAATCTCCAGAACACCCCACTCAATAAATCTCCCCAGAATCAATGTCCAGCATACTCCATTCATAAATCACTCCAGCATCAATCTCTGGAACATTTCAGTCATTAAATCTCTCCAGCAGCCATATCTCGATTACTCCACTTAGCAAATACTTCCAGAATCAATGACCAGAACACTTCACTCAATAAATCTCTAAAGCAACAATCTCTGGAATGTCCCACGCAGTAACTCTTTCTGGCAACAATATCTGGAATGCCCCATTCAGTTAACCTCTCCAGAATCATTCGCCAGAACACCCCACTCAGCAAATCTTCTTGGATCGTGCTTTGGAATGCCCCACTCAGTAAATATCTTCAAAATTGAACTCCAGAACACTGCATTTGAAAAACTCTTCAACATCAATCTCTGGGAAACTCCAATCAATAAATCTCTCCAGCAGCAAATCTGGAGCACTCCGCTGAGTAAATCTCTCCAGAATCAATCTCCAGAACACTCCGCTCAGTAGATCTCTCCAGCAGCAATCTCTGGAAAGCTCCACTCAGTAAATCTCTCCAGCTGCAATCGCTGGAACACCCCACTCAGTAAATCTTTCCAGCAGCAACCTCTGCTATGCCTTGCTCAGGAGATCCCTCCAGAATCTATCTCCAGAACACTCTACTCAGTAAATCTCTACAGCAGCAATCTCTGCAAGACGCCACTCAATAACTCTCTCCAGAATCAATCCCAGGATCACACCAGTCATTAAATATCTCCAACAGCAGTCTCTGGAACATTCCGCTCAACAAACATCTCCAGAAACAATTCCCGTAACACACCACTCAGTAAAGCATTCCAGCAGCAATCACTGGAACACTCCAACCAGTACATTTGTCCAGAATCAATGTCCTCAACGCCACACTCAGTAAATCTCTCCAGAATCAACCTCTGGAACACCACACTCAGTAAGTCTCTCCACAATTAATCTCCAGAACACTCAATTCATAAATCTCTCCAGAAGAATCTCTGGAACACTCCACTCATTAAATCTCTCCCGAATCAAGATCAGCAAAACCAAACTCAGTTAATTTCTCTGGAATCAATCTGTAGAACAGTCCACTCAGTAAATCTCTCCAGCAACAAAATCTGGACACCCCAGTCATTAAATCTCTCCAGCAGCAATATCTGAAGTGCTCCACTCATTACATCTCTCCAGCTGTAATCTGAGGAACCTCCCATTCAGTAAATCTCTCCAGCTACAATCTCTGGAACACCCCAGTCATTAAAACTCTCCAGCATCAATCTCCGGAACACTCCACTCACTAGATCTCTCCAACAACAATCTCTGAAACACTGCACACAGTACTTCTCTCCGGAAACAACATCCATAACACTCCACTCAGTGAATCTTCAGAATCAATGTCCAGAATACTGCACTCAGTAAGTCTCTCCAGAATCCATCTCTGGAACACCCCACTCAGTAAATCACTCCAGAATCCGTCTCAGGAACATCCCACTCAGTAGATCTGTACAGAATCAATGTCCAGAACATTCCATTCATAAATCTCTCTGGCATCAATCTCTGGAATATTTCACTGAGTAAATCTCTCCAGCAACAAAACTGGATCACTCCACTCAGTAAATCAATCCAGCAGAAATCTCTGGAACACTCAACTGAGTAAATCTCTCCAGAATCAATCTCCACAACTGTCCATTTGCAAATTTCTCCAGCATCAATCTCTGGAACACTCCACTCAGTAAATCTCTCCATCAGCTAAACAGGAACACTCCTCTCAGTAAATCACTCCAGCAGAAATCTCTGCAACACCCCACTCAGTAACTCTCTCCAGAATCAATCTCCAGAAAACTGCATTTATTAATCTCTCCAGCAGCAAACTCCGGAACACTCCGCTCAGTAATTCTCTCCAGCAGCAACCTCTGCAAAGCCCCGCTCATTAACTCTCTCCAGCTGCAATCACTGAAACACCCCATTCAGTAAATCTCTCCAGAATCAATCTCCAGAACACCCCACTCAAATAATCTCCCCAGAATCAATGTCCAGCATACTCCATTCATAAATCTCTCCAGCATCAATATCTGGAACATTTCACTCAGTAGTTTTCTCCAGCAGCAATCTCCGGAACACACCAGTCATTAAATCTCTCCAGCAGCAATATCTCGATCACTCCACTCAGCAAATACTTCCAGAATCAATGACCAGAACACTTCACTCAATAAATCTCTACAGCAACAATCTCTGTAATGTCCCACGCAGTATATCTTTCTGGCAACAATCCCTGGAATGTCCCATTCAGTTAACCTCTCCAGAATCATTCGCCAGAACACCCCACTCAGTAAATCTTCTAGAATCGTTCTTTGGAATGCCCCACTCAGTAAATATCTTCAAAATTGACCTCCAGAACACTGCATTAGAAAAGCTCTCCAACATCAATCTCTGGAAAACTCCAATCAATAAATCTCTCCAGCAGCAAATCTGGAGGCCTCCGCACAGTAAATCTCTCTAGAATCGATCACCAGAACACTCTGCACAGCAGATCTTTCCAGCAGCAATCTCCGGAACACTCCACTCAATAAATCTCTCCAGAATCAATGATCAGAACACTCCATTCATAAATCTCTCCCGCATCAGTCACTGCAACATTTCACTCAGTAAATCTCTCCAGCAGCAAATCTGGAATACTCCACTCAATAAATCTCTCAAAAACATTCTCCAGAACACTCTACTCAGTAAAACTCTCTAGCAGCAAACCCTGGAAGACTCCACTCAATAACTCTCTCCACAACCAATTCTGGAACACACCATAACTAAATGTCTCCAGAATCATTCTCAGGAACACTTAACCAAGTAAATCTGTCCAGCAGTGATCCTCGGAACACTCTGCTCAACAAATCTCTCCAGAGTCAATTTCTGGAACACTCCACTAGTTAATTTCTCAAGGATCGATCTCTGGAATGCCCCACTCAGTATATCTCTCCAGCAGCAATATCTGGAATACTCCACCCAGTAAATCTTTCCAGAATCAATCTCCAGAACACCTTACTCAGTACATCTCTACAGCGGCAAGCTCTGGAACACCCCATTCACTAAATCTCTCCAGCAGCATTCTCTGGAATGCCCCATTCAGTAAATTTCTCCAGCAGCAATCTCTGGAATACCCCATTCAGTTAACCTCGCCAGAATCATTCGCCAGAACGCCCCAGTCAGTAAATCTTCTAGAATCTTTCATTGGAATGCCCCACTCAGTAAATATCTTCAAAGCTGATCTCCAGAACACTGCATTAGAAAAGCTCTTCAACATCAATCTCTGGAAAACTCCAAACATTAAATCTCTCCAGCAGCAAATCTGGAGCACTCCACTGAGTAAATCTCTCCAGGATCAATCTCCAGAACACTCTGCTCAGTAGATCTCTCCAGCAGCAATCTCTGGAAAGCTCCGCTCATTAAATCTCTCCAGCTGCAATCGCTGGAACACCCCACTCAGTAAATCTCGCCAGAATCAATGTCCAGAATACCACACTCAGTAAATCTCTCCAGAAACAATCTCTGGAACACCCCAATCAGTATATCTCTCCAGAATCAATGATCAGAAAACTCCATTCATAAATCTATCAGGTATCAATCTCTGGAACATTTCACTCAGTAAATCTCTCCAGCAGCAAATCTGGAACACTCCACTCAGTAAATCGCTCCAGAAAATATCTCTGGAACACCCCACTCATTAAATCTCTCCAGAATCAATCTCCAGAATTCTCCATTTGCAAATCTCTCCAGCATCAATGGCTGGAACACCCCACTCAGTAAATCTATCCAGCAGCAATCTCTGCTATGCCTTGCTCAGGAGATCCCTCCAGAATCTATCTCCAGAATACTCTACTCAGTAAATCTCTACAGCAGCAATCTCTGCAAGACGCCACTCAATAACTCTCTCCAGAATCAATCACAGGATCACACCAGTCATTAATTATCTCCAGCAGTAGTCTCTGGAACATTCCGCTCAACAAACATCTCCAGAAACAATTCCCGTAACACACCACTCAGTAAAGCATTCCAGCAGCAATCTCTGGAACACTCCAACAAGTACATTTGTCCAGATCAAATTCCTGAATGCCGTACTCAGTAAATCTCTCCAGAATCAACCTCTGGAACACCACACTCAGTAAGTCTCTCCACAATTAATCTCCCAAACACTCAATTCATAAATCTCTCCAGAAGAATCTCTGGAACACTCCACTCATTAAATTTCTCCTGAATCAAGATCAGCAAAACCACACTCAGTTAATTTCTCTGGAATCAAACGTTGGAACAGTCCATTCAGTTAATCTCTCCAGCAACAAACTCTGGAACACCCCAGTCATTAAATCTCTCCAGCAGCAATATCTGAAATGCTCCACTCATTAAATCTCTCCAGCTGCACTCTCAGGAACGTTCCATTCAGTAAATCTCTCCAGCTGAAATCTCTGGAAATCCCCAGTCATTAAATATCCCCAGCATCAATCTCTGGAACACTCCAGTCACGAGATCTCTCCAACAATAATCTCTGAAACACTCCACTCAGTACATCTCTCCAGAAATAACATCCATAACACTCCACTCAGTGAATCTTCAGAATCAATGTCCAGAATACCGCACTCAGTAAGTCTCACCGGAATCCACCTCTGGAACACCCCACTCAGAAAATCACTCCAGAATCCATCTCTGGTACATCCCACTCAGTAAATCTGTACAGAATCAATGTCCAGAATGTTCCATTCATAAATCTCTCTGGCATCAATCTCTGGAATATTTCACGCAGTAAATCTCTCCAGCAACAAAACTGGAACACGCCACTCAGTATATCTCTCCAGCAGCAATCTCCGGAAGACGCCGCTCAGTAAATCTCTCCAGCAGCAATCTCTGCAAAGCCCCACTCATTAAATCTCTCCAGATGCAATCGCTGGAACACCCAGCTCATTAAATCTCTCCAGCTGCAATCACTGGAACACCCCACTCAGTAAATCTCTCCAGAATCAATCTCCAGAACACCCCACTCAATAAATCTCCCCAGAATCAATGTCCAGCATACTCCATTCATAAATCACTCCAGCATCAATCTCTGGAACATTTCAGTCATTAAATCTCTCCAGCAGCCATATCTCGATTACTCCACTTAGCAAATACTTCCAGAATCAATGACCAGAACACTTCATTCAATAAATCTCTAAAGCAACAATCTCTGGAATGTCCCACGCAGTAACTCTTTCTGGCAACAATATCTGGAATGCTCCATTCAGTTAACCTCTCCAGAATCATTTGCCAGAACACCCCACTCAGTAAATCTTCTTGGATCATTCTTTGGAATGCCCCACTCAGTCAATATCTTCAAAATTGAACTCCAGAACACTGCATTAGAAAAGCTCTTCAACATCAATCTCTGGAAAACTCCAATCAATAAATCTCTCCAGCAGCAAATCTGGAGCACACCATTGAGTAAATCTCTCCAGAATCAATCTCCAGAACACTCCGCTCAGTAGATCTCTCCAGCAGCAATCTCTGGAAAGCTCCACTCAGTAAATCTCTCCAGCTGCAATCGCTGGAACACCCCACTCAGTAAATCTTTCCAGCAGCAACCTCTGCTATGCCTTGCTCAGGAGATCCCTCCAGAATCTATCTCCAGAACACTCTACTCAGTAAATCTCTACAGCAGCAATCTCTGCAAGACGCCACTCAATAACTCTCTCCAGAATCAATCACAGGATCACACCAGTCATTAAATATCTCCAACAGCAGTCTCTGGAACATTCCGCTCAACAAACATCTCCAGAAACAATTCCCGTAACACACCACTCAGTAAAGCATTCCAGCAGCAATCACTGGAACACTCCAACCAGTACATTTGTCCAGAATCAATGTCCTCAACGCCACACTCAGTAAATCTCTCCAGAATCAACCTCTGGAACACCACACTCAGTAAGTCTCTCCACAATTAATCTCCAGAACACTCAATTCATAAATCTCTCCAGAAGAATCTCTGGAACACTCCACTCATTAAATCTCTCCCGAATCAAGATCAGCAAAACCAAACTCAGTTAATCTGTAGAACAGTCCACTCAGTAAATCTCTCCAGCAACAAAATCTGGACACCCCAGTCATTAAATCTCTCCAGCAGCAATATCTGAAGTGCTCCACTCATTACATCTCTCCAGCTGTAATCTGAGGAACCTCCCATTCAGTAAATCTCTCCAGCTACAATCTCTGGAACACCCCAGTCATTAAAACTCTCCAGCATCAATCTCCGGAACACTCCACTCACGAGATCTCTCCAACAACAATCTCTGAAACACTCCACTCAGTACATCTCTCCAGAAATAACATCCATAACACTCCACTCAGTGAATCTTCAGAATCAATGTCCAGAATACCGCACTCAGTAAGTCTCTCCAGAATCCACCTCTGGAACACCCCACTCAGTAAATCACTCCAGAATCCATCTCTGGAACATCCCACTCAGTAAATCTGCACAGAATCAATGTCCAGTACGTTCCATTCATAAATCTCTGGAATATTTCACGCAGTAAATCTCTCCAGCAGCAATCTCTGCAAAGCCCCACTCATTAAATCTCTCCAGCTGCAATCGCTGGAACACCCAGCTCATTAAATCTCTCCAGCTGCAATCACTGGAACACCCCACTCAGTAAATCTCTCCAGAATCAATCTCCAGAACACCCCACTCAATAAATCTCCCCAGAATCAATGTCCAGCATACTCCATTCATAAATCTCACCAGCATCAATATCTGGAACATTTCAGTCATTAAATCTCTCCAGCAGCCATATCTCGATCACTCCACTCAGCAAATACTTCCAGAATCAATGACCAGAACACTTCACTCAATAAATCTCTAAAGCAACAATCTCTGGAATGTCCCACGCAGTAACTCTTTCTGGCAACAATATCTGGAATGCCCCATTCAGTTAACCTCTCCAGAATCATTCGCCAGAACACCCCACTCAGTAAATCTTCTTGGATCGTTCTTTGGAATGCCCCACTCATTAAATATCTTCAAAATTGAACTCCAGAACACTGCATTAGAAAAACTCTCCAACATCAATCTCTGGGAAACTCCAATCAATAAATCTCTCCAGCAGCAAATCTGGAGCACTCCGCTGAGTAAATCTCTCCAGAATCAATCTCCAGAACACTCCGCTCAGTAGATCTCTCCAGCAGCAATCTCTGGAAAGCTCCACTCAGTAAATCTCTCCAGCTGCAATCGCTGGAACACCCCACTCAGTAAATCTTTCCAGCAGCAACCTCTGCTATGCCTTGCTCAGGAGATCCCTCCAGAATCTATCTCCAGAACACTCTACTCAGTAAATCTCTACAGCAGCAATCTCTGCAAGACGCCACTCAATAACTCTCTCCAGAATCAATCACAGGATCACACCAGTCATTAAATATCTCCAACAGCAGTCTCTGGAACATTCCGCTCAACAAACATCTCCAGAAACAATTCCCGTAACACACCACTCAGTAAAGCATTCCAGCAGCAATCTCTGGAACACTCCAACAAGTACATTTGTCCAGATCAAATTCCTGAATGCCGTACTCAGTAAATCTCTCCAGAATCAACCTCTGGAACACCACACTCAGTAAGTCTCTCCACAATTAATCTCCCAAACACTCAATTCATAAATCTCTCCAGAAGAATCTCTGGAACACTCCACTCATTAAATTTCTCCTGAATCAAGATCAGCAAAACCACACTCAGTTAATTTCTCTGGAATCAAACTTTGGAACAGTCCATTCAGTTAATCTCTCCAGCAACAAACTCTGGAACACCCCAGTCATTAAATCTCTCCAGCAGCAATATCTGAAATGCTCCACTCATTAAATCTCTCCAGCTGCACTCTCAGGAACGTTCCATTCAGTAAATCTCTCCAGCTGAAAACTCTGGAAATCCCCAGTCATTAAATATCCCCAGCATCAATCTCCGGAACACTCCAGTCACGAGATCTCTCCAACAATAATCTCTGAAACACTCCACTCAGTACATCTCTCCAGAAATAACATCCATAACACTCCACTCAGTGAATCTTCAGAATCAATGTCCAGAATACCGCACTCAGTAAGTCTCACCGGAATCCACCTCTGGAACACCCCACTCAGAAAATCACTCCAGAATCCATCTCTGGTACATCCCACTCAGTAAATCTGTACAGAATCAATGTCCAGAATGTTCCATTCATAAATCTCTCTGGCATTAATCTCTGGAATATTTCACGCAGTAAATCTCTCCAGCAACAAAACTGGAACACGCCACTCAGTATATCTCTCCAGCAGCAATCTCCGGAAGACGCCGCTCAGTAAATCTCTCCAGCAGCAATCTCTGCAAAGCCCCACTCATTAAATCTCTCCAGCTGCAATCGCTGGAACACCCAGCTCATTAAATCTCTCCAGCTGCAATCACTGGAACACCCCACTCAGTAAATCTCTCCAGAATCAATCTCCAGAACACCCCACTCAATAAATCTCCCCAGAATCAATGTCCAGCATACTCCATTCATAAATCACTCCAGCATCAATCTCTGGAACATTTCAGTCATTAAATCTCTCCAGCAGCCATATCTCGATTACTCCACTTAGCAAATACTTCCAGAATCAATGACCAGAACACTTCAATCAATAAATCTCAAAAGCAACAATCTCTGGAATGTCCCACGCAGTAACTCTTTCTGGCAACAATATCTGGAATGCCCCATTCAGTTAACCTCTCCAGAATCATTTGCCAGAACACCCCACTCAGTAAATCTTCTTGGATCGTTCTTTGGAATGCCCCACTCAGTCAATATCTTCAAAATTGAACTCCAGAACACTGCATTAGAAAAGCTCTTCAACATCAATCTCTGGAAAACTCCAATCAATAAATCTCTCCAGCAGCAAATCTGGAGCACACCATTGAGTAAATCTCTCCAGAATCAATCTCCAGAACACTCCGCTCAGTAGATCTCTCCGGCAGCAATCTCTGGAAAGCTCCACTCAGTAAATCTCTCCAGCTGCAATCGCTGGAACACCCCACTCAGTAAATCTTTCCAGCAGCAACCTCTGCTATGCCTTGCTCAGGAGATCCCTCCAGAATCTATCTCCAGAACACTCTACTCAGTAAATCTCTACAGCAGCAATCTCTGCAAGACGCCACTCAATAACTCTCTCCAGAATCAATCACAGGATCACACCAGTCATTAAATATCTCCAACAGCAGTCTCTGGAACATTCCGCTCAACAAACATCGCCAGAAACAATTCCCGTAACACACCACTCAGTAAAGCATTCCAGCAGCAATCACTGGAACACTCCAACCAGTACATTTGTCCAGAATCAATGTCCTGAACGCCACACTCAGTAAATCTCTCCAGAATCAACCTCTGGAACACCACACTCAGTAAGTCTCTCCACAATTAATCTCCAGAACACTCAATTCATAAATCTCTCCAGAAGAATCTCTGGAACACTCCACTCATTAAATCTCTCCCGAATCAAGATCAGCAAAACCAAACTCAGTTAATTTCTCTGGAATCAATCTGTAGAACAGTCCACTCAGTAAATCTCTCCAGCAACAAAATCTGGACACCCCAGTCATTAAATCTCTCCAGCAGCAATATCTGAAGTGCTCCACTCATTACATCTCTCCAGCTGTAATCTGAGGAACCTCCCATTCAGTAAATCTCTCCAGCTACAATCTCTGGAACACCCCAGTCATTAAAACTCTCCAGCATCAATCTCCGGAACACTCCAGTCACGAGATCTCTCCAACAACAATCTCTGAAACACTCCACTCAGTACATCTCTCCAGAAATAACATCCATAACACTCCACTCAGTGAATCTTCAGAATCAATGTCCAGAATACCGCACTCAGTAAGTCTCTCCAGAATCCACCTCTGGAACACCCCACTCAGTAAATCACTCCAGAATCCATCTCTGGAACATCCCACTCAGTAAATCTGTACAGAATCAATGTCCAGTACGTTCCATTCATAAATCTCTGGAATATTTCACGCAGTAAATCTCTCCAGCAACAAAACTGGAACACGCCACTCAGTATATCTCTCCAGCAGCAATCTCCGGAAGACGCCGCTCAGTAAATCTCTCCAGCAGCAATCTCTGCAAAGCCCCGCTCATTAAATCTCTCCAGCTGCAATCGCTGGAACACCCAGCTCATTAAATCTCTCCAGCTGCAATCACTGGAACACCCCACTCAGTAAATCTCTCCAGAATCAATCTCCAGAACACCCCACTCAATAAATCTCCCCAGAATCAATGTCCAGCATACTCCATTCATAAATCTCTCCAGCATCAATATCTGGAACATTTCAGTCTTTAAATCTCTCCAGCAGCCATATCTCGATCACTCCACTCAGCAAATACTTCCAGAATCAATGACCAGAACACTTCACTCAATAAATCTCTAAAGCAACAATCTCTGGAATGTTCCACCCAGTAACTCTTTCTGGCAACAATATCTGGAATGCCCCATTCAGTTAACCTCTCCAGAATCATTCGCCAGAACACCCCACTCAGTAAATCTTCTTGGATCGTTCTTTGGAATGACCCACTCATTAAATATCTTCAAAATTGAACTCCAGAACACTGCATTGGAAAAACTCTCCAACATCAATCTCTGGGAAACTCCAATCAATAAATCTCTCCAGCAGCAAATCTGGAGCACTCCGCTGAGTAAATCTCTCCAGAATCAATCTCCAGAACACACCGCTCAGTAGATCTCTCCAGCAGCAATCTCTGGAAAGCTCCACTCAGTAAATCTCTCCAGCTGCAATCGCTGGAACACCCCACTCAGTAAATCTTTCCAGCAGCAACCTCTGCTATGCCTTGCTCAGGAGATCCCTCCAGAATCTATCTCCAGAACACTCTACTCAGTAAATCTCTACAGCAGCAATCTCTGCAAGACGCCACTCAATAACTCTCTCCAGAATCAATCACAGGATCACACCAGTCATTAAATATCTCCAACAGCAGTCTCTGGAACATTCCGCTCAACAAACATCGCCAGAAACAATTCCCGTAACACACCACTCAGTAAAGCATTCCAGCAGCAATCACTGGAACACTCCAACCAGTACATTTGTCCAGAATCAATGTCCTGAACGCCACACTCAGTAAATCTCTCCAGAATCAACCTCTGGAACACCACACTCAGTAAGTCTCTCCACAATTAATCTCCAGAACACTCAATTCATAAATCTCTCCAGAAGAATCTCTGGAACACTCCACTCATTAAATCTCTCCCGAATCAAGATCAGCAAAACCAAACTCAGTTAATTTCTCTGGAATCAATCTGTAGAACAGTCCACTCAGTAAATCTCTCCAGCAACAAAATCTGGACACCCCAGTCATTAAATCTCTCCAGCAGCAATATCTGAAGTGCTCCACTCATTACATCTCTCCAGCTGTAATCTGAGGAACCTCCCATTCAGTAAATCTCTCCAGCTACAATCTCTGGAACACCCCAGTCATTAAAACTCTCCAGCATCAATCTCCGGAACACTCCAGTCACGAGATCTCTCCAACAACAATCTCTGAAACACTCCACTCAGTACATCTCTCCAGAAATAACATCCATAACACTCCACTCAGTGAATCTTCAGAATCAATGTCCAGAATACCGCACTCAGTAAGTCTCTCCAGAATCCACCTCTGGAACACCCCACTCAGTAAATCACTCCAGAATCCATCTCTGGAACATCCCACTCAGTAAATCTGTACAGAATCAATGTCCAGTACATTCCATTCATAAATCTCTGGAATATTTCACGCAGTAAATCTCTCCAGCAACAAAACTGGAACACGCCACTCAGTATATCTCTCCAGCAGCAATCTCCGGAAGACGCCACTCAGTAAATCTCTCCAGCAGCAATCTCTGCAAAGCCCCGCTCATTAAATCTCTCCAGCTGCAATCGCTGGAACACCCAGCTCATTAAATCTCTCCAGCTGCAATCACTGGAACACCCCACTCAGTAAATCTCTCCAGAATCAATCTCCAGAACACCCCACTCAATAAATCTCCCCAGAATCAATGTCCAGCATACTCCATTCATAAATCTCTCCAGCATCAATATCTGGAACATTTCAGTCATTAAATCTCTCCAGCAGCCATATCTCGATCACTCCACTCAGCAAATACTTCCAGAATCAATGACCAGAACACTTCACTCAATAAATCTCTAAAGCAACAATCTCTGGAATGTTCCACCCAGTAACTCTTTCTGGCAACAATATCTGGAATGCCCCATTCAGTTAACCACTCCAGAATCATTCGCCAGAACACCCCACTCAGTAAATCTTCTTGGATCGTTCTTTGGAATGCCCCACTCATTAAATATCTTCAAAATTGAACTCCAGAACACTGCATTAGAAAAGCTCTCCAACATCAATCTCTGGGAAACTCCAATCAATAAATCTCTCCAGCAGCAAATCTGGAGCACTCCGCTGAGTAAATCTCTCCAGAATCAATCTCCAGAACACACCGCTCAGTAGATCTCTCCAGCAGCAATCTCTGGAAAGCTCCACTCAGTAAATCTCTCCAGCTGCAATCGCTGGAACACCCCACTCAGTAAATCTTTCCAGCAGCAACCTCTGCTATGCCTTGCTCAGGAGATCCCTCCAGAATCTATCTCCAGAACACTCTACTCTGTAAATCTCTACAGCAGCAATCTCTGCAAGACGCCACTCAATAACTCTCTCCAGAATCAATCACAGGATCACACCAGTCATTAAATATCTCCAACAGCAGTCTCTGGAACATTCCGCTCAACAAACATCTCCAGAAACAATTCCCGTAATACACCACTCAGTAAAGCATTCCAGCAGCAATCACTGGAACACTCCAACCAGTACATTTGTGCAGAATCAATGTCCTGAACGCCACACTCAGTAAATCTCTTCAGAATCAACCTCTGGAACACCACACTCAGTAAGTCTCTCCACAATTAATCTCCAGAACACTCAATTAATAAATCTCTCCAAAAGAATCTCTGGAACACTCCACTCATTAAATCTCTCCCGAATCAAGATCAGCAAAACCAAACTCAGTTAATTTCTCTGGAATCAATCTGTAGATCAGTCCACTCAGTAAATCTCTCCAGCAACAAACTCTGGACACCCCAGTCATTAAATCTCTCCAGCAGCAATATCTGAAATGCTCCACTCATTACATCTCTCCAGCTGCAATCTGAGGAACCTCCCATTCAGTAAATCTCTCCAGCTACAATCTCTGGAACACCCCAGTCATTAAACCTCTCCAGCATCCATCTCCGGAACACTCCACTCACTAGATCTCTCCAACAACAATCTCTGAAACACTGCACTCAGTACTTCTCTCTGGAAACAACATCCATAACACTCCACTCAGTGAATCTTCAGAATCAATGTCCAGAATACCGCACTCAGTAAGTCTCACCGGAATCCACCTCTGGAACACCCCACTCAGAAAATCACTCCAGAATCCATCTCTGGTACATCCCACTCAGTAAATCTGTACAGAATCAATGTCCAGAATGTTCCATTCATAAATCTCTCTGGCATCAATCTCTGGAATATTTCACGCAGTAAATCTCTCCAGCAACAAAACTGGAACACGCCACTCAGTATATCTCTCCAGCAGCAATCTCCGGAAGACGCCGCTCAGTAAATCTCTCCAGCAGCAATCTCTGCAAAGCCCCACTCATTAAATCTCTCCAGCTGCAATCGCTGGAACACCCAGCTCATTAAATCTCTCCAGCTGCAATCACTGGAACACCCCACTCAGTAAATCTCTCCAGAATCAATCTCCAGAACACCCCACTCAATAAATCTCCCCAGAATCAATGTCCAGCATACTCCATTCATAAATCACTCCAGCATCAATCTCTGGAACATTTCAGTCATTAAATCTCTCCAGCAGCCATATCTCGATTACTCCACTTAGCAAATACTTCCAGAATCAATGACCAGAACACTTCACTCAATAAATCTCTAAAGCAACAATCTCTGGAATGTCCCACGCAGTAACTCTTTCTGGCAACAATATCTGGAATGCCCCATTCAGTTAACCTCTCCAGAATCATTTGCCAGAACACCCCACTCAGTAAATCTTCTTGGATCATTCCTTGGAATGCCCCACTCAGTCAATATCTTCAAAATTGAACTCCAGAACACTGCATTAGAAAAGCTCTTCAACATCAATCTCTGGAAAACTCCAATCAATAAATCTCTCCAGCAGCAAATCTGGAGCACACCATTGAGTAAATCTCTCCAGAATCAATCTCCAGAACACTCCGCTCAGTAGATCTCTCCAGCAGCAATCTCTGGAAAGCTCCACTCAGTAAATCTCTCCAGCTGCAATCGCTGGAACACCCCACTCAGTAAATCTTTCCAGCAGCAACCTCTGCTATGCCTTGCTCAGGAGATCCCTCCAGAATCTATCTCCAGAACACTCTACTCAGTAAATCTCTACAGCAGCAATCTCTGCAAGACGCCACTCAATAACTCTCTCCAGTATCAATCACAGGATCACACCAGTCACTAAATATCTCCAACAGCAGTCTCTGGAACATTCCGCTCAACAAACATCGCCAGAAACAATTCCCGTAACACACCACTCAGTAAAGCATTCCAGCAGCAATCACTGGAACACTCCAACCAGTACATTTGTCCAGAATCAATGTCCTGAACGCCACACTCAGTAAATCTCTCCAGAATCAACCTCTGGAACACCACACTCAGTAAGTCTCTCCACAATTAATCTCCAGAACACTCAATTCATAAATCTCTCCAGAAGAATCTCTGGAACACTCCACTCATTAAATCTCTCCCGAATCAAGATCAGCAAAACCAAACTCAGTTAATTTCTCTGGAATCAATCTGTACAACAGTCCACTCAGTAAGTCTCTCCAGCAACAATATCTGGACTCCCCAGTCATTAAATCTCTCCAGCAGCAATATCTGAAGTGCTCCACTCATTACATCTCTCCAGCTGTAATCTGAGGAACCTCCCATTCAGTAAATCTCTCCAGCTACAATCTCTGGAACACCCCAGTCATTAAAACTCTCCAGCATCAATCTCCGGAACACTCCAGTCACGAGATCTCTCCAACAACAATCTCTGAAACACTCCACTCAGTACATCTCTCCAGAAATAACATCCATAACACTCCACTCAGTGAATCTTCAGAATCAATGTCCAGAATACCGCACTCAGTAAGTCTCTCCAGAATCCACCTCTGGAACACCCCACTCAGTAAATCACTCCAGAATCCATCTCTGGAACATCCCACTCAGTAAATCTGTACAGAATCAATGTCCAGTACGTTCCATTCATAAATCTCTGGAATATTTCACGCAGTAAATCTCTCCAGCAACAAAACTGGAACACGCCACTCAGTATATCTCTCCAGCAGCAATCTCCGGAAGACGCCGCTCAGTAAATCTCTCCAGCAGCAATCTCTGCAAAGCCCCGCTCATTAAATCTCTCCAGCTGCAATCGCTGGAACACCCAGCTCATTAAATCTCTCCAGCTGCAATCACTGGAACACCCCACTCAGTAAATCTCTCCAGAATCAATCTCCAGAACACCCCACTCAATAAATCTCCCCAGAATCAATGTCCAGCATACTCCATTCATAAATCTCTCCAGCATCAATATCTGGAACATTTCAGTCATTAAATCTCTCCAGCAGCCATATCTCGATCACTCCACTCAGCAAATACTTCCAGAATCAATGACCAGAACACTTCACTCAATAAATCTCTAAAGCAACAATCTCTGGAATGTCCCACCCAGTAACTCTTTCTGGCAACAATATCTGGAATGCCCCATTCAGTTAACCTCTCCAGAATCATTCGCCAGAACACCCCACTCAGTAAATCTTCTTGGATCGTTCTTTGGAATGCCCCACTCATTAAATATCTTCAAAATTGAACTCCAGAACACTGCATTAGAAAAACACTCCAACATCAATCTCTGGGAAACTCCAATCAATAAATCTCTCCAGCAGCAAATCTGGAGCACTCCGCTGAGTAAATCTCTCCAGAATCAATCTCCAGAACACACCGCTCAGTAGATCTCTCCAGCAGCAATCTCTGGAAAGCTCCACTCAGTAAATCTCTCCAGCTGCAATCGCTGGAACACCCCACTCAGTAAATCTTTCCAGCAGCAACCTCTGCTATGCCTTGCTCAGGAGATCCCTCCAGAATCTATCTCCAGAACACTCTACTCAGTAAATCTCTACAGCAGCAATCTCTGCAAGACGCCACTCAATAACTCTCTCCAGAATCAATCACAGGATCACACCAGTCATTAAATATCTCCAACAGCAGTCTCTGGAACATTCCGCTCAACAAACATCTCCAGAAACAATTCCCGTAACACACCACTCAGTAAAGCATTCCAGCAGCAATCTCTGGAACACTCCAACCAGTACATTTGTCCAGAATCAATGTCCTCAACGCCACACTCAGTAAATCTCTCCAGAATCAACCTCTGGAACACCACGCTCAGTAAGTCTCTCCACAATTAATCTCCAGAACACTCAATTCATAAATCTCTCCAGAAGAATCTCTGGAACACTCCACTCATTAAATCTCTCCCGAATCAAGATCAGCAAAACCAAACTCAGTTAATTTCTCTGGAATCAATCTGTAGAACAGTCCACTCAGTAAATCTCTCCAGCAACAAAATCTGGACACCCCAGTCATTAAATCTCTCCAGCAGCAATATCTGAAGTGCTCCACTCATTACATCTCTCCAGCTGTAATCTGAGGAACCTCCCATTCAGTAAATCTCTCCAGCTACAATCTCTGGAACACCCCAGTCATTAAAACTCTCCAGCATCAATCTCCGGAACACTCCAGTCACGAGATCTCTCCAACAACAATCTCTGAAACACTCCACTCAGTACATCTCTCCAGAAATAACATCCATAACACTCCACTCAGTGAATCTTCAGAATCAATGTCCATAATACCGCACTCAGTAAGTCTCTCCAGAATCCACCTCTGGAACACCCCACTCAGTAAATCACTCCAGAATCCATCTCTGGAACATCCCACTCAGTAAATCTGTACAGAATCAATGTCCAGTACGTTCCATTCATAAATCTCTGGAATATTTCACGCAGTAAATCTCTCCAGCAACAAAACTGGAACACGCCACTCAGTATATCTCTCCAGCAGCAATCTCCGGAAGACGCCGCTCAGTAAATCTCTCCAGCAGCAATCTCTGCAAAGCCCCGCTCATTAAATCTCTCCAGCTGCAATCGCTGGAACACCCAGCTCATTAAATCTCTCCAGCTGCAATCACTGGAACACCCCACTCAGTAAATCTCTCCAGAATCAATCTCCAGAACACCCCACTCAATAAATCTCCCCAGAATCAATGTCCAGCATACTCCATTCATAAATCTCTCCAGCATCAATATCTGGAACATTTCAGTCATTAAATCTCTCCAGCAGCCATATCTCGATCACTCCACTCAGCAAATACTTCCAGAATCAATGACCAGAACACTTCACTCAATAAATCTCTAAAGCAACAATCTCTGGAATGTCCCACCCAGTAACTCTTTCTGGCAACAATATCTGGAATGCCCCATTCAGTTAACCACTCCAGAATCATTCGCCAGAACACCCCACTCAGTAAATCTTCTTGGATCGTTCTTTGGAATGCCCCACTCATTAAATATCTTCAAAATTGAACTCCAGAACACTGCATTAGAAAAGCTCTCCAACATCAATCTCTGGGAAACTCCAATCAATAAATCTCTCCAGCAGCAAATCTGGAGCACTCCGCTGAGTAAATCTCTCCAGAATCAATCTCCAGAACACACCGCTCAGTAGATCTCTCCAGCAGCAATCTCTGGAAAGCTCCACTCAGTAAATCTCTCCAGCTGCAATCGCTGGAACACCCCACTCAGTAAATCTTTCCAGCAGCAACCTCTGCTATGCCTTGCTCAGGAGATCCCTCCAGAATCTATCTCCAGAACACTCTACTCTGTAAATCTCTACAGCAGCAATCTCTGCAAGACGCCACTCAATAACTCTCTCCAGAATCAATCACAGGATCACACCAGTCATTAAATATCTCCAACAGCAGTCTCTGGAACATTCCGCTCAACAAACATCTCCAGAAACAATTCCCGTAACACACCACTCAGTAAAGCATTCCAGCAGCAATCTCTGGAACACTCCAACCAGTACATTTGTCCAGAATCAATGTCCTCAACGCCACACTCAGTAAATCTCTCCAGAATCAACCTCTGGAACACCACGCTCAGTAAGTCTCTCCACAATTAATCTCCAGAACACTCAATTCATAAATCTCTCCAGAAGAATCTCTGGAACACTCCACTCATTAAATCTCTCCCGAATCAAGATCAGCAAAACCAAACTCAGTTAATTTCTCTGTAATCAATCTGTAGATCAGTCCACTCAGTAAATCTCTCCAGCAACAAACTCTGGACACCCCAGTCATTAAATCTCTCCAGCAGCAATATCTGAAATGCTCCACTCATTACATCTCTCCAGCTGCAATCTGAGGAACCTCCCATTCAGTAAATCTCTCCAGCTACAATCTCTGGAACACCCCAGTCATTAAACCTCTCCAGCATCCATCTCCGGAACACTCCACTCACTAGATCTCTCCAACAACAATCTCTGAAACACTGCACTCAGTACTTCTCTCTGGAAACAACATCCATAACACTCCACTCAGTGAATCTTCAGAATCAATGTCCAGAATACCGCACTCAGTAAATCACTCCAGAATCCATCTCTGGAACATCCCACTCAGTAAATCTGTACAGAATCAATATCCTGAACACTCCATTCATAAATCTCGCTGGCATCAATCTCTGGAACATTTCACTCAGTAAATCACTCCAGCAGCAAATCTGGAACAATCCATTCAGTAAATCTCTCCAGAGTCAATCTCCTGAACTCTCCATTTGCAAATCTCTCCAGCATCAATCGCTGGAACACCCCACTCAGTAAATCTTTCCAGCAGCAATCTCTGCTATGCCTTGACCAGGAGATCCCTCCAGAATCTATCTCCAGAACACTCTACTCAGTAAATCTCTACAGCAGCAATCTCTGCAAGACGCCACTCAATAACTCTCTCCAGAATCAATCACAGGATCACACCAGTCAGTAAATATCTCCAGCAGCATTCTCTGGAACATTCCGCTCAACAAACATCTCCAGAAACAATTCCCGTAACACACCACTCAGTAAAGCATTCCAGCAGCAATCGCTGGAACACTCCAACCAGTCCATTTGTCCAGAATCAATATCCTCAACGCCACACTCAGTAAATCTCTCCAGAATCAACCTCTGGAACACCCCACTCAGTAAATCTCTCCAGAATCAATCTCCAGAACACCCCACTCAATAAATATCCCCAGAATCAATGTCCAGCATACTCCATTCATAAATATTTCCAGCATCAATATCTGGAACGTTTTACTCAATAAATTTCTCCAGCAGCAATCTCCGGAACACACAAGTCATTAAATATCTCCAGCAGCAATATCTCGATCACTCCACTCAGCAAATACTTCCAGAATCAATGACCAGAACACTTCACTCAATAAATCTCTACAGCAGCAATCTCTGCAATGTCCCACGCAGTAAATCTTTCTGGCAACAATCTCTGGAATGCCCCATTCAGATAACCTCTCCAGAATCATTCGCCAGAACACCCCACTCAGTAAATCTTCTTGGATCGTTCTTTGGAATGCCCCACTCAGTAAATATCTTCAAAATTGACCTCCAGAACACTGCATTAGAAAAGCTCTCCAACATCAATCTCTGGAAAACTCCAATCAATAAATCTCTCCAGCAGCAAATCTGGAGGCCTCTGCTCAGTAAATCTCTCTGGAATCGATCACCAGAACACTCCGCTGAGTAGATCTTTCCAGCAGCAATCTCCAGAACACTCCACTTAATAAATCTCTCCAGAATCAATGATCAGAACATTCCATTCATAAATCTCTCTGGCATCAGTCACTGCAACATTTCACTCAGTAAATCTCTCCAGCAGCAAATCTGGAACACTCCACTCAGTAAATCTCTGAAAAACATTCTCCGGAGCACCCTACTCAGTAAAACTCTCTAGCAGCAAACCCTGGAAGACTCCACTCAATAACTCTCTCCACAACCAATTCTGGAACACACCATAACTAAATGTCTCCAGAATCATTCTCAGGAACACTTAACCAAGTAAATCTGTCCAGCAGTGATCCTCGGAACACTCTGCTCAACAAATCTCTCCAGAGTCAATTTCTGGAACACTCCACTAGTTAATTTCTCAAGGATCGATCTCTGGAATGCCCCACTCAGTATATCTCTCCAGCAGCAATATCTGGAATACTCCACCCAGTAAATCTTTCCAGAATCAATCTCCAGAACACCTTACTCAGTACATCTCTACAGCGGCAAGCTCTGGAACACCCCATTTAGTAAATTTCTCCAGCAGCAATCTCTGGAATACCCCATTCAGTTAACCTCGCCAGAATCATTCGCCAGAACGCCCCAGTCAGTAAATCTTCTAGAATCTTTCATTGGAATGCCCCACTCAGTAAATATCTTCAAAGCTGATCTCCAGAACACTGCATTAGAAAAGCTCTCCAACATCAATCTCTGGAAAACTCCAAACATTAAATCTCTCCAGCAGCAAAACTGGAACACTCCACTGAGTAAATCGCAACAGAAAATATCTCTGGAACACCCCACTCAGTAAATCTCTCCAGAACTCTCCATTTGCAAATCTCTCCAGCAATCAATCTCTGGAACACCCCACTCAGTTAATCTTTCCAGCAGCAATCTCTGCTACGCCTTGCTCAGGAGATCCCTCCAGAATCTATCTCCAGAACACTCTACTCAGTAAATCTCTCCAGCAGCAATCTCTGCAAGAGTCCACTCAATTACTCTCTCCAGTATCAATCACATGATCACAACAGTCAGTAAATATCTCCAGCAGCAGTCTCTGCAACATTTAGCTCAACAAACATCTCCAGAAACATTGCCCATAACACACCACTCAGTAAAGCATTCCAGCAGCAATCTCTGGAACACTCCAACCAGTACATTTATCCAGAATCAATGACCAGAACGCCACACTCAGTAAATCTCTCCAAAATCAACCTCTGGAACACCACACTCAGTAAGTCTCTCCACAATTAATCTCCAGAACACTCAATTCGTGAATCTCTCCAGAAGAATCTCTGGAACATTCCAGTCATTAAATCTCTCCCGAATCAAGTTCAGCAAAACCACACTCAGTTAATTTCTCTGGAATCAATGTTTGGAACAGTCCACTCAGTAAATCTCTCCAGCAACAAACTGTGGAGCACACCTGTCATTAAATCTCTCCAGCAGCAACATCTGAAATGCTCCACTCGTTACATCTCTCCAGCTGCAAACTCAGGAACCTCCGATTCAGTAAATCTCTCCAGCTGCAAACTCAGGAACACCCCAGTCATTAAATCTCTCCAGCATCAATCTCCGGAACACTCCACTCATTAGATCTCTCCAAAAACAATCTCTGAAGCACCTCACTCAGTACTTCTCTCCGGAAACAACATCCATAACACTCCACTCAGTGAATCTTCAGAATCAACGTCCAGAATACCACACTCAGTAAGTATCTCCATAATCCATCCCCAGAACACCCAACTCAGAAAATCTGTACAGAATCAATATCCAGAACACTCCATTCATAAATCTCGATGGCATCAATCTCTGGAACATTTCACACAGTAAATCTCTCCAGCAGCAAATCTGGAACAATCCATTCAGTAAATCTCTCCAGAATCAATCTCCAGAACTCTCCATTTGCAAATCTCTCCAGCATCAATCGCTGGAACACTCCACTCATTAAATCTTTCCAGCAGCAATCTCTGTTATGCCTTGCTCAGGAGATCCCTCCAGAATCTATCTCTAGTACACTCTACTCAGTAAATCTCTACAGCAGCAATCTCTGCAAGACGCCACTCAATAACTCTCTCCAGAATCAATCACAGGATCACACCAGTCAGTAAATATCTCCAGCAGCAGTCTCTGGAACATTCCACTCAACAAACATCTCCAGAAACAATTCCTGTAACACACCACTCAGTAAAGCATTCCAGCAGCAATCACTGGAACACTCCAACCAGTACATTTGTCCAGAATCAATGTCCTGAACGCCACACTCAGTAAATCTCTCCAGAATCAACCTCTGGAACACCACACTCAGTAAGTCTCTCCACAATTAATCTCCAGAACACTCAATTCATAAATCTCTCCAGAAGAATCTCTGGAACACTCCACTCATTAAATCACTCCTGAATCAACATCAGCAAAACCAAACTCAGTTAATTTCTCTGGAATCAATCTGTGGAACAGTCCACTCAGTAAATCTCTCCAGCAACAAACTCTGGACACCCCAGTCATTAAATCTCTCCAGCAGCAATATCTGAAGTGCTCCACTCATTACATCCCTCCAGCTGCAATCTCAGGAACCTCCCATTCAGTAAATCTCTCCAGCTACAATCTCTGGAACACCCCAGTCATTAAACCTCTCCAGCATCAATCTCTGGAACACTCCACTCACTAGATCTCTCCAACAACAATCTCTGAAACACTGCACACAGTACTTCTCTCCGGAAACAACATCCATAACACTCCACTCAGTGAATCTTCAGAATCAATGTCCAGAATACTGCACTCAGTAAGTCTCTCCAGAATCCATCTCTGGAACACCGCACTCAGTAAGTCTCTCCAGAATCCATCTCTGGAACATCCCACTCAGTAAATCTGTACAGAATCAATATCCTGAACACTCCATTCATAAATCTCTCTGGCATCAATCTCTGGATCATTTCACTCAGTAAATCTCTTCAGCAACAAAACTGGAACACTCCACTCAGTAAATCACTCCAGCAGAAATCTCTGGAACACCCCGCACCATAAATGTCTCCAGAATCAATCTCCAGAACGGTCCATTTGCAAATTTCTCCAGCATCAATCTCTGGAACACTCCACTCAGTAAATCTCTCCATCACCTCATTGGGAACACTCCACTCAGTAAATCACTCCAGCAGAAATTTCTGGAACACCTCTCTCAGTAACTCTCTCCAGAATCAATCTCCAGATCACTGCATTTATTAATCTCTCCAGCAGCAATCTCTGGAATACTCCACTCAGTAAATCTCTCCAGCAGCAATCTCTGCAAAGCCCCGCAAATTAAATCTCTCAAGCTGCAATCGCTGGAACACCCCGCTCATTAAATCTCTCCAGCTGCAGTCACTGGAACACCCCACTCAGTAAATCTCTCCAGAATCAATCTCCAGAACACCCCACTCAATAAATCTCCCCAGAATCAATGTCCAGCACACTCCATTCATAAATTTCTACGGCATCAATCTCTGGAACATTTCACTCAGTAAATTTCTCCAGCAGCAATCTCCGGAACACACCAGTCATTAAATCTCTCCATCAGCAATATCTGGATCACTCCACTCAGCAAATATTTCCAGAATCAATGACCAGAACACTTCACTCAGTAAATCTCTACAGCAGCATTCTCTGGAATGTCCCACCCAGTAAATCTTTCCGGCAACAATCTCTGGAATGCCCCATTCAGTAAACCTCTCCAGAATCATTCGCCAGAACGCCCCAATCAGTAATTCTTCTGGAATCGTTCTTTGGAATGTCCCACTCAGTAAATATCTTCAAAATTGATCTCCAGAACACTGCATTAGAAAAGCTCTCCAACATCAATCTCTGGTAAACTCCAATCAATAAATCTATCCAGCAGCAAATCTGGAGGCCTCTGCTCAGTAAATCTCTCTAGAAACGATCACCAGAACACTCCGCTCAGTAGATCATTCCAGCAGCAATCTCCGGAACACTCCACTCAATAAATCTCGCCAGAATCAATGATCAGAACATTCCATTCATAAATCTCTCCAGTATCAGTCACTGCAACATTTCACTCTTTAAAACTCTCCAGCACCAAATCTGGAACACCCCACTCAGTAAATCTCTCCAGAATCAATCTCCTGAACTCTCCATTTGCAAATCTCTCCAGCAATCAATCTCTGGAACACCCCACTCAGTAAATCTTTCCAGCAGCAATCTCTGCTACGCCTTGCTCAGGAGATCCCTCCAGAATCTATCTCCAGAACACTCTACTCAGTAAATCTCTACAGCAGCAATCTCTGCAAGACTACACTCAATAACTCTCTCCAGAATCAATCACAGGATCACACCAGTCATTAAATATCTCCAGCAGCAGTCTCTGCAACATTCAGGTCAATAATCCTCTCCAGAAACATTTCCCATAACACACCACTCAGTAAAGCATTCCAGCAGCAATCTCTGGAACACTCCAACCAGTACATTTATCCAGAATCAATGTCCAGAGCGCCACACTCAGTAAATCTCTCCAGAATCAACCTCTGGAACACCACACTCAGGAAGTCTCTCCACAATTAATCTCCAGAACACTCAATTCATAAATCTCTCCAGAAGAATCTCTGGAACACTCCACTCATTAAATCTCTCCCGAATCAAGATCAGCAAGACCACATTCAGTTAATTTCTCTGGAATCAATCTGTAGATCAGTCCACTCAGTAAATCTCTCCAGCAACAAACTGTGGAACACACCAGTCATTAAATCTCTCCAGCAGCAATTTCTGAAATGCTCCACTCATTACATCTCTCCAGCATCAATCTCCGGAACACTCCACTCATTAGATCTCTCCAAAAACAATCTCTGAAACACTCCACTCAGTACTTCTCTCCGGAAACAACATCCATAACACTCCACTCAGTGAATCTTCAGAATCAATGTCCAGAATACCGCACTCAGTAAGTCTCTCCAGAATCCATCTCTGGAACATCCCACTCAGTAAATCTGTACAGAATCAATATCCGGAACACTCCATTCATAAATCTCTCTGGCATCAATCTCTGGAACATTTCACTCAGTAAATCTCTCCAGCAACAAAACTGGAACACTCCACTCAGTAAATCACTCTAGCATCAATCTCTGGAACACTCCACTCAGTAAATCTCTCCATCAGCTCAAGAGGGAACACCCCACCCAGTAACTCTCTCCAGAATCAATCTCCAGATCACTGCATGTATTTATCTCTCCAGCAGCAATCTCCGGAACACTCCGCTCAGTAAATCTCTCCAGCAGCAATCTCTGCAAAGCCCCGCTCATTAAATCTCTCCAGCTGCAATCGCTGGAACACCCCGCTCATTAAATCTCTCCAGCTGCAATCCCTGGAACACCCCACTCAGTAAATCTCTCCAGAATCAATCTCCAGAATACCCCACTCAATAAATCTCCCCAGAATCAATGTCCAGCACACACCATTCATAAATCTCTCCGGCATCAATCTCTGGAACATTTCACTCAGTAAATTTCTCCAGCAGCAATCTCCGGAACACACCAGTCATTAAATCTCTCCATCAGCAATATCTGGATAACTCCACTCAGCAAATATTTCCAGAATCAATGACCAGAACACTTCACTCAGTAATTCTCTACAGCAGCAATCTCTGGAATGTCCCACCCAGTAAATCTTTACAACAGCAATCTCTGGAATGCCCCATTCAGTTAACCTATCCAGAATCATTCACCAGAATGCCCCCAATCAATAATTCTTCTAGAATCGTTCTTTGGAATGTCCCCCTCAGTAAATATCTACAAAATTGATCTCCAGAACACTGCATTAGAAAAGCTCTCCAACATCAATCTCTGGAAAACTCCAATCAATAAATCTATCCAGCAGGAAATCTGGAGGACTCCGCTCAGTAAATCTCTCTAGAACCGATCACCAGAATACTCCGCTCAGTAGATCGATCCAGCAGCAATCTCCGGAACACTCCACTCAATAAATCTCTCCAGAATCAATGATCAGAACACTCCATTAATAAATCTCTCTGGTACCAGCCAGTGCAACATTTCACTCTTTAAATCTCTCCTGCACCAAATCTGGAACACTCCACTCAGTAAATCGCTCCAGAAAATATCTCTGGAACATCCCACTCAGTAAATCTCTCCAGAATCAATCTCCAGAACTCTCCATTGGCAAATCTCTCCAGCATCAATCTCTGGAACACCCCACTCAGTAAATCTTTCCAGCAGCAATCTCTGCTATGCCTCGCTCAGGAAATCCATACAGAATCTATATCCAGAACACTCTACACAGTAAATCTCTCCAGCAGCAATGTCTGCAAGACTCCACTCAATAACTCCCTCTAGAATCAATCACAGGATCCACCAGTCAGTAAATATCTCCAGCAGCTGTTTCTGGAACATTCCGCTCAACAAACCTCTCCACAAACAATTCCTGTAACACACCACTCAGTAAAGCATTCCAGCAGCAATCTCTGGAACACTCCAACCAGTACATTTGTCCAGAATCAATGTCCAGAATGCCTCAGTCAATAAATCTCTCCAGAATCAACCTCTGGAACACCACACTCAGTAAGTCTCTCCACAATTAATCTCCAGAACACTCAATTCATAAATCTCTCCAGAAGAATCTCTGGAACACTCCACTCATTAAATCTCTCCTGAATCAAGATCAGCAAAACCACACTCAGTTAATTTCTCTGGAATTAATCTTTGGAACAGTCCACTCAGTAAATCTCTCCAGCAACAAACTCTGGAACACACCAGTCATTAAATCTCTCCAGCAGCAATATCTGAAATGCTCCACTCGTTACATCTCTCCAGCTGCAAACTCAGGACCCTCCGATTCAGTAAATCTCTCCAGCTGCAATCTCTGTAACACCCCAGTCATTAAATCTCTCCAGCATCAATCTCCGGACGCACTCCACTCACTAGATCTCTCCAACAACAATCTCTGAAACACTCCACTCAGTACTCCTCTCTGGAAACAACATCCATAACACTCCACTCAGTGAATCTTCAGAATCAATGTACAGAATAACACACTCAGTAAGTATCTCCAGAATCCGTCTCTAGAACATTCCACTCAGTAAATATGTACAGAATCAATATCCAGAACACTCCATTCATAAATCTCTCTGGCAGCAATCTCTGGAACATTTCATTCAGTAAATCTCTCCAGCAACAAAACTGGAACACTCCACTCAGTAAATCACCCCAGCAGAAATCTCTGGAACACCCCACTCAGTAAATATCTCCGGAATTAATCTCCAGAACTGGCCATTTGCAAATTTTTCCATCATCAATCTCTGGAAGACTCCACACAGTAAATCTTTCCATCAGCTCATCGGGAACACTCCACTCAGTAAATCACTCCAGCAGAAATCTCTGGAACACCCCACTCAGTAACTCTCTCCAGAATCAATCTCCAGATCACTGCATTTATTAAGCTATCCATCAGCAATCTTCAGAACACTCCGCTCAGTAAATCTCTCCAGCAGCAATCTCTGCAAATCCCCGCTCATTAAATCTCTCTAGCTGCAATCGCTGGAACAACCCATTCAGTAAATCTCTCCAGAATCAATCTCCAGAACACCCCACTCAATTAATCTCCCCAGAATCAATGTCCAGCACACTCCATTCATAAATCTCTCCGGCATCAATCTCCAGAATATTTCACTCAGTAAATTTCTCCAGCAGCAATCTCCAGAACACATCAGTCATTAAATCTATCCATCAGCAATATATGGATAACTTCACTCAGCAAATATTTCCAGAATCAATGACCAGAACACTTCACTCAGTAAATCTCTACAGCAGCAATCTCTGGAATGTCCCGCCCAGTAAATCTTTCCAGCAGCAATCTCTGGAATGCCCCATTCAGTTAACCTCTCCAGAATCATTCAGCAGAATGCCCCACTCAGTAACTCTTCTAGATTCGTACTTTGGAATGCCCCACTCAGTAAATATCTTCAAAATTGATCTCCAGAAGTCTGCATTTGAAAAGCTCTGCAACATCAATCTCTGGAAAACTCAAATCAATAAATCTCTCCAGCAGCAAATCTGGAGCACTCCGCTCAGTAAATCTCTCCAGAATCAATCGACAGAACACTCCGCTCAGTAGCTCTCTCCAGCAGCAATCTCCAGAATACTCCACTCAATAAATCTCTCCAGATCAATGATCAGAACACTCCATTCATAATCTCTCCCGCATCAGTCAGTGTAACATTTCAGTCAGTAAATCTCTTCAGCAGCAAATCTGGAACACTCCACTCAGTAAATCTCTGAAAAACATTCTCCGGAGCACTCTACCCAGTAAAACTCTCTAGCAACAAACCCTGGAAGACTCCACTCCACAACCAATTCCGGAACACACCATCAGTAAATGACTCCAGAATCATTCTCAGGAACACTTATTCAAGTAAATCTGTCCAGCAGCGATCCTAGGAACACTCTGCTCAACAAATCTCTCCAGAGTCAATTTCTGGAACTCTCCACTCAGTTAATTTCTCAAGGCTTGATCTCTGGAATGCCCCACTCAGTATATCTCTCCAGCAGCAAGATCTGGAATACTCCACCCAGTAAATCTTTCCAGAATCAATCTCCAGAACACTTTACTCAGTATATCTCTACAGCGGCAAGCTCTGGAACACCCCATTCACTAAATCTCTCCAGCAGCAAATTCTGGAATGCCCCATTCAGTAAATTTCTCCAGCAGCAATCACCAGAACACACTAGTCATTAAATCTCTCCGGCAGCAACATCTGGATCACTTCACTCAGTAAATGTCTCCAGCAGCAATCTCCGGAACACACCAGTCATTAAATCTCTCCATCAGCAATATCTGGATCATTCCACCCAGTAAATCTTTCTAGAATCAATGACCAGAACACATCCCTCAGTAAATCTCAACAGCAGCAATCTCTGTAATGCTCCATTCAGTTAACCTCTCCAGAATCATTCGCCAGAATGCCCCAATCAGTAAATCTTCTAGACTTGTTCTTTGGAATGCAGCACTAAGTAAATATCTTCAAAATTGATCTCCAGAAGATGCATTAGAAAATCTCTCCAACATCAATCTCTGGAAAACTTCAATCAATAAATCTCTCCAGCAGCAAATCTGGAGCACTCCGCTCAGTAAATCTCTGAAGAATCAATCGACAGAACACTCCGCTCAGTAGATCTCTCCAGCAGCAATCACCGGATTTCTCCACTCAATAAATCTCTCCAGAATCAACGATCAGAACACTCCATTCATAAATCTCTCCGACATCAATCTCTGGAATATTTCACACAGTAAATCACTCCAGCAGAAATCTCTCGAACACCCCACTCAGTAACTCTCTCCAGAATCAATCTCCAGAACACTCCATTTGTTAATCTCTCCAGCAGCAATTTTCGGAACACTCCACTCAGTAAATCTCTCCAGTAGCAATCTCTGGAAAGCTCCGCTCATTAAATCTCTCCAGAAACAATTCCTGTAACGCACCACTCAGTAAAGCATTCCAGCAGTAATCTCTGGAACACTCCAACCAGTACATTTGTCCAGAATCAATGTCCAGAACGCCGCAGTCAATAAATCTCTCCAGAATCAACCTCTGGAACACCACACTCAGTAAGTCTCTCCAGAATTAATCTCCAGAACACTCAATACATAAATCTGTCCAGAAGAATCTCTGGAACACTCCACTCATTAAATCTCTCCTGAATCAAGATTAGTAAAACCACACTCAGTTAATTTCTCTGGAACCAATCTGTGGAACAGTCCACTCAGTAAATCTCTCCAGCAGCAATATCTGAAATGCTCCACTCATTAAATCTCTCCAGCTGCAATCTCAGGAACCACCCACTCAGTAAATCTCTCCAGCTGCAATCTCTGGAACACCCCAGTCATTACAACTCTCCAGCATCAATCTCCGGAACACTCCAATGACTAGATCTCTCCAAAAGCAATCTCTGAAACACTCCACTCAGTGAATCTATTCAGAATCAAAGTCCAGAATACCACACTCAGTAGGTCTCTCCAGAATCCATCACTGGAACACCTCACTCAGTAAATCTCTCCAGAATCCATCATTGGAACATCCCACTAAGTACATCTGTACAGATCAATGTCCAGAGCACTCCATTCATAAATCTCTCTAGCATCAATCTCTGGAACATTTCACTCAGTAAATCTCTCCAGCAACAAAACTGGAACACTCCACTCAATAAATCACTCCAGCAGAAATCTCCAGAACACCCCAATCAGAAAAGATCTCCAGAATCAATCTCCAGAACTGTCCATTTGCAAATTTCTCCAGCATCAATCTCTGGAATACTCCACTCAGTAAATCTCTCCATCAGCTAATCGGGAACACTCCACTCAGTAAATCACTCCAGCAGAAATCTCTGGAACACCCCACTCAGTAACTCTCTCCAGAATCAATCTCCAGAACACTGCATTTATTAATCTCTCCAACAGCAATCTCTGGAACACTCCGCTCAGTAAATCTCTCCAGCAGCAATCTCTTCAAAGCCCCGTTCATTAAATCACTCCAGCTGCATTCACTGGAACACCCCACTCAGTAAATCTTTCCAGAATCAATCTCTGGAACACCCCACTCAGTAAATCTCTCCAGAATCAATCTCTGGAAAACCCCACTCAGTAAATCTCTCCAGAATCAATCTCCAGCACACTCCATCCATTAATCTGTCCGGCATCAATCTCTGGAACATTTCACTCAGTAAATCTCTCCAGCAGCAAATCTGGAACACTCCACTCACTAAATCTCTCTACTCAGTAAAACTCTATAGCAGCAAACCCTGGAAGACTCCAGTCAATAAATCTCTCCACAACCAATTCCAGAACACACCATTAGTAAATTCCTGCAAAATCAATCTCACGAACACTTAACCCAGTAAATCTGTCCAGCAGCAATCCTTGGAACACTCCACTCAACAAATCTCTCCAGAGTCAATTTCTGGAACTCTCTACTCAGTTACTTTCTCCAGGATCGATCTCTGGAATGCCCAACTCAGTAAATCTCTCCAGCAGCAATATCTGGAATACTCCACCCAGTAAATCTTCCCAGAATCAATCTCCAGAACACTTTACTCAGTACAACTCGACAGCGGCAAGCTCTGGAACACCCCATTCACTAAATCTCTCCAGCAGCAATCTCTGGAAGGTCCAATTCAGTAAAGTTCTCCAGCAGCAATCTCCAGAACACACCAGCCATTAAATCTCTCCAGCAGCAATATCTGGATCACTTCACTCAACAAATATTTCCAGAATCAATAACCAGAACACTTCACTCAGTAAATCTCTACAGCAGCAATCTCTGGAATGTCCCACACATTAAATCTTTCAGGCAGCAATCTCTGGAATGCCCCATTCAGTTAACCTCTCCAGAATCATTCACCAGAACGCCCCACTCAGTAGATCTTCTAGAATCGTTCTTTGGAATGCCCCATTCAGTAAATATCATCAAAATTGATCCCCAAGAGATTGCATTAGAAAAGCTCTCCAACATCAATCTCTGGAAAACTGCAATCAATAAATCTCCCCAGAAGCAAATCTGGAGCACTCTGCTCAGTAAATCTCTCCAGAATCAGTCACCAGAACACTCCACTCAGTAGATCTCTACAGCAACAATCTCCGGAATACTGCCACTCAATAAATCTCTCCAGAATCAATGATCAGAACACTCCATTCAGAAATCTCTCTGGCATCAATCTCTGGAACATTTCACTCAGTAAATCTCTCCAGTAACAAAACTAGAACACTCCACTCAGTAAATCACTCCAGCAGAAATCTCTGGAACACCCCACTCAGTAAATCTCTCCAGAATCAATCTCCAGAACTCTCCATTTGCAAATAACTACAGCATCAATCTCTGGAACACTCCACTCAGTAAATCACTCCAGCAGAAATCCCTGGAACACCCCACTCAGTAAATCTCTCCAGAATCAATCTTCAGACATGTCCATTTGCAAATTTCTCCAGCATCAATCTCTGGAACACTCCACTCAGTAAATCTCTCCATCTGCTAATCAGGAACACTCCACTCAGTAAATCATTCCGGCATTAATTTCTGGAACACCCCACTCAGTAACTCTCTCCAGAATCAATCTCCAGACCACGGCATTTATTATTCTCTCCAGCAGCAATCTCCGGAAAACACCGCTCAGTAAATCTCTCCAGCAGCAATCTCTGCAAAGCCTCGCTCATTAAATCTCTCCAGCTGCAATCGCTGGAACACCCCGTTCATTAAATCTCTCCAGCTGCAATCACTGGAACACCCCACTCATTAAATCTCTCAAGAATCAATATCTGGAACAGCCCACTCAGTAGATCTCTTGAGAATCAATGTCCAACACACGCCATTTTTAAATCTCTCCGGCATCAATCTCTGGAACATTTCACTCAGTAAATCTCTCCAGTAGCAAATCAGGAACACTTCACTCAGTAAATCTCTCAAAAACATTCTGCGGAGCACTCTACTCAGTAAAACTCTCTAGCAGCAAACCCTGGAAGACTCCACTCAATAACTCTCTCCAAAACCAATTCCGGAACACACCATCAGTAAATTTCTCCAGAATCAATCTCAGGAACACTTAACCCAGTAAATCTGTCCAGCAGCAATTCTTGGAACACTCCACTCAGTAAATCTCTCCAAAATCAATGTCCAGAATACCACACTCAGTAAATCTTTCCAGAAACAATCTCTGGAACACCCCAATCAGTATAACTCTCCAGAATCAATGATCAGAACACTCCATTCATAAATCTCTCAGGCATCAATCTCTGGAACATTTCACTCAGTAAATCTCTCCAGAAAATATCTCTGGAACACCCCACTCAGTAAATCTCTTCTGCAGCAATCTCCAGAACTTTCCAATTGCAAATCACTTCAGCATCAATCTCAGGAACACCCCACTCAGCTCCACTCAGTAAATCTCTCCAGCTGCAATCGCTGGAACACCCCACTCAGTAAATCTTTCCAGCAGCAATCTCTGCAATGCCTTGCTCAGGAAATCCATACAGAATCTATCTTCAGAACACTCTCTCAATAAATCTCCCCAGCAGCAATCTCTGCAAGACTCCACTCAATAACTCTCTGCAGAATCAATCACAGGATCACACCAGTCAGTAAATATCTCCAGCAGCATTCTCTGGAACATTCTGCTCAACAAACCTCTCCACAAACAATTCCTGTAACACACCACTCAGTAAAGCATTCCAGCAGCAATCTCTGGAACACTCCAACCAGTACATTTATCCAGAATCAATGTCCTGAACGCCACACTCAGTAAATCTCTCCAAAATCAACCTCTGGAACACCACACTCAGTAAGTCTCTCCAGAATTAATGACCAGAACGCTCAATTTATAAATCTCTCCAGCAGAATCTCTGGAACACTCCACTCATTAAATCTCTCCCGAATCAAGAAAAGCAAAACCACACTCAGTTAATTTCTCTGGAATCAATCGTGGAACAGTCCACTCAGTAAATCTCTCCGGCAACAAACTCTGGAACACCCCAGTCATTAAATCTCTCCAGCAGCAATATCTGAAATGCTCCACTCATTAAATCACTCCAGCATCAATCTCCAGAACGCTTCAATCACTAGATCTCTCCAAAACCATCTCTGAAACACTCCACTCAGTAGTCACTCTGGAAACAACCTCCATAACACTCCACTTAGTGAATCTTCAGAATCAATGTCCAGAATACTGCATTCAGTAAGTCACTCCAGAATCCATCTCTGGAACACCCCACTCAGTAAATCTATCCAGAATCCATCTCTGGCACACCCCACTCAGTAAATCTGTACAGAATCCATATCCAGAACACTCCATTCAAAAATCTCTCTGGCATCAATCTCTGGAACATTTCACTCAGTAAATCTCTATAGCAACAAAACTGGAACACTCCACTCAGTAAATCTCACCTACACAAATCTCTGGAACGCCCCACTCAGTAAATCTCTCCAGAATCAATCTCCAGAACTGTCCATTTGCAAAGTTCCCCAGCGTCAATCTCTGGAACACTCCACTCAGTAAATCTCTCCATCAGCTAATCAGAAACACTCCACTCAGTAACTCACTCCAGCAGAAATCTCTTGAACACCCCACTCAGTAACTCTCTCCAGAATCAATCTCCAGAACACTGCATTTGTAAATCTCTCCAGCAGCAATCTCCAGAACACTCCACTCAGTATTTCTCTCCAGCAGAAATCTCTGGAAAGCTCCGCTCATTATTTCTCTCCAGCTGCAATCGCTGGAACACCCTAATCAGGAAATCTCTCCAGCAGCAAGATCTGGAATACTCCACCCAGTAAATCATTCCAAAATCAATCTCTAGAACACTTTAACCAGTACATCTCTACAGCGGCAAGCTCTGGAAAACCCCATTCACTAAATCTCTCCAGCAGCAATCTCTGGAACGCACCATTCAGTAAATGTCTCCAGCAGCAATCTGCAGAACACACCAGTCATTAAATCTCTCCAGCAGCAATATCTGGATCTCTTCAATCAGCAAATATTTCCAGAATCAATGACCAGAACACTTCACTCAGTAAATCTCTACAGCAGCAATCTCTGGAATGTCCCGCCCAGTAAATCTTTCCAGCAGCAATCTCTGGAATGCCCCATTCAGTTAAGCTCTCCAAAATCATTCAGCAGAATGCTCCACTCAGTAAATCTTCTAGAATCGTACTTTGGAATGCCCCACTCAGTAAATATCTTCAAAATTGATCTCCAGAAGTCTGCATTTGAAAAGCTCTGCAACATCAATCTCTGGAAAACTCAAATCAATAAATCTCTCCAGCAGCAAATCTGGAGCACTCCGCTCAGTAAATCTCTCCAGAATCAATCGAAAGAACACTCCGCTCAGTAGCTCTCTCCAGCAGCAATCTCCAGAATACTCCACTCAATAAATCTCTCCAAGATCAATGATCAGAACACTCCATTCATAAATCTATCCGGCATCAATCTCTGGAACATATCACTCAGTCAATTTCTCCAGCAGCAAATCTGGAATGCTCCACTCAGTAAACCACTCCAGCAGAAATCTCTCGAACACCCCACTCAGTAACTCTCTGCAGTATCAATCTCCAGAACACTGCATTTGTTAATCTCTCCAGCAGCAATCTCCAGAACACTCCAGTCAGTAAATCTCTCCAGCAGCAAACTCTGGAAAGCTCCGCTCATTAAATCTCTCCAGCTGCAAACGCTCAGTAAATCTTTCCAGAATCAATCTCTGGAACACCCCACTCAGTAAATCTCTCCAGAATCAATCTCCAGAACACTGCATTTGTAAATCTCTCCAGCAGCAATCTCCAGAACACTCCACTCAGTATTTCTCTCCAGCAGAAATCTCTGGAAAGCTCCGCTCATTATTTCTCTCCAGCTGCAATCGCTGGAACACCCCAATCAGGAAATCTCTCCAGCAGCAAGATCTGGAATACTCCACCCAGTAAATCATTCCAAAATCAATCTCTAGAACACTTTACTCAGTACATCTCTACAGCGGCAAGCTCTGGAACACCCCATTCACTAAATCTCTCCAGCAGCAATCTCTGGAAAGCACCATTCAGTAAATGTCTCCAGCAGCAATCTGCAGAACACACCAGTCATTAAATCTCTCCAGCAGTAATATCTGGATCTCTTCAATCAGCAAATATTTCCAGAATCAATGACCAGAACACTTCACTCAGTAAATCTCTACAGCAGCAATCTCTGGAATGTCCCACCCAGTAAATCTTTCCAGCAGCAATCTCTGGAATGCCCCATTCAGTTAACCTCTCCAGAATCATTCAGCAGAATGCCCCACTCAGTAAATCTTCTAGATTCGTACTTTGGAATGCCCCACTCAGTAAATATCTTCAAAATTGATCTCCAGAAGTCTGCATTTGAAAAGCTCTGCAACATCAACCTCTGGAAAACTCAAATCAATAAATCTCTCCAGCAGCAAATCTGGAGCACTCCACTCAGTAAATCTCTCCAGAATCAATCGACAGAACACTCCGCTCAGTAGCTCTCTCCAGCAGCAATCTCCAGAATACTCCACTCAATAAATCTCTCCAAGATCAATGATCAGAACACTCCATTCAAAAATCTATCCGGCATCAATCTCTGGAACATATCACTCAGTCAATTTCTCCAGCAGCAAATCTGGAATACTCCACTCAGTAAACCACTCCAGCAGAAATCTCTCGAACACCCCACTCAGTAACTCTCTGCAGAATCAATCTCCAGAACACTGCATTTGTTAATCTCTCCAGCAGCAATCTCCAGAACACTCCAGTCAGTAAATCTCTCCAGCAGCAAACTCTGGAAAGCTCCGCTCATTAAATCTCTCCAGCTGCAAACACTGGAACACCCCACTCAGTAAATCTCTCCAGAATCAATGTCCAGAATACCACACTCAGTAAATCTCTCCAGAAACAATCTCTGGAACACCCCAATCAGTATATCTCTCCAGAATCAATTATCAGAACACTCCATTCATAAATCTCTCTGGCATCAATCTCTGGAACATTTCACTCAGTAAATCTCTCCAGCAACAAAACTGGAACACTCCACTCAGTAAATCACTCCAGCAGAAATCTATGAAACACCCCACTCAGTAAATCTCTCCAGAATCAATCTCCAGAACAGTCCATTTGCAAATTTCTCCAGCATCAACCTCTGGAACACTCCACTCAGTAAATCTCTCCATCAGCTAATCGGGAACAGTCCACTCAGTAACTCACTCCAGCAGAAATCTCTGGAACACCCCACTCAGTAACTCTCTCCAGAATCAATCTCCAGAACACTGCATTTGTAAATCTCTCCAGCAGCAATCTCCAGAACACTCCACTCAGTATTTCTCTCCAGCAGAAATCTCTGGAAAGCTCCGCTCATTATTTCTCTCCAGCTGCAATCGCTGGAACACCCCAATCAGGAAATCTCTCCAGCAGCAAGATCTGGAATACTCCACCCAGTAAATCATTCCAAAATCAATCTCTAGAACACTTTAACCAGTACATCTCTACAGCGGCAATCTCTGGAAAACCCCATTCACTAAATCTCTCCAGCAGCAATCTCTGGAACGCACCATTCAGTAAATGTCTCCAGCAGCAATCTCCAGAACACACCAGTCATTAAATCTCTCCAGCAGCAATATCTGGATCTCTTCAATCAGCAAATATTTCCAGAATCAATGACCAGAACACTTCACTCAGTAAATCTCTACAGCAGCAATCTCTGGAATGTCACACCCAGTAAATCTTTCCAGCAGCAATCTCTGGAATGCCCCATTCAGTTAACCTCTCCAGAATCATTCAGCAGAATGCCCCACTCAGTAACTCTTCTAGATTCGTACTTTGGAATGCCCCACTCAGTAAATATCTTCAAAATTGATCTCCAGAAGTCTGCATTTGAAAAGCTCTGCAACATCAATCTCTGGAAAACTCAAATCAATAAATCTCTCCAGCAGCAAATCTGGAGCACTCCGCTCAGTAAATCTCTCCAGAATCAATCGACAGAACACTCCGCTCAGTAGCTCTCTCCAGCAGCAATCTCCAGAATACTCCACTCAATAAATCTCTCCAAGATCAATGATCAGAACACTCCATTCATAAATCTATCCGGCATCAATCTCTGGAACATATCACTCAGTCAGTTTCTCCAGCAGCAAATCTGGAATACTCCACTCAGTAAACCACTCCAGCAGAAATCTCTCGAACACCCCACTCAGTAACTCTCTGCAGAATCAATCTCCAGAACACTGCATTTGTTAATCTCTCCAGCAGCAATCTCCAGAACACTCCAGTCAGTAAATCTCTCCAGCTGCAAACTCTGGAAAGCTCCGCTCATTAAATCTCTCCAGCTGCAAACGCTGGAACACCCCACTCAGTAAATCTCTCCAGAATCAATGTCCAGAATACCACACTCAGTAAATCTCTCCAGAAACAATCTCTGGAACACCCCAATCAGTATATCTCTCCAGAATCAATTATCAGAACACTCCATTCATAAATCTCTCAGGCATCAATCTCTGGAACATTTCACTCAGTAAATCTCTCCAGCAACAAAACTGGAACACTCCACTCAGTAAATCACTCCAGCAGAAATCTATGAAACACCCCACTCAGTAAATCTCTCCAGAATCAATCTCCAGAACTGTCCATTTGCAAATTTCTCCAGCATCAATCTCTGGAACACTCCACTCAGTAAATCTCTCCATCAGCTAATCGGGAACACTCCACTCAGTAACTCACTCCAGCAGAAATCTCTTGAACACCCCACTCAGTAACTCTCTCCAGAATCAATCTCCAGAACACTGCATTTGTAAATCTCTCCAGCAGCAATCTCCAGAACACTCCACTCAGTATTTCTCTCCAGCAGAAATCTCTGGAAAGCTCCGCTCATTATTTCTCTCCAGCTGCAATCGCTGGAACACCCCAATCAGGAAATCTCTCCAGCAGCAAGATCTGGAATACTCCACCCAGTAAATCATTCCAAAATCAATCTCTAGAACATTTTACTCAGTACATCTCTACAGCGGCAAGCTCTGGAACACCCCATTCACTAAATCTCTCCAGCAGCAATCTCTGGAACGCACCATTCAGTAAATGTCTCCAGCAGCAATCTGCAGAACACACCACTCTTTAAATCTCTCCAGCAGCAATATCTGGATCTCTTCAATCAGCAAATATTTCCAGAATCAATGACCAGAACACTTCACTCAGTAAATCTCTACAGCAGCAATCTCTGGAATGTCCCACCCAGTAAATCTTTCCAGCAGCAATCTCTGGAATGCCCCATTCAGTTAACCTCTCCAGAATCATTCAGCAGAATGCCTCACTCAGTAAATCTTCTAGATTCGTACTTTGGAATGCCCCACTCAGTAAATATCTTCAAAATTGATCTCCAGAAGTCTGCATTTGAAAAGCTCTGCAACATCAACCTCTGGAAAACTCAAATCAATAAATCTCTCCAGCAGCAAATCTGGAGCACTCCACTCAGTAAATCTCTCCAGAATCAATGTCCAGAACACTCCACTCAGTAGCTCTCTCCAGCAGCAATCTCCAGAATACTCCACTCAATAAATCTCTCCAAGATCAATGATCAGAACACTCCATTCATAAATCTATCTGGCGTCAATCTCTGGAACATATCACTCAGTCAATTTCTCCAGCAGCAAATCTGGAATACTCCACTCAGTGAACCACTCCAGCAGAAATCTCTCAAACACCCCACTCAGTAACTCTCTGCAGAATCAATCTCCAGAACACTGCATTTGTTAATCTCTCCAGCAGCAATCTCCAGAACACTCCAGTCAGTAAATCTCTCCAGCTGCAAACTCTGGAAAGCTCTGCTCATTAAATCTCTCCAGCTGCAAACGCTGGAACACCCCACTCAGTAAATCTCTCCAGAATCAATGTCCAGAATACCACACTCAGTAAATCTCTCCAGAAACAATCTATGAAACACCCCACTCAGTAAATCTCTCCAGAATCAATCTCCAGAACAGTCCATTTGCAAATTTCTCCAGCATCAATCTCTGGAACACTCCACTCAGTAAATCTCTCCATCAGCTAATCGGAAACACTCCACTCAGTAACTCACTCCAGCAGAAATCTCTTGAACACCCCACTCAGTAACTCTCTCCAGAATCAATCTCCAGAACACTGCATTTGTAAATCTCTCCAGCAGCAATCTCCAGAACACTCCACTCAGTATTTCTCTCCAGCAGAAATCTCTGGAAAGCTCCGCTCATTAAATCTCTCCAGCTGCAAACGCTGGAACACCCCACTCAGTAAATCTCTCCAGAATCAATGTCCAGAATACCACACTCAGTAAATCTCTCCAGAAACAATCTCTGGAACACCCCAATCAGTATATCTCTCCAGAATCAATTATCAGAACACTCCATTCATAAATCTCTCAGGCATCAATCTCTGGAACATTTCACTCAGTATATCTCTCCAGCAGAAAATCTGGAATAGTCCACTCAGTAAATTGCTCCAGAAAATATCTCTGGAACACCCACTCAGTAAATCTCTCCAGAATCAATCTCCAGAGCTCTCCATTGGCAAATCTCTCCAGCATCAATCGCTGGAAAACCCCACTCAGTAAATCTTTCCAGCAGCAATCTCTGCTATGCCTTGCTCAGGAGATCCATCCAGAATCTATCTCCAGAACACTCTACTCAGTAAATCTCTACAGCAGCAATCTCTGCAAGACGCCACTCAATAACTCTCTCCAGAATCAATCACAGGATCACACCAGTCATTAAATATCTCTAGCAGCAGTCTCTGGAACATTCCACTAAACAAACATCTCCAGAAACAATTCCCGTAACACACCACTCAGTAAAGCATTCCAGCAGCAATCTCTGGAACACTCCAACCAGTACATTTGTCGAGAATCAATGTCCTGAACGCCACACTCAGTAAATCACTCCAGAATCAACCTCTGGAACACCACACTCAGTAAGTCTCTCCACAATTAATCTCCAGAACACTTAATTCATAAATCTCTCCAGAAGAATCTCTGGAACACTCCACTCATTAAATCTCTCCCGAATCAAGATCAGCAAAACCAAACTCAGTTAATTTCTCTGGAATCAATCTTTGGAACAGTCCACTCAGTAAATCTCTCCAGCAACAAACTCTGGACAGCCCAGTCATTAAATCTCTCCAGCAGCAATATCTGAAATGCTCTACTCATTACATCTCTCCAGCTGCAATCTCAGGAACCTCCCATTCAGTAAATCTCTCCAGCTACAATCTCTGGAACACCCCAGTCATTAAACCTGTCCAGCATCAATCTCCAGAACACTCCACTCACTAGATCTCTCCAACAACAATCTCTAAAACACTCCACTCAGTACTTCTCTCCGGAAACAACATCCATAACACTCCACTCAGTGAATCTTCAGAATCAATGTCCAGAATACCGCACTCAGTAAGTCTCTCCAGAATCCATCTCTAGAACATCCCACAGAGTAAATCAGTACAGAATCAATATCCTGAACACTCCATTCATAAATCTCTCTGGCATCAATCTCTGGTACATTTCACTCAGTAAATGTCTCCAGCAACAAAACTGGATCACTCCACTCAGTAAATCTCTCCAGCAGAAATGTCTGGAACACCCCACTCAGTAAATCTCTCCAGAAACAATCTCCAGAACTGTCCATTTGCAAATTTCTCCAGCATCAATCTCTGGAACACTCCACTCAGTAAATCTCTCCATCAGCTAATCGGGAACACTCCACTCAGTAAATCACTCCAGCAGAAATCTCTGGAACACCCCACTCAGTAACTCTCTCCAGAATCAATCTCCAGAACACTACATTTATTAATCTCTCCAGCAGCAATCTCTAGAACACTCCGCTCAGTTAATCTCTCCTGCAGCAATCTCTTCAAAGCCCCGTTCATTAAATATCTCCAGCTGCAATCACTGGAACACCCCACTCAGTAAAGCTCTCCAGAATCAATCTCTGGAAAACCCCACTCAGTAAATCTCTCCAGAATCAATCTCCAGCACACTCCATCCATTAATCTGTCCGGCATTAATCTCTGGAACATTTCACTCAGTAAATCTCTACAGCAGCAAATCTGGAACACGCCACTCACTAAATCTCTCAAAAACATTCTCCGGAGCACTCTACTCAGTAAAACTCTCTAGCAAACCCTGGAAGACTCCAGTCAATAAATCTCGCCACAACCAATTCCGGAATACACCATTAGTAAATTCCTGCAAAATCAATCTCACGAACACTTAACCCAGTAAATCTGTCCAGCAGCAATCCTCAGAACACTCCACTCAACAAATCTCTCCAGAGTCAATTTCTGGAACTCTCCACTCAGTTACTTTCTCCAGGATCGATCTCTGGACTGCCCCACTCAGTGAATCTCTCCAGCAGCAATATCTGGAATACTCCACCCAGTAAATCTTCTCAGAATCAATCTCCAGAATGCTTTACTCAGTACAACACGACAGCGGCAATCTCTGGAACACCCCATTCACTAAATCTCTGCAGCAGCAATCTCTGGAAGGCCCAATTAAGTAAAGTTCTCCAGCAGCAATCTCCAGAACACACCAGCCATTAAATCTCTCCAGCAGCAATATCTGGATCACTTCACTCAGCAAATATTTCCAGAATCAATAACCAGAACACTTCACTCAGTAAATCTCTACAGCAGCAATCCCTGGAATGTCCCACCCAGTAAATCTTTCAGGCAGCAATCTCTGGAATGCCCCATTCAGTTAACCTCTCCAGAATCATTCGCCAGAACACCCCACTCAGCAAATCTTCTAGGATCGTTCTTTGGAATGCCCCACTCAGTAAATATCTTCAAAGCTGATCTCCAGAACACTGCATTAGAAAAGCTCTTCAACATCAATCTCTGGAAAACTCCAAACATTAAATCTCTCCAGCAGCAAATCTGGAGCACTCCACTGAGTAAATCTCTCCAGAATCAATCTCCAGAACACTCCGCTCAGTAGATCTCTCCAGCAGCAATCTCTGGAAAGCTCCGCTCATTAAATCTCTCCAGCTGCAATCGTTGGAACACCCCACTCAGTAAATCTCACCAGAATCAATGTCCAGAATACCACACTCAGTAAATCTCTCCAGAAACAATCTCTGGAACACCCCAATCAGTATATCTCTCCAGAATCAATGATCAGAACACTCCATTCATAAATCTCTCCGGCACCAATCTCTGGAACATATCACTCAGAAAATTTCTCCAGCAGCAAATCTGGAATGCTCCATTCAGTAAATCACTCCAGCAGAAATCTCTCGAACACTCCCATCAGTAACTCTCTCCAGAATCAATCTCCAGAACACTGAATTTGCTAATCTCTCCAGCAGCAATCTCCAGAACACTCCACTCAGTAAATCTCTCCAGCAGCAATCTCTGGAAAGCTCCAGTCATTAAATCTCTCCAGCTGCAAACGCTGGAACACCCCACTCAGTAAATCTCTCCAGAATCAATGTCCAGAATACCACACTCAGTAAATCTCTCCAGAAACAATCTCTGGAACACCCCAATCAGTAAATCCCTCCAGGATCAATGATCAGAACACTCCATTCATAAATCTCTCAGGCATCAATCTCTGGAACATTTCACTCAGTAAATCTCTCCAGCAGCAAATCTGGAACACTCCACTCAAAAAATCGCTCCAGAAAATACCTCTGGAACACCCCACACATTAAATCTCTCCAGAATCAATCTCCAGAACTCTCCATTGGCAAATCTCTCCAGCATCAATCTGTGGAACACCCCACTCAGTAAATCTTTCCAGCAGCAATCTCTGCTATGCCTTGCTCAGGACATTCCTCCAGAATCTATCTCCAGGACACTCTACTCAGTAAATCCCTCCAGCAGCAATCTCTGCAAGACTACACTCAATAGCCCTCTCCAGAATCAATCACAGAATCACACCAGTCAGTAAATATCTCCAGCAGCAGTCTCTGGAACATTCCGCTAAACAAACATCTCCAGAAACAATTCCCGTAACACACCACTCAGTAAAGCATTCCAGCAGCAATCTCTGGAACACTCCAACCAGTACATTTGTCGAGAATCAATGTCCTGAACGCCACACTCAGTAAATCACTCCAGAATCAACCTCTGGAACACCACACTCAGTAAGTCTCTCCACAATTAATCTCCAGAACACTTAATTCATAAATCTCTCCAGAAGAATCTCTGGAACACTCCACTCATTAAATCTCTCCCGAATCAAGATCAGCAAAACCAAACTCAGTTAATTTCTCTGGAATCAATCTTTGGAACAGTCCACTCAGTAAATCTCTCCAGCAACAAACTCTGGACAGCCCAGTCATTAAATCTCTCCAGCAGCAATATCTGAAATGCTCTACTCATTACATCTCTCCAGCTGCAATCTCAGGAACCTCCCATTCAGTAAATCTCTCCAGCTACAATCTCTGGAACACCCCAGTCATTAAACCTGTCCAGCATCAATCTCCAGAACACTCCACTCACTAGATCTCTCCAACAACAATCTCTAAAACACTCCACTCAGTACTTCTCTCCGGAAACAACATCCATAACACTCCACTCAGTGAATCTTCAGAATCAATGTCCAGAATACCGCACTCAGTAAGTCTCTCCAGAATCCATCTCTAGAACATCCCACAGAGTAAATCAGTACAGAATCAATATCCTGAACACTCCATTCATAAATCTCTCTGGCATCAATCTCTGGTACATTTCACTCAGTAAATGTCTCCAGCAACAAAACTGGATCACTCCACTCAGTAAATCTCTCCAGCAGAAATGTCTGGAACACCCCACTCAGTAAATCTCTCCAGAAACAATCTCCAGAACTGTCCATTTGCAAATTTCTCCAGCATCAATCTCTGGAACACTCCACTCAGTAAATCTCTCCATCAGCTAATCGGGAACACTCCACTCAGTAAATCACTCCAGCAGAAATCTCTGGAACACCCCACTCAGTAACTCTCTCCAGAATCAATCTCCAGAACACTACATTTATTAATCTCTCCAGCAGCAATCTCTAGAACACTCCGCTCAGTTAATCTCTCCTGCAGCAATCTCTTCAAAGCCCCGTTCATTAAATATCTCCAGCTGCAATCACTGGAACACCCCACTCAGTAAAGCTCTCCAGAATCAATCTCTGGAAAACCCCACTCAGTAAATCTCTCCAGAATCAATCTCCAGCACACTCCATCCATTAATCTGTCCGGCATTAATCTCTGGAACATTTCACTCAGTAAATCTCTACAGCAGCAAATCTGGAACACGCCACTCACTAAATCTCTCAAAAACATTCTCCGGAGCACTCTACTCAGTAAAACTCTCTAGCAAACCCTGGAAGACTCCAGTCAATAAATCTCGCCACAACCAATTCCGGAATACACCATTAGTAAATTCCTGCAAAATCAATCTCACGAACACTTAACCCAGTAAATCTGTCCAGCAGCAATCCTCAGAACACTCCACTCAACAAATCTCTCCAGAGTCAATTTCTGGAACTCTCCACTCAGTTACTTTCTCCAGGATCGATCTCTGGACTGCCCCACTCAGTGAATCTCTCCAGCAGCAATATCTGGAATACTCCACCCAGTAAATCTTCTCAGAATCAATCTCCAGAATGCTTTACTCAGTACAACACGACAGCGGCAATCTCTGGAACACCCCATTCACTAAATCTCTGCAGCAGCAATCTCTGGAAGGCCCAATTAAGTAAAGTTCTCCAGCAGCAATCTCCAGAACACACCAGCCATTAAATCTCTCCAGCAGCAATATCTGGATCACTTCACTCAGCAAATATTTCCAGAATCAATAACCAGAACACTTCACTCAGTAAATCTCTACAGCAGCAATCCCTGGAATGTCCCACCCAGTAAATCTTTCAGGCAGCAATCTCTGGAATGCCCCATTCAGTTAACCTCTCCAGAATCATTCGCCAGAACACCCCACTCAGCAAATCTTCTAGGATCGTTCTTTGGAATGCCCCACTCAGTAAATATCTTCAAAGCTGATCTCCAGAACACTGCATTAGAAAAGCTCTTCAACATCAATCTCTGGAAAACTCCAAACATTAAATCTCTCCAGCAGCAAATCTGGAGCACTCCACTGAGTAAATCTCTCCAGAATCAATCTCCAGAACACTCCGCTCAGTAGATCTCTCCAGCAGCAATCTCTGGAAAGCTCCGCTCATTAAATCTCTCCAGCTGCAATCGTTGGAACACCCCACTCAGTAAATCTCACCAGAATCAATGTCCAGAATACCACACTCAGTAAATCTCTCCAGAAACAATCTCTGGAACACCCCAATCAGTATATCTCTCCAGAATCAATGATCAGAACACTCCATTCATAAATCTCTCCGGCACCAATCTCTGGAACATATCACTCAGAAAATTTCTCCAGCAGCAAATCTGGAATGCTCCATTCAGTAAATCACTCCAGCAGAAATCTCTCGAACACTCCCATCAGTAACTCTCTCCAGAATCAATCTCCAGAACACTGAATTTGCTAATCTCTCCAGCAGCAATCTCCAGAACACTCCACTCAGTAAATCTCTCCAGCAGCAATCTCTGGAAAGCTCCAGTCATTAAATCTCTCCAGCTGCAAACGCTGGAACACCCCACTCAGTAAATCTCTCCAGAATCAATGTCCAGAATACCACACTCAGTAAATCTCTCCAGAAACAATCTCTGGAACACCCCAATCAGTAAATCCCTCCAGGATCAATGATCAGAACACTCCATTCATAAATCTCTCAGGCATCAATCTCTGGAACATTTCACTCAGTAAATCTCTCCAGCAGCAAATCTGGAACACTCCACTCAAAAAATCGCTCCAGAAAATACCTCTGGAACACCCCACACATTAAATCTCTCCAGAATCAATCTCCAGAACTCTCCATTGGCAAATCTCTCCAGCATCAATCTGTGGAACACCCCACTCAGTAAATCTTTCCAGCAGCAATCTCTGCTATGCCTTGCTCAGGACATTCCTCCAGAATCTATCTCCAGGACACTCTACTCAGTAAATCCCTCCAGCAGCAATCTCTGCAAGACTACACTCAATAGCCCTCTCCAGAATCAATCACAGAATCACACCAGTCAGTAAATATCTCCAGCAGCAGTCTCTGGAACATTCCGCTAAACAAACATCTCCAGAAACAATTCCCGTAACACACCACTCAGTAAAGCATTCCAGCAGCAATCTCTGGAACACTCCAACCAGTACATTTGTCGAGAATCAATGTCCTGAACGCCACACTCAGTAAATCACTCCAGAATCAACCTCTGGAACACCACACTCAGTAAGTCTCTCCACAATTAATCTCCAGAACACTTAATTCATAAATCTCTCCAGAAGAATCTCTGGAACACTCCACTCATTAAATCTCTCCCGAATCAAGATCAGCAAAACCAAACTCAGTTAATTTCTCTGGAATCAATCTTTGGAACAGTCCACTCAGTAAATCTCTCCAGCAACAAACTCTGGACAGCCCAGTCATTAAATCTCTCCAGCAGCAATATCTGAAATGCTCTACTCATTACATCTCTCCAGCTGCAATCTCAGGAACCTCCCATTCAGTAAATCTCTCCAGCTACAATCTCTGGAACACCCCAGTCATTAAACCTGTCCAGCATCAATCTCCAGAACACTCCACTCACTAGATCTCTCCAACAACAATCTCTAAAACACTCCACTCAGTGAATCTTCAGAATCAATGTCCAGAATACCGCACTCAGTAAGTCTCTCCAGAATCCATCTCTAGAACATCCCACAGAGTAAATCAGTACAGAATCAATATCCTGAACACTCCATTCATAAATCTCTCTGGCATCAATCTCTGGTACATTTCACTCAGTAAATGTCTCCAGCAACAAAACTGGATCACTCCACTCAGTAAATCTCTCCAGCAGAAATGTCTGGAACACCCCACTCAGTAAATCTCTCCAGAAACAATCTCCAGAACTGTCCATTTGCAAATTTCTCCAGCATCAATCTCTGGAACACTCCACTCAGTAAATCTCTCCATCAGCTAATCGGGAACACTCCACTCAGTAAATCACTCCAGCAGAAATCTCTGGAACACCCCACTCAGTAACTCTCTCCAGAATCAATCTCCAGAACACTACATTTATTAATCTCTCCAGCAGCAATCTCTAGAACACTCCGCTCAGTTAATCTCTCCTGCAGCAATCTCTTCAAAGCCCCGTTCATTAAATATCTCCAGCTGCAATCACTGGAACACCCCACTCAGTAAAGCTCTCCAGAATCAATCTCTGGAAAACCCCACTCAGTAAATCTCTCCAGAATCAATCTCCAGCACACTCCATCCATTAATCTGTCCGGCATTAATCTCTGGAACATTTCACTCAGTAAATCTCTACAGCAGCAAATCTGGAACACGCCACTCACTAAATCTCTCAAAAACATTCTCCGGAGCACTCTACTCAGTAAAACTCTCTAGCAAACCCTGGAAGACTCCAGTCAATAAATCTCGCCACAACCAATTCCGGAATACACCATTAGTAAATTCCTGCAAAATCAATCTCACGAACACTTAACCCAGTAAATCTGTCCAGCAGCAATCCTCAGAACACTCCACTCAACAAATCTCTCCAGAGTCAATTTCTGGAACTCTCCACTCAGTTACTTTCTCCAGGATCGATCTCTGGACTGCCCCACTCAGTGAATCTCTCCAGCAGCAATATCTGGAATACTCCACCCAGTAAATCTTCTCAGAATCAATCTCCAGAATGCTTTACTCAGTACAACACGACAGCGGCAATCTCTGGAACACCCCATTCACTAAATCTCTGCAGCAGCAATCTCTGGAAGGCCCAATTAAGTAAAGTTCTCCAGCAGCAATCTCCAGAACACACCAGCCATTAAATCTCTCCAGCAGCAATATCTGGATCACTTCACTCAGCAAATATTTCCAGAATCAATAACCAGAACACTTCACTCAGTAAATCTCTACAGCAGCAATCCCTGGAATGTCCCACCCAGTAAATCTTTCAGGCAGCAATCTCTGGAATGCCCCATTCAGTTAACCTCTCCAGAATCATTCGCCAGAACACCCCACTCAGCAAATCTTCTAGGATCGTTCTTTGGAATGCCCCACTCAGTAAATATCTTCAAAGCTGATCTCCAGAACACTGCATTAGAAAAGCTCTTCAACATCAATCTCTGGAAAACTCCAAACATTAAATCTCTCCAGCAGCAAATCTGGAGCACTCCACTGAGTAAATCTCTCCAGAATCAATCTCCAGAACACTCCGCTCAGTAGATCTCTCCAGCAGCAATCTCTGGAAAGCTCCGCTCATTAAATCTCTCCAGCTGCAATCGTTGGAACACCCCACTCAGTAAATCTCACCAGAATCAATGTCCAGAATACCACACTCAGTAAATCTCTCCAGAAACAATCTCTGGAACACCCCAATCAGTATATCTCTCCAGAATCAATGATCAGAACACTCCATTCATAAATCTCTCCGGCACCAATCTCTGGAACATATCACTCAGAAAATTTCTCCAGCAGCAAATCTGGAATGCTCCATTCAGTAAATCACTCCAGCAGAAATCTCTCGAACACTCCCATCAGTAACTCTCTCCAGAATCAATCTCCAGAACACTGAATTTGCTAATCTCTCCAGCAGCAATCTCCAGAACACTCCACTCAGTAAATCTCTCCAGCAGCAATCTCTGGAAAGCTCCAGTCATTAAATCTCTCCAGCTGCAAACGCTGGAACACCCCACTCAGTAAATCTCTCCAGAATCAATGTCCAGAATACCACACTCAGTAAATCTCTCCAGAAACAATCTCTGGAACACCCCAATCAGTAAATCCCTCCAGGATCAATGATCAGAACACTCCATTCATAAATCTCTCAGGCATCAATCTCTGGAACATTTCACTCAGTAAATCTCTCCAGCAGCAAATCTGGAACACTCCACTCAAAAAATCGCTCCAGAAAATACCTCTGGAACACCCCACACATTAAATCTCTCCAGAATCAATCTCCAGAACTCTCCATTGGCAAATCTCTCCAGCATCAATCTGTGGAACACCCCACTCAGTAAATCTTTCCAGCAGCAATCTCTGCTATGCCTTGCTCAGGACATTCCTCCAGAATCTATCTCCAGGACACTCTACTCAGTAAATCCCTCCAGCAGCAATCTCTGCAAGACTACACTCAATAGCCCTCTCCAGAATCAATCACAGAATCACACCAGTCAGTAAATATCTCCAGCAGCAGTCTCTGGAACATTCCGCTAAACAAACATCTCCAGAAACAATTCCCGTAACACACCACTCAGTAAAGCATTCCAGCAGCAATCTCTGGAACACTCCAACCAGTACATTTGTCGAGAATCAATGTCCTGAACGCCACACTCAGTAAATCACTCCAGAATCAACCTCTGGAACACCACACTCAGTAAGTCTCTCCACAATTAATCTCCAGAACACTTAATTCATAAATCTCTCCAGAAGAATCTCTGGAACACTCCACTCATTAAATCTCTCCCGAATCAAGATCAGCAAAACCAAACTCAGTTAATTTCTCTGGAATCAATCTTTGGAACAGTCCACTCAGTAAATCTCTCCAGCAACAAACTCTGGACAGCCCAGTCATTAAATCTCTCCAGCAGCAATATCTGAAATGCTCTACTCATTACATCTCTCCAGCTGCAATGTCAGGAACCTCCCATTCAGTAAATCTCTCCAGCTACAATCTCTGGAACACCCCAGTCATTAAACCTGTCCAGCATCAATCTCCAGAACACTCCACTCACTAGATCTCTCCAACAACAATCTCTAAAACACTCCACTCAGTGAATCTTCAGAATCAATGTCCAGAATACCGCACTCAGTAAGTCTCTCCAGAATCCATCTCTAGAACATCCCACAGAGTAAATCAGTACAGAATCAATATCCTGAACACTCCATTCATAAATCTCTCTGGCATCAATCTCTGGTACATTTCACTCAGTAAATGTCTCCAGCAACAAAACTGGATCACTCCACTCAGTAAATCTCTCCAGCAGAAATGTCTGGAACACCCCACTCAGTAAATCTCTCCAGAAACAATCTCCAGAACTGTCCATTTGCAAATTTCTCCAGCATCAATCTCTGGAACACTCCACTCAGTAAATCTCTCCATCAGCTAATCAGGAACACTCCACTCAGTAAATCACTCCAGCAGAAATCTCTGGAACACCCCACTCAGTAACTCTCTCCAGAATCAATCTCCAGAACACTACATTTATTAATCTCTCCAGCAGCAATCTCTAGAACACTCCGCTCAGTTAATCTCTCCTGCAGCAATCTCTTCAAAGCCCCGTTCATTAAATATCTCCAGCTGCAATCACTGGAACACCCCACTCAGTAAAGCTCTCCAGAATCAATCTCTGGAAAACCCCACTCAGTAAATCTCTCCAGAATCAATCTCCAGCACACTCCATCCATTAATCTGTCCGGCATTAATCTCTGGAACATTTCACTCAGTAAATCTCTACAGCAGCAAATCTGGAACACGCCACTCACTAAATCTCTCAAAAACATTCTCCGGAGCACTCTACTCAGTAAAACTCTCTAGCAAACCCTGGAAGACTCCAGTCAATAAATCTCGCCACAACCAATTCCGGAATACACCATTAGTAAATTCCTGCAAAATCAATCTCACGAACACTTAACCCAGTAAATCTGTCCAGCAGCAATCCTCAGAACACTCCACTCAACAAATCTCTCCAGAGTCAATTTCTGGAACTCTCCACTCAGTTACTTTCTCCAGGATCGATCTCTGGACTGCCCCACTCAGTGAATCTCTCCAGCAGCAATATCTGGAATACTCCACCCAGTAAATCTTCTCAGAATCAATCTCCAGAATGCTTTACTCAGTACAACACGACAGCGGCAATCTCTGGAACACCCCATTCACTAAATCTCTGCAGCAGCAATCTCTGGAAGGCCCAATTAAGTAAAGTTCTCCAGCAGCAATCTCCAGAACACACCAGCCATTAAATCTCTCCAGCAGCAATATCTGGATCACTTCACTCAGCAAATATTTCCAGAATCAATAACCAGAACACTTCACTCAGTAAATCTCTACAGCAGCAATCCCTGGAATGTCCCACCCAGTAAATCTTTCAGGCAGCAATCTCTGGAATGCCCCATTCAGTTAACCTCTCCAGAATCATTCGCCAGAACACCCCACTCAGCAAATCTTCTAGGATCGTTCTTTGGAATGCCCCACTCAGTAAATATCTTCAAAGCTGATCTCCAGAACACTGCATTAGAAAAGCTCTTCAACATCAATCTCTGGAAAACTCCAAACATTAAATCTCTCCAGCAGCAAATCTGGAGCACTCCACTGAGTAAATCTCTCCAGAATCAATCTCCAGAACACTCCGCTCAGTAGATCTCTCCAGCAGCAATCTCTGGAAAGCTCCGCTCATTAAATCTCTCCAGCTGCAATCGTTGGAACACCCCACTCAGTAAATCTCACCAGAATCAATGTCCAGAATACCACACTCAGTAAATCTCTCCAGAAACAATCTCTGGAACACCCCAATCAGTATATCTCTCCAGAATCAATGATCAGAACACTCCATTCATAAATCTCTCCGGCACCAATCTCTGGAACATATCACTCAGAAAATTTCTCCAGCAGCAAATCTGGAATGCTCCATTCAGTAAATCACTCCAGCAGAAATCTCTCGAACACTCCCATCAGTAACTCTCTCCAGAATCAATCTCCAGAACACTGAATTTGCTAATCTCTCCAGCAGCAATCTCCAGAACACTCCACTCAGTAAATCTCTCCAGCAGCAATCTCTGGAAAGCTCCAGTCATTAAATCTCTCCAGCTGCAAACGCTGGAACACCCCACTCAGTAAATCTCTCCAGAATCAATGTCCAGAATACCACACTCAGTAAATCTCTCCAGAAACAATCTCTGGAACACCCCAATCAGTAAATCCCTCCAGGATCAATGATCAGAACACTCCATTCATAAATCTCTCAGGCATCAATCTCTGGAACATTTCACTCAGTAAATCTCTCCAGCAGCAAATCTGGAACACTCCACTCAAAAAATCGCTCCAGAAAATACCTCTGGAACACCCCACACATTAAATCTCTCCAGAATCAATCTCCAGAACTCTCCATTGGCAAATCTCTCCAGCATCAATCTGTGGAACACCCCACTCAGTAAATCTTTCCAGCAGCAATCTCTGCTATGCCTTGCTCAGGACATTCCTCCAGAATCTATCTCCAGGACACTCTACTCAGTAAATCCCTCCAGCAGCAATCTCTGCAAGACTACACTCAATAGCCCTCTCCAGAATCAATCACAGAATCACACCAGTCAGTAAATATCTCCAGCAGCAGTCTCTGGAACATTCCGCTCAACAGACCTCTCCACAAACAATTCCCGTAACACACCACTCAGTAAAGCATTCCAGCAGCAATCTCTGGAACACTCCAACCAGTACATTTGTCCAGAATCAATGTCCTGAACGCCACACTCAGTAAATCTCTCCAGAATCAACCTCCGGAACACCACACTCAGTAAGTCTCTCCAGAATTAATCTCCAGAACACTCAATTCATAAATCTGTCCAGATGAATCTCTGGAACACTCCACTCAGTAAATTTCTCCTGAATCAAGATCAACAAAACCACACTCAGTTATTTTCTCTTGAATCTATCTGTGGAACACCCCACTCATTAAATCTCTCCAGCAGCAATATCTGAAATGCTCCATTCATTAAATCTCTCCAGCTGAAATCTGAGGAACGTCCCATTCAGTAGATCTCTCCAGCTGCATTCTCTCCAAGACTACACTCAATAGCTCTCTCCAGAATCAATCGCAGAAACACACCAGTCAGTAAATATCTCCAGCAGCAGTCTCTGGAACATTCCGCTCAACAAACCTCTCCAGAAACAATTCCCGTAACACACCACTCAGTAAATCTCTCCAGCTGCAATCTCTGGAACACCCCAATCATTAAATCTCTCCAGCATCAATCTCCAGAACACTCCATTCACTAGATCTCTGCAACAACAATCTCTGAAACACTCCATTCAGTAATTCTCTCCGGAAACAACCTCCAGAACACTCCACTCAGTGAATCTCTTCAGAATCAATGTCCAGAATACCGCACTCAGTAAGTCTCACCAGAATCCATCTCCGGAACACCGCACTAAGTAGATCTCTCCAGAATCCATCTCTGAATCATCCCACACAGTAAATCTGTACAGAATCAACGTCCTGAACACTCCATTAATAAATCTCTCTGGCATCAATATCTGGAACATTTCACTCAGTAACATTTCTCCAGCAACAAAACTAGAACACTCCACTCAGTAAATCACTCCAGCAGAAATCTCTGGAACAACCCACTCAGTAAATCTCTCCAGAATCAATCTCCAGAACTGTCCATTTCAAATGACTACAGCATCAATCTCTGGAACACTCCACTCAGTAAATCACTCCAGCAGAAATCGCTGGAACACCCCACTCAGTAACTCTCTCCAGAATCAAGCTTCAGACATGTCCATTTGCAAATTTATCCAGCATCAATTTCTGGAACACTTCACTCAGTAAAACTCTCCATCAGCTAATCGGGAACACTCCACTCAGTAAATCGCTCCGGCATAAATTTCTGGAACACCCCACTCAGTAACTCTCTCCAGATTCAATCTACAGAACACTGCATTTATTAATCTCTCCAGCAGCAATCGCTCATTAAGTCTCTCCAGCTGCAATCGCTGGAACACACCACTCGTTAAATCTCTCCAGCTGCAATCACTGGAACACCCCACTAAGTAAATCTCTCCAGAATCAATATCTGGAACACCCCACTCAGTAAATCTCTCCAGAATCAATGTCCAGCACACGTCATTTTTAAATCTCTCCGGCATCAATCTCTGGAACTATTTCACCCAGTAAAACTCTCCAGTAGCAAATCAGGAACACTTCACTCAGTAAATCTCTCAAAAACATTCTACGGAGCACTCTACTCAGTAAAACCTCTAGCAGCAAACTCTGGAAGACTCCACTCAATAACTCTCTACAAAACCAATTCCAGAACACACCATCAGTAAATTTCTCCAGGATCAATCTCAGGAATACTTAACCCAGTAAATCTGTCCAGCAGCAATCCTTGGAACACTCCACTCAGTAAATCTCTCCAAAATCAATGTCCAGAATACCACACTCAGTAAATCTCTCCAGAAACAATCTCTGGAACACCCCGATCAGTATATCTCTCCAGAATCAATGATCAGAACACTCCATTCATAAATCTCTCAGGCATCAATCTCTGGAACATTTCACTCAGTAAATCTCTCCAGAAAATATCTCTGGAACACCCCACTCAGTAAATCTCTTCTGCAGCAATCTCCAGAACTCTCCAATTGCAAATCGCTTCAGCATCAATCTCAGGAACACCCCACTCATTAAATCATTCCAGCAGCAATCTCTGCAATGCCTTGCTCAGGAAATCCATCCAGAATCTATCTCCAGAACACTCTCTCAGTAAATCTCCCCAGCAGCAATCTCTGCAAGACTCCACTCAATAACTCTCTGCAGAATCAATCACAGAATCACACCAGTCAGTAAATATCTCCAGCAGCAGTCTCTGGAAAATTCCGCTCAACAAACCTCTCCACAAACAATTCCTGTAACACACCACTCAGTAAAGCATTCCAGCAGCAATCCCTGGAACACTCCAACCAGTACATTTGTCCAGAATCAATGTCCAGAACGCCGCACTCAGTAAATCTCTCCAGAATCAACCTCTGGAACACCACACTCAGTAAGTCTCTCCAGGATTAATCTCCAGAACGCTCAATTTATAAATCTCTCCAGAAGAATCTCTGGAATACTCGAGATCCGCAAAACCACACTCAATTAATTTCTCTGCAATCAATCTGTAGAACAGTCCACTCAGTAAATCTCTCCAGCAACAAACTCTGGAACACCCCAGTCAATAAATCACGCCAGTAGCAATATCTGAAATGCTACACTAATTAAATCTCTCCAGCTGCAATCTCAGGAACCTCCCATTCAGTAAATCTCTCCAGCTGCAATCTCTGGAACACCCCATTCATTAAATCTCTCCAGCATCAATCTCCGGAATACTTCACTCACTAGATCTCTCCAAAAACAATCTCTGAAACACTCCACTCAGTAATGATCACCGGAAACAACCTCCAGAACACTCCACTCAGTGAATCTTCAGAATCAATGTCCAGAATACCGCACTCAGTAAGTCGCTCCAGAATCCATCTCTGGAACCCCCCACTCAGTAAATCTCTCCAGAATTCATCTATGGAACATCCCACTCAGTAAATCTGTACAGAATCAATGTCCAGAACATTCCATTCAGAAATCTCTCTGGCATCAATATCTGGAACATTTCACTCAGTAAATCCCTCCAGCAATAAAACTGGAACACTCCACTCAGTAAATCTCTCCAACAGAAATCTCTGGAATGCCCCACTCAGTAAATCTCTCCAGAATCAATCTCTAGAACTGTCCATTTGCAAATGTCCCCAGCGTCAATCTCTGGAACACTCCACTCAGTAAATCTCTCCATCAGCTAATCGGAAACACTCCACTCAGTAACTCACTCTAGCAGAAATCTCTCGAACACCCCACTCAGCAACTCTCTCCAGAATCAATCTCCAGAACACTGCATTTGTTAATCTCTCCAGCAGCAATCTCCAGAACACTCAACTCAGTATTTCTCTCCAGCAGCAATCTCTGGTAAGCACCGCTCATTAAATCTCTCCATCTGCAATCGCTGGAACATCCCAATCAGGAAATCTCTCCAGCAGTAAGATCTGGAATACTACACCCAGTAAATCATTTCAGAATCAATCTCTAGAACACTTTACTCAGTACATCTCTACAGCAGCAAGCTCTGGAACACCCCATTCACTAAATCTCTCCAGCAGCAATCTCTGGAATGCCCCATTCAGTAAATGTCTCCAGCAGCAATCTCCAGAACACACCAGTCATTAAATCACTCCAGCAGCAATATCTGGATCACTTCAATCAGCAAATATTTCCAGAATCAATGACCAGAACACTTCACTCAGTAAATCTCTACAGCAGCAATCTCTGGAATGCCCCATTCAGTTAACCTCTCCAGATTAATTCGCCAAAATGCCCCACTCAGTAAAACTTCTAGAATCGTTCTTTCAAATGCCCCGCTCAGTAAATATCTTCAAAATTGATCTCCAGAATCCTGCATTACAAAAGCTCTGCAACATCAATCTCTGGAAAACTCCAATCAATAAATCTCTCCAGCAGCAAATCTGGAGCACTCCGCCCAGTAAATCTCTCCAGAATCAATCGACAGAACACTCTGCTCAGTAGATCTCTCCAGCAGAAATCTCTGGAATACTCCACTCAATAAATCTCTCCAGAATAAATGATCAGAACACTCCATTCATAAATCTCTCCGGCATCAATCTCTGGAACATATCACTCAGTCAATTTCTCCAGCAGCAAATCTGGAATGCTCCACTCAGTAAATCACTCCAGCAGAAATCTCTCGAACAGCCTACTCAGTAACTCTCTCCAGGATCAATCTCCAGAACACTCCACTCAGTAAATCTCTCCAGCAGCAATCTCTGGAAAGCTCCGCTCATTAAATCTCTCCAGCTGCAAATGCTGGAACACCCCACTCAGTAAATCACTCCAGAATCAATGTCAACAATACCACACTCAGTAAATCTCTCCAGAAACAATCTCTGGAACACCCCAATCAGTAAATCTCTCCAGAATCAAAGATCAGAACAGTCCATTCATAAATCTCTCAGGCATCAATCTCTGGAACATTTCACTCAGTAAATCTCTCCAGTAGCAAATCTGGAACACGCCACTCAGTAAATCACTCCAGAAAATATCTCTGGAACACCCCACTCAGTAAATCTTTCCAGCAGCAATCTCTGCTATGCCTTGCTCAGGAGATCCCTCCAGAATCTATCTCCAGAACACTCTACTCAGTAAATCTCTCCAGCAGCAATCTCTGCAAGACGCCACTCAATAACTCTCTCCAGAATCAATCACAGGATCACACCAGTCAGTAAATATCTCCAGCAGCAGTCTCTGGAACATACCGCTCAACAAACCTCTCCAGAAACAATCCCCATAACACATCACTCAGTAAAGCATTCCAGCAGCAATTTCTGGAACACTCCAAACAGTACATTTGTCCAGAATCAATGTCCAGAATGCCGCACTCAGTAAATCTCTCCAGAATCAACCTGTGGAACACCACACTCAGTAAGTCTCTCCAGAATTAATCTCCAGAACACTCAATACATAAATCTGCCCAGAAGAATCTGGGGAACACTCCACACATTAAATTTCTCCAGAATCAAGATCAGCAAAACCACACTCAGTTACTTTCTCTGGAATCAATCTGTGGAACAGTCCACTCAGTAAATCTCTCCAGCAACTATCTCTGGAACACCCCAGTCATTCAATCTCTCCAGCACAATATCTGAAATGCTCCACTCATTAAAACAATCCAGCTGCAATCTCAGGAACGTCTCACTCAATAAATCTCTCCAGCTGCAATCTCTGGTATACACCAGTCATTGAATCTCTCCAGCATTAATCTCCAGAACATTCCATTCACTAGATATCTCCAACAAAAATCTCTGAAAAACTCCACTCAGTATTTCTCTCCGGAAACAACTTCCAGAACACTCCACTCAGTGAATCTCCTCAGAATCAATGTCCGGAAAACTGCACTCAGTAAGTCTCTCCAGAATCCATCTCTGGAACACCCCACTCAGTAAATCTCTCCAGAATCTAACTCTGAAGATCCCAATCAGAAAATCTGTAAACAGTGTCCAGAACGCTCTATTCTTAAATCTCTCTGTCATCAATCTCAGGAACATTTCACTCAGTAAATCTCTCCAGCGACAAAACTGGAACACTCCACTCAGTAAATCACTCCAGCAGAAATCTCTGGAACACCCCACTCAGTAAATCTCTCCAGAATCAATCTCCAGAACTGTCCATTTGCAAATTTCTCCAGCATCAATCTCGGGAACACTCCACTCAGTAAATCTCTCCATGAGCAAATCAGGAACACTCCACTCAGCAAATCACTCCAGCAGAAATCTCTGCAACACCCCACTCAGTAACTCTCTCCAGATTCAATCTCCGGAACACTGCATTTATTAATCTCTCCAGCAGCAATCTCCAGAACACTCCGCTCAGTAAATCTCTCCAGCAGAAATCTCTGCAAAGCCCTGCTCATTAAAAATCTCCAGCTGCAATCGCGGGAACACCCCGCTCATTAAATCTCTACAGCTGCAATCACTGGAACACCCCACTCAGTAAATCTCTCCAGAATCAATCTCTGGAACAACCCACTCAGTAAATCTCTCCAGAATCGATGTCCAGCACACTCCATTCATAAATGTCTCCGGCATCAATCTCTGAAACATTTCACTCAGTAAATTTCTCCAGCAGCAATCTCTGGAACACACCAGTCATTAAACATCTCCATTAGCAATATCTGCATCACTCCACTCAGCAAATATTTCCAGAATCAATGACCAGAACACTTCACTCAGTAAATCTCTACAGCAGCAATCTCTGGAATGTCCCACCCAGGAAATCATTCCAAAAACAATCTCTGGAATGCCCATTCAGTGAACGACTCCAGAATCATTTGCCAGAATGCCCCACTCAGTAAATCTTCTAGAATCGTTCTTTGGAATGCCCCACTCAGTAAATATCATCAAAATTGATCTCCAGAACACTGCATTAGAAAAGCTGTCCAACAACAATCTCTGGAAAACTCCAATCAATAAATCTTTCCAGCAGCAAATCTGGAGCACTCCGCTCAGTAAATCTCTCTAGAATCGATCACCAGAACACTCCGCTCAGTAGTGCTTTCCAGCAGCAATCTCCGGAACACTCCACTCAATAAATCTCTCCAGAATCAATCATCACAACACTCCATTCATAAATCTCTCTGGCAACAATCTCGGGGACATTTCACTCAGTAAATCTCTCCAGCAGCAAAACTGGAATGCTCCACTCCGTAAATCACTCCAGCAGAAATCTCTCGAACACCCCACTCAGTAACTCTCTCCAGAATCAATCTCCAGAACACTGCATTTGTTAATCTCTCCAGCAGCAATCTCCAGAACACTCCACTCAGTATTTCTCTCCAGCAGCAATCTCTGGAAAGCCCCGCTCATTAAATCTCTCCAGCTGCAAAGGCTGGAACACCCCACTCAATAAATCGCTCCAGAATCAATGTCCAGAATACCACACTCAGTAAACTCTCCAGAAACAATCTCTGGAACACCCCAATCAGTAAAGCTCTCCAGAATCAATCATCAGAACACTCCATTCATAAATGTCTCCGGCAACAATCACTGGAACATTTCACACAGTAAATCTCTCCAGCAGCAAAACTGGAATGTTCCACTCAGTATATCACAACAGCAGAAATCTCTCGAACACCCCACTCAGTAACTCTCTCCAGAATCAATCTCCAGAACACTGCATTTGTTAATCTCTCCAGCAGCAATCTCCAGAACGCTCCACTCAGTAAATTTCTCCTGCAGCAATCTCTGGAAAGCCCCGCTCATTAAATCTCTCCAGCTGCAATCGCTGGAACACCCCACTCAGTAAATCGCTCCAGCATCAATGTCCAGAATACAACACTCAGTAAATCTCTCCAGAAACAATCTCTGGAACACTCCAATCAGTAAAGCTCTCCAGAATCAATGATCAGAACACTCCATTCATAAATCTCTCAGGCATCAAACTCTGGAACATTTCACTCAGTATATCTCTCCAGCAGGAAATCTGGAACACTCCACTCAGTAAATCACTCCAGAAAATATCTCTGGAACACCCTACTCATTAAATCTCTCCCGAAACAATGTCCAGAATATCACACTCAGTAAATCTCTCCAGCAGCAATCTCTGCAAAGCCCCGCTCATTAAATCACTCCAGATGCAATTGCAGGAATACCCCGCTCATTAAATCTCTGCAGCTGCAATCACTGGAACACCCCACTCAGTAAATCTCTCCAGAATCAATCTCTGGAACAACCCACTCAGTATATCTCTCCAGAATCAATGATCAAAACACTCCATTCATAAATCTCTGAGGCATCAATCTCGGGAACGTTTCACTCAGTAAATCAATCCAGCAAGAAATCTGGAACACTCCACTCAGTAAATCGGTCTGGAAAATATCTCCAGAACACTCTACTCAGTAAATCCCTCCAGCAGCAATCTCTGCAAGACTACACTCAATAACTCTCTTCAGAATCAATCACAGGATCACACCAGTCAGTAAATATCTCCAGCAGCAGTCTCTGGAACATTCCGCTCAACAAACCGCTCCAGAAACAATTCCCATAACACACAACTCAGTAAAGTATTCCAGCAGCAATCTCTGGAAAACTCCAACCAGTACATTTGTCGAGAATCAATGTCCAGAACGCCGCACTCAGTAAATCTCTCCAGAATTAACCTCTGGAACACCACACTCAGTAAGTCTCTCCAGAATTAATGTCCAGAACACTCAATTCATAAATCTCTCCAGAAGAATCTCTGGAACACTCCATCATTAAATCTCTCCCAAATCAAGATCAGCAAAACCACACTCGGTTAATTTCTCTGGAATTAATCTGTGGAACAGCCCACTCAGTAAATCTCTCCAGCAACAAACTCTGGAACACCCCAGTCATTCAATCTTTCCAGCACAATATCTGAAATGCTCCACTCTTTAAATCTCTCCAGCTGCAATCTCAGGAACGTCCCACTCAGTAAATCTCTCCAGCTGCAATCTCTGGAACACCCCAGTCATTACATCTCTCCAGCATTAATCTCCGGAACACTCCACTCACTGGATCTCTCCAACAACAATCTCTGAAACACTCCACTCAGTAATTCTCTCCGAAAACAACCTCCAGAACACTCCACTCAGTGAATCTCTTCAGAATCAATGTCTAGAATACTGCACTCAGTAAGTCTCTCCAGCATCCATCTCTGGAACACCCCACTCAGTAAATCTCTCCAGGATCCATCTCTGGATCATCCCAATCAATAAATCTGTAAGGAATCAATGTCCAGAACACTCCATTCATAAATCTCCCTGGCATCAATCACTGGAACATTTCACTCAGTAAATCGCTCCAGCAACAAAACTGGAACACTCCACTCAGTAAATAACACCAGCAGAAATCTATGGAACACCCCACTCAGTAAATCTCCCCAGAATCAATCTCCAGAACTCTCCATTTGCACATTTCTCCAGCATCCATCTCTGGAACACCCCACTCAGTAAATCTCTCCAGAATCAATCTTCAGAACACCCCACTCAGTAAATCTCTCCAGAATCAATGTCCAGCACACTCCATTCATAAATCTCTGCGGCATCAATCTCTGAAACATTTCACTCAGTAAATATCTCCAGCAGCAATCACTGGAACACACCAGTCATTAAATCTCTCCAGCAGCAATATCTGGATCACTCCACTCAGCAAATATTTCCAGAATCAATGATCAGAACACTTCACTCAGTAAATCTCTACAGTAGCAATCTCTGGAATGTCCCACCCAGTAAATCTTTCTGAAAACATTCTCTGGAATGCCCCATTCAGTTAACCTCTCCAGAATCATTTGCCACAACATCCCACTCAGTAAATCTTCTAGAATCGTTCTTTGGAATGCCCCACTCAATAAATATCATCAAAATTGATCTCCAGAACACTGCATTAGAAAAGCTCTCCAACATCAATCTCTGGAAAACTCCAATCAATAAATCTCTCCAGCAGCAAATCTGGAGCACAGTAAATCTCTCTAGAATCGATCACCAGAACAGTCCGCTCAGTAGAGCTTTCCAGCAGCAATCTCTGGAACACTCCACCCAATAAATGTATCCAGAATCAATCATCAGAACGTTCCATTCATAAATCTCTCTGGCAACAATCACTGGAACATTTCACTCAGTAAATCTCTGCAGCAGCAAAACTGGAATGCTCCACTCAGTAAATCACTCCAGCAGAAAATTCTCGAACACCTCACTCAGTAACACTCTCCAGAATCAATCTCCAGAACACTGCATTTGTTAATCTCTCCAGCCGCACTCTCCAGAATGCTCCACTCAGTAAATCTCTCCTGCAGCAATCTCTGGAAAGCTCTACTCATTAAATCTCTCCAGCTGCAATCGCTGGAACACCCCACTCAGTAAATCGCACCAGAATCAATGTCCAGAATACCACACTCAGTAAACTCTCCAGAAACAATCTCTGGAACACCCCACTCAGTAAAGCTCTCCAGAATCAATGATCAGAACACTCCATTCATAAATCTCTCAGGCATCAATCTCCGGAACATTTCACTCAGTATATCTCTCCGGCAGGAAATCTGGAACACTCCACTCAATAAATCACTCCAGAAAATATCACTGGAACACCCCACTCAGTAAATCTCTCCAGAATCAATGTCCAGAATACCACACTCAGTAAATCACTCCAGAAACAATCCCTGGAACACCCCAATCAGTATATCTCTCCACAGTCAATGATCAGAACAGTCCATTCATAAATCTCTCTGGCATCAATCTCTGGAACATTTCACACAGTAAATCTCTCCAGCAGCAAATCTGGAACACTCCAATCAGTAAATCTCTCAAAAACATTCTCCAGAGCATTCTACTCAGTAAAACTCTCTAGCAGCAAATCCTGGAAGACTCCACTCAATAACTCTCTCCACCACCAATTCCGGAACACACCATCAGTAAATTTCTCCAGAATCAATCTCAGGAACACTTAACCCAGTAAATCTGTCCAGCAGCAATCCTCGGAACACTCCGCTCAACAAATCTCTCCAGAGTCAATTTCTGGTACTCTCCACTCAATTAATTTCTCCAGGATCGATCTCTGGAATGCCCCACTCAGTAAATCTCTCCAGCAGCAATATCTGGAATACTCCACCGAGTAAATCTTTCCAGAATCAATCTCCAGAACACTTTACTCAGTACATCTCTACAGCGGCAAGCTCTGGAACACCCCATTCACTAAGTCTCTCCAGCAGCAATCTTTGGAATGCCCCGTTCAGTAAAATTCTACAGCAGCGATCCCCGGAACAAACCAGTTATTAAATCTCTCCAGCAGTAATATCTGGATCACTCCACTCAGCAAATATTTCCAGAATCAATGACCAGAACACTTCACTAAGTAAATCTCAACAGCAGCAATCTCCGGAATGTCCCACCCAGTAAATCTTTCCGGCAGCAATCTCTGGAATGCCCCATTCAGTTAACCTCTCCAGAATCTTTTGCCAGAATGCTCCACACAGTACATCTTCTAGAATTGTTCTTTGGAAAGCCCCACTCAGTAAAAATCTTCAAAATTGATCTCCAGAACACTGCATTAGAAAAGCTCTCCAACATCAATCTCTGGAAAACTCCAAAAAATAAATCTCTCCAGCAGAAAATCTGGAGCAATCCGCTCAGTAAATCTCTCGAGAATCAATCACCAGAACACTCCGCTCAGTAGGTCTCTCCAGCAGCAATCTCCGGAACACTGCATTAAATAAATCTCTCCGGCATCAATCTCTGGAACATTTCACTCAGTAAATTTCTCCAGCAGCAAATCTGGAATGGTCCACTCAGTAAATCACTCCAGCAGAAATCTCTCAAACACCCCACTCAGTAACTCTCTCCAGTATCAATCTCCGGAACACTGCATTTGTTAATAATTCCAGCAGCAATCTCCAGAACACTCCACTCAGTAAATCTCTCCAGCAGCAATCTCTGGAAAGCCCCACTCCTTAAATCTCTCCAGCTGCAATCTCGGGAACGCCCCACTCAGTAGATCTCTCCGGCATCAATGTCCAGTATACCACACTCAGTAAATCTCTCCAGAAACAATCTCTGGAACACCCCAATCAGTATATCTCTCCAGAATCAATTATCAGAACACTCCATTCATAAATCTCTCAGGCATCAATCTCTGCAACATTTCAGTCAGTAAAACTCTCCAGCAGCAAATCTGGAACACTCCACTCAGTAAATCAATCCAGAAAATATCTCTGGAACACCCCACTCAGTAGATCTCTCCAGAATCAATCTCCAGAACTCTCCAATTGCAAATCTCTCCAGCATTAATCTCAGGAACACCCCACTCAGTAAATCTTTCCAGCAGCAATCTCTGCTATGCCTTGCTCAGGAGATCCCTCCAGAATCTATCTCCAGAACACTCTACTCAGTAAATCTCTCCAGCAGCAATCTCTGCAGGACTCCACTCAATAACTCTCTCCAGAATCAATCACAGAATCACACCAGTCAGTAAATATCTCCAGCAGCAGTCTCTGGAACATTCTGCTCAACAAACCTCTCCAGAAACAATTTCCGTTACACACCACTCAGTAAAGCATTCCAGCAGCAATCGCTGGAACACTCCAATCAGTACATTTGTCCAGAATCAATGTCCTGAACGCCACACTCAGTAAATCTCTCCAGAATCAACCTCTGGAACACCACACTCAGTAAGTCTCTCCAGAATTAATGTCCAGAACACTCAATTCATAAATCTCTCCAGAAGAATCTCTGGAACACTCCACTCAGTAAATCTCTCCAGAATCAAGATCAGCAAAACCACACTCGGCTAATTTCTCTGGAATCAATCTGTGGAACAGTCCACTCAGTAAATCTCTCCAGCAACAATCTCTGGAACACCCCAGTCATTCAATCTCTCCAGCACAATATCTGAAATGCTCCACTCATTCAATCTCTCCAGCACAATATCTGAAATGCTCCACTCATTAAATCTCTCCAGCTGCAATCTCTGGAACAACCCATTCATTACATTTCTCCAGCATCAATCTCCGGAACACTCCACTCACAAGATCTCTCCAACAACAATCTCTGTAAAACTCCACTCAGTAATTCTCTCTGGAAACAACCTCCAGAACACTCCACTCAGTGAATCTCTACAGAATCAATGTCTAGAATACTGCATTCAGTAAATGTCTCCAGAATCCATCTCTGGAACACCACACTCAGTAAATCTCCACAGAATCAATGATCAGAACACTCCATTCATACACCTCTCCAGCAGCATTCTCTGGAAAGCCCTGCTCATTAAATCTCTCCAGCTGCAATCACTGGAATGACCCACTCAGTAAATCTCTACAGCAGCAATATCTGGAAGACTCCACACAGTAAATCTTTCCAGAATCAATCTTGAGAACACTTTACTCAGTATATCCCTACAGCGGCAATCTCTGGAACACCCCGTTCACTAAATCTCTCCAGCAGCAATCTCTGGAACGCCCCATTCAGTAAATTTCTCCAGCAGCAATCTCTGGAACACACCAGTCATTAAATCTCTCCATCAGCAATGTCTGGATCACTCCACTCAGCAAATATTTCCAGAATCAATGACCAGAACACATCACTCAGAAAATCTCTACAACAGCAATCTCTGGAATCTCCCACCCAGTACATCCTTCCGGCAACAATTTCTGGAACATCCCAGTCATTAAATCTCTCCAGCGTCAATCTCCAGAACGCTCCACTCACTAGATCTCTCCAACAACAATCTCTGAAACACTCCACTCAGTAATTCTCTCCGGAAACAACCTCCAGAACACTCCACTCAGTGAATCTCTTCAGAATCAATGTCCAGAATACCACACTCAGTAAATCTCTCCAGAATTCATCCCTGGAACACCCTACTCAGTAAATCTGTACAGAATCAATGTCCAGAACACTCCATTCATAAATCTCTCTATCATCAATCTCTGGAAAATTTCACTCAATAAATCTCTCCAGCAACAAAACTGGAACACTCCACTCAGTAAATCACTCCAGCAGAAATCTCTGGAACAGCCGACTCAGTAAAGCTCTCCAGAATCAATCTCCAGAACTCTCCATTTGCAAATTTCTCCAGCATCAATCTCTGGAACACTCCACTCAGTAAATCTCTCCATCAGCTATTCGGGAACACACCATTCAGTAAATCACTCCAGCAGAAATCTCTAGAACACCCCACTCAGTAATTCTCTCCAGAATCAATCTCCAGAACACTGCATTTATTAATCTCTCCAACAGCAATCTCCGGAACACTCCACTCAGTAAATCACTCCAGCAGCAATCTCTGCAAAGCCCCGCTCATTAAATCTCTCCAGCTGCAATCGCTGGAACACCCGACTAGGTAAATCTCTCAAGAATCAATGTCCAGAAGACCACACTCAGTAAATCTCTCCAGAAACAATCTCTGGAACACCCCAATCAGTAAATCTCTCCAGAATCAATGATCAGAACACTCCATTCATAAGTCTCTCAGGCATCAATCTCTGGAACATTTCACTCAGTATATCGCACCAGCAGCAAATCTGGAACACTACACTCAGTAAATCGCTCCAGCAAATATCTCTGGAACACCTCACTCAGTAAATTTCAACAAAATCAATCTCCAGAACTCTCCATTTGCAAATCCCTCCAGCATCAATCTCTGGAACACGCCACTCAGTAAATCTTTCCAGCAGCAATCTCTGCTATGCCTTGCTCAGGAAATCCCTCCAGAATCTATCTCCAGAATGCTCTACTCAGTAAATCCCTCCAGCAGCAATCTCTGCAAGACTACACTCAATAACTCTCTCCAGAATCAATCACAGGATCACACCAGTCAGTAAATACCTCCAGCAGCAGTCTCTGGAACATTCTGCTCAACAAACCTCTCCAGAAACAATTCCCGTAAGACACCACTCAGTAAAGCATTCCAGCAGCAATCTCTGGAACACTCCAACCAGTACATTTGTCCAGAATAAATGTCCAGAATGCCGCACTCAGTAAATCTCTCCAGAATCATCCTCTGGAACACCACACTCAGTAAGTCTCTCCAGAATTAATCTCCAAAACACTCAATTCATACATCTCTCCAGAAGAATCTCTGGAGCACTCCATTCAGTAAATCTCTCCAGGATCAAGTTCAGCAAAACCACACTCGGTTAATTTCTCTGGAATCAATCTGTGGAACAGTCCACTCAGTAAATCTCTCCAGCAACAAACTCTGGAACACCCCAGTCATTCAATCTCTCCAGCAGCAATATCTGAAATGCTCCACTCATTAAATCTCTCCAGCTGCAATCTCAGGAACATCCCACACAGTAAATCTCTCCAGCTACAATCTCTGGAACACCCCAGTCATTAAATCTCTCCAGCATCAATCTCTGGAACACTGCGCTCACTAGATCTCTCCAACAACAATCTCTGAAACACTCCACTAAGTAATTCTCTCCGGAAACAACCTCCAGAACACTCCACTCAGTGAATCTCTTCAGAATCAATGTCCAGAATACCGCACTCAGTAAGTCTCTCCAGAATCCATCTCTGGAACACCCCACTCAGTAAATCACTCCAGAATCCATCTCTGGAACATCCCAATCAGTAAATCTGTACACAATGTCCAGAACACTCCATTCTTCAATCTCTCTGACATCAATCTCTGGAACATTTCACTCAGTAAATCTCTACAGCAACAAAACTGGAACACTCCACTCAGTAAATCACACCAGCAGAACTCTCTGCAACACCACACTCAGTAAATCTCTCCAGAATCAATCTCCAGAACTCTCCATTTGCAAATTTCTCCAGCATCAATCTCTGGAACACTCCACTCAGTAAATCTCTCCATCAGCTAATCGGGAACACTCCACTCAAGTAAATCACTCCAGCAGAAATCTATGGAACATCCCACTCAGTAACTCTCTCCAGATTCAATCTCCAGAACACTGCATTTATTAATCTCTCCAGCAGCAATCTCCGGAAAACTCCGCTCAGTAAATCTCTCCAGCAGCAATCTATGCAAAGCCCCACTCATCAAACCTCTCCAGCTGCAATCGCTGGAACACCCCGCTCATTAGATCTCTCCAGCTGCAATCACTGGAACACCCCACTCCATAACCCACTCCAGAAACAATCTCTGGAACACCCCACTCAGTAAATCTCTCCAGAATCAATGTCCAGCACACTCCATTCATAAATTTCTGTGGCATCAATCTCTGAAACATTTCACTCAGTAAATTTCTCGAGCAGCAATCTCTGGAAAACACTAGTCATTAAATGTCTCCATCAGCAATATCTGGTTCACTCCACTCAGCAAATATTTCCAGAATCAATGACCAGAACACTTCACTCAGTAAGTCTCTACAGCAGCAATCTCTGGAATGTCCCACCCAGTAAATCTTTCTGAAAACAATCTCTGGAATGCCCCATTCAGTTAACCTCTCCAGAATCATTCGCCAGAACGCCCCACTCAGTAATTCTCCTAGAATTTTCTTTGGAATGCCCCACTCAGTAAATATCTTCAAAATTGATCTCCAGAACACTGCATCAGAAAAGCTCTCCAACATCAATCTCTGGAAAACTCCAATCAATAAATCTCTCCAGCAGCAAATCTGGAGCACTCAGCGCAGTAAATCTCTCTAGAATCGATCACCAGAACACTCCGCTCAGTAGAGCTTTCCAGCAGCAATCTCCGGAACACTCCACTCAATAAATCTCTCCAGAATCAATCATCACAACACTCCATTCATAAAGCTCTCCGGCAAGAATCACTGGAACATTTCACTCAGTAAATCTCTGCAGCAGCAAACTTGGAAAGCTCCACTCAGTAAATCACTCCAGCAGAAATCTCTCGAACACCCCACTCAGTAACTCTCTCCAGAATCAATCTCCAGAACACTGCATTTGTTAATCTCTCCAGCAGCAATCTCCAGAACGCTCCACTCAGTAAATCTCTCCTGCAGCAATCTTTGAAAAGCCCCGCTCATTAAATCTCTCCAGCTGCAATCGCTGGAACACCCCACTCAGTAAATCGCTCCAGAATCAATGTCCAGAATACCACAGTCAGTAAACTCTCCAGAAACAATCTCTGGAACACCCCACTCAGTAAAGCTCTCCAGAATCAATGATCAGAACACTCCATTCATAAATCTCTCAGGCATCAATCTCTGGAACACCCCGTTCAGTATATCTCTCCAGCAGGAAATCTGGAACACTCCACTCAATAAATCACTCCAGAAAATATCTCTGGAACACCCCACTCAGTAAATCGCTCCAGAATCAATGTTCAGAATACCACACTCAGTAAATCTCTCCAGCATCAATCTCTAAATCACCCCACTCAGTAAATCATTCCAGCAGCAATCTCTGCTATGCCTTGCTCAGGAATTCCCTCCAGAATCTATCTACAGAAAGCTCTACTCAGTAAAACTCTCCAGCAGCAATCTCTGCAAGACTCCACTCAATAACTCCCTCTAGAATCAATCACAGGATCACACCAGTCAGTAAATATCTCCAGCAGCAGTCTCTGGAACATTCCGCTCAACAAACCTCTCCAGAAACAATTCCCATAACACACCACTCAGTAAAGCATTCCAGCAGCAATCTCTGGAACACTCCAACCAGTACATCTGTCCAGAATCAATGTCCAGAATGCCGCACTCAGTAAATCTCTCCAGAATCAACCTCTGGAACACCACACTCAGTAAGACTCTGCACAGTTAATCTCCAGAACACTCAATACTTAAATCTGTCCAGAAGAATCTGTGGAACACTCCACACATTAAATCTCTCCTGAATCTAGATCAGCAAAACCACACTCAGTTAATTTCTCTGGAATCAATCTGTGGAACAGTCCACTCAGTAAATCTCTCCAGCAACAAACTCTGGAACACCCCAGTCATTCAATCTCTCCAGCACAATATCTGAAATGCTCCACTCATTAAACCTCTCCAGTTGCAATCTCTGGTATACACTAGTCATTAAATCTCTTCAGCATTAATCTCCAGAACATTCCATTCACAAGATATCTCCAACAAAAATCTCTGAAACACTCCACTCAGTAATTCTCTCCGGAAACAACCTCCAGAACACTCCACTCAGTGAATCTCTTCAGAATCAATGTCCAGAATACCGCACTCAGTATGTCTCTCCAGAATCCATCTCTGGAACATCCGAATCAGTAAATCTGTATACAATCAATGTCCAGAACATTCCAGTCATAAATCTGTCTGGCATCAATCTCTGCATCATTTCACTCAGTAAATCTCTCCAGCAACAAAACTGGAACACTCCACTCAGTAAATCACACCAGCAGAAATCTCTGGAACACCCCACTCAGTAAATCTCTCCAGAATCAATCTCCAGAACTCTCCATTTGCAAATTTCTCCAGCATCAATCGATGGAACACTCCACTCAGTAAATCTCTCCATTAGCTAATTGGGAACACTCCACTCAGTAAATCACTCCAGCAGAAATCTCTGGAACACCCCACTCAGTAACTCTCTCCAGATTCAATCTCCAGAACACTGCATTTATTAATCTCTCCAGCAGAAATCTCCGGAACACTCCGCACAGTAAATCACTCCAGCAGCAATCTCTGCAAAGCCCCGCTCATTAAATCTCTCCAGCTGCAATCACTGGATCACCCCGCTCATTAAATTTCTCCAGCTGCAATCACTGGAAACCCCACTCAGTAAATCTCTCCAGCATCAATCTCTGAAACATTTCACTCAGTAAATTTCTCCAGCAGCAATCTCCAGAACACACCAGTCATTAAATATCTCCTTCAGCAATATCTGGATCACTCCATTCAGCAAATATTTCCAGAATCAATGACCAGAACACTTCACTCAGTAAATCTCTACAGCAGCAATCTCTGGCATGTCCCACCCAGTAAATCTTTCCAAAAACAATCTCTGGAATGCCCCATTCAGTTAACCTCTCCAGAATCATTCGCCAGAACGCCCCACTCAGTAAATCTTCTAGAATCATTCTTTGGAATGCCCCACTCAGTAAAATTGATTCACAGAAAAATGCATTAGAAAAGCTCTCCAACATCAGTCTCTGGAAAACTCCAATCAATGAATCTCTCCAGCACCAAATCTGGAGCACTCCGCTCAGTAAATGTCTCTAGAATCTATCACGAGAACACTCCACTCAGTAGATATTTCCAGCATCAATCTCCGGAACACTCCACTCAATAAATCTCTCCAGAATCAATGATGAGAATACTCCATTCATAAATCTCTCTGGCATCAATCACTGGAACATTTCACTCAGTAAATCTCTCCAGCAGCAAAACTGGAATGCTCCACTCAGTAAATCACTGCAGCAGAAATCTCTGGAACACCCCACTCAGTAACTCTCTCCAGAATCAATCTCCAGAACACTGCATTTGTTAATCTCTCCAGCAGCAATCTCCAGAACGCTCCACTCAGTAAATCTCCCCTGCAGCAATCTCTGGAAAACCCAGCTTATTAAATCTCTCCAGCAGCAATCGCTGGAACACCCTTCTCAGTAAATCGCTCCAGAATCAATGTCCAGAATACCACACTCAGTAAATCTCTCCAGAAACAATTCGCATAACACACCACTCAGTAAAGCATTCCAGCAGCAATCTCTGGAACACTCCAACCAGTACATCTGTCCAGAATCAATGTCCAGAATGCTGCAGTCAGTAAATCTCTCCAGAATCAACCTCTGGAACACCACACTCAGTAAGTCTCTCCAGAATTAATCTCCAGAACACTCAATACACAAATCTGTCCAGAAGAATCTCTGGAACACTCCACACATTAAATCTCTCCAGAATCAAGATCAGCAAAACCACACTTAGTTAATTTCTCTGGAATCAATCTGTGGAACAGTCCACTCAGTAAATCTCTCCAGCAACAAACTCTGGAACACCCCAGTCATTCAATCTCTCCAGCACAATATCTGAAATGCTCCACTCATTAAATCTCTCCAGCTGCAATCTCAGGAACGTCCCACTCAAGAAATCTCTCCAGCTGCAATCTCTGGTATACACTAGTCATTAAATCTCTCCAGCATTAATCTCCAGAACATTCCATTCACTAGATATCTCCCACAAAAATCCCTGAAACACTCCACTCAGTAATTCTCTCCGGAAACAACCTCCAGAACACTCCACTCAGTGAATCTCTTCAGAATCAATGTCCAGAATACCGCACTCAGTAAATCTCTCCAGAATCCATCTCTGGAACATCTGAATCAGTAAATCTGTACACAATCAATGTCCAGAACACTCCATTCATAACTCTGACTGGCATCAATCTCTGGAACATTTCACTCAGTAAATCTCTCCAGCAACAAAACTGGAACACTCCACTCAGTAAATCACACCAGCAGAAATCTCTGGAACACCCCACTCAGTAAATCTCTCCAGAATCAATCTCCAGAACTCTCCATTTGCAAATTTCTCCAGCATCAATCGCTGGAACACTCCACTCAGTAAATCTCTCCATCAGCTAATCGGGAACATTCCACTCAGTAAATCACTCTAGCAGAAATCTCTGGAACACCCCACTCAGTAACTCTCTCCAGATTCAATCTCCAGAACACTGCATTTATTAATCTCTCCAACAGCACTCTCCAGAACACTCCGCTCAGTAAATAACGCCAGCAGCAATCTCTGCAAAGCCCCGCTCATTAAATCTCTCCAGTTGCAATCACTGGAACACCCCGCTCATTAAATCTCTCCAGCTGCAATCACTGGAACACCCCGCTCAGTAAATCTCTCCGGAATTAATGTCCAGAAAGCTGCACCCTGGAAATCTCTCCAGAATCAATCCCCAGAACTCTCCATTTGCAAATTTCTCCAGCATTAATCGCTGGAACACTCCACTCAGTACATCTCTCCAGCAGCAATTTCTGGAACACCCTGCTCAGTAAATCTCTCCAGAATTAATGTCCAGAAAGCTGCACTCAGTAAATCTCTCCAGAATCAATCTCTGGAACACTCCACCAAGTATTTCCCTCTGGAAACAATCTCCAGAACACTCCACTCTGTGAATCCCTCCAGAATCAATGTCCAGAATACCACACTCGGTAAATCTCTCCAGAATCAATCTCTGGAACACCCCACTCAGTAAATCTCTCCAGAATCAATGTCCAGCACACTCCATTCATAAATCTTACTAGCATCAATCTCTGAAACATTTCACTCAGTAAATTTCTCCAGCAGCAATCTCTGGAACACACCATTCATTAAATCTCACCATCAGCAATAGCTGGATCACTCCACTCAGCAAATATTTCCAGAATCAATTACCAGAACATTTCACTCAGTAAATCTCTACAGCAGCAATCTCTGGCAAGTCCAAGCCAGTAAATCTTTCCAAAAACAATCTCTGGAACGCCCCGTTCAGTAAACCTCTCCAGTATCATTCGCCAGAACACCCCACTCAGTAAATCTTCTAGAATCATTCTTTGGAATGCCCCACTCAATAAATATCATCAAAATTGATTCCCAGAAAACTGCATTAGAAAAGCTCTCCAACAACAATCTCTGGAAAACTCCAATCAATAAATCTCTCCACCAGCAAATCTGGAGCATTCCGCTCAGTAAATCTCTCTAGAATCGATCACCAGAACACTCCGCTCAGTAGATCTTTCCAGCATCAATCTCTGGAACACTCCACTCAATAAATCTCTCCAGAATCAATGATCAGAATACTCCATTCATGAATCTCTACGGCATCAATCACTGGAACATTTCACTCAGTAAATCTCTCCAGCAGCAAAACTGGAACACTCCACTCAGTAAACCACTCCAGCAGAAATCTCTCGAACACCCCACTCAGTAACTCCCTCCAGAATCAATCTCCAGAACACTGCATTTGTTAATCTCTCCAGCAGCAATCTCCAGAACGCTCCACTCAGTAAATCTCTCCTGCAGCAATCTCTGGAAAGCCCAGCTCATTAAATCTCTCCAGCTGCAATCGCTGGAACACCCCACTCCAAAATCAATGTCCAGAATACCACACTCAGTAAATCTCTCCAGAAACAATCTCTGGAACATCCCACTCAGTAAAGCTCTCCAGAATCAATGATCAGAACACTCCATTTAAAAATCTCTCAGGCATCAATCTCTGGAACATTTCACTCAGTATATATTCTCCAGCAGCAAATCTGGAACACTCCACTCAGTAAATCACTCCAGAAAATATCTCTGGAACACCCCAATCAGTAAATCTCTCCAGAATCAATGTCCAGAATGCCACACTCAGTAAATCTCTCCAGAAAAAATCTCTGGAACACCCCACTCAGTAGATCTCTCCAGAATCAATGATCAGAACACTCCATTCATAAATCTCTCAGGCATCAATCTCTGGAACATTTCACTCAGTAAATCTCTCCAGCAGCAAATCTGGAACACTCCACTCAGTAAATCGGTCCAGGAAAATATCTCCAGAACACTCTACTCAGTAATTCTCTCCAGCAGCAATCTCGGGAAAGTCCCACTCAGTAAATCTCTCCAGCTGCAATCTCTGGAACACCCCAGTCACTAAATCTCTCCAGCATTAATCTCCAGAACACTCCACTCACTAGATCTCTCCAACAACAATCTCTGAAACACTCCACTCAGTAATTCTCTCCGGAAACAACCTCCAGAACACTCCACTCAGTGAACCTCTTCAGAATCAATGTCCAGAATACCGCACTCAGTGAGTCACTCCAGAATCCATCTCTGGAACACCCCGCTCAGTAAATCTCTCCAGAATCCATCTCTGGAACATCCCACTCAGTAAATCTGTACACAATCAATGTCCATAACACTCCATTCATAATTCTCTCTGGCATCAATCTCTGGAAAAGTTCACTCAGTAAATCTCTGAAGCAACAAAACTGGAACACTCACTGAGTAAATTGCTCCAGCAGCAATCTCTGGAAAACACTAGTCATTAAATGTCTCCATCAGCAATATCTGGTTCACTCCACTCAGCAAACATTTCCAGAATCAATGACCAGAACACTTCACTCAGTAAATCTCCACAGCAGCAATCTCTGGAATGTCCCACCAAGTAAATCTTTCTGAAAGCAATCTCTGGAATGCCCATTCAGTTCACCTCTCCAGAATCATTCACCAGAACACCCCACTCAGTAAATCTTCTAGAATCGTTCTTTGGAATGCCCCACTCAGTAAATATCATCAAAATTGATCTCCAGAACACTGCATTAGAAAAGCTCTCCAACATCTATCTCTGGAAAACTCCAATCAGTCAATCTCTCCAGCAGCAAATTTGGAGCACTGCGCTCAGTAAATCTCTCTAGAATTGATCACCAGATGACTCCGCTCAGTAGATCTTTCCAGCAGCAATCCCCAGAACACTCCACTCAATAAGTCATTCCAGAATCAATGATCAGAAGACTCCATTCATAAATCTCTCCAGCATCAGTCACTGGAACATTTCACTCAGAAAATCTCTCCAGCAGCAAATCTGGAACACTCCACTCACTAAGTAACTCAAAAACATTCTCCGGAGCACTCTACTCAGTAAAACTCTCTAGCAGCAAACCCTGGAAGACTCCACTCAATAACTCTCTCCACCACCAATTCCAGAACACACCATCAGTAAAGTTCTCCAGAATCAATCTCAGGAACACTTAACCCAGTAAATCTGTCCAGCAGCAATCCTCAGAACACTCCGCTCAACAAATCACTCCAGAGTCAATTTCAGCAACACTCCACTCAGTTAATTTCTCCAGGATCGATCACTGGAACGCCCCACTCAGTAAATCTCTACAGCAGCAATATCTGGAATACTCCACCCAGTAAATCTTTCCAGAATCAATCTCCAGAACACTTTACTCAGTACATCTCTACAGCGGCAAGCTCTGGAACACCCCATTCACTAAATCTCTCCAGCAGCAATCTTTGGAATGCCCCGTTCAGTAAATTTATCCAGCAGCAATCCCCGGAAAACACCAGTCATTAAATCTCTCCATCAGCAATACCTGGATCACTCCACTCAGCAAATATTTCCAGAATCAATGACCAGAACACTTCACTCAGTAAGTCCCTACAGGAGCAATATATGGAATGTCCCACCCAGTAAATCTTTCCGACAACAATCTCTGGAATGCCCCATTCAGTTAACCTCGCCAGAATCATTTGCCAGAACGCCCCACTCTGTAAATCTTATAGATTCGTTCTTTGGAATGCCCCACTCAGTAAATATCTTCAAAATTTATCTCCAGAACACTGCATTAGAAAAGCTCTCCAACATCAATCTCTGGAAAACTCCAATCAATAAATCTCTCCAGCAGCAAATCTGGAGCACTCCGCTCAGTAAATCTCTCCAGAATCAATAACCAGAACACTCCGCTCAGTAGATCTCTCCAGCAGCAATCTCCAAGAACACTGCACTAAATAAATATCTTTGGCATCAATCTCTGGAACATTTCACTCAGTAAATTTCTCCAGCAGCAAATCTGGAATGCTCCACTCAGTAAATCACTCCAGCAGAAATCTCTCGAACACCCCACTCAGTAACACTCTCCAGTATCAATCTCTGGAACACTGCATTTGTTAATATCTCCAGCAGCAATCTTCGGAACACTCCATTCAGTAAATCTCTCCAGCAGCAATCTCTGGAAAGTACCGCTCATTAAATCTCTCCAGCTGCAAACTGGGGAACACCCAACTCAGTAGATCTTCCAGAATCAATGTCCAGAATACCACACTCAGTAAATCTTTCCAGAATCAATCTCCAGAACTCTCCAATTGCAAATCTCTCCAGCATTAATCTCAGTAACACACCACTCAGTAAATCTTTCCAGCAGCAATCTCTGCTATGCCTTGCTCAGGAGATCCCTCCAGAATCTATCTCCAGAACACTTTACTCAGTAAATCTCCCCAACAGCAATCTCTGCAGGATTCCACTCAATAACTCTCTCCAGAATCAATCACAGAATCACACCAGTCAGTAAATATCTCCAGCAGCAGTCTCTGGAACATTCCGCTCAACAAACCTCTCCAGAAACAATTCCCGTAAAACACCACTCAGTGAAGCATTCCAGCAGCAATCTCTGGAACATTCCAACCAGTATATTCATCCAGAATCAATGTCCAGAACGCCACACTCAGTAAATCTCTCCAGAATCATCCTCTGGAACACCACACTCAGTAAGTCTCTCCAGAATTAATCTCCAGAACACTCAATTCATGAATCTCTCCAGAAGAATCTCTGGAACACTCCACTCAGTAAAACTCACCAGAATCAAGATCAGCAAAACCACACTCAGTTAATTTCCCTGGAATCAATCTGTGGAACAGTCCACTCAGTAAATCTCTCCAGCAACTAACTCTGGAACACCCCAGTCATTAAATCGCTCCAGCAGCAATATCTGAAATTTTCCACTCATTAAATCTCTCCAGCTGCAAACTCAGGAACGTCCAACTCAGTAAATCTCTCCAGCTGCAATCTCCGGAACACCCCAGTCATTAGATCTCTCCAGCATCAATCTCCGGAACACTCCACACACTAGATCTCTCCAACAACAATCTCTGAAACACTCCACTCAGTAATTCTCTCTGGAAACAACCTCCAGAACACTCCACTCAGTGAATCTCTACAGAATCAATGTCCAGAATACTGCATTCAGTAAATGTCTCCAGATTCAATGATCAGAGCACTCCATTCATAAATCTCTCTGGCATCAATCTATGGAACATTTCACTCAGTAAATCTCTCCAGCAGCAAATCTGGAACACTCCACTCAGTAGATCTCTCCAGCATCAATCTCTGGAACACTCCACTCAGTAAACCTCTCCATCAGCTAATCGGGAACACTCCACTCAGTAAACCTCTCCAGCTGCAATCGCTGGAACACCCCACTCATTAAATCTCTCCAGAATCAATCTCTGGAACACCCCACTCAGTAAACTCTCCAGCATCAATCTCTGGAACACTCCACTCAGTAAATCTCTCCATCAGCTAATCGGGAACATTCCACTCAGCAAATCAGTCCAAAAGCACTCTCTGGCACACGCCACTCAGTAACTCTCTAAAGAATCAATGTCCAGAAAGCTGCACTCAGTAAATCTCTCCAGAATCAATCTCTGGGACACTCCACTCAGTAAATCTCTCCAGCAGCAACCTCTGGAACACCCCGCTCAGTAAATCTCTCCAGAATCAAGATCAGCAAAACCACACTCAGTTAATTTCTCTGTAATCAATCTGTGGAACAGTCCACTCAGTACATTTCTCCAGCTACAAACTCTGGAACACCCCAGTCATTAAATCTCTCCAGCAGCAATATCTGAAAAGCTCCACTCATTAAATCTCTCCAGCTGCAATCTCAGGAACACCCCAGTCATTAAATCTCTCCAGCATCAATCTCCGGAACACTCCACTCACTACATCTCTCCAACAACAATCTCTGAAACACTCCACTCAGTAATTCTCTCCGGAAACAACCTCCAGAAAACTCCACTCAATGAATCTCTATAGAATCAAAGTCCAGAATACCGTACTCAGTAAATCTCTTCAGAAACCATCTCTGGAACATTTTACTCAGTAAATATGTACAGAATCAATGTCCAGAACACTCCATTCAGTAACCTCTCTGGCATCAATCTCTGGAACATTTCACTCAGTAAATCTCTCCAGCAGCAGATCTGGAACACTTCCCTCAGTAAATCTCTTCAGCAGAAATCTCTGGAACAGCCCACTCAGTAACTCTCTCCAGAATCAATCTCTAGAGCACTGCATTTGTTAATCTCTCCAGTAGCAATCTCCGGAACAATCCGCTCAGTAAATCTCTCCAGCAGCAATCTCTGCAAAGCCCAGCTCATTAAATCTCTCCAGCTGCAATCACTGGAACACCCCACTCAATAAATCTCTCCAGAATCAATGTCCAGCACACTCCATTCATAAATCTCTCTGGCATCAATCTCTGGAACATTTCACTCAGTAAATCACTCCAGCAGCAAATCTGGAACACTCCACTCACTAAGTAACTCAAAAACATTCTCCGGAACACTCTACTCAGTAAAACTCTCTAGCAGCAAACCCTGGAAGACTCCACTCAATAACTCTCTCCACCACCAATTCCAGAACACACCATCAGTAAATTTCTCCAGAATCAATCTCAGGAACACTTAACCCAGTAAATCTGTCCAGCAGCAATCCTTGGAACACTACACTCAACAAATCTCTCCAGAGTCAATTTCTGGAACAATTTCTCCAGGATCGATCACTGGAACGCCCCACTCAGTAAATCTCTACAGCAGCAATATCTGGAATACTCCACCCAGTAAATCTACCCAGAATCAATCTCCAGAACACTTTATTCAGTACATCTCTACAGCGGCAAGCTCTGGAACACCCCATTCACTAAATCTCTCCAGCAGCAATCTTTGGAATGCCCCGTTCAGTAAATTTATCCAGCAGCGATCCCTGGAAAACACCAGTCATTAAATCTCTCCATCAGCAATACCTGGATCACTCCACTCAGCAAATATTTCCAGAATCAATGACAGAACACTTCACTCAGTAAGTCCCTACAGGAGCAATATATGGAATGTCCCACCCAGTAAATCTTTCTGGCAACAATCTCTGGAATGCCCCATTCAGTTAACTTCTCCAGAATCATTCTCCAGAACGCCCCACTCAGTAACTCTTCTAGAATCGTTCTTTGGAATGCCCCACTCAGTAAATCTCTCCAGAATTGATCTCCAGAACACTGATTTAGAAAAGCTCTCCAACATCAATCTCTGGAAAACTACAATCGATAAATCTCTCCAGCAGCAAATCTGGAGCACTCCACTCAGTAAATCTCTCCAGAAAAAATCACCAGAACACTCCGCTCAGTAGATCTCTCCAGCAGCAATCTCCGGAACACTCCACTCAATAAATCTCTCCAGAATCAATCTCTGCAACACCCCACTCAGTAAATCTCTCCAGCAGCAATCTCTGGAACTGCTCAGCGAATCTCTACTGTAGCAATCTCTAGAATGCCCTCCTCATTAAATCTGACAAGCAGCAATTTCTGGAATATCCCACTCAGTAAATCTTTCTAGCAGCAATCTCTGCTATGCCCTGCTCAGGAAATCCCTCCAGAACACTCTTCTCAGTAACTCTAGCAGTAATCTCTGGAACATTCCACTCAACAAACCTCTCCAGAATCAATTTCTGGAACACACTACTCAGTAAATCACTCCGGCAGCAATCTCTGGAACACTCCAACCAGTAAATCTGTCCAGAATCAATGTGCAGAACGCTGCACTCAGTAAATCACTCCAGACTCAATCTCTGGAATACCACACTCAGTAAGTCTCTCCAGAATTAATCTCCAGGACACTCAATTCATAAATCCCTCCAGCAAGAATCTCTGGAACACTCCACTCATTAAATCTCTCCAGAATCAAGATCAGCAGAACCACACTCAGTTAATTTCTCTGGGATCAATCTGTGGAAGAGTCCACTCAATAAATCTCTCCAGCAACAAACTCTGCAACACCCCAGTCATTAAATCTCTCCAGCAGAAATTTCTGAAATGCTCCACTCATTAAATCTCTCCAGCTGCAATCTCAGGATCATCCCACTCAGTACATCTCTCCAGTTGCAATCTCTGGAACACCCCAGTCATTAAATCTCTCCAGCATCAATCTCCGGAACACTCCGCTCACTAGATCTCTCCAACAACAATCTCCAGAACACTCCACTCAGTAATTCTCTCCAGAAACAATCTCCAGAACACTCCACTCAGTGAATCTCTCCAGAATCAATGTCCAGAATACCGCACTCAGTAACTCTCACCAGAATCAATCTCTGGAACACCCCACACAGTAAATCTCTACAGAATCAATGTCCAGAATACTCCATTCATAAATCTCTCTGGCATCAATCTCTGGAACATTTCACTCAGTAAATCACTCCAGCAGCAAATCTGGAACACTCCACTCAGTAAATCACTCCAGAAAATATCTCTGGAACACCCCACTCAGTAAATCTATCCAGAATCAATCTCCAGAACTCTCCATTTGCAAATCTCTCCAGCATCAATCTCTGGAACACCCCACTCAGTAGATCTCTACTGCAGCAATCTCTAGAATCGCCTCCTCAGTAAATCTGACGAGAACCAGTCTCTGCAATGTCCCACTCAGTAAATCTTTCCAGCAGCAATCTCTGCTATGCCTTGCTCAGGAAATCACTCCAGAATCTATCTCCAGAATGCACTACTCAGTAAATCACTCCAGCAGCAATCTCTGCAAGACTACACTCAATAACGTTCTCCAGAATCAATCACAGGATCACACCAGTCAGTAAATATCTCCAGCAGCAGTCTTTGGAACATTCCGCTCAACAAACCTCTCCAGAAACTATTCCCGCAACACACCACTCAGTAAAGCATTCCAGCATCAATCCCTGGAACACTCCAACCAGTACATCTGTCCAGAATCAATGTCCAGAACGTCGCACTCAGTAAATCTCTCCAAAATCAACCTCTGGAACACCACACTCAGTAAGTTTCTCCAGATTAATCTCCAGAACACTCAATTCATAAATCTCTCCAGCAAGAATCTCTGGAACACTCCACTCAGTAAATCTCTCCAGAATCAAGATCAGCAAAACCACACTCAGTTAATTTCTCTCGAATCAATCTGTGGAATAGTCCACTCAGTACATCTCTCCAGCTGCAATCTCAGGAACACCCCAGTCATTAAATCTCTCCAGCATCAATATCTGAAATGCTCCACTCACTAGAGCTCTCCAACAACAATCTCTGAAACACTCCACTCAGTAATTCTCTCTGGAAACAACCTTCAGAACACTCCACTCAGTGAATCTCTTCAGAATCAATGTCCAGAATACCGTACTCACTAAATCTCTTTAGAATCCATCTCTGGAACAACCCACTCAGTAAATCTCTACAGAATCAATGTCCAGAACACTCCACTCAGTAAATCACTCCAACAGCAATCTCTGGAACACCCCACTCAGTAACTCTCTCCAGAATCAATGTCCAGAAAGCTGCACTCAGCAAATCTCTCCAGAATCATCCTCTGGAACACTCCACTCAGTAACTCTCTCCGGAAACAATCTCCACAAAATTGCATTTGTAAATCTCTGCAGTATCAATCTCTGGAACACTCCACTCAGTAAATCTCTCCAGCAGCAATCTCTGGAGCACCCCACTCAGTAAATCTCTCCAGAATCAATGTCCAGAAAGCTGCACTCAGTAAATCTCTCCAGAATCATCCTCTGGAACACTCCACTCAGTAATTCTCTCCGGAAACAATCTCCACAAAATTGCATTTGTAAATCGCTCTGCAGTATCAATCTCTAGAACACTCCACTCAGTAAATCTCTGCAGCAGCAATCTCTGGAACACCCCGCTCAGTAAATCTCTCCAGAATTAATGTCCAGAAAGCTGCACTCAGTAAATCTCTCCAGAATCAATCTCTGGAACACTCCACCTAGTAATTCCCTCCAGAAACAATCTCCAGAACACTCCACTCTGTGAATCTCTCCAGAATCAATGTCCAGAATACCACACTCGGTAAATCTCTCCAGAATCAATCTCTGGAACACCCCACTCAGTAAATCTCTCCAGCAGCAATCTCTGCTATGCCTTGCTCAGGAAATCACTCCAGAATCTATCTCCAGAACGCTCTACTCAGTAAATCTCTCCAGCAGCAATCTCTGCAAGACTACACTCAATAACTCTCTCCAGAATCAATCACAGGATCACACCAGTCAGTAAATATCTCCAGCAGCAGTCTCTGGAACACTCCAACCAGTACATTTGTCCAGAATCAATGTCCAGAATACCGCACTCAGTAAATCTCTCCAGAATCATCCTCTGGAACACCACACTCAGTAAGCCTCTCCAGAATTAATCTCCAGAACACTCAATTCATAAATCTCTCCAGAAGCATCTCTGGAACACTCCACTCAGTAAAAGTCTCCAGAATCAAGAGCAGCAAAACCACACTCAGTTAATTTCTCTGGAATCAATCTGGGAACAGTCCACTCAGTAAATCTCTCCAGCAAAAAACTCTGGAACACCCCAGTCATTAAATCTCTCCAGCAGCAATATCTGAAATGCTCCACTCATTAATTCTGTCCAGCAGCAATCGCAGGAACCTCCCACTCAGTAAATCTCTCCAGCTGCAATCTCAGGAACACCCCAGTCATTAAATCTCTCCAGCATCAATCGCCGGAACGCACCACGCACTAGAGCTCTCCAACAACAATCTCTGAAACACTTCACTCAGTAATTCTCTCTGAAAACAGCCTTCAGAACTCTCCACTCAGCGAAACTCTACAGAATCAATGTCCAGAATACCGCACTCAGTAAATCTCTTTAGAATCCATCTCTGGAACAACCCACTCAGTAAATTTCTTCAGAATCAATGTCCAGAACACTCCAATCAGTAAATCACTCCAGCAGCATTCTCTGGAACACCCCACTCAGTAACTCTCTCCAGAATCAATGTCCAGAAAGCTGCACTCAGTAAATCTCTCCAGAATCAATCTCAGGAACACTCCACTCAGTAATTCTCTCCGGAAACAAACTCCACAACATTGCATTTGTTAATCTCTGGAGTATCAATCTCTGGAACACTCCACTCAGTAAATCTCTCCACCAGCAATCTCTGGAACACCCCGCTCAGTAAATCTCTCCAGAATCAATTCCAGAAAGCTGCACTCAGTAAATCTCTCCAGAATCAATCTCTGGAACACTCCACCTAGTAATTCTCTCCGGAAACAATCTCCAGAACACTCCACTCAGTGAACCTCTCCAGAATCAATGTCCAGAATGCTGCATTCAGTAAATCTCCCCAGATTCAATCTCTGGAACACCCCACTCAGTAAGTCTCTACAGAATCAATGTCCAGAACACTCCGCTCATAAATCTCTCAGGCATCAATCTCTGGAACAGTTCACTCAGTAAATCTCCCCAGCAGCAAATCTGGAACACTCCACTCAGTAAATCACTCCAGAAAATATCTCTGGAACACACCACTCAGTAAATCTCTCCAGAATCAATCTCCAGAACTCTCCATTTGCAAATCGCTCCAGCATCAATCTCTGGAACACCCCAATCATTACATCTCTACTGCAGCAATCTCTAGAATGCCATCCTCAGTAAATCTGATGAGCAGCAATCTCTGCAATGTCCCACTCAGTAAATCTTTCCAGCAGCAATCTCTGCTATGCCTTGCTCAGGAAATCACTCCAGAATCTATCTCCAGAATGCTCTACTCAGTTAATCTCTCCAGCAGCAATCTCTGCAAGACTACACTCAATAACTCTCTCCAAAATCAATCACAGGATCACACCAGTCAGTAAATATCTCCAGCAGCAGTCTCTGGAACATTCCGCTCAACAAACCTCTCCAGAAACAATTCCCGCAACACACCACTCAGTAAAGCATTCCAGCAGCAATCTCTGGAACACTCCAACCAGTACATTTGTCCAGAATCAATGTCCAGAACGCCACACTCAGTAAATCTCTCCAGAATCAACCTCTGGAACACCACGCCCAGTAAGTCTCTCCACAATTGATCTCCAGAACACTCAATTCATAAATCCCTCCAGCAAGAATCTCTGGAACACTCCACTCAGTAAATCTCTCCAGAATCAAGAGCAGCAAAACCACACTCAGTTAATTTCTCTGGAATCAATCTGTGGAACAGTCCACTCAGTAAATCTCTCCAGCAACAAACTCTGGAACACCCCAGTCATTAAATCTCTCCAGCAGCAATATCTGAAAAGCTCCACTCATTAACGCTCCAGCAGCAATCGCAGGAAAGTCCCACTCAGTAAATCTCTCCAGCTGCAAACTCTGGAACACCCCAGGCATTAAATCTCTCCAGCATCAAACTCCGGAACACTCCACTCACTAGATCTCTCCAACAACAATCTCTGAAACACTCCACTCAGTAATTCACTCCGGAAACAACCTCCAGAACACTCCACTCAGTGAATCTCTTCAGAATCAATGTTCAGAATACCCCACTCAGTAAATGTCTCCAGAATCAATGATCAGAGCACTCCATTCATAAATCTCTCTGGCATCAATCTCTGGAACATTTCACTCAGTAAATCTCTCCAGCAGCAAATCGAGAATGCTACACTCAGTAAATCTCTCCAGAAGAAATCTCTGGAACACCCCAAACAGTAGATCTCTCCAGCATCAATCTCTGGAACACTCCACTCAGTAAATCTCTCCATCAGCTAATCGGGAACACTCCACTCAGTAAAACACTCCAGCAGCAATCTCTGGAACACACCACTCAGTAACTCTCTCCAGAATCAATGTCCAGAAAGCTGCACTCAGTAAATCTCTCCAGAATCAATCTCTGGAACACTCCACTCAGTAATTCTCTCCAGAAACAATCTCCAGAACACTACATTTGTTAATCTCTGCAGTATCAATCTCTGGAATACTCCAGTCAGTAAATCTATCCAGCAGCAATCTCTGGAACACCCCGCTCAGTAAATCTCTCCAGAATCAATGACCAGAAAGCTGCACTCAGTAATTCTCTCCGGAAACAATCTCCAGAACACTGCATTTGTTAATCTCTGCAGAATCAATCTCTGGAACACTCCACTCAGTAAATCTCTCTAGCAGCAATCTCTGGAACACCCCACTCAGTAGATCTCTCCAGAATCAATGTCCAGAATACCGCACTCCGTAAATCTCTCCAGAATCAATATCTGGAACACCCCACTCAGTAAATCTCTCCAGCAGCAATCTCTGCTATGCCTTGCTCAGGAAATCACTCCAGAATCTATCTCCAGAACGCTCTACTCAGTAAATCTCTCCAGCAGCAATCTCTGCAAGACTACACTCAATAACTCTCTCCAGAATCAATCACAGGATCACACCAGTCAGTAAATATCTCCAGCAGCAGTCTCTGGAACACTCCAACCAGTACATTTGTCCAGAATCAATGTCCAGAATACCGCACTCAGTAAATCTCTCCAGAATCATCCTCTGGAACACCACACTCAGTAAGCCTCTCCAGAATTAATCTCCAGAACACTCAATTCATAAATCTCTCCAGAAGCATCTCTGGAACACTCCACTCAGTAAAAGTCTCCAGAATCAAGAGCAGCAAAACCACACTCAGTTAATTTCTCTGGAATCAATCTGGGAACAGTCCACTCAGTAAATCTCTCCAGCAAAAAACTCTGGAACACCCCAGTCATTAAATCTCTCCAGCAGCAATATCTGAAATGCTCCACTCATTAATTCTGTCCAGCAGCAATCGCAGGAACCTCCCACTCAGTAAATCTCTCCAGCTGCAATCTCAGGAACACCCCAGTCATTAAATCTCTCCAGCATCAATCGCCGGAACGCACCACTCACTAGAGCTCTCCAACAACAATCTCTGAAACACTTCACTCAGTAATTCTCTCTGAAAACAGCCTTCAGAACTCTCCACTCAGCGAAACTCTACAGAATCAATGTCCAGAATACCGCACTCAGTAAATCTCTTTAGAATCCATCTCTGGAACAACCCACTCAGTAAATTTCTTCAGAATCAATGTCCAGAACACTCCAATCAGTAAATCACTCCAGCAGCATTCTCTGGAACACCCCACTCAGTAACTCTCTCCAGAATCAATGTCCAGAAAGCTGCACTCAGTAAATCTCTCCAGAATCAATCTCAGGAACACTCCACTCAGTAATTCTCTCCGGAAACAAACTCCACAACATTGCATTTGTTAATCTCTGCAGTATCAATCTCTGGAACACTCCACTCAGTAAATCTCTCCACCAGCAATCTCTGGAACACCCCGCTCAGTAAATCTCTCCAGAATCAATTCCAGAAAGCTGCACTCAGTAAATCTCTCCAGAATCAATCTCTGGAACACTCCACCTAGTAATTCTCTCCGGAAACAATCTCCAGAACACTCCACTCAGTGAACCTCTCCAGAATCAATGTCCAGAATGCTGCATTCAGTAAATCTCCCCAGATTCAATCTCTGGAACACCCCACTCAGTAAGTCTCTACAGAATCAATGTCCAGAACACTCCGCTCATAAATCTCTCAGGCATCAATCTCTGGAACAGTTCACTCAGTAAATCTCTCCAGCAGCAAATCTGGAACACTCCACTCAGTAAATCACTCCAGAAAATATCTCTGGAACACACCACTCAGTAAATCTCTCCAGAATCAATCTCCAGAACTCTCCATTTGCAAATCGCTCCAGCATCAATCTCTGGAACACCCCAATCATTACATCTCTACTGCAGCAATCTCTAGAATGCCATCCTCAGTAAATCTGATGAGCAGCAATCTCTGCAATGTCCCACTCAGTAAATCTTTCCAGCAGCAATCTCTGCTATGCCTTGCTCAGGAAATCACTCCAGAATCTATCTCCAGAATGCTCTACTCAGTTAATCTCTCCAGCAGCAATCTCTGCAAGACTACACTCAATAACTCTCTCCAAAATCAATCACAGGATCACACCAGTCAGTAAATATCTCCAGCAGCAGTCTCTGGAACATTCCGCTCAACAAACCTCTCCAGAAACAATTCCCGCAACACACCACTCAGTAAAGCATTCCAGCAGCAATCTCTGGAACACTCCAACCAGTACATTTGTCCAGAATCAATGTCCAGAACGCCACACTCAGTAAATCTCTCCAGAATCAACCTCTGGAACACCACGCCCAGTAAGTCTCTCCACAATTGATCTCCAGAACACTCAATTCATAAATCCCTCCAGCAAGAATCTCTGGAACACTCCACTCAGTAAATCTCTCCAGAATCAAGAGCAGCAAAACCACACTCAGTTAATTTCTCTGGAATCAATCTGTGGAACAGTCCACTCAGTAAATCTCTCCAGCAACAAACTCTGGAACACCCCAGTCATTAAATCTCTCCAGCAGCAATATCTGAAAAGCTCCACTCATTAACGCTCCAGCAGCAATCGCAGGAAAGTCCCACTCAGTAAATCTCTCCAGCTGCAAACTCTGGAACACCCCAGGCATTAAATCTCTCCAGCATCAAACTCCGGAACACTCCACTCACTAGATCTCTCCAACAACAATCTCTGAAACACTCCACTCAGTAATTCACTCCGGAAACAACCTCCAGAACACTCCACTCAGTGAATCTCTTCAGAATCAATGTTCAGAATACCCCACTCAGTAAATGTCTCCAGAATCAATGATCAGAGCACTCCATTCATAAATCTCTCTGGCATCAATCTCTGGAACATTTCACTCAGTAAATCTCTCCAGCAGCAAATCGAGAATGCTACACTCAGTAAATCTCTCCAGAAGAAATCTCTGGAACACCCCAAACAGTAGATCTCTCCAGCATCAATCTCTGGAACACTCCACTCAGTAAATCTCTCCATCAGCTAATCGGGAACACTCCACTCAGTAAAACACTCCAGCAGCAATCTCTGGAACACACCACTCAGTAACTCTCTCCAGAATCAATGTCCAGAAAGCTGCACTCAGTAAATCTCTCCAGAATCAATCTCTGGAACACTCCACTCAGTAATTCTCTCCAGAAACAATCTCCAGAACACTACATTTGTTAATCTCTGCAGTATCAATCTCTGGAATACTCCAGTCAGTAAATCTATCCAGCAGCAATCTCTGGAACACCCCGCTCAGTAAATCTCTCCAGAATCAATGACCAGAAAGCTGCACTCAGTAATTCTCTCCGGAAACAATCTCCAGAACACTGCATTTGTTAATCTCTGCAGAATCAATCTCTGGAACACTCCACTCAGTAAATCTCTCTAGCAGCAATCTCTGGAACACCCCACTCAGTAGATCTCTCCAGAATCAATGTCCAGAATACCGCACTCCGTAAATCTCTCCAGAATCAATATCTGGAACACCCCACTCAGTAAATCTCTCCAGCAGCAATCTCTGCTATGCCTTGCTCAGGAAATCACTCCAGAATCTATCTCCAGAACGCTCTACTCAGTAAATCTCTCCAGCAGCAATCTCTGCAAGACTACACTCAATAACTCTCTCCAGAATCAATCACAGGATCACACCAGTCAGTAAATATCTCCAGCAGCAGTCTCTGGAACACTCCAACCAGTACATTTGTCCAGAATCAATGTCCAGAATACCGCACTCAGTAAATCTCTCCAGAATCATCCTCTGGAACACCACACTCAGTAAGCCTCTCCAGAATTAATCTCCAGAACACTCAATTCATAAATCTCTCCAGAAGCATCTCTGGAACACTCCACTCAGTAAAAGTCTCCAGAATCAAGAGCAGCAAAACCACACTCAGTTAATTTCTCTGGAATCAATCTGGGAACAGTCCACTCAGTAAATCTCTCCAGCAAAAAACTCTGGAACACCCCAGTCATTAAATCTCTCCAGCAGCAATATCTGAAATGCTCCACTCATTAATTCTGTCCAGCAGCAATCGCAGGAACCTCCCACTCAGTAAATCTCTCCAGCTGCAATCTCAGGAACACCCCAGTCATTAAATCTCTCCAGCATCAATCGCCGGAACGCACCACTCACTAGAGCTCTCCAACAACAATCTCTGAAACACTTCACTCAGTAATTCTCTCTGAAAACAGCCTTCAGAACTCTCCACTCAGCGAAACTCTACAGAATCAATGTCCAGAATACCGCACTCAGTAAATCTCTTTAGAATCCATCTCTGGAACAACCCACTCAGTAAATTTCTTCAGAATCAATGTCCAGAACACTCCAATCAGTAAATCACTCCAGCAGCATTCTCTGGAACACCCCACTCAGTAACTCTCTCCAGAATCAATGTCCAGAAAGCTGCACTCAGTAAATCTCTCCAGAATCAATCTCAGGAACACTCCACTCAGTAATTCTCTCCGGAAACAAACTCCACAACATTGCATTTGTTAATCTCTGCAGTATCAATCTCTGGAACACTCCACTCAGTAAATCTCTCCACCAGCAATCTCTGGAACACCCCGCTCAGTAAATCTCTCCAGAATCAATTCCAGAAAGCTGCACTCAGTAAATCTCTCCAGAATCAATCTCTGGAACACTCCACCTAGTAATTCTCTCCGGAAACAATCTCCAGAACACTCCACTCAGTGAACCTCTCCAGAATCAATGTCCAGAATGCTGCATTCAGTAAATCTCCCCAGATTCAATCTCTGGAACACCCCACTCAGTAAGTCTCTACAGAATCAATGTCCAGAACACTCCGCTCATAAATCTCTCAGGCATCAATCTCTGGAACAGTTCGCTCAGTAAATCTCTCCAGCAGCAAATCTGGAACACTCCACTCAGTAAATCACTCCAGAAAATATCTCTGGAACACACCACTCAGTAAATCTCTCCAGAATCAATCTCCAGAACTCTCCATTTGCAAATCGCTCCAGCATCAATCTCTGGAACACCCCAATCATTACATCTCTACTGCAGCAATCTCTAGAATGCCATCCTCAGTAAATCTGATGAGCAGCAATCTCTGCAATGTCCCACTCAGTAAATCTTTCCAGCAGCAATCTCTGCTATGCCTTGCTCAGGAAATCACTCCAGAATCTATCTCCAGAATGCTCTACTCAGTTAATCTCTCCAGCAGCAATCTCTGCAAGACTACACTCAATAACTCTCTCCAAAATCAATCACAGGATCACACCAGTCAGTAAATATCTCCAGCAGCAGTCTCTGGAACATTCCGCTCAACAAACCTCTCCAGAAACAATTCCCGCAACACACCACTCAGTAAAGCATTCCAGCAGCAATCTCTGGAACACTCCAACAAGTACATTTGTCCAGAATCAATGTCCAGAACGCCACACTCAGTAAATCTCTCCAGAATCAACCTCTGGAACACCACGCCCAGTAAGTCTCTCCACAATTGATCTCCAGAACACTCAATTCATAAATCCCTCCAGCAAGAATCTCTGGAACACTCCACTCAGTAAATCTCTCCAGAATCAAGAGCAGCAAAACCACACTCAGTTAATTTCTCTGGAATCAATCTGTGGAACAGTCCACTCAGTAAATCTCTCCAGCAACAAACTCTGGAACACCCCAGTCATTAAATCTCTCCAGCAGCAATATCTGAAAAGCTCCACTCATTAACGCTCCAGCAGCAATCGCAGGAAAGTCCCACTCAGTAAATCTCTCCAGCTGCAAACTCTGGAACACCCCAGGCATTAAATCTCTCCAGCATCAAACTCCGGAACACTCCACTCACTAGATCTCTCCAACAACAATCTCTGAAACACTCCACTCAGTAATTCACTCCGGAAACAACCTCCAGAACACTCCACTCAGTGAATCTCTTCAGAATCAATGTTCAGAATACCCCACTCAGTAAATGTCTCCAGAATCAATGATCAGAGCACTCCATTCATAAATCTCTCTGGCATCAATCTCTGGAACATTTCACTCAGTAAATCTCTCCAGCAGCAAATCGAGAATGCTACACTCAGTAAATCTCTCCGGAAGAAATCTCTGGAACACCCCAAACAGTAGATCTCTCCAGCATCAATCTCTGGAACACTCCACTCAGTAAATCTCTCCATCAGCTAATCGGGAACACTCCACTCAGTAAAACACTCCAGCAGCAATCTCTGGAACACACCACTCAGTAATTCTCTCCAGAATCAATGTCCAGAAAGCTGCACTCAGTAAATCTCTCCAGAATCAATCTCTGGAACACTCCACTCAGTAATTCTCTCCAGAAACAATCTCCAGAACACTACATTTGTTAATCTCTGCAGTATCAATCTCTGGAATACTCCACTCAGTAAATCTATCCAGCAGCAATCTCTGGAACACCCCGCTCAGTAAATCTCTCCAGAATCAATGACCAGAAAGCTGCACTCAGTAATTCTCTCCGGAAACAATCTCCAGAACACTGCATTTGTTAATCTCTGCAGAATCAATCTCTGGAACACTCCACTCAGTAAATCTCTCTAGCAGCAATCTCTGGAACACCCCACTCAGTAGATCTCTCCAGAATCAATGTCCAGAATACCGCACTCCGTAAATCTCTCCAGAATCAATATCTGGAACACCCCACTCAGTAAATCTCTACAGAATCAATGTCCAGAACACTCCATTCATAAATTTCTCAGGCATCAATCTCTGGAACATTTCACTCAGTAAATCTCTCCAGCAGCAAATCTGGAACACTCCACTTAGTAAATCACTCCAGAAAACACCTCTGGAACACACCACTCAGTAAATCTCTCCAGAATCAATCTCCAGAACTCTCCATTTGCAGATCTCTCCAGCATCTATCTCTGCAATGTCCCAACCAGTAAATCTTTCCAGCAGCAATCTCTGCTATGCCTTGCTCAGGAAATCACTCCAGAATCTATCTCCAGAACGCACTACTCAGTAAATCTCTCCAGCAGCAATCTCTGCAAGACTCCACTCAATAACTCTCTCCAGAATCAATCACAGAATCACACCAGTCAGTAAATATCTCCAGCAGCAGTCTCTGGAACATTCCACTCAACACACCACTCCAGAAAATATTCCCGCAACACACCACTCAGTAAAGCATTCCAGCATCAATCTCTGGAACATTCCAACCAGTACATCTGTCCAGAATCAATGTCCAACATGCCGCACTCAGTAAATCTCTCCAGAATCAACCTCTGGAACACCGCACTCAGTAGGTCTCTCCAGATTAATCTCCAGAACACTCAATTCATAAATCTCTCCAGCAAGAATCTCTGGAATACTCCACTCAGTAAATCTCTCCAGAATCAAGATCAGCAAAACCACACTCAGTTAATTTCTCTGTAATCAATCTGTGGGACAGTCCACTCTGTACATTTCTCCAGCTACAAACTCTGGAACACCCCAGTCATTAAATCTCTCCAGCAGCAATATCTGAAAAGCTCCACTCATTAAATCTCTCCAGCTGCAATCTCAGGAACACCCCAGTCATTAAATCTCTCCAGCATCAATCTCCGGAACACTCCACTCACTACATCTCTCCAACAACAATCTCTGAAACACTCCACTCAGTAATTCTCTCCGGCAACAACCTCCAGAACACTCCACTCAATGAATCTCTATAGAATCAAAGTCCAGAATACCGTACTCAGTAAATCTCTTCAGAAACATTCTCTGGAACATTTCACTCAGTAAATATGTACAGAATCAATGTCCAGAACACTCCATTCAGTAACCTCTCCGGCATCAATCTCTGGAACATTTCACTCAGTAAATCTCTCCAGCAGCAGATCTGGAACACTTCCCTCAGTAAATCTCTTCAGCAGAAATCTCTGGAACAGCCCACTCAGTAAAACTCTCTCCAGAATCAATCTCTAGAGCACTGCATTTGTTAATCTCTCCAGTAGCAATCTCCGGAACAATCCGCTCAGTAAATCTCTCCAGCAGCAATCTCTGCAAAGCCCAGCTCATTCAATCTCTCCAGCTGCAATCACTGGAACAACCCACTCAATAAATCTCTCCAGAATCAATGTCCAGAACACTCCATTCATAAATCTCTCTGGCATCAATCTCTGGAACATTTCACTCAGTAAATCTCTCCAGCAGCAAATCTGGAACACTCACTAAATCTCTCAAAAACATTCTCCGGAGCACTCTACTCAGTAAAACTCTCTAGCAGCAAACCCTGGAAGACTCCACTCAATAACTCTCTCCACAACCAATTCCGGAACACACCATCAGTAAATTTCTCCAGAATCAATCTCAGGAACACTTAACCCAGTAAATCTGTCCAGCAGCAATCCTTGGAACACTACACTCAACAAATCTCTCCAGAGTCAATTTCTGGAACAATTTCTCCAGGATCGATCACTGGAACGCCCCACTCAGTAAATCTCTACAGCAGCAATATCTGGAATAAACCACTCAGTAAATCTTTCCAGAATCAATCTCCAGAACACTTTACTCAGTACATCTCTACAGCGGCAAGCTCTGGAACACCCCATTCACTAAATCTCTCCAGCAGCAATCTCTGGAATGCCCCATTCAGTAAATTTATCCAGCGGCGATCTCTGGAACACACCAATCATTAAATCTCTCCAGCAGCAATATCTGGATCACTCCACTCAGCAAATATTTCCAGAATCAATGACCAGAACACTTTGCTCAATAAATCTCTACGGCAGAAATCACTGGAATAACCCACCCAGTAAATCTTTCTGGCAACAATCTCTGGAATGCCCCATTCAGTTAACTTCTCCAGAATCATTCTCCAGAACGCCCCACTCAGTAAATCTTCTAGAATCGTTCTTTGGAATGCCCCACGCAGTAAATCTCTCCAGAATTGATCTCCAGAACACTGCTTTAGAAAAGCTCTCCAACATCAATCTCTGGAAAACTACAATCGATAAATCTCTCCAGCAGCAAATCTGGAGCACTCCAGTCAGTAAATCTCTCCGGAATCAATCACCAGAACACTTTGCTCAGTAGATCTCTCCAGCAGCAATCTCCGGAACACTCCACTCAATAAATCTCTCCAGAATCAATCTCTGCAACACCCCACTCAGTAAATCTCTCCAGCAGCAATCTCTGGAACTGCTCAGCGAATCTCTACTGTAGCAATCTCTAGAATGCCCTCCTCATTAAATCTGACGAGCAGCAATTTCTGGAATATCCCACTCAGTAAATCTTTCTAGCAGCAATCTCTGCTATGCCCTGCTCAGGAAATCCCTCCAGAACACTCTTCTCAGTAACTCTTTCTAGCAGTAAACTCTGGAACATTCCACTCAACAAACATCTCCTGAATCAATTTCTGGAACACACCACTCAGTAAATCACTCCGGCATCAATCTCTGGAACACTCCGAACAGTAAATCTGTCCAGAATCAATGTGCAGAACGCTGCACTCAGTAAATCTCTCCAGACTCAATCTCTGGAATGCCACACTCAGTAAGTCTCTCCAGAATTAATCTCCAGAACACTCAATTCATAAATCCCTCCAGCAAGAATCTCTGGAACACTCCACTCATTAAATCTCTCCAGAATCAAGATCAGCAGAACCACACTCAGTTAATTTCTCTGGGATCAATCTGTGGAAGAGTCCACTCAATAAATCTCTCCAGCAACAAACTCTGCAACACCCCAGTCATTAAATCTCTCCAGCAGAAATTTCTGAAATGCTCCACTCATTAAATCTCTCCAGCTGCAACCTCAGGAACGTCCCACTCAGTACATCTCACCAGTTGCAATTTCTGGAACACCCCAGTCATTACATCTCTCCAGCATCAATCTCCAGAACACTCCACTCAGTAATTCTCTCCAGAAACAATCTCCAGAACACTACACTCAGTGAATCTCTCCAGAATCAATGTCCAGTATACCGCACTCAGTAACTCACACCAGAATCAATCTCTGGAACACCCCACGCAGTAAATCTCTACAGAATCAATGTCCAGAACACTCCATTCATAAATCTCTCTGGCATCAATCTCTGGAACATTTCACTCAGTAAATCTCTCCAGCAGCAAATCTGGAACACTCCAGTCAGTAAATCACTCCAGCAGAAATCTCTGGAACACCCCACTCAATAAATCTCTACAGAATCAATGTCCAGAACACTCCATTCATAAATCTCTCTGGCATCAATCTCTGGAACATTTCACTCAGTAAATCTCTCCAGCTGCAATCACTGGAACACCCCACTCATTAAATCTCTCCAGCTGCAATCGCTGGAAGGCCCACTCAGTAAATCACTCCAGAATCAATCTCTGGAACAACCCACTCAGTAAATCTCTCCAGAATCAATGTCCAGAACACTCCATTCATAAATCTCTCTGGCATCAATCTCTGGAACATTTCACTCAGTAAATCTCTCCAGCAGCAAATCTGGAACACTCCACTCACCAAATCTCTCAAAAACATTCTCCGGAGCACTCTACTCAGTAAAAATCTCTAGCAGCAAACCCTGGAAGACTCCACTCAATAACTCTCTCCACAACCAATTCCGGAACACACCATCAGTAAATTTCTCCAGAATCAATCTCAGGAACACTTAACCCAGTAAATCTGTCCAGCAGCAATCCTTGGAACACTACACTCAACAAATCTCTCCAGGGTCAATTTCTGGAACAATTTCTCCAGGATCGATCACTGGAACGCCCCACTCAGTAAATCTCTACAGCAGCAATATCTGGAATATTCCACCCAGTAAATCTACCCAGAATCAAATCTATTCAGTACATCTCTACAGCGGCAAGCTCTGGAACACCCCATTCACTAAATCTCTCCAGCAGCAATCTCTGGAATGCCCCATTCAGTAAATTTATCCAGCAGCGATCTCTGGAACACACCAGTCATTAAATCTCTCCAGCAGCAATATCTGGATCACTCCACTCAGCAAATATTTCCAGAATCAATGACCAGAACACTTTGCTCAATAAATCTCTACGGCAGCAATCACTGGAATAACCCACCCAGTAAATCTTTCTGGCAACAATCTCTGGAATGCCCCATTCAGTTAACTTCTCCAGAATCATTCTCCAGAACGCCCCACTCAGTAAATCTTCTAGAATCGTTCTTTGGAATGCCCCACGCAGTAAATCTCTCCAGAATTGATCTCCAGAACACTGCTTTAGAAAAGCTCTCCAACATCAATCTCTGGAAAACTACAATCGATAAATCTCTCCAGCAGCAAATCTGGAGCACTCCAGTCAGTAAATCTCTCCAGAATCAATCACCAGAACACTCCGCTCAGTAGATCTCTCCAGCAGCAATCTCCGGAACACTCCACTCAATAAATCTCTCCAGAATCAATCTCTGCAACACCCCACTCAGTAAATCTCTCCAGCAGCAATCTCTGGAACTGCACAGCGAATCTCTACTGTAGCAATCTCTAGAATGCCCTCCTCATTAAATCTGACGAGCAGCAATTTCTGGAATATCCCACTCAGTAAATCTTTCTAGCAGCAATCTCTGCTATGCCCTGCTCAGGAAATCCCTCCAGAACACTCTTCTCAGTAACTCTCTCTAGCAGTAATCTCTGGAACATTCCACTCAACAAACCTCTCCAGAATCAATTTCTGGAACACACCACTCAGTAAATCACTCCGGCAGCAATCTCTGGAACACTCCAAACAGTAAATCTGTCCAGAATCAATGTGCAGAACGCTGCACTCAGTAAATCTCTCCAGACTCAATCTCTGGAATACCACACTCAGTAAGTCTCTCCAGAATTAATCTCCAGGACACTCAATTCATAAATCCCTCCAGCAAGAATCTCTGGAACACTCCACTCATTAAATCTCTCCAGAATCAAGATCAGCAGAACCACACTCAGTTAATTTCTCTGGAATCAATCTGTGGAAGAGTCCACTCAATAAATCTCTCCAGCAACAAACTCTGGAACACCCCAGTCATTAAATCTCTCCAGCAGCAATTTCTGAAATGCTCCACTCATTAAATGTCTCCAGCTGCAATCTCAGGAACGTCCCACTCAGTACATCTCTCCAGTTGCAATCTCTGGAACACCCCAGTCATTAAATCTCTCCAGCATCAATCTCCGGAACACTCCGCTCACGAGATCTCTCCAACAACAAGCTCCAGAACACTCCACTCAGTAATTCTCTCCAGAAACAACCACCAAAATACACCACTCAGTGAATCTCTCCAGAATCAATGTCCAGAATACCACACTCAGTAACTCTCACCAGAATCAATCTCTGGAACACCCCACGCAGTAAATCTCTACAGAATCAAGGTCCAGAACACTCCATTCATAAATCTCTCTGGCATCAATCTCTGGAACATTTCACTCAGTAAATCTCTCCAGCAGCAAATCTGGAACACTCCACTCACTAAATCTCTCAAAAACATTCTCCGGAGCACTCTACTCAGTAAAACTCTCTAGCAGCAAACCCTGGAAGACTCCACTCAATAACTCTCTCCACAACCAATTCCGGAACACACCATCAGTAAATTTCTCCAGAATCAATCTCAGGAACACTTAACCCAGTAAATCTGTCCAGCAGCAATCCTTGGAACACTACACTCAACAAATCTCTCCAGAGTCAATTTCTGGAACAATTTCTCCAGGATCGATCACTGGAACGCCCCACTCAGTAAATCTCTACAGCAGCAATATCTGGAATACTCCACCCAGTAAATCTTTCCAGAATCAATCTCCAGAACACTTTACTCAGTACATCTCTACAGCGGCCAGCTCTGGAACACCCCATTCACTAAATCTCTCCAGCAGCAATCTCTGGAATGCCCCATTCAGTAAATTTATCCAGCAGCGATCTCTGGAACACACCAGTCATTAAATCTCTCCAGCAGCAATATTTGGATCACTTCACTCAGCAAATATTTCCAGAATCAATGACCAGAACACTTTGCTCAATAAATCTCTACGGCAGCAATCACTGGAATAACCCACCCAGTAAATCTTTCTGGCAACAATCTCTGGAATGCCCCATTCAGTTAACTTCTCCAGAATCATTCTCCAGAACGCCCCACTCAGTAAATCTTCTAGAATCATTCTTTGGAATGCCCCACTCAGTAAATCTCTCCAGAATTGATCTCCAGAACACTGCTTTAGAAAAGCTCTCCAACATTAATCTCTGGAAAACTACAATCGATAAATCTCTCCAGCAGCAAATCTGGAGCACTCCACTCAGTAAATCTCTCCAGAATCAATCACCAGAACACTTTGCTCAGTAGATCTCTCCAGCAGCAATCTCTGGAACACTCCACTCAATAAATCTCTCCAGAATCAATCTCTGCAACACCCCACTCAGTAAATCTCTCCAGCAGCAATCTCTGGAAATGCTCAGCGATTCTCTACTGTAGCAATCTCTAGAATGTCCTCCTCATTAAATCTGACGAGCAGCAATTTCTGGAATATCCCACTCAGTAAACCTTTCTAGCAGCAATCTCTGCTATGCCCTGCTCAGGAAATCCCTCCAGAACACTCTTCTCAGTAACTCTCTCTAGCAGTAATCTCTGGAACATGCCACTCAACAAACCTCTCCAGAATCAATTTCTGGAACACACCACTCAGTAAATCACTCCGGCAGCAATCTCTGGAACACTCCAACCAGTAAATCTGTCCAGAATCAATGTGCAGAATGCTGCACTCAGTAAATCTCTCCAGACTCAATCTCTGGAATAGCACACTCAGTAAGTCTCTCCAGAACTAATCTCCACATCACTCAATTCATAAATCCCTTAGGCAAGAATCTCTGGAACACTCCACTCATTAAATCTCTCCAGAATCAAGATCAGCAGAACCACACTCAGTTAATTTCTCTGGAATCAATCTGTGAAAGTCCACTCAATGAATCTCTCCAGCAACAAACTCTGGAACACCTCAGTCATTAAATCTCTCCAGCAGCAATTTCTGAAATGCTCCACTCATTAAATCTCTCCAGCTGCAATCTCAGGAACGTCCCACTCAGTACATCTCTCCAGTTGCAATCTCTGGAACACCCCAGTCATTAAATCTCTCCAGCATCAATCTCCGGAACACTCCACTCACTACATCTCTCCAACAACAATCTCTGAAACACTCCACTCAGTAATTCTTTCCGGAAACAACCTCCAGAACACTCCACTCAATGAATCTCCATAGAATCAAAGTCCAGAATACCGTACTCAGTAAATCTCTTCAGAAACATTCTCTGGAACATTTCACTCAGTAAATATGTACAGAATCAATGTCCAGAACACTCCATTCAGTAACCTCTCTGGCATCAATCTCTGGAACATTTCACTCAGTAAATCTCTCCAGCAGCAGATCTGGAACACTTCCCTCTGTACATCTCTTCAGCAGAAATCTCTGGAACAGCCCACTCAGTAAAACTCTCTCCAGAATCAATCTCTAGAGCACTGCATTTGTTAATCTCTCCAGTAGCAATCTCCGGAACAATCCGCTCAGTAAATCTCTCCAGCAGCAATCTCTGCAAAGCCCAGCTCATTAAATCTCTCCAGCTGCAATCAATGGAACAACGCACTCAATAAATCTGTCCAGAATCAATGTCCAGCACACTCCATTCATAAATGTCTCTGGCATCAATCTCTGGAACATTTCACTCAGTAATCTCTCCAGCAGCAAATCTGGAACACTCCACTCACTAAATCTCTCAAAAACATTCTCCGGAGCACTCTACTCAGTAAAACTCTCTAGCAGCAAACCCTGGAAGACTCCACTCAATAACTCTCTCCACAACCAATTCCAGAACACACCATCAGTAAATTTCTCCAGAATCAATCTCAGGAACACTTAACCCAGTAAATCTGTCCAGCAGCAATCCTTGGAACACTACACTCAACAAATCTCTCCAGAGTCAATTTCTGGAACAATTTCTCCAGGATCGATCACTGGAACGCCCCACTCAGTAAATCTCTACAGCAGCAATATCTGGAATAAACCACCCAGTAAATCTACCCAGAATCAATCTCCAGAACACTTTTCTCAGTACATCTCTACAGCGGCAAGCTCTGGAACACCTCATTCACTAAATCTCTCCAGCAGCAATCTCTGGAATGCCCCGTTCAGTAAATTTATCCAGCAGTGATCTCTGGAACACACCAATCATTAAATCTCTCCAGCAGCAATATCTGGATCACTCCACTCAGCAAATATTTCCAGAATCAATGACCAGAACACTTTGCTCAATAAATCTCTACGGCAGAAATCACTGGAATAACCCACCCAGTAAATCTTTCTGGCAACAATCTCTGGAATGCCCCACTCAGTTAAGTTCTCCAGAATCATTCTCCAGAATGCCCCACTCAGTAAATCTTCTAGAATCGTTCTTTGGAATGCCCCACGCAGTAAATCTCTCCAGAATTGATCTCCAGAACACTGCTTTAGAAAAGCTCTCCAACATCAATCTCTGGAAAACTACAATCGATAAATCTCTCCAGCAGCAAATCTGGAGCACTCCACTCAGTAAATCTCTCCAGAATCAATCACCAGAACACTCCGCTCAGTAGATCTCTCCAGCAGCAATCTCCAGAACACTCCACTCAATAAATCTCTCCAGAATCAATCTCTGCAACACCCCACTCAGTAAATCTCTCCAGCAGCAATCTCTGGAACTGCTCAGCGAATCTCTACTGTAGCAATCTCTAGAATGCCCTCCTCATTAAATCTGACGAGCAGCAATTTCTGGAATATCCCACTCAGTAAATCTTTCTAGCAGCAATCTCTGCTATGCCCTGCTCAGGAAATCCCTCCAGAACACTCTTCTCAGTAACTCTCTCTAGCAGTAAACTCTGGAACATTCCACTCAACAAACCTCTCCTGAATCAATTTCTGGAACACACCACTCAGTAAATCACTCCGGCAGCAATCTCTGGAACACTCCGAACAGTAAATCTGTCCAGAATCAATGTGCAGAACGCTGCACTCAGTAAATCTCTCCAGACTCAATCTCTGGAATACCACACTCAGTAAGTCTCTCCAGAATTAATCTCTAGAACACTCAATTCATAAATCCCTCCAGCAAGAATCTCTGGAACACTCCACTCATTAAATCTCTCCAGAATCAAGATCAGCAGAACCACACTCAGTTAATTTCTCTGGGATCAATCTGTGGAAGAGTCCACTCAATAAATCTCTCCAGCAACAAACTCTGCAACACCCCAGTCATTAAATCTCTCCAGCAGAAATTTCTGAAATGCTCCACTCATTAAATCTCTCCAGCTGCAATCTCAGGATCATCTCACTCAGTACATCTCTCCAGTTGCAATCTCTGGAACACCCCAGTCATTAAATCTCTCCAGCATCAATCTCCGGAACACTCCGCTCACTAGATCTCTCCAACAACAATCTCCAGAACACTCCACTCAGTAATTCTCTCCAGAAACAATCACCAGAACACTCCACTCAGTGAATCTCTCCAGAATCAATGTCCAGAATACCGCACTCAGTAACTCTCACCAGAATCAATCTCTGGAACACCCCACGCAGTAAATCTCTACAGAATCAATGTCCAGAACACTCCATTCATAAATCTCTCTGGCATCAATCTCTGGAACATTTCACTCAGTAATCTCTCCAGCAGCAAATCTGGAACACTCCACTCACTAAATCTCTCAAAAACATTCTCCGGAGCACTCTACTCAGTAAAACTCTCTAGCAGCAAACCCTGGAAGACTCCACTCAATAACTCTCTCCACAACCAATTCCAGAACACACCATCAGTAAATTTCTCCAGAATCAATCTCAGGAACACTTAACCCAGTAAATCTGTCCAGCAGCAATCCTTGGAACACTACACTCAACAAATCTCTCCAGAGTCAATTTCTGGAACAATTTCTCCAGGATCGATCACTGGAACGCCCCACTCAGTAAATCTCTACAGCAGCAATATCTGGAATAAACCACCCAGTAAATCTACCCAGAATCAATCTCCAGAACACTTTTCTCAGTACATCTCTACAGCGGCAAGCTCTGGAACACCTCATTCACTAAATCTCTCCAGCAGCAATCTCTGGAATGCCCCGTTCAGTAAATTTATCCAGCAGTGATCTCTGGAACACACCATTCATTAAATCTCTCCAGCAGCAATATCTGGATCACTCCACTCAGCAAATATTTCCAGAATCAATGACCAGAACACTTTGCTCAATAAATCTCTACGGCAGAAATCACTGGAATAACCCACCCAGTAAATCTTTCTGGCAACAATCTCTGGAATGCCCCACTCAGTTAAGTTCTCCAGAATCATTCTCCAGAATGCCCCACTCAGTAAATCTTCTAGAATCGTTCTTTGGAATGCCCCACGCAGTAAATCTCTCCAGAATTGATCTCCAGAACACTGCTTTAGAAAAGCTCTCCAACATCAATCTCTGGAAAACTACAATCGATAAATCTCTCCAGCAGCAAATCTGGAGCACTCCACTCAGTAAATCTCTCCAGAATCAATCACCAGAACACTCCGCTCAGTAGATCTCTCCTGCAGCAATCTCCAGAACACTCCACTCAATAAATCTCTCCAGAATCAATCTCTGCAACACCCCACTCAGTAAATCTCTCCAGCAGCAATCTCTGGAACTGCTCAGCGAATCTCTACTGTAGCAATCTCTAGAATGCCCTCCTCATTAAATCTGACGAGCAGCAATTTCTGGAATATCCCACTCAGTAAATCTTTCTAGCAGCAATCTCTGCTATGCCCTGCTCAGGAAATCCCTCCAGAACACTCTTCTCAGTAACTCTCTCTAGCAGTAAACTCTGGAACATTCCACTCAACAAACCTCTCCTGAATCAATTTCTGGAACACACCACTCAGTAAATCACTCCGGCAGCAATCTCTGGAACACTCCAAACAGTAAATCTGTCCAGAATCAATGTGCAGAACGCTGCACTCAGTAAATCTCTCCAGACTCAATCTCTGGAATACCACACTCAGTAAGTCTCTCCAGAATTAATCTCTAGAACACTCAATTCATAAATCCCTCCAGCAAGAATCTCTGGAACACTCCACTCATTAAATCTCTCCAGAATCAAGATCAGCAGAACCACACTCAGTTAATTTCTCTGGGATCAATCTGTGGAAGAGTCCACTCAATAAATCTCTCCAGCAACAAACTCTGCAACACCCCAGTCATTAAATCTCTCCAGCAGAAATTTCTGAAATGCTCCACTCATTAAATCTCTCCAGCTGCAATCTCAGGATCATCTCACTCAGTACATCTCTCCAGTTGCAATCTCTGGAACACCCCAGTCATTAAATCTCTCCAGCATCAATCTCCGGAACACTCCGCTCACTAGATCTCTCCAACAACAATCTCCAGAACACTCCACTCAGTAATTCTCTCCAGAAACAATCACCAGAACACTCCACTCAGTGAATCTCTCCAGAATCAATGTCCAGAATACCGCACTCAGTAACTCTCACCAGAATCAATCTCTGGAACACCCCACGCAGTAAATCTCTACAGAATCAATGTCCAGAACACTCCATTCATAAATCTCTCTGGCATCAATCTCTGGAACATTTCACTCAGTAAATCTCTCCAGCTGCAATCACTGGAACACCCCACTCATTAAATCTCTCCAGCTGCAATCGCTGGAAGGCCCCACTCAGTAAATCTCTCCAGAATCAATCTCTGGAACAACCCACTCAGTAAATCTCTCCAGAATCAATTTCCAGCACTCTCCATTCATAAATCTCTCTGGCATCAATCTCTGGAACATTTCACTCAGTAAATCTCTCCAGCAGCAAATCTGGAACACTCCACTCACTAAATCTCTCAAAAACATTCTCCAGAGCACTCTACTCAGTAAAACTCTCTAGCAGCAAACCCTGGAAGACTCCACTCAATAACTCTCTCCACAACCAATTCCGGAACACACCATCAGTAAATTTCTCCAGAATCAATCTCAGGAACACTTAACCCAGTAAATCTGTCCAGCAGCAATCCTTGGAACACTACACTCAACAAATCTCTCCAGAGTCAATTTCTGGAACAATTTCTCCAGGATCGATCACTGGAACGCCCCACTCAGTAAATCTCTACAGCAGCAATATCTGGAATAAACCACCCAGTAAATCTACCCAGAATCAATCTCCAGAACACGTTTCTCAGTACATCTCTACAGCGGCCAGCTCTGGAACACCCCATTCACTAAATCTCTCCAGCAGCAATCTCTGGAATGCCCCATTCAGTAAATTTATCCAGCAGCGATCTCTGGAACACACCAGTCATTAAATCTCTCCAGCAGCAATATCTGGATCACTCCACTCAGCAAATATTTCCAGAATCAATGACCAGAACACTTTGCTCAATAAATCTCTACAGCAGCAATCACTGGAATAACCCACCCAGTAAATCTTTCTGGCAACAATCTCTGGAATGCCCCATTCAGTTAACTTCTCCAGAATCATTTTCCAGAACGCCCCACTCAGTAAATCTTCTAGAATCGTTCTTTGGAATGCCCCACGCAGTCAATATCTCCAGAATTGATCTCCAGAACATTGCTTTAGAAAAGCTCTCCAACATCAATCTCTGGAAAACTACAATCGATAAATCTCTCCAGCAGCAAATCTGGAGCACTCCACTCAGTAAATCTCTCCAGAATCAATCACCTTAACACTCCGCTCAGTAGATCTCTCCAGCAGCAATCTCCGGAACACTCCACTCAATAAATCTCTCCAGAATCAATCTCTGCAACACCCCACTCAGTAAATCTCTCCAGCAGCAATCTCTGGAACTGCTCAGCGAATCTCTACTGTAGCAATCTCTAGAATGCCCTCCTCATTAAATCTGACGAGCAGCAATTTCTGGAATATCCCACTCAGTAAATCTTTCTAGCAGCAATCTCTGCTATGCCCTGCTCAGGAAATCCCTCCAGAACACTCTTCTCAGTAACTCTCTCTAGCAGTAAACTCTGGAACATTCCACTCAACAAACCTCTCCTGAATCAATTTCTGGAACACACCACTCAGTAAATCACTCCGGCAGCAATCTCTGGAACACTCCAAACAGTAAATCTGTCCAGAATCAATGTGCAGAACGCTGCACTCAGTAAATCTCTCCAGACTCAATCTCTGGAATACCACACTCAGTAAGTCTCTCCAGAATTAATCTCTAGAACACTCAATTCATAAATCCCTCCAGCAAGAATCTCTGGAACACTCCACTCATTAAATCTCTCCAGAATCAAGATCAGCAGAACCACACTCAGTTAATTTCTCTGGGATCAATCTGTGGAAGAGTCCACTCAATAAATCTCTCCAGCAACAAACTCTGCAACACCCCAGTCATTAAATCTCTCCAGCAGAAATTTCTGAAATGCTCCACTCATTAAATCTCTCCAGCTGCAATCTCAGGATCGTCTCACTCAGTACATCTCTCCAGTTGCAATCTCTGGAACACCCCAGTCATTAAATCTCTCCAGCATCAATCTCCGGAACACTCCGCTCACTAGATCTCTCCAACAACAATCTCCAGAACACTCCACTCAGTAATTCTCTCCAGAAACAATCACCAGAACACTCCACTCAGTGAATCTCTCCAGAATCAATGTCCAGAATACCGCACTCAGTAACTCTCACCAGAATCAATCTCTGGAACACCCCACGCAGTAAATCTCTACAGAATCAATGTCCAGAACACTCCATTCATAAATCTCTCTGGCATCAATCTCTGGAACATTTCACTCAGTAAATCTCTCCAGCTGCAATCACTGGAACACCCCACTCATTAAATCTCTCCAGCTGCAATCGCTGGAAGGCCCCACTCAGTAAATCTCTCCAGAATCAATCTCTGGAACAACCCACTCAGTAAATCTCTCCAGAATCAATTTCCAGCACTCTCCATTCATAAATCTCTCTGGCATCAATCTCTGGAACATTTCACTTAGTAAATCTCTCCAGCAGCAAATCTGGAACACTCCACTCACTAAATCTCTCAAAAACATTCTCCAGAGCACTCTACTCAGTAAAACTCTCTAGCAGCAAACCCTGGAAGACTCCACTCAATAACTCTCTCCACAACCAATTCCGGAACACACCATCAGTAAATTTCTCCAGAATCAATCTCAGGAACACTTAACCCAGTAAATCTGTCCAGCAGCAATCCTTGGAACACTACACTCAACAAATCTCTCCAGAGTCAATTTCTGGAACAATTTCTCCAGGATCGATCACTGGAACGCCCCACTCAGTAAATCTCTACAGCAGCAATATCTGGAATACTCCACCCAGTAAATCTTTCCAGAATCAATCTCCAGAACACTTTACTCAGTACATCTCTACAGCGGCAAGCTCTGGAACACCCCATTCACTAAATCTCTCCAGCAGCAATCTCTGGAATGCCCCATTCAGTAAATTTATCCAGCAGCGATCTCTGGAACACACCAGTCATTAAATCTCTCCAGCAGCAATATCTGGATCACTCCACTCAGCAAATATTTCCAGAATCAATGACCAGAACACTTTGCTCAATAAATCTCTACAGCAGCAATCACTGGAATAACCCACCCAGTAAATCTTTCTGGCAACAATCTCTGGAATGCCCCATTCAGTTAACTTCTCCAGAATCATTTTCCAGAACGCCCCACTCAGTAAATCTTCTAGAATTGTTCTTTGGAATGCCCCACGCAGTCAATATCTCCAGAATTGATCTCCAGAACACTGCTTTAGAAAAGCTCTCCAACATCAATCTCTGGAAAACTACAATCGATAAATCTCTCCAGCAGCAAATCTGGAGCACTCCACTCAGTAAATCTCTCCAGAATCAATCACCTTAACACTCCGCTCAGTAGATCTCTCCAGCAGCAATCTCCGGAACACTCCACTCAATAAATCTCTCCAGAATCAATCTCTGCAACACCCCACTCAGTAAATCTCTCCAGCAGCAATCTCTGGAACTGCTCAGCGAATCTCTACTGTAGCAATCTCTAGAATGCCCTCCTCATTAAATCTGACGAGCAGCAATTTCTGGAATATCCCACTCAGTAAATCTTTCTAGCAGCAATCTCTGCTATGCCCTGCTCAGGAAATCCCTCCAGAACACTCTTCTCAGTAACTCTCTCTAGCATTAATCTCTGGAACATTCCACTCAACAAACCTCTCCAGAATCAATTTCTGGAACACACCTCTCAGTAAATCACTCCGGCAGCAATCTCTGGAACACTCCAACCAGTAAATCTGTCCAGAATCAATGTGCAGAACGCTGCACTCAGTAAATCTCTCCAGACTCAATCTCTGGAATACCACACTCAGTAAGTCTCTCCAGAATTAAACTCCAGAACACTCAATTCATAAATCCCTTAGGCAAGAATCTCTCAAACACTCCACTCATTAAATCTCTCCAGAATCAAGATCAGCAGAACCACACTCAGTTAATTTCTCTGGAATCAATCTGTGGAAGAGTCCACTCAATAAATCTCTCCAGCAACAAACTCTGGAACACCCCAGTCCTTAAATCTCTCCAGCAGCAATTTCTGAAATGCTCCACTCATTAAATCTCTCCAGCTGCAATCTCAGGAACGTCCCACTCAGTACATCTCTCCAGTTGCAATCTCTGGAACACCCCAGTCATTAAATCTCTCCAGCATCAATCTCCGGAACACTCCGCTCCTAGATCTCTCCAACAACAATCTCCAGAACACTCCACTCAGTAATTCTCTCCAGAGACAACCTCCAGAACACTCCACTCAGTGAATCTCTCCAGAATCAATGTCCAGAATACCGCACTCAGTAACTCTCACCAGAATCAATCTCTGGAACACCCCACGCAGTAAATCTCTACAGAATCAATGTCCAGAGCACTGCATTCATAAATCTCTCCAGCATCAATCTCTGGAACATTTCACTCAGTAAATCTCTCCTGCAGCAAATCTGGAACACTCCACTCAGTAAATCACTCCAGCAGAAATCTCTGGAACACCCCACTCAATAAATCTCTACAGAATCAATGTCCAGAACACCCCATTCATAAATCTCTCTGGCATCAATCTCTGGAACATTTCACTCAGTAAATCTGTCCAGCAGCAAATCTGGAACACTCCACTCATTAAATCTCTCCAGCTGCAATCGCTGGAACACCTCACTCAGTAAATCTCTCCAGAATCAATGTCCAGAATACCACACTCAGTAAATCTCTCCAGAATCCATCTCTGGAACAGCCCACTCAGTAAATCTTCACAGAATCAATGATCAGAACACTCCATTCATAAATCTCTCTGGCATCAATCTCTGGAACATTTCACTCAGTAAATCTGTCCAGCAGCAAATCTGGAACACTCCACTCATTAAATCTCTCCAGCTGAAATCGCTGGAACACCTCACTCAGTAAATCTCTCCAGAATCAATGTCCAGAATACCACACTCAGTAAATCTCTCCAGAATCCATCTCTGGAACAGCCCACTCAGTAAATCTCCACAGAATCAATCAGCAGAACACTCCATTCATAAATCTCTCTGGATTCAATCTCTGGAACATTTCGCTCAGTAAATCTCTCCAGCAGCAACTCTGTAACACTGCACTCAGTAAATCACTCCAGCAGAAATCTCTGGAACACCCCACTCAGTAAATCTCTCCAGAATCAATCTCCAGAACTCTCCATTTTCAAATCTCTCCAGCATCAATCTCTGGAATACTCCACTCATTAAATCTCTCCATCAGCTAATCGGGCACACTCCACTCAGTAAATCACTCCAGCAGCAATCTCTGGAACACCCCCTCAGTAACTCTCTCCAGAATCAATCTCCAGAACACTGCATTTGTTAATCTCTGCAGCATCAATCTCTGGAACACTCCACTCAGTAAATCTCTCCAGCAGCAATCTCTGGAACACCCCGCTCAGTAAATGTCTCCAGAATCAATCTCCAGAACACTGCATTTGTTAATCTCTGCAGCATCAATCTCTGGAACACTCCACTCAGTAAATCTCTCCAGAATCAATCTCTGGAACACCCCGCTCAGTAAATCTCTCCAGAATCAATGTCCAAAAAGCTGCACTCAGTAAATCTCTCCAGAATCTATTTCTGGAACACCCCACTCAGTAAATAACTCAACAATCAATCTCTGGAACCCAGCACTCAATAAATCTCCCAAGCAGCCATCTCTACAACACCCCACTCAATGGTCTCAAAATTTTTCATTTTTTTCAAGCGCAAAGCAGACTAAGCAGCCAATATTGCGGCCACAGCGACCACATTTCCACATTGGAAATGAAATATGGTTTGTAGGCCTCCAGGGCATCTGCTCAAACTATTAAAATTGAAAAATAAAATATTAAAATTGCACACCCTGATTTTACAATTCTCACCCTAGCTTATTAATCCCTCCAATCCTCTCACCTTCCTATCTCTGTATTCACCTACATTTCCACATCCCTCTGAGATATCTGTACTCCTCTAATTCTGGCCTGTTAGGAGAGTAAGCACTCCACCTCTGGTGGTCATGCCTTTAGCTTTGTAATTTCCTCCTAATCCCTTGTCTCTTGACTTCATTTTCCTCCTTTCAGACACTCCTTAAAACCTATCACTTTAACCAAGCTTTTGATCATCTGCCTTATGTGGCTTAGTGCCACGCTTGTTGTATAATGCTCCTGTGAAGTGTCTTGGGACATTTTTAATTGTATTAAAGGTTCTATTTTTTAATTCTTTAAGGGATGTGGGCATTGCTGACAGCATTTGTTGCCCATTGCTACTTTCCCTTGAAACCACTTCAAACTCAACCAAATTGCTGCAGATCTGGAGGCCAGAGCAAGAAAGGTAGCATTAGCAAACCTGATAAATTGTTGTTATGCTCACCATATTGTGATTAACTTTAAATTCTAGATTTAGTAATTGAATTTAAATTGCACCAAGTATCTTGGTAGGATTTGAACCCATGTCTCCAGAGGATTAGCCTGGGCCTCTGGATTACTACCCCAGTGATATTACCAATGCACCATCACCATCGCCCCATACAGAAACATTGGCTGTTGTAGGACCTCTTTCTGATGTTGGTCTGCCCGACCACCACCACCCACACAAAGCGATTAGACTCACCCAGCTACTGCTGATGCAGAGTGATTTAAAGAGTTCATCCACTACAAACAGGTTGGTTGTTGCCTTCTCATTTTTAGTTTTTTTTTTCACCTCTGGGCCTTTTGTGCCCTGTTTGCTCATTCTGAAAACGTATTTCTGACTGCTGAAATGAAGATCTTTCTGGTACTGCATTGTTTGTGCTGCTTTCACAACGTGGTTGATCTGAGAGCTCTGCCTTTAGGACTGACTCAGGCAAAGGGTAATGAGGAAGACAGGAGAGAGCAGAAACAGCTTGGAAAGAGAGAGGAGGAGGAGGAGGGCAGTGTTCAGGAACCAGACCTGCTCAGGTCTTCAGGGAGCATTTCTCATTCCTCAACTTCTCTGAGGAGCAATGTGTGAGGTTTTGGTTTTTTAGTGAGCTTGGTCACCTGCTGCAGGAACAACTTGAACCTTGCACCTACGAATGGACAGCACTGCCTGTGGCTGTCAAGGTTACTACAGTCCTCAACTTATACACCATGGACTCCTTTCAGGTGGCAGCAGCAAGTGACCTATTACAGTTCATAGTTCACCACTTCATCAGGGAGGTTATCAGGCTGTCTGCATTAGCAAGAATATCTACATCTCCTTCACTATGGACAGAACGAACCAGGATGGAAGAGCAGTGGTGTTCATACTCATGGCAGATCTCCCCAGGGTGCGAGATGGTATAGGCTGTAGTTCCAGTGCCTTGCATGCTCCCTGTCACCAGCCTGACATCTTTATCAAAAAAAAATTATCCCACTTTCTCAATGTACAGCTGGAGTGACCACAGGCAGTACATCCTGCAGGTTTGTGCCTGGGACACTGGCAGCAGATATAGCTCATTCAAAATAACTAGTCCACTTTTCCAAGAAGTGGGTCACAGTATGGCTGCTGAGTAACAAAGGATATCATCTTCTGATGTGGCTCATGACTCCTGTCAGGAACACGGATACAGCTCACATCTGGCTTACAAGGTGAATGACTCTGCCCCCCAGAAACGTAATTAAACTGCCAGTTGATGTTTTTTGGTGACACCTCTACTGTATGGTCCACTCGGGAGGAGATTTTGCAGTCCAGCCTTGAGTGGGGATTCAGGTTTGTGGTCACCTGCTGCAAGATGCAAGACTTTCCTATCATTAGTGAGTGACTTTCCCCAACATCTGGGTTACTGAAAATGAAGTAGAGGAAGATAAGAAGATAGGAATGATATGAAGCAGAGAAAGATAAGGATTATGGTTAGAGAGTGCAGGGCAGTGGGGCCAATAGATATAAAGTAATGTTTGTTCACATCACTGGTTAGACCACATCTGGAGTATTGTATCCAGTTCGGGGCATAAACCTTGGGATGGATAAACTAATCTTGGAGGGGTGCAGCGCAGTTTTATCAGAATGATATAGTGGCAATAAGGGTTAAATAATGAGAACTGGATGCATAGGCGAGGCTTATATTTCTTCAAGTCTCGAAGATTAAGGGGCAATCTATGCTGGCATCATTTGTACTTGAATGGTGAAGTGATACTGGTTTGGGGGTTTGGGCCGTCTACGGGCGAGTCAGATTCATGTGTTAAAACCTCTCCATAAGGAACAGGGTGAAGCCTTTAATGAGTATGTCTGGAGCACAGAGCTGGATTTGAGAACAGGATCATGTATCCAGGGCTTACTTATCTCCCAGAATTGGGTTGACAGTGGAGCAACCTCAAACTCTAAACATCCAACTGCGTGAGTATAAGAGGGGACATGTCCTCTCAATTCTGCATCCCCCACTGCCTTCATCTCATTAAGAACAACTTTCTGGCACAAGAATGTAAGCTAACCTAATGACTAGCTGGCTTCCATGACATTTTCGTACATGTATCTGGCAGCAAGCAAGATAGTAATGGTCTGAGATTTATTGCAAAAATCATGGGAAACTTTCAGTGTATCCACTCATGGATGATTACAAGGGAAAATGATATTGAAGTGAAGAAAAGGGGTGTGAATAATTTGGCAACACCAGCTGTGCACTATTGGATAACCTACTGGTAACTAATTACCTGCGATCCTATCCATGACATCAAAGACTTGCCACTTGGCCTAAATAGCCAAGTGGTTATGGTACTGGGTTTGTAACCCAAAGATCAAGAGTTCAAATCTCACAATGGCGAAACAATGTAACTTCATCTGAAACAGATGGAAACGGGTTTGTGCTCGAAAGAGTATCAAGAGTTCAACTCTCACAATGGCAAACTATGAAACAATGTAAAAAAGGATTAAAGATACACTTACTGACATACGAGTTGAGTGGAGTAATGTTTGGCTTGGCCTAAATAGCTAAGTGGTTATGGTACTGGGTTTGTAACCCCAAGATCAAGAGTTCAAATCTCACAATAGCAAACAATGTAACATCATCTGAAACAGATGGAAATGGGTTTGTACTCAAAAGAGTATCAAAGACTTGCCAACAAGGAACAGTTTTAATTTGCTGCAGCACTTTAAATGCAGCAGCTGGTTAAAATATATTTCTTTCCCATCCACAACAAAACTCATATTTCTTACATTATTTACATCTAATTAAAACAAAAACATTTTACAAAAAGAAACTCTCAGTGCGATGTAAAACATGTGAAATAGGATTGGTGAGGCTGTTGTATTGAGTTGGATCAGTGCAAGATCCTGAAAGAGCAGAGATTCTTCATCCACGTTCTCCTTTGGGAAGATTTCTGTGAAAGGACGGCTGATAAGAAAACCTCATTTTCACAGAGACATGGCCCCATGTCTTGGTGGTACATATTAATTGTGAGGAAGTGATGTTGAAAAAGTTCTCATAATTCAGGCTGCTTTCCTGGGAATACACTTGAATTGTTGCAGAAAGCTTCTGTGAGCCCATATATGGGGCCACCGAGCACAACATTAAGAGACAGGTCCTTCAGACATCCTTATTCTGTTTTCCCAGGTGTAACAACAAACTGACCAGGCTCAAGTGGATCTCTTCTGTAAAGGAAGCCCTCAAAAGGTCCATGTCCATACTTGGCCAAAATACCAAACATGGCAAACGCAGTAGCACAAACCAGAGCAGATTTCATTTCAAATAAAGATCTGATTCCCTTTGTTATGTCACTACAAAAGAGTCAGACAGCATTGGCGCAGAGCTGGTCCAAGAGGTTGGAGGGTGTTGGTGTTAGCACAAACATGAGGATCTCCTTGTGGTATTCCACTCTGAAGGATGGCAGTCACTGCAATCAGCAGGTCTGAAGAGTGTCACTCCATCACACTAACTGGAATAGTGACAAGGCCTCTAACACACAGCACCTGACAGCCAGATTTGAATCAAATAATCAGCTGATGTGTTGTTGCATGTATGTCAGTACATGTTAGCAACATCCAGGTTGTTGATAATTGAACATCGTATACATTCAGTGAAGAGTGCAGCCACAGTGGCTCTCTGACCATCCTGTGCTGTTAACAGGACAGCTCCGTGATTCCCCACAATTTCAATGAGCTGAATTGAATAAGACCATCACTTCAGCCAGCAGAACAAGCCCCTTGTGCTAGGAGTTTGGGTCCAGCATCAGATCCCAACTTCCCTTCTCATGGATGAAATTTACAATCTCTTTGCTGTGCACTTGATTCAGCATGTCCCTCAGGGTGTTCACAGAGGACAGGCAAACATCTTGGTGTTTTCACGCTGGTGTCTGTGATTGCTTTTCTGACTGTCTTAATTCATTGGAAGGAATAAAATCATGAAGCAAGATTACATAAACACAGGAACTCAGATCACTTAGAGCAGAGAGCAAGTCAGAATATAAAGCGGTCACAGACTCTGCAGATTCCGGCCTGAGACGATCTCATATAGAGCACACAAAATAGCCAAGGTTCAGAGCTTTCAGCCTCTCACTGAATGGCTCCTTTCATTCATTGACACTGATGCTCTCAAGTGCTGGATGAATAGTTTCAAGGTGGAAATAGCCAGTTGAGTCTTCTTCGCTATTGATTTCCAGATGGTGCTGGTGGATTCATCCACAGGTACAGGGAACCTGAGGAGACAATGCACAAAGGCTTGGCAGCTGCTGGGAAGTGAGGAGAGTGAAGGTTTCTGCAACTACATGTGTCCCTTCCCTTTGTTTGACTGTCTGCATTTGCAGTGCCTTGGGGTCTCTGAGAGCTGATACTCCATTACAGGGCCATGTCACTGAGCAAATACCTCGCATGGTCATAACAGCTGCATGGGAACATCTCGGTTGTTTGTCAACTAGCCCTTCATATCCAGCCCTTAACGATGATAATTTTGCTGGCCTGCCTTTCTAACTTTAAAATCTATTTTTGGACCATTACCTTACAAACGGGTGTACTTGAGAGTCAGGTTAGGTAGGAAGTTTAGTATTTACTATGGTATTAAGTAACTGGAATCTCACGTATGTGATGGACATCTTTTCTTTTGTTAATAGATATCTTAAATTTAGTTTTTAAAAAATCGCTAAAGGTCTCGGTGGACTTAGTGCTTCTGAATTCAATGCACGCACCTCAAAAAAAATTCAAATTGCAAAACCGTTATGATAGCTGGATCAAGATTCCCTCGTGGATTTGATCCGCCTGGCAAACATCATCTGTTGCATGATAACAGAGGACACTGCGTGTTCCTAGTCTAGTTTAATCTCCAGCTGGGGAAGGAGAAACTCCAATTAAGGGGAGATGATGGCATAGTGGTAATGTCAGTGGCCTAGTAATCCAGCAAACCAAACTAATACTCTGGGGACGTGGGTTCAAATCCCACTATAGCAGCTGGTTTTAAATTCAATTAATAAAATATAGAATTAAAAGCTAGTCTCAGTAATGACTATGAAACCATTAGTCATAAAAACCTGTCTGGTTCACTAATACCCTTTAGGGGAGGAAATCTGTCATTCTAGCCTACATGCGGCTCCAGGTCCATAAAATGTGACTGACTCTTAACTGTCCTCTGCAATGGCAGCAAGCCACTCAGTTCAAGAGAAATTAGGAACCTTAGCTTCTTCCTCGAACAGAGGCCCGAACAATCCCCATCCACTACTACTCTCCTCCATTTGGCTGAACTTGTTCTCACGCTGAACAATTTCTCCTTCAACTCCTCTCACTTCCTCCAAATAAAAGGTGTGGCTATGGGTACCCGCATGGACCCCAGCTATGTCTGTCTCTTTATGGGGTATGTGGAACATTCCTTGTTGCAGTCCTACTCCGGCCCCCTTCCACAACTTTTTCTCCAGTACATCGATGATTACTTCAGTGCCGCTTCATGCTCTCATCGGGACTTGGAAAAATTTATTAATTTTGCTTCCAATCTCCACCTCTCCATCATTTTCATGTGGTCCATCTCTGACACTTCCCTTCCCTTCCTTGACCTCTCTGTCTCAATCTCTGGTGATAGACTGTCCACCAATATCCATTACAAACCCACCGACTCCCACAGCTACCTCGACTACAGCTCCTCACACCCCGCTTCCTGTAAGGACTCCATCCCCTTCTCCCAGTTCCTTCGCCTTTGTCGCATCTGTTCCGATGATGCTACCTTCAAAAACAGTTCCTCTGACATGTCCTCGTTCTTCCTTAACCGAGGTTTTCCACCGACGGTCGTTGACAGGGCCCTCAACCGTGTCCGGCCCATCTCCCGCACATCCGCCTTCACGCCTTCTCCTCCCTCCCAGAAACATGATAGGGTCCCCCTTGTCCTCACTTATCACCCCACCAGCCTCTGCATTCAAAGGATCATCCTCTGCCATTTCCGCCAACTCCAGCATGATGCCACCACCAAACACATCTTCCCTTCACCCCCCTTATCGGCATTCCGTAGGGATCGCTCCCTCCGGGACACCCTGGTCAACTCCTCCATCACCCCCTACTCCTCAACCCCCTCCTATGGCACCACCCCATGCCCACGCAAAAGATGTAACACCTGCCCCTTCACTTCCTCCCTCCTCACCATCCAAGGGCCCAAACACTCCTTTCAAGTGAAGCAGCATTTCACTTGCATTTCCCCCAACTTAGTCTACTGCATTCGTTGCTCCCAATGTGGTCTCCTCTACATTGGAGAGACCAAACATAAACTGGGCGACCGCTTTGCAGAAAACCTGCGGTCTGTCCGCAAGAATGACCCAAATCTCCCTGTCGCTTGCCATTTTAACACTCCACCCTGCTCTCTTGCCCACATGTCTGTCCTTGGCTTGCTGCATTGTTCCAGTGAAGCCCAACGCAAACTGGAGGAACAACACCTCAACTTCCAACTAGGCACCTTACAGCCTTCCGGACTGAATATTGAATTCAACAACTTTAGGTCGTGAGCTCCCTCCCCCATCCCCACCCCCTTTCTGTTTCCCCCTTCCTTTTTTTTCCAATAAATTATAAAGATTTTCCTTTTCCCATCTATTTCCATTATAAAAAAAAACAACCCCACTAGAGCTATACCTTGAGTGCCCTACCATCCATTCTTAATTAGCACATTCGTTTAGATAATATCACCAACTTTAACTTTAACACCTATGTGTTCTATTGTACCATTGTCGTTGACATCTTTTGATGATCTGCTTCTATCACTGCTTGTTTGTCCATACAACCACACACCCACCCACCCCACCTCTCTCTCTCTCTCTATCTCTCCGCCCCCCACACACACACCTTAAACCAGCTTATATTTCAACTCGTTCTTTGACTCGAACTCAAGTTCTGTCATGAGGACTCGAAACGTCATCACTTCTCTTCTCCGCCGATGCTGCCAGACCTGCTGAGTTTTTCCAGGTAATTCTGTTTTTGTTTTGGATTTCCAGCATCTGCAGTTTTTTTGTTTTTATCAAGAGAAATTAAGTTTGGGAACAAATGCTGACCTTGCCAGTGATAACCTCACCCCATGAAAGAATAAAAATAGAAAGGCCATTCTGCAGGTAATAAGGACCCACATAGATATTTTATACATATGGAGATGGTTTTTTTCCACCCAGTGGATTGGAGGAAGAGTCCAGCATTTGTAAGCACACAGTCGTGACTAGAAATTACAGAAGAGGTGAACAGCTGAAGCGTGGTGGGTACAACCATTCTGGATACAGTGACAAAAGAGGTTCAGTGACCTTAACAGGACAGGAAAGATGAATGGAATGCCACCTTCAAGTGCAAAGTCTCTTACTATGACATCTCCAGCCTGTCCTTTCACAGTACTCCGCAGACCATAATGCCTTGCAGGTCCACTCCCTCTTATATTGTTCACCAATTGGCTCTTTGGATTATAACATGGTAGCAGAGAATGGTTGCATAAAGGTGAAGGTTACAAGGTAAGAAAACATATTTTCAGGCCAAAACTGATACCCTAGTAGCTATTGCGGAAAATGGCACAAAACTGGTATAAACTGTTAAGAGTACAATTAACCTCTGATGTTGCCAAAGCCTGAATCATATGACAGGTGGGAGAATGAATTGAGCCTGGGAATGACCCTACCCTTGATCTCAATTTATCCTTTCCCCAGTGCCATCGATTTCTCCCAGGTCTGCTCCAGCTGCTGAGTCTCTCCTCAATTAAATCGATTTGGAGCTTGAATAGATTAGACATTGAAGCAAATGCCATGGAGCGTTCTCGGAACAGAACTAGAAGGAGAAGTCCTCAAGATCTTGGTTGCTGCCAATAAACTTGGGAATAAACTGAGAGGCAAAACAAAAAGAATTAGATCATTTGGAGAGAGTTTGGATTTTATTCTGAGGTACCAGGTAAGGATCAATCAGCATTATCAGATGGTTAGATTTGTTGTGGAAAAGTTCATGCAGTCGAGAGTTATGAGGCTAAAGCAGGTCAGTAGCTTGGGATTTTGAAGAGCGTCTTGGTCATTCAGGTGTTAGGGTGAATTCTCCCACAGTTGGAAAAGTAATTATGTAAATATTTTTAGCTTTTTTGGCCACATTCATGGAGTGCTGATCATAAAAGCCATATGTCTGGGGGGTGCTATTTTTCTGAGGGAAGTGTTTCTGCAACTGTCTACAGAAGCAGCTTATGCAGAAGGAAAATGAAGGAAACTAAACAAACGTGTTTATGTGCTGGAAGATGCTTTCAGCTTATGGTCATTTTCGCTCAGATCCATTTATCTGAAAATCAGCAGTGTTCAACTAAAAGCAGATCCTGCAATGTCTTACTGGTACAAAGGAAGACTTTCAGGCATCTTCATATTGCATGTTGATGATTCCTTATGCGGTGGTACGGTGGAATTGGAGAAATTTTAATAAGATTAGAGAAATATTTAAAATTAGGAGTTGGCTTCGTGGGGATTTTTAAATATATTGGTTTAGATATTAAGAAGAGTTCTATTAACGTCAAATCAACAATCTTGTTTAGAGAGTTTTATTCCCAACCCAGTTAGTTGTACGAGGTTGTTACAGAGAGATGACATTATAGCTAAAGAACAGACAGACCAATTGTGTAGCTTGATTGGCTGTTTGAACAAATTGGGCACTAACAATAATGCCTCTGGAAATACTGCAGGGCTACGGGGAAAGTGTGAGAGTGGAACTAGCTGAGTTGCAGAGAGCCAACACAAACACGGTGGGTCAAATGGCTTCCTTCTGTACTTTAAGCATTCTAAGATTCTCTGATAGTCATAAACTCAACAAGTTACAGCAGAGATGGGGGCCGGCTGTAAACCAGAAAAATTACCCTAAAAGTGAAGCAACCAAATGGAAGATCAGAGTCACAGCAGCTGAGTCTGACAGTGTGAAAGGTGCAATAGAAATGCAAGCTCTTTCTTTCTCATCACACCTGTAAGATGGAGTTGCTGTTGTCAGATGAGAGGAGGCAGCAGCAGCCAGGAATGTCAACAGCTGGTAACCAGGACAGTGGAGAACAACAAGGGTCATGAGGACTCGAAACGTCAACTGTGCTTTTCTCCACCGATGCTGCCAGACCTGCTGAGTTTTTCCAGGTATTTTTTTTTGTAGTGGAGAACGATGACCAATTAACTGTTTACACAAATCCTCAGTCACAAGGATCTGTTTGTATTGGAGACTCATCGAAACTGAAATAATCTATATAAGTATTAATAGCTGATTTGTCAATTTAAGCAACACAAATAGTCTGATGAGGTTACTGCAAGAAACACACAATACAGTAGCTGAAGATTTTATAAAGAAAGCCATATTGTTTATGATTCCAGTCTGGAAATGTTATGAAAATCCGAGCAAGAGAGACTGTTTGATGCCAACTAACTCTGGGGGCAGAATTTAATGCCTCCACCCCCCCACAATCTCAAGGCGAGGTTGAAGGCGGGGTGCTGTTTGATCAGGTGGGAGGATGATACACTGCCTTCCCACCTCTCCAGGCCCCAATACCATTTACAGGTTTTGATATGTTCCAGTTGGAGAATTTTCTGAATCCAGAAGGAGGAAAAGGATAAAGCAAGGATTGGGAACCAAAGGACACTGGGATACAGGGGAAAGCAGTAAATAAAAGGAGGCAGGAACTAAACTAGAGAGTTCAGACAGAGGTTAGGCAACATTTCACAACAAGGAATGCTGATTCCCTGGGCTTCACTTCAAGGCAGGCACAGCTCAAACTGATAGAATTTGAGTAGGTATCAAATTAACTCACTTCTCACAGAGCCTCACAGCACAGGGGGAGGCCATTCCACCCATTGTGCCTGTGTTGTCTCTTTGAAAGAGTTATCTAATTAGCCTCACGCCCCGTGCTCTTTGCCGATAGCTCTGCAATTGCCCTTCTTAAGTAGTTATCCAATTTGCTTTTGAAATTGCATTTGCTTGCACCACCATGTCAGGCAGCACATGATCATAATCCATGGAATGAAAAAAAATTCTAATCTCTCTGTGGTTGTTTTATTAATTATTTTAAATGTGTCTTCTTTGACACTCCTGCCACTGGAAACAACTTATTTACTCTATTAAACACTTTTGTGATTTTGAACACCTCTATTAAGTTTCTCTGCTGTAAGGAGAACAGTCCCAGCTTCCCCAGTCTATCCACATTAACTGAAGTCCCTCATTACTGGTACCATTCTAGTAAATCTCCTCTGCACCCTCTCCAAGCTCCTGACATCCTGAAACGTGGGGCCCAGAACTGGACACAATACTCCAGCTGGGGCCTCATTTTGGTGCAAATGCAGTTGGAATAAATAATTACTCAGATTCACACAAGGTTGGTGTCACTTCCAATTCGGATGCCATTAATTTTCTAAACTATAATTTATCCTAATCAAGAATCTTCCACTTCAATTCTGCTCCCTCATATCCTAACTTCACACCAAATCCCTTTGCTGAAGACTAAAAGGTCTACAAATTAATAGCCAAATACAAAATGATCTGAATTATTTTTGTGACAAAGAATCATGTAATTATAATGATCTGTAATGAAATGCAAATATGTCTAGCCCAATTTAAACAGCTGGAATTATTAGACTTCAAGTAGGTAGAAACATTAGTTTTCCTTTTGAGTCAAGGTGTTACCATGGAGAATGCACCAGGGAATGCACCCTCGCTTTTGTTTAATTCAAAAATAGCACAATGCCTGGCATGTTCCTTTTGCCTGCAGACCAGAGTCAACTTGCCAATCAGCACCCTTTTCTCATGCAGTATAAGTTGCTGATCCCTTTGAAATTTGGCATGGGTGCAAAACAAAAAGCTTTGACAGCATGTCTGTTTTTTCAGCAACACTCAAAGTTTTCCCTTTTTTTAACTTTCTATTACCATCAAGGCTGTGGACCAATGCGTTCATGTAAAATCACCAAAGTGAGCTCAGCATTCCAATGCAGTTAGTGCAAGTTATACAGGGTGAAGTCCATACTAACAACAGAACACGACCTTGCTGGGTTATGTACATGTGAAGCGAAGCAAAGGACTACGATAGTGCTTCACAAAATATTTTACAATGTGACCCCATTTTAACTCACCAACACCTTCTCAAGGGCAATTAGGGTTGGGCAACAAATGCTTGAGCTCTCCAAACTGGAGTTCATAGATCGTGCCTGGATTTGCAGCATCATCTGAAAACACGAGATTGAGGTCAACAACACCAACGACCATAGAGAGGTGGAGGTCCAAATGTCATTTCTAAGGCAGAATTCCATATTTGAAAAGTTGGAAATCTGCCAAATTGTGGAAATTTCGCATTCCTGCATTCACCCATTACCCCAGTGCTCACTGATCTTCATTGGCTCCCGGTTGAACAGCGTTTGGATTTTTAAATTCCTGTCATTTTTTTCAAATCCCTTCAGGGCCTCCTCCCCTCTCCCTTTCTCTACAACCTCCTCTAGCTCTACAACCCTCTGAGATCTCTGCACTCCTCCAATTCTGGCAACTTAAGCATCCCCAATACCCTGAGATGGAGCTGGGCAGAGGGGAGTGGCGGTGGGAGTAGAGCTGGGGTGGGAGTGGAGGTGGGATGGTGGTGGGGTGGAGCTGGGTAGAGGTGGGGTGAGATGAAGCCGTGTGGGGGTCGGGTGGAGGTGGGGATGGGGTGGAGGTGGAGCTGGGTGGTGGTGGAGGTGGGGTTCAGATGGAGCTAGGTGGTGGAGGTGGGGTTCAGATGGAGCTGGGTGAAAAGTGAGATGGAAGGGGAGCTGGGTGTGGTGGGATGGAGCTGAGTGGAGGTGGAGCTGGGTGGAGGTTGAGGTGGAGGGACGTGGAACTGGTTGAAGGTTGAGGTGGAAGGTGGAGGAGCTGGGTGGAGGTGGAGGGAGGAGGAGCTGGATGCTGTGGGATGGAGCTGAGTGAAGATAGAGCTGAGTGGAGGTTGAGTTGGAGGGAGGAGGATGTGGTGGGATGGAATTGGGTGGAGGTGGAGAGAGGAGGAGTTGGGTGGAGGTTGGGTTGGAGGGAGGAGGATGTGGTGGGATGGAATTGGGTGGAAGTTGGTTTGGAGGGAGGAGGATGCGGTGTGATGGAGCTGGGTGGAGGTGCAGCTGGATGGAGGTTGGGTTGGAGGGAGGAGGATGCTGTGGGATGGAGCTGGGTGGAGATAGAGCTGAGTGGAGGTTGGGTTGGAGGGAGGAGGATGTGGTGGGACGGAGTTGGGTGGAGGGAGGAGGTGTTGGGTGGAGGTTGGGTTGGAGGGAGGAGGATGTGGTGGGATGGAGTTAGGTGGAGGTTGGGTTGGAGGAAGGAGGATGCGGTGTGGTGGAGCTGGGTGGAGCTGGAGCTGGATGGAGGTTGAGTTGGAGGGAGGAGGATGCGGTGGGATGGAGCTGGGGGGAGGTGGAGCTGGGTGGAGGTGGAGGGAGGAGGATGCTGTGGGATGGAGCTGGATGGAGGTGGAGGGAGGAGGATGCTGTGGGATGGAGCTGGAGGGAGGAGGATGCTGTGGGATGGAGCTGGGTGGAGGGAGGAGGATGCTGTGGGATGGAGCTGGGTGGAGGTTGAGTTGGAGGGAGGAGGATGTGGTGGGATGGAGCTGGGTGGAGGTGGAGCTGGGTGGAGGTTGTGTTGGAGGGAGGAGGATGCAGTGTGATGGAACTGGGTGGAGGTGGAGCTGGGTGGATGTTGGGTTGGAGGGTGGAGGATGCTGTGGGATGGAGCTGGGTGGAGATGGAGGGAGGAGGATGCTGTGGGATGGAGCTGAGTGGAGATGGAGGTTGGATGGGAGGGTGGACGTTAGGTTGGAGGGAGGAGGATGTGGTGGGATGGAGCTGGGTGGAAGTTGGGTTGGAGGGAAAAGGTTGGGTTGGAGGGAAAAGGTTGGGTGGGAGGGAGGAGGATGCTGTGGGATGGAGCTGGGTGGAGGTTGGGTTGGAGGGAGGAGGATGTGGTGGGATGGAGCTGAGTGGAGGTTAGGTTGGAGGGAGGAGGACGGGTTGGAGGGAGGAGGGTGCTGTGGGATGGAGCTGAGTGGAGGTTGGGTTGGAGGGAGGAGGGTGGGTTGGAGGGAGGAGGTTAGGTTGGAGGGAGGAGGTTGGGTTGGAGGGAGGAGGTTGGGTTGGAGGGAGGAGGATGCTGTGGGATGGAGGTTAGGTTGGAGGGAAGAGGTTAGGTTCGAGGGAGGAGGTTGGGGTGGAGGGAGGAGGTTGGGGTGGAGGGAGGAGGACGCTGTGGGATGGAGGTTAGGTTGGAGGGAGGAGGTTGGGGTGGAGGGAGGAGGTTGGGTTGGAGGGAGGAGGTTGGGTTGGAGGGAGGAGGTTGGGGTGGAGGGAGGTGGATTGGAGGGAGGAGGTTGCTGTGGGATGGAGCTGAGTGGAGGTTAGGTTGGAGGGAGGAGGTTGGGTTGGAGGGAGGAGGTTGTGGTGGAGGGAGGAGGTTGTGGTGGAGGGAGGAGGTTAGGTTGGAGGGAGGAGGTTGTGGTGGAGGGAGGAGGTTGGGTTGGAGGGAGGAGGTTGTGGTGGAGGGAGGAGGTTGTGGTGGAGGGAGGAGGTTGGGTTGGAGGGAGGAGGTTGGGGTGGAGGGAGGAGGTTGGGGTGGAGGGAGGAGGTTGGGGTGGAGGGAGGAGGTTAGGTTGGAGGGAGGAGGTTGGGTTGGAGGGAGGAGGTTGGGTTGGAGGGAGGAGGATGCTGTGGGATGGCGCTGGGTGGAGATGGAGCTCTGCTCAGTGATTGGTTCCGTCGTTTTTGGCTGGCAACGGCGTCGCGCGGGCACAAACTGTGTTAGGGGGCCATGCGCATACGTCAAACCGTCATTAGGCAGTGATGCGCTAAGCAGCTGCCAGCTCGTGCCTCAGCCAACAGTCACCAACCGCTCACTCTTCCCCCGCTCAGTATTGGGATCCAATATTAACAACCTCCATTAACCCAAAACACCCTAAACTATCATCTCTGCATTCAGCACCTGCGCTGATCCCCGCCGGCCCCAAGTGACATAAACTTCATTGCCCCGAGATTACAAGGGCGCCAGGGAGATCAGAGCACACGATCCGGCAACAGGCCCCGCCCATATCAGTACAGCCAATCACAGGAGCATCCCTCCTAATAATACAGCCAATCACAGGGGCCCCTCTCTGAATAATCCAGCTAATCACAGGGCTCCTCTCTGAATAATACAGCCAGTCACAGAGCTCCTCTCTGAATAACACAGCCAATCACAGGGGCTCCCCATAATACAGCCAATCACAGGGCCCCCTCTGAATAATACAGCCAATCACAGGGGCCCCTCTGAATAATACAGCCAATCACAGGTGCCCCCTCCCAATAATACAGCCAGTCACGGAGTTCTCCTCTGAATAATACAGCCCTTCACAGGGGCGCCCCCCATAATACAGCCAATCACAGGGCTCCTCTCTGAATAATACAGCCAATCACAGGGGCTCCTTTCCCAAACTCTGGGACCCTCTTGTGGGGAAGGGCGTAATTCGAGGCCAACAATATCACATTGTTTCCAAAAGATCCAACAGGAAATTCTAAATAATGTCTCTGTTGAGAATGTGGAATTTGAAGTGATAGGAAGTGATTGAAAAGTATAGTGTTGAAGCATTTAAGGAGAGGGGGCAGGGGTAACTAGACAAAAATGTGTGGGAGAAGGGAATAGAGGGTTACAATGATAGACTTAGATGAGGAGAGAAGTGAGGAGACTCTATTGTAGAATAAACACCAGCATGGACTAGTTGGGCTGAATGGCCTGTTTCTGGGCCGTATATTCTATGTAATCGTTTGTAAATGCCCATTAACATAGCAAATCCCAGCAGCTCCTCCCATATAAATCTGAGAGAGAACCCCAATGATCCATTGCTGCCAGTAAACCTGGGTTATCTGGGAATTAATGGGAGTGGAGATTGAAACTTGTGCGAGTGGCCCAAGGAAACAAAAAGATAATCTACTATCTGACCTTAGCTTAACCAGAGAAGGGGCTGGATACCTCCCAATCACTCAGTCTCTGCAGTGAGGATAAACTAAGTTACACAACATGTTCCATATAAATAGAATTTTAATTGGATAGAAAAATGGTAATACCTTAAAGAATGAAACAAAAGACACAGAATGGAAGGACACTGAAGGACTAGAAAACTCCATCTTTCTCCAAATACTGATAACAGACCCGCTCTTAATAGCTGAAAAGAGAAACAAAGAAATCACAAAAAAAGTACTCAGGAGATATTTTTACACTGTTGCTGAGAGTCAAAGGGGCGGTGGAAGCAGATTTAACAGTAATTTTCTAAAGGGAATTGGATAAATATGTGAAAAGGAGAAAAAATAAACAGGGCTATGGGAAAAGAGTAGGGGCAATGAGTTGAATTGGATAGATCTTTCAAAGAGCCAGCACAGGCATGATGGACTGAATAATTTTTTTCTGTGTTGCATTATTCTATAAATCAGTTACAAATTCCTTCCTCAGTGTTGTAATACTTAGGTGCAACTCAATTCTCCATCCCCCCCCCCACCCCACCGCCAGAGAGCAACCAAGCCTGGAGGAGCCCCATTTAATTCTGCTAGGGCCCACTGAACACACAGTACTACCTACCCCTGACCCCTCCAGGTCATTTTGTGTATTTTTCTTCCAAACAGCCTCACACCACAAAGCTATCTACTCTCACTGAGGTACACATCCCATGGATTCAGAACCCAAAGGCTCATGTGACACCTGCGACCCGATTAAGGCTGGCTGTTCAACTGTAGGAGACCTCATGGGTGAAGCTGAAGTCAGATTGGAAAAGCAATAGTGAGATGATAGAGGAACAGACAGGTGCTTCTGTGGCCACAGACATGAGTCCAGAATGGTGTGTTGCCCCCCCCCCCCACCCCGGTGCCAGGGTCAAGGATGTCATTGAGCAGCTGCAGAGCACCCCAAGTAGAGGGTGAACAGCCAGTGGTCATAGAATCACAGAATTGTTCTAGCACAGAAGGAAGCCATTCAGCCCATTGTGCCTGCACCGGCTCTCAGAATGAGCAATGCGCCTAGTGCTATTCCCCCTGCCTTCTCCCCTAAACCCTGCACATTTTTCCTTGTCAGATAATAATCCAATTCCCTCTTGAAGGCTTCATGCTCCATATTTATACCAGAAACAGGTAGAAAGAGGGATGTTGTTGTGCAGGGGGAGTTTAGGGAGCTAGGAAGGAAACCAGTATGTGGGTCCTGAAAGGTAGTAATGTTCGGATTACTCATGGTGCCATGCAGGAGTGGGTTTGGAAATAGGATAGAGCTAATGAATGTGTGTCTGGAAGGATGGTGCAGGAGGGAGGGCGTTAGATTGCTGGGACATTGGGACCAGTTCTGGGGGACCTGTACAGGCTGGACAGGTTGCAGAACGTAAAATCTTGCAGAGGTCACCAGCAGATCCCTGGAAGGAGCCGGTGGTGATGAGGTTTACGGCTGGGGTGACCTTGGTCTAGTGACATGGTTGACTGGGAGAGAGGTCTTTCTCCAGTTGGCTGCAGATGCCAGCAATGACCTGCTGAGAAAGGCTGAGCCTCCTGAGGTACTGTTAGTTAGTCATGTCTGGAAAGCTGATCCTCTGTTGGATAAACCCTGAGTTAGGGGTATTGCCTCCTGTGAGCTGGAGATTTGTGTGCATCCCCTCTTTGGCTTTCTCAGCAAACTTTAGGCCTGTCTCATGGGAAAGAAATGGGGAGGTGAGGCAGTGCATAGAAAGTGAAGGATAGGTGCTGCTGCAAGCTAAGTGGGTGGGATGCTTCATACACTGCATCCATGGCCTGTGTACAATGCTTCTGCTGTTCACCTCCTCAGCTTCCTCTAACCATGCCTTCTTAGTGACTGCTGCAGCTTTCTTCTTTCTATTGCTGAGGAAAAGTCTGTCCCTCCTGCGTCTGTTTGCACCCAGCAATAATTCCAAAGATGTGTCATGGAGCAAGGATAGCACCCAGATTCAATGTCCGACATTCATCATGAACACCTCCTGGATCCTCCAATTTACATTTGTGCACTGTCCCTCTAAATAAAGCTGAGACTATGCCATGTGTGCTTTGCCTGCCATCTTTATTCATGACCATAAGTGATTGCCTAGATCTCGGGGACTGCAAAATTGTGGGGAATGTATGTTTGGAAAGGAGGAAAGGCTCAGGCTTAGATTGAAACTTCTCGATGCCCCCTTGTGTCCAGAGCCCTTCTGTGCAGCACTTTACTCTCAGTTCTCAAAAATTTATCTCTTTCTGTTGCTGCTGTGGACTCTGCTCACTGTGTCTGTTCATTGATTGTATTGTGCTAATTGGAAAGCATCTTCATCCTTAATTTTAGAGATCTAGATCTCTAGATTTTCCTGTTCAAAATATAAGTATGCTGCATAGAACATGTTCGCAGAGTCTTCGTCCCAGTAACACTGTCAGATTAACCCCACATAATCAGTTCTGCATGCTACACAGAAATTCAAAGTCAAGCTCCCACATTTTCTAGGTGATTTGGGCTAGTGATTGAGTGATTCAAACAAGCCTGGCTTTCAAACTGGAAAATCAAAATGTGCATATTCTAGGTGGATTTTCAAGTTCTGTGTGCAATTTAAATTTACTTTTCCCCCATTATAAACCCTGCTGACAGGTTATTGGAAAAGGCATGTTTCCTTTCCATTTGGAATTACCTCTTTCCTACTTATTAGGTGAAATTCTGGTGCAACTCTGTGTACAGTTGGGAAATTGTGTGTAAAAAGCACTGATTAGGTTACACTTCAGCTTTATACTAAAATTCATTTGCATCATCACAACCGTAAACTTTTCTGTGAGCCAGAGTAACCAGGCAGTGTAACAGAATGTAATTGCTTCATTTATTACGACGTGGCAGATGATATGTGCCAGACAGACCAAATCCATAAGGGAAACTTGACCATGCTATCAGAACAGTTTTGCAATTTGTATTTATTTTGAGAAGATTTGTGCACTGAATTCAGAAGTAATGAGTCCACTGACATCTTTAGAGATTTTAAAAACTAAATTAAAACACTTATTAACAAAAGAAAAATTTCAAGCATAAACATAAGATTACGATTACTCAATACTATAACCAATCCCAAAATTCCTAATTAACTTGACTTCCAACTACACACCCCCTTTAAGGCAACAGTCAAAAAATAGATTTTAAATTTAAACACGCAAGCCATAAAGTTTACCACAGCACCCAGTTGACAGTGGAATTCCAAAGTATTTTTAACACAACTTTAGTTACTGGACATGGCAGGCTCCTGCTAAAGTGGCTAGAGCTTCTTCCAAGTCTGTGACATTGTGTACCTTTCAGGATTTTACACTGCCATGCCCCTACATAGTCTTCCTTCCCTCTTTATACACATTTCCTCTGTCTTTAATCTGTAAATTCCATTGTTCTATATGTCTTTGGAAATTTACTTTTTCCATAATATGAAAATCTTTCATGTTGCCAATATGTTTAGTACCTTTGGGAAAATAAACATACTGTTTGGCCTTGCTTATTTTGTTAGTTGTAAATATCTTATCATCCCTTTGAAACCCAAACAACTCTTCTCCTCATCTAAAAATGCAAATTTCTTTTACACCCTACATGCTAAGCCCTCATCCATGTTTACTCATTAGCATTTCAAATGCCTTTTACCTCTAACTTGTTTTGATAATTTCAAGCTTGCAGGCTTTCTGATTCTAATTCAATTAAATCAGCTACATAAACATCCACACTCACACTCATCAACCTACTTTACAATAAACCACAATAATATAACAAAAAATGTTAGTTTCATGACACATTTTCTCCTCTCCATTGCAAGGCAAATAGTTAGGGAATCATTCACTTCAGTTTACAATACCTCGATCATTTATGCTGATTCAGCTGATTCTATCCGGATTGTACTGATATAACTAGTGGGAACTAGTCAAACCCTAGATCTTTTTTTTGACTAGCCGAGTAGATGGTTCTATTGGAAAAATCAAAGACTGCAAAACCATTTGTTGCCTGAAACATTGGGGTAAGTTACATAGACATCACCTTCCAACATTTAACAGATTCCAAACGTCTGGTCACCCCTCCTGGGGTGTGAGGTGAAACCTTTAGCAAGCCACAAACTTTCAATCCTGGAGGGGATCCATTACCTTCTTTAATCAGCCAGTTTTGTAAGTCCAGGTAGACAGACCAGAAGAGAATGAAGGAGGACGTTCACCAGAAAATTAACCCTTCAGTCTCTTGAAGAAAACAATTTTGACCATTCTGAGCTTCAAACTTGTCAAGAAGATATAATAATGTTATTGGAAATTATTTTAAAATAGAGTTTGGTGGTGTCCGTGTCTATGTTTGTGTGTGTGTCTTAATTGGATTATAGTCATCAGGTCTAGAGGCTTTGATGTATAGAAGGGAAGTTGGTTTGAAATGGTAATTAGATAAACATAGGGAAATAAAAGATGACGCGTAAAGGGAGCAATTTGCATCTTTAATAGAGCATTCAAAAGGGCGGGTGAAATATTACACTTGACCAGGTGAACCTCAGAAACAGTGTGTTTATTTTTTAAAAAGCTTACTAGTAGAATGGGTATTATGAAACAGTTTTATTGTTAGAAGACTTAAAGTTTAAAAAACCTAGTGACAATGAGAATTTGCATTCAAAGAAGAAAATATGTATAAAGGAAGAGAAGGCTGTTGGAAAAAGGAGGATGGATTCTAGGTATTTGTAACAAACTACGCAATGAAGAAATTGAGTATTAGTTCTTCTGCAGGCAAAATGTGATTTTTGTATTATAATCTGCCAAACAAAGATTTTTTCATTATAGGTGATTTATTTCCATTTTAGCCTGCTTATCAAGTGTGTATATTTTTGTGTCTGAGCCAAGGGATATAATTAGAAGGATCGACTTGACCATTAAAAGGCTATGGATCATTTTATTTCTATTATCTGCCACAGTGTTTAGCTTTTACCAAAATCTGTTGTTGGACAAAAACTAGTAAATTATACTTGGCCTAATTAGAAAACAGTTGTATGGCACAATGTGTTTGATGTCAGTTTTTTTACCTCTGCAACCTAGTGTGCTGCGAGGAACGTATCTTCTGGAAGTAAGGATCCTATGTGAAACGAGTTTGTCACTCTCAATCCAACAAGTAAACTTCTAATTTTACATTAGTTGGCAATATCACTATGTTAGGGCCATTATGGGTAATGTAATCAAATTGTTGGTACTTTTTTGAGGTTGAGAGTTTCTATAGATATTTAAATAAGTAAAACAAGTAAAGAGTTAACAAAGTGAGCATTGGTCCTACAGAAAGTATATCTGGGGAATTGATAATGGAAAGTAGGGAAATGTCAGATGAATTAAACAGGTATTTTGCTTCGGTCTTCATGATAGAGGACCCAAGTAACATCTCGGAAATAGCTGTAAATCAGGAAATGGAAGGGAGAGAGGAACCCAGGAAAATTACAATTGCCAAGGAAGTGATATTGAGCAAATTGTTGGGGCTGTGGGCTGACAAAACCCCAGGTCCGGAAGGACTTCACTCTAAGGCCTTGAAGGGAGTGGCTAGTAAGCTAGTTGATGCATTGGTTTTAATTTTTCAAAATTCCTTAGATTCGGGGAAGGTTCCATTAGATTGGAAAATAACAAATGTAACTCCTTTATTCAAAAAGGGAAGGAGACAGAAAACAGGAAACTACAGGCCAGTTAGCCTAACATTGGTCATATGGAAAATTTTAGAACCTATTATTAAAGATGTTATAGTAAGGCAGTTAGAATAATTCAAGGCAATCAAGCAGAGTCAATGTGGTTTTGTGAAAGGGAAATCATGATTAATCAATTTATTGGAATTCTTTGAAGGAGTGACATGTGCTGTGGATAAAGGGGAACTGGTGGATGTACTGGACTTATATTTCTAGAAGGCATTTGATAAAGTGCCACATCAAAGGTTATTGTGGAAAATAAAAGCTCATGGTATAGGGGGTAACATATTAGCATGGATAAAAGATTGGCTAGCTAACAGGAAGCAGATAGTAGGCATAAATGGGTCTTTTTCTGGTTGGCAGGTTGTGACAAGCCATGTGCTACAGGGATCAGATTGGAACTCAACTTTTTACAATTTATATAAATGGCTTGGATGAAGGAACCAAAGGAATGGTTGCTAAATTTGCTGATGATAGAAAGATAGGTAGGAAAGTAAATTGTGAAAAGGATGTAAGGAGGTTACAAAGTGACAAAAGATTAAGTGAGTGGGCAAAGATCTGGCAAATGGAGTATAATTTGGGCAAAAGTGAAATTATTCATTTTGGCGGGAAGAATAATATGATCATGGCTGATCCTTTATCTCAACAGCATACTCTTACGCTCTCCGCATACCCCTTAATGGTAATTGATTACAAAATTAAGAAAGTTATGCTTCAGTTGCAAAGGGAACTGGTGAGACCACATCTGGAGTACTGTGAATAGCACTGGTCTCCTTATTTAAAGAAAGATATAAATGTGTTAGGAGCAGTTCAGAGAAAGTTTACTAGGCTAATACCATGGTACCTGCAGGAATGAGCAGGTTGTCTTATGAGGTAAGGTTGGACAGGTTAGGCTTGTATCCACTGGAATTTAGAAGAGTAAGAGGTGACTTAATTGAAACCTTTAAGACCCTGAGGGTCTTGACAGGGTAAATGTGGAGTGGATATTTCCTCTTGTGGGAGAATCTAGAACTTGGGGTCACTGTTTAAAAATAACGGGTCGCTCAGTTAAGGCAGAGATGAGGAGAATTTTTTTTTCTCTGAGGGTTGTGAGTCTTTGGAACTATCTTCCTGAAAATCTGGTGGAAGCAGAGTCCTTGAATATTCTTAAGGCACAAGTAGATAGATTCTTGATTAATAAGAGAGTGAAAAGTTAATGGGGGTAGACAGGAATGTGGGGTTGAGGTTACAATCAGAACAGCCATGTTAATATTGAATGGTGGAACAGACTCGAGGGGCTGAGTGGCCTACTCCTGCTCCTAATTCGTACGTTTTTACGTTTGTATGTTCGCATGAAGTCCCTGCTGCCACCTGCTGTGGATCAGGCAGTGTGATGTGCTCACCAGATTGTGATCCTGAGGCTACTTTAGACCTAGGTCCCACCGAGGTGTGTGTCTCTGCGCAGGTGGAGGGTCTGGGTGAGCACTTTGACCGGTGTTCAATTAGCATGTCATCAGATTTTTCTTCTGAGATGTCTTCAGTGTTTGAGTCGAGGATCTGGGTCGTGGACCCCCAAGGCTGCTTTCCAGATGTGCCTGTGAAAGCAAAGAGAGATTATTAGTGCATGGTAGGGGACTGTGGAACAGGGCACCTCACTCACAACGTGGTTGTCTGATGGATGTTGCTGTGCTGGATCCTCACTTGGTTGAGCACCATTGACCTTGCCGTTAGCACAGCAAAGTCCAGATGAGCGCCGGCCAGCTGGATGACTCTATTTTCAAAGTCTGTGAGGACCTTGAGTTCAGGCATTCCTCCACCGGTCTGCGACCGCTCTCTTTTGTTGTGTGCCAGCTAGTCCTTCATGAGTACAGATGGAGAGAGTGTAAGCAGGACGCCTGCCAGGCCAGATGAGAAGGATGCCTGGCGTGGTGAGTGGTGCATGGAGGGGATGATCCGCAGAGCAGATGATGGTGTGTTTGAGAGAGTGAATGGTGATGTTCCTTGGCAGTAAGTGAGATCCCTGTGAATGTGTGATGGGTTTGTGAGTGTGTGAGTGGAGAGTGATGAGAAGAGTGACTTATCTTGATGGAACGGAGGATGTTAGCACTGACAATCACTGCCATCTCCTCCCCTGCTGGTTTGGTGACCTTGCTTGCTGGTCTTTGCTCAGAGGGTGGATAGAGGACTTCATGGTCTGGCTCCACTGCATCCAGTGGGTGCCCGAGGGAGGCACAGCTAAATTTCGAGGCAGCATGCTTCCTCCCTTTGGTAGCCATGACTCTGCAGCAGCTTCCGATGCCTTAGAGAGAGCTAGCTCTGTGCAGGGATGGCCTTTAAATATGGTGTCCAGATCTCAGAAGACCTGAGGTGATGGCGGGGCAGGTGAATCAGAGGCTGCCCCGCCAGCAACCCGGTGTGTTTTCCAGGAAAGCATTATTAATGAGCCAGGATGCGCCAGGAATGGCGCAAAAACCTATCATTGCAGCCAGTGGGTAAAATATCCTTCTTCCTGCCCACTATCGCACTTAGTGCAAATCTGGGATTGTTCCGCCTATGCTTCTTTTCCTATGTTCCTATCTCCCATCTACCTACTCTTGCTGTAATGAGCTAACCTCAATACACAGCAGGGCAGACGCACCTGAGGTATACAGTTGGGAGGGAGTTCCCCTGGGAATCCTCAACACTGATTCTGGAACCCATGAAGTCAAACATTGGCAAGGAAACCTTGTGCTGATTACCACACATCGACTCCCCTCAGCTGGTGAACCACTACCTTGTTGAACATCATTTGGGAGTGGCACTGGGGGTAACAAGGGCGTAGAATGTACTCTGGGGGAGTGGGGAGGTGCAGAGTGTCCATCAACAAGAGTGACTTGGGTGGAAGGGAGTGGTAAAAGTCTGCTGCACTGAAGAGCTGCCTTCTTGTGTGTGTGCTTTCTCTCTCTCCCCTCTACCGGTCTTCTGGACAAGGGAAAAGCACTACTTCTGGTTGAAGAAGCCTGCTGTGTGTTGCTTCGATTTTTGCCTGGTGACCCTGCTACTTGCTTGGAGCCTGCGGCTGCTGCTGTTGCTAGAAGATCTGCAGAGGCCTACAATCTGAGGCTTGTGACCTGTGCCACCAAGAGTGTAGAGGGAGAGGAGCAGACTAGGAGGGAGGAATATTTTTACATCAAGGACTTTTAACATCAAGAGCTAGGTGCTTGGGCGGGGGGAGTTTTCCGTTGATTTCGTGCTTTGATGGGAGGAAGAAGAGGAGTGACATCTGAGGGGTGTGGGTACATTTTCATGGGCTGTGTAACATCTGTTTTTGGAACATCCTGTGTCCACCCCACCCCTCCCCTTGCTTCTTGTCCAAGTCCGAGCCAACTGTTTAAGAGACTGTGTGCCTGGCAGCTCCAGGTGCCTGGATGACGACATGCGCCTCCCCTTGTCCAACAGAGTCTCTATTATCAACTCTGCCACCCCTCCCCACTGCCGCCTACCTGCAACACTTACCCACCTTGTGCCTCTCCATCCTCTCTCCTGTGCCCTCCTCTCTCTCCCTCTCTCTCTTTTTACACCTGGGAGGGAGGCACTTTTACATCTTTGTCTTCCCCAATCATGTTTCTGATAGAGACACACCGATACTTTGTGGGTTATGTGTAACTCTCAGAACCCATGGCAACACCATCTTAGCCAGTGGCAGGGCCATCCAAGGCCACTTACATGGGAGCAGTAGCCTCCTTGGCTCCTGCTGCGCCTCTGGCCCCATTACATTTTAAACTGGTGTCTAAACAATTTGGGGTGAAGAGCTACACCCACCCCGACATGATGATTGAGGCCTTCATGAAGGCAATGGCTGGGGTTGTCAGCACCTCAGCCATTGTCACAACCTCAAAGGTGTACAGCAAAACCGTCTTCTTTTTGAGGTCTAAGTGGACAGCGCAGCTGGCACTCGAAAAGGGGCTCATTTGGGGCGGGGTGTTTCTGGCAGTGGACCCATTGGAGGCCACCGCCCAGAGAGTCATACTATCGCCCTTTGTCCCCAGTGAGCTCCTCCTGCCCTACCTCCATCAACCGGGGGAGATGAGGTCAGGGGTCACGCTGATCATGCTCGACCTCAAGGAGGTGAGCCTCTGGCATGTGTTCTCCCTTTGGCACCAGGTTTTCATCTGCCTGGCCTGAGAGGAGTGCACAGAGGGGGGCTTGAACATCGAGCAAATGGGGCAGCCTACTGTGCCTTTTGAATGGCGGATGGCATGTGGTGCCATGCCTGCAAGGAGGTGGGGCATGTTAAAAAAAACTACCCTGCTTCTAAGGCCTGCAGTACCATCCAGGTACCATCCAGCACCTTCTGACCACCAACCCTCCAACCACCACCCTCCCCAACCACCATCCCCCCATCACCACCACTATCACTCCATCTCCCTCCCCGTAAGGGAAGGTGACGCTGGCAGTGAATGCCATCTTGGCTGCCAGCGAGGTGGGGGTGAGAGTGTCTGTGCCATAAGAAGGTGCAGAGGAAGGGAAAGCACACCAAGTGGCCCCCCAGTCCGGACCTGAACCCAAACCCCAAACCCAATCCCAATTTCAGAATCAGCAAGATACCAACTCAGGGGCAGATAATATCATCGGGCCCGCTGTCACATTGATGCACAATCCCAGGCTCATCAGCTCCTCAGTGCCTGGTGCTGGGCCCGGTGTCATTCCTGCTCGGGGTCCCGGACCTGATGGCACTGGGGCATGAGGCTCCCAGCCAGTAGTCCTTTTAAGAAAGTTTCAAATGCCATAACCTAAGAGGGCGGAGCATCCGGGGGGTACAGTGAGATAGTGGGGACCTCAAAATGGAGGCTTCCTCAGCCCCAAACTCCCCTAGAAGAGGTGCCATGCCTTGGAGGGGGAGGATTTCATGACCTATGGACTCAAATTTGTTAATTCCCCGGTGATAAGGAGGAGGCATCTCAACCTTTAAACTCCTCGTTCCACCCTCTGTGGTGGGGAGTGGGGAAATGGAATCCTGCATATCATTGCAGTCCCCTGAGCAGGGCCCCTCGGGGGTTGTTGAGGGTGCTACCCCTTAGGTGGTAGCCCACTCTGACCCACCTTGCACCCCGGAGATGCCATCTGGTTTGCCAGGGGACTGTATTGACACAGCAAATGCTGGACCATTGCGTGGCAGCAATGAATAGGGTCCCCTGGCTCCATTCTAGCCATTGGTGTCAGGCGCTACGGTCTTGGTTCCAGAACTCTTTCCAGACTTGCCGAGGGACCCGGTGCCTGGGGCAGAATGGGTCTCTGAGCTGCCGTCGCCCTCTGACCCAGAGCTCTGAGAGGAGCCCAAGGAAGACCCCTCTGTCATTGACCCTGGGGGTGGGATCGAGGCAAAGTCGATGGCTGGTGGGTCTGTGCCATCTGCCACATTCACAGTATCGGAGGACCTGGACTTGGCCAGTGACTGCCTGGAGGAGGATGGTGGCATTGTGGATGACTTGGAGTCTATCTGAAGTGAGGCAGTGGACGCCCTTGTACCCCCATCAAGTCGTCCCTCATTCCCTTCCCGAAGAACAATGGGACTTTCAGTATGACAGCCATGGTCGCCGCAATAGAGTCCAGCTGGCCTTAGACCAATGGTCGGAACTGGCGCTGCTCATCTGGTCCGCTCGCATAACTGAAATGGCGCAGGACCTGGACTGGAACACAAAGTGTCAGCTGCGTGGCTTCCTCGTTGGGCTCCTGAGGGAGTGGAAAGACACTTGGGCTTCCCCTCCCTCTGAGCACTGAGGTGATGGTGACAGGAGCACCATGCTTCTGACATGAAGGTGACCATAGCCAACCTCAACATCAATGTCAGCGGAGAGGCACAGCACAGATTTAAGAGCTTCTTGGTCCTCGGGGACAGGAAGTATGCAATGTGCTTTCTGCAGGAAACCCGTACTGTTCTGGGAGACAGAGCTAAGTGGCTCCTTGAGAGGTGAGGGGGGGGGGGGGTGGTTTTGGGGGTGGTCTACATGAGTCACCTAGCCTCGAATTCTGGTGGAGTGGCTATCTTGTTAGCCCCACATTTTCAACCGGATCTCGTGGGGGGTCAAGGAGCAGGTGCCAGGCTGGTTGCTGCACCTTACCCTGCGGCTGGCGGGGGTGGTGGGGGGTGGGGGGGGGCGGTGGGGGGAGGCTGCGTGGTACTTCAGTTTGTGAACATGTACAGTCCTCTGTCTGCACAGCAGCAAGCAAGCTTCTTTGAAGAAGTGTCCACTCATTTCGGCTCCATCAATGCGGGCGAGTGAATCATCCTTGGGGCGGGGGGGGGGATTTCAACTGTTTCCTCGGGGTCAGGAACCACCTCAGCACTGCAAGTTGGGATAAGTAAGTTGAGGGACCTTCGACTTGGTGGACATTTGGCAGCATCTCTATCCTGACTCCAAGGTGTTCGCTTTTGTGTCCCCTGGGGTCAGAGCATCTAGACTCGACCGCCTTTACATTTCCCAGGTGTTTGCGCCCTGCGTTCCATTGGCCTCTGCGCAACAAGTGTCATGCTCGGACCACCGCCTGATGTGGGAGGAACTCGTTCTGTTCTGCGCTCAGGTGGGGTTCACGTACTGGCACTTTAACAACCTGTGCCGGAGGACGAGTGGTTCTTGGACTCGTTCCGTCATTTCTGAGCCAGCTAGAGAAGGAAGCAGGGGAGCTTCCCCTCCTTGAAGCTATGGTGAGATGTGGGCAAGACTCATGTACATGTCTTCTGTCAGAAGTATGCGAGGGGGTTGACAAAGAGGCGGAAATCCAAGATTGAAGAGTTGGAGAAGGAGGTGCTCAACCTGGAGTCACATCAGCCCAATGAGGACCCAGCCCTGCGGCTGGCATATGAAGAGAAGAAGGGCGTGCTGCAGTACCTGCAACTCATTGGGTCCCATGGCGCATATGTGGGGTCATGGGTCCAGTTCCTCAAGGACCTGGATTGCATCTCCTCCTTCTACTCGCTGGAAAAATGGCACCAAGTCCATCAGCAGCTCCTTATGCTGATGGCCGATGACGGATCCCTTGTCTCGGTTCCGAAGGGAATCAGGGCTCATGTCCAAGCCTTTTACACTGCCCTGTTCTCTCTGGATCCATCCAGTAAAGATGCTAGCAGGTTCTGTGGGAGGATCTCCTGCAGGTCAGCCCGGAGGGCACTGTAAAGCTTGACTCCCCTATAATTCTGGGGGAGCTGACAGCCCTCTCCAGGGCCAAGTCCCGTGGGCTGGATGGGCTGACCGTGGATTTCTTCAGGGCATTCTTGGGGAATGACTACGCAGTAGTCCTGGAGAAGAGTATTATGACCGGGGAGATGCCCCTCTCATGGTGCAGGGCCATCATTGGCCTGCTGCCTAAGAGTGGGAATCTCCACCAATTTATAATCTGGTGCCCCGTCTTCCTTCTCAGCACAGATTACAAAATCTTTGCCAAGGTGATGTTGTCTCCTCCCTGATCAGTCCTACATGGTTCCGAGCAGTGCTATTTTCAATAATATCCATCTGGTCTGGGACCTGATCCATCTTTCCCAGAGGACTGGTCTGTTGAGCGCCTCCTGTCTCTTGACCAGGAGAAGGCATTCAAAAGGGTCGATCACGAATATTTATTCGGAACTCTGTGGTCATTCAGGTTCAGGACGCATTTCATTGCCCGGATCCAACTTCTGTACACTGCCGCAGAGTGTCTAATTAAGGTTAATGGGTCCCTGACAACGCCCCTTTACTTTGGGGGAGGAGTGCGTCAGGGCTGCCCCCTTTCTGGCCAATTGTATTCTATTTATGTGGAGCCTTTCCTGCTCCTCTTGTGGAGGAGGTGTCAAGATTGGTTCTGTGTGGGCTGGGCATTGGTGTAGTCCTCTTGGCTTACGCCGATGACATGCTCCTCATGTTCACTGACCTGGCTGACCTGTGGAGGATGTGTGAGTGCCAGGAAGCATTCTCTGCTGTATCTTCTGCAAGGATCAAGTGTTCTGGACTCCTGGTTGGTCAGTGGCAGGTGGAGCCCCTACCCAAGGAGCTCAGGCCTTTCACCTGGAGCAGGACCAATCTCCTCTACCTGGGGGTCTGCCTCTGCCCTGCTGAGGAATCCTGGCCAGCAAACTGGCAGGAGCTAGAGGCCAAAGTCACCACTCACCTGCGGTGCTGGACAGGACTGCTCCGAGTGCTGTCCTACCAGGGTTGAGTGTTGGTCATAGACCAGCTAATCGCCACCATGCTATGTACTAGCTGGTCACTTTAACCCCTCCCTTGGCATCTGTCACAAAAATTCAGAGAATGTTTTTCGACTTCTGGGACAAAAGGCTGCATTGGGTCACTGCCGGTGTCCTGAGTCTCCTGCTTAGAGAGGGCAGTCAGGCGCTGGTGTGCCTACCCATCCAGATGGCGCTTCAGACCCCGCAGCGATACCTTTACATTGAGCTCCCTCTGAGATGGTGTGCCCTGGCGACATATTTCTTCCACCAGGTGCATGGCCTGAATTATTATGTACAGCTCCTGTTTATAGATCTGAAGGGTCTTAGTGGCTCCTTGTAGGCATTGCCCATCTTTTACCAGGACCTGATCAAAGTCTGGAACATGGTCGTCTCGTGCCGCAGCTCTCTGCCATCAGGAGTAGTGGCTATCATCAGAGAGCTGCTGCTCAGAAATCCGCACCTCCACTGTTTCAGGTGGCTGGCAGAGGGGAGCGCTGTAGCAGCGGGTGTGACCAGAATCAGGGATGTGCTCGGTGGCAGAGGAGTAGGCTAGATGATACCACAGGAGTTGGTGCATCGTGCATCGGTGGATGTCCGGCTCACAGCCAATGCCATCCTTAGAATGGTCGTACCTGGCCCCGATGCCATAATTTATCTCGAGGAGGTGCGGGTGTGCAGTGGAGTCCATCTGAGCGACTCCCTGCTTGGACGGAATTCCACATTGGGCCCAAGCCCCGAACCCTCCCTCAGGAGCCCCACAACCTGAGCCACCTCACAGCAGGGCTTCCTGTATGGGCTGCTGCGGCACACCCTTCACCTACTTACCCTCGCCTGCCATCCAGACACACACTGGCGTGTGCAAACCAGCGGCAGAGGCCCTCAGTGGAGGGCTCTTTCCCTCTTAACATCGGGGACCTGGGGCACGCGGCAGTCCCGTACAACCATAGGATCTGTCAGTTCACGGACTTCCAAGACACCTGCGTGTTTTGCGGCCTTGTGGAGTCCGTGGACCACACGTATGTTGATTGCTTTAGGCTGCACTCACTATTTAGTTACTTGAGAAACCCCTTTGCCTGCCAAGTTGGCCATCAACATGTCCAGGCAGTGGGCGGTCAAGGGGGGTCATTCAGCCCGATCGTCTGCCACTCTTCTGCGGCTACGTTCGCGGCTGGGTGTCCCTGGAGAGGGAGCACACGGTATCCGCTGGCATGATCAATGCCTTCCATGCCTAGTGGGCACCACGGGGACTGGGGTGCTTTATTGACCCCTTTAATCACATTTTCACAGAGTCACAGAACCACAGAATTGTTACAATGCAGAAGGAGGCCATTCAACCCATCATGTCTGCCCCGGCTCTCTGAGCATTTTAACTTAGTACCAATCTCCTGCCTTTTCCCCATAACCCTGCATATTGTTTCTATTTAGATTATCATTCAGTGCCCTCCTGAATGCCTCAATTGAACCTTCCTCCACACACTTCCAGGCAGTGCATTCTAAACCCTAACTACTCGCTGTGTGAAAAGTGTTTTTTCTCATCTCGCATTTGCTCCTTTTGCAAAACACTTTAAAATAGCGCCCACTGGTTCTCAATCCATTTATGAGCGGGAACAGTTTCTCCCTATCTACAGTTACTCTCTGCAGTATCAAATGCTTTTATTAGAAACTTGTGTAAACATTCAAATAATTACAGCAGCTAAAGATAAGTTTGGTCCTCTGAATATTATATAAATGCCCTACCCTGGAACATTTAACTAATTTTCTCCTGAAAGGATCAAACTCTCTTTTCTTCCCATATATCTGGTCGCTTCATCCAGATTTCATTCCTGTAGAACTTGTTTCTAGCAATGATTTTTTCCAGGCCCCCTCATTATTTTGAAAACTTGTATCAAGTATCCTCTCAGCTTTCACCTCTCCAAGGAAAACAGTCCCAACTTCTCCAATCTTTCCTGAAGTGTCTCATCCCTGGATCCATTCTTGTAAACCTCTTCTGCACTCTTTCCAATGCATTCACATCTTCCTATGGTGTGGGGCCCAGAACAGTACACAATACTCCAGCTGAGGCCTAACTAGTGTCTTAAATAAGTTCATCAGAACCTCCCTGTTCTTCTACTCTATGCCCCTATTAATGAAGCCTAGGATACTGTATGCTTTAGAAACAGCTCTCTCTACTTGTCCTGCCACCTTTAATGACTTATGTACATATACACCGAGGTCTCTCTGCTCCTGCACACCCTTTATAATAGTATTCTTTATTTTATATTGTCACTCCATGTTCTCTGTACCAAAGTGTATCACCTCACACTTCTCAGCATTGAACTTCATCTGCCACCTAGCTGCCCAATCCACCAATGTGTCAATGTCCTTTTGAAGCTCGACACAGTCCTCCTCACAGTTTACAATTCCTCCCAAGTTTTGTGTCATCTGCAAACTTTGAAATTGTCCCCTGCACACCAAGATCCATATCATTTATATATATTAGGTAGAGCAAGGGTCTCAATACCGACCCCTGGGGAACTTCACTACAAACTTTCTTCCAGCCCGAAAAGTACCCATCAACCATTACTCTCTGTTTCCTATCCTTCAGCCAATTTTGCATCCACAATGCTACTGTCCCTTTTATTCCACGGCCTATAACTTTCCTCACAAGCCTGTTGTGCAACAATGTATCGAACAACTTTTGGAAGTCCATATCCACCACATCAACGGCTTTGCCCTCATCAACCATCTCCGTTACTTCTTCAAAAAACTCCAGTAAATTAGTTAGACGGGATTTTCCTTTAACAAATCCATGCTTATTCTTCCCAATCAATCCAAATTTTTCCATGTGACTATTAATTCTATCCTGAATAATTGTTTCTAGAAGTTTCCCCACCACTGAAGTTAAACTGACTGATATGTAAGTGCTGGGCTGATCTTTACAACCTTTTTTGAACAAGAATGTAATGTTTGCAGTCCTCTGGCACCTCGCCCGAATCCAGGGAACATTGAAAGATTATTGCCAGTATTTCTGCAATTTCCACTCTTACTTCCTTCAATATTCTTGGATGCATCTCATCCAGTCCTGGTGCCTTATCAACTTTAAATACTGACAGCTTATCCAATATCTCCTCCTTATCAATTTTAAACTCTTCTAGTCACTGAGTTTCCTCCTCTGTCACCATGGCCTGGGCAGCATCTACCTTGTAGGTAAAGACAGATGCAAGGTATTCATTTAACACCTCAGCCATGCCTCTTGCCTTTATGCGTAAATCCCCTTTTTGGTCCCTAATCAGCCCTACTCCTCTTTTTACTACCCTTTTACTATTGATGTGCTTATAGATTTCCTTTGATGTTAGCTGCCAGTCTTTTTTCATAATCCCTCTTTGCTTCTTGTACTTGCTTTCACATATCCCTTCTGAACCTTCTGTATTCAGCTTGGTTTTCAATTGTATTTGCTACCTGACACCTGTCGTAAGCACACTTTTTCTTTTTTAACTTAATTTCTATCTCATTTATCATCCAGGGAGCTCTGGATTTGTTTGTCCTATCCTTCCCTTTTGAGGCAACATACCTTGACTGTGCCCAAACCATCTCCTCTTTGAAGGTAGCCCATTGTTCAGCTACTGTTTTTCCTGCCAACTTTTGGTTCCAGTCTATCCGACCCAGTCCCATTCTTGCCCCACTGAAGTCCGTTCTCAGGTAGTTGATTATTCTTACTCTGGATTGACCAATATCCTTTTCCACTGTAATCCTAAACCTTATGATACAATGATCGCTGTCCCTTAAATGTTCCCCTACCTTCCATTGATCTACTTGACCCACCTCATTCCCAAGAACCAGATCTAGCAGTGTCTCCTTTCTTGTTGGACTGGACACATACTGCTTAAGATATTCTCCTGAACACAATCTAGGAATGCTTGTCCCTCACTGCCCCTTACATGACCACTATCCCTGTCTATATATGGATAATTAAAGTCCCCCATTATAACTACTCTATGATGTTCACACCCCTCTTATATTTCCTTACAGATTTGTTCCTCTATATCCTCCCCATTAGTTGGTGGTCTATATATTACACTGAGCAATGTAATTGCACCCTTCTTATTCCTTAGCTGTAGCCAAATCAATTCTGTCCTTGAATTCTCTGACACATCCTCTTTCTCCAGTACTGCAATACTCTCCTTAACCAAAAACGCCACCCCTCTTCCTTTTTTCCCTTTCCTATCTTTTCTAAACAATTTGTAACCAGGAATATTTAGCACCCAGATCTGCCCTTCCTTGAGCCAGATCTCCATTATCGCCACAACATCATAATCTCACAAGGCAATCTGTGCCCTTCCTAGTTTTATTAACTATATTCTGTGCACTCACACACATGCAGTGTAACCCTGAATTAGGCTTCATTATATGCTCCCTTTCTCCGACTCCATCTATTAATTTACTATACTCTATTTTAGTGCTATCTGCCTCGCCCAACATTCTGTGCACTCTAATATTACATTCTAATATTCTCTCCTAGTTCCCACACCTCTGCTAAGTTAGTTTAAACCCTCCCCAACAGCACAAGCAAAATGACCTGCAAGGAACTCAGTCCCAGCTCTGTTCTGATGCAACCCGCCCATCTTGTACAGGTGCCATCTCCCCCAGAGCCAGTCCCAGTGTCTCAGGAATCTAAAGCCCTCCCTCCTGCTTCATCATTCCAACCTCGCATTCATCTATCTTATCCTCCTATTTCTGTACTCACTTGCATGTGGCACTGGGAGTAATCCGGAGATTACTACTTTAGAGGTCCTGCTTGCTAATTTTCCACCTAGCTCCCTAAATTCCAATTACAGGACCACATCCCTCTATGTCTTTAGTACCAATGCAGACCGTGACCTCTGGCTGTTCACCCTGCCCCACAAGAATGTCCTAGCCATTCTGTGACATCCTTGACCCTAGCACCAGGGAGGCATCAAACCATCCTGGAGTTACATTGACGGCCACAGAAATGCCTGTCTGCTCCCCTAACTAAAGAATCCCCTATCAGTACTGCACTTCCACTCTTCCTCCTCCCCTCCTGTATAGCTGGGCCAGCTGCTGCGCTCCTCCACGGATCCATCGCCCTCACCAATATCCAGAATAGAAAACCGATTAATGAGCAGGACCACTGGGGACCCCTGCACTACCTGCCTGTTTCTATTGGGCTGCCTGGTGGTCACCCATTCCCTATCTCCCTGCTTGCCCCTAACTTGCTATATGACCATCTCTCTGAACATGCTATCCATGTAGCTCTCTGCCTCATGAATACACCTCAGTGACTCCAGCCGCTGCTCAAGCTCTGAAATGCGGAACCCAAGCTTGTGCAGCCGTTGACACTTCCTACACGTGGGCTTGTCTGGGTCACAAGAAGTGTCCAAGACTCCCCACATGCCACAGGACGGGCATTCCGTTTGGCTGAGCTGTCTTGCCATGCCTTAGCCTTAAATTTTTAAATCGCTTAAACTTTTGAATCTTACTGAATAAACCTTACCAAAAATTACAGTTCCTCCTTTATTCTAAACCTTAGGAATGGAATAAACCTTAAACACTTACAAGATACTCACCAGATACTCATCAAAGAGCTAGCTTCTTCTTCAACCAATCAAATTGCTTCTTTCCTGTGATTTCACAATTTGTTTTTTTCACTCTCCTTTTGAACTCAGTGCGGGTCGGTTCAGAACAGCTGACAGGTCCGCCTCTCCGACTGCTTTTCCTGTCGGTGAGTGATGTAGGCTGCGCTCTCCAGGCTGTACTTATCACAGAATCACAGAATCACACAGTATAGAATCTGCACCAACACATGAGAAACACCTGACCTACCTACCTAACCCCATTTACCAGCACTTGGCCCATAGCCTTGAATGTTATGACATGCCAAGTGCTCATCCAGGTACTTTTTAAAGGATGTGAGGCAACCCACCTCCACCACCCTCCCAGGCAGCGCATTCCAAACCGTTACCACCCTCTGGGTAAAAAAGTTTTTCCTCACATCCCCCTTAAACTCCTGCCCCTCACCTTGAACTTGTGTCCCCTCGTGACTGACCCTTCAACTAAGGGGAACAGCTGCTCCCTATCCACCCTGTCCATGCCCCTCATAATCTTGTACACCTCGATCAGGTCGCCCCTCAGTCTTCTCTGCTCCAACGAAAACAACCCAAGTCTATCCAACCTCTCTTCATAACTTAAATGTTTCATCCCAGGCGGATTCACCATCATCCTGGTGAATCTCCTCTGCACCCCCTCCAGTGCAATCACGTCCTTCCTATAATGTGGCGACCAGAACTGCACACACTACTCCAGCTGTGGCCTCACCAAGGTTCTATACAACTCCAACATGACCTCCCTACTTTTGTAATCTCTGCCTTGATTGATAAAGGCAAGTGTCCCATATGCCTTTTTCACCACCCCACTAACATGCCCCTCCACCTTCAGAGATCTATGGACACACACGCCAAGGTCCCTTTGTTCCTCAGAACTTCCTAGTGCCATGCCGTTCATTGAATACTTCCTTGTCAAATTACTCCTTCCAAAGTGTATCACCTCACACTTTTCAGGGTTAAATTCCATCTGCCACTTTTCTGCCCACTTGACCATCCCGTCTTCCTGTAGCTCAAGACACTCAATCTCACTGTTAACCACCCAGCCAATCTTTGTGTCATCCGCAAACTTACTAATCCTACCCCCCCACATAGTCATCTATGTCTTTTATATAAATGATGAATAATAGGGGACCCAGCACAGATCCCTGTGGTACAACACTGGACACTTGCTTCAGGTCACTAAAGCATCCTTCTGTTATCACCCTCTGCCTCCTACAACTAATCCAATTTTGAATCCACCTTATCAAATTACCCTGTATCCCAAGTGCATTTGCTTTCTTTATAAGTCTCCAATGGGGACCTTGTCAAAGACTTTGCTGAAATCCATATAAGCTACATCAACTGCACCACCCTCATCTACACACCTGGTCACCTCCTCAAAAAATTCAAACAAATTTGTTAGGCATGACCTCCCTCTGACAAAGCCATGCTGACTATCCCTGATCAAACCTTGCCTCTCCAAGATTCTCTCCTTCAGAATATTCTCCAATAGTTTCCCTACCACTGATGTGATACTCACTGACCTGTAGTTCCCTGGCTTATCTCTACAACCCTTCTTAAACAGTGGAACCACATTAGCTGTTCTCCAGTCCTCTGGCTCCTTCCTTGTGGCCAGAGAGGAATTAAAAATTTGGGTCAGAGCCCCTGCAGTCTCCTCCCTTGCCTCCCTCAGCAGTCTGGGACACAAATCATCAGGACCTGGAGATCTGTCCACTTTTAAGCCTGCCAATACTTCCAATACGTTGTCATTCCCTATATCAATTTGCTCAAGAACCTTGCAGTCTCTCTCCTCGAGTTCGATATCTTCATCTTCACTCTCTTGGGTGAAGACAGATGCGAAGTATTCATTCAACACTCTACCGATGTCCTCTGGCTCCACCCATAGATTGGCCCCTTGGTCACTAATCTTTCCCTGGTTATCCTCTACTCATTGATATACTTATAGAATATCTTGGGATTTTCCCTACTTTTACCTGCCGGAGCTTTCTCATATCCCCTCTTTGCTCTCCTAATTGCTTTCTTAAGCTCCACCCTGCACTGTCTATACTCCACTAATGCCTCAGTTGATTTGCTGCCCTTGTACCTGCTAAAAGCCTCTCTTTTCCCTCTCATCGTATCCTGAATATCTCTGGTCATCCATGGTTCTCTGGGCTTGTTGCTCCTTCCTATCACCCTAGAGGGAACATGTTGAGCCTGTACCCTCCCCATTTCCTTTCTAAATGCCCCCCACTGCTCCTCTGTAGATTTCCCCACAAGTAGTTGTTCCCAGTCAACCTTGGTTAGATCCTGCCTTATTTTACTAAAATCCGCTCTCCCCCAATCCAAAACATTTTTTTGCAACTTGTCTATTTCTTTGTCCCTAGCAAGCTTAAACTGTACCATGTTGTGGTCGCTATCACTAAAATGCTCCCCCACCACCACCTCAGCCTCCAGCTTCATTCCCCAGAATTAGGTCCAGCACTGCGCTGTCCATTGTTGGACCCTCTATATATTGACCCAAAATGTTCTCCTGTACACTTTTCAAGAAATCCACTCCATCCAAGCCCTTAACACTATGTCTATCCCAATTAATGTTGGGAAAGTTGAAATCACCTAATATAATTATCCTATTGTTATTGCTTTTACACACCTCCGCAAATTGTGCATATATTTGCTCCTCAATTTCCCGCTGATTATCTGGGGGTCTATAATAAACACCTAACAATGTGGCTGCCCCTTTTTTATTCCTAAGCTCTAGCCACAAAGGTTCATTCGATGCCCCCTCCAAGATATCATCGCTTCTTACTGCAGTAACTGACTCCTTAACTAATAATGCAATACCTCCTCCTCTTTTATCTCCTCCCCTGTCTCGCCTGAAGATTCTATATCCCGGAATGTTGAACTGCCAATCCTGCCCGTCCCTCAACCATGTCTCTGTGATGACTACTATATCACAATTCCACGTGTCAATCCTCACCCTTAACTCATCCATTTTACCTGTAATACTCCTGGCATTAAAGTAGAGGCCTTTCCTTTCCAGCCTTTCCTTACTCACTTGAAACTTAATGTAGCTGTACTCCCTCTGACTTGATTATTTTACTGTATTATGATGTGTCCCTATTCTGCTAACTTTCTGTGTCCCCTCCCCCTGCCGAATTAGTTTAAACTCCTCCCAACAGCACTAGCAAACCCGCCGGCAAGAATGTTAGTCCCACTCCGGTTCAGATGTTGACCATCCCGCTTGTACAGGTCCCACCTTCCACAGAAATGGTCCCAGTGATCCAGGAATCTAACACCCTACCTCCTGCACCAACTGTTAAGCTACATATTCATCTGTGCTATTCTTCTATTTCAGAGCTCGCTAGCACGTGGCACTGGGAGTAATCCAGAAATTACAACCCAAGCGGTCTTGCTTTTTAGTCTACTGCCTAACTCCCTGAATTGTTGATGCAAGATCTCATCCCTCTTCCTACCTATGTCATTCGTACCAACATGTACCATGACCTCTGCCTTAGCAAACTCCCCCTTCAGGAGGCCCTGTAGCCATTCAATGACACCCCGGACCCTGGCACCAGGGAGGCAACACACCATCCTGGAGTCATGTTGACAGCCACAGTAGCACCTATCTGTTCCCCTGACTATAGAATCCCCTATTATTATTGCTCTTCCTCTCTCCCTCCCCTCCTGTACAGACAGGCTGCTTGAGGTGCCAGAAACTTGGCTCTGTCTGCACTCCCTGGTGGAACCAGCGCCCTCATCAGCCTCCAAAATGGAATACCGATTTGCGAGCAGGACCCCAGGGGACTCCTGAACTACCTGCCTGTTTCTCTTGGGCTGCCTGGTGGTCACCCATTCACTTTGTATCCTGTCCCCATTCTGTGTATCTCCGCAGGTCCACTCGCTGACTGCTTTTCACGCAGGTGATGTTGATCTGATGTGTGTGAGCTCCCTTTAAGACCAGGTTTTCTTTTTGCAATATCCCTTTAAGGAGGTGGCTCTTATTTTGTTCCATGTTATGTTAAATTAGTTTAATTGGTTTATTCAAAAGAGTAAAACAAGAGTGACTCAGTAGCACTATTACTGACCGAGCTGGCTGTATCCTGAAGGACATAGCTACCGGACTGAGCCTGCAAGAGATGGTGAGAGAACCAACAAGACAGGAAAAGCTTACTGGACTTCATTCTCGCCAATCTGCTTGTTGCAAATGCATCTGTTCCTAGCGGTATTAGCAGGAGTGACCACTGCACAGACTTTGTGAAGACAAAGTTCTTATCACTCTGAAGCCATGCTCTATCATGTTGTATGGCACTAACATTGTGCTAAATAGGACAGGCTCAACAGATCGACTAGCTCAAATTGAGATATTCATGAGGTGCTGTGAGCCATTTTACTCTGTAATTTTATTCTGTAACCTCATGGCCCAGCAAATCCCTCACTCTACCATGAAGCAAGGGAACTAAACCTAGTTCAATGAGGAGTATTGGAGAGCATGTCAAAAGCTCTCAGGAACACTTGAAAATGTGGTGTCAACCTAGTGAAGCTACAACCCAGGACTGCATACATGCTAAACTGTGGAATCAACATGCTATTGACAGAACTAATTGACCTGACAACTAACAGATCATATCAAAAGTTTGCAGTCCTGCATATCCAGTTATGGATGATGCTGGACCATTAAACAACTAACAGGAGTAGGCAGAATCTCCACAAACATCCCCATCCTCAATAATGGGGGAGCCCCAAACATCAATGCAAAAAATGAGGCTGAAGTGTTTTGCAACCATCATCAGCCCGAAATACCGAGTGGATGATCCATCTCAGTCTCTTACTGAAGTCCTAGCATCACAGAAACCAATCTTCAGCAAATTAGATCCACTGAGTGCACTGCATACAGGAAAGGCTGTGGATGCCAAGAATATCTTGGCTGTAGTACTAGACTTGTGTTTTAGAACTAGCCACACCTCTAGCCAGGCTGTTCCAGTGCTGCTACAACACAGGCATCGATCCGACAAAGTGGAAAATTGCCCAGGTATGTCCTGCCCCCCACAAAAAACAAGTCAAGTCCAACCTGGCCAGTTACTGCTATCAGTCTGCTCTCGATCATCAACCAAGTGTTAGAGGTGTTGTTAACATTGCTATCAAGTGGCTCTTGCTATCTAATAACCAGATTATACTGTGTATGAGTTCCACCAGGATCACTTAGCTAGCAACCTGATTACAGCCTTGGTCCAAGCAGGGACAAAAGAGCTGAATTCCAGAGGGGAAGTGAGAGTGACTGACTTGAACATCATCTTGAACTGAATATGGCACCAAGGAGAATAGAAATCTACAGGAATCAGAGTGAAAAGTCCCCACTGGTTGGAGTCAAACCTAGAACAAGGGAAATGGTTGTGATTGTTGGAGGCCAATCATCAGTTTGATTGGCACCCCATTCATTACCTTAAATATTCCCTCCCTCCACAATTGGCACACCATGCATTGCAGCAACTCGACAAAGCATCTTATAACCTCAGGCACCTAGAAGGACAAGAATAGCAAGTGCATGGGAACACCACCACCTTCAAGTTCCCATCCAAGTCACACACCATCCTGACTTGAAAATGTATCACCATACCTCCATTGCCACTGAGGCAAAACCCTGGAGCTCCCTCCCAAACAGCACTGTGGACCTGCTTACGCCACATGAACTGCAGCGGTTTCAGAAGTGGGTCAGCTCACTTTGAAGGGCAATTAGGGGTGGGCAATAAATCTGGCCTTGAGTGAATAAAAAAAGGACTGATCCTGGCAGCTGGCTGGTCTGTGTGGCTCAGTGCCCCAGTGGACTGTACATTTGTTGAGTATTTTCCAGGTAGTAATTGAAACTAGAATTGTTCCCACTTGGAGGGAGAGTGTGCTGTGTGTTTCACATGTGAATCTGTTGGTGTGATTTATACATGAATTGTAATTTGTGTCTATATTTCAAGGGAGCAACTCTGGCTGGATATTTATACTGAAGACAGGAGTTAAAGGGACTGTATTTGCCTGGAAAATACAGGTGACATTGTTCCCTAAGTACAGGGATTTGGTAGAAATATTGTGTTGATTTGTGAAACTGCAATGTTAGTAACAGACTGAGAAGGGTGTCAAAAGGAACTGCCGGGATTTGTTGCATAGTTAAAAGGGAACTTTCCTGTGACAGAATATCAAAAGTGCTTCAGGGAAAAACTTACATCACCCCAGATGGGACTTGAACCCACAATCCCTGGCTTAGGAGGCCAGTGCCTTATCCATTAGGCCACTGGGGCTATAAGCTTAATTCCTGTGTCTCTTTGTAATCAATGTCAAATTTGAATCTTCTTTTTAGTGGGCCAGACTTTTTTTTGCACATACAATCACATTGTTTAATGCCAAAGATCCCAGCAATAACCTGACAGGGTCAGACTTGCTGTTGTCTATCAGCAATCAGTACAGTTGATTACTGGGCAAAATGTTGATGGAATGTAAAAAACAAATGGCATTACAGAGGTTTCTTACCTTACTCTGGCTCAAAGTTCAGTCATTTACAAGACAGCAACATGACTGAAGTGACTTGATTTCTGTGTGTTTCACAATGAGGACAGAGAATAAAGATTAATCTCATCCCAGATGGGACTTAACCTGACAAACATCTGCCTCTTGAAGGCAATGCCTTATCCATTAGGCTACAGGAGCACAACATCATCTTATATGCACCTGGTGCTTGCTCTAGATTCTTTCTAAATTCCTCCTGTTCCTGCAGCCACTTCATTTTCTGCAGCTTAGCTGTCAATTCCAAACACTTTAGCGGTGATTAGTAGCAATTTGAAGATATTGGATTTCCTGAAGCTGTTTGCTCAATGATATATTTTACCTTCTTGTGCACGTCACTGCCTATCATTGGGAGATAATTTATAAAGTTTCATTAAGCAGGCTTCACATGCACTGCTACATTCATTAGTTTTCTACTGCTGGATATGTGCTCTCACTTATAATGGACCATGATATTTGGTAACAGCTGTTGTTGGGCCCAGGACTGCATCAGAGATTTGCAAGCATTCGAAAAAGCACAGGACAATGATGTTGATCATCATCAGACACATCATTCCGTCACTTCCATGTCCTGGAGGTGAAGCTGACAGCAACTGTCAGGATTGGTTGATAAAGAACAAAAACAAAATTACCTGGAAAAACTCAGCAGGTCTGGCAGCATCGGCGGAGAAGAAAAAAGTTGATGTTTCGAGTCCTCATGACCCTTCGACAGAACTTGATTTCGAGTCCAAGAAAGAGTTGAAATATAAGCTGGTTTAAGGTGTGTGTGTGGGAGGGCGGAGAGATAGAGAGAGAGAGAGAGGTGCTTGTGTAGACAGACAACCAGTGATAGAAGCAGATCATCAAAAGATGTCAGCGACAATGGTACAATAGAACACATAGGTGTTAAAGTTAAAGTTGATGATATTATCTAAACGAATGTGCTAATTAAGAATGGATGGTAGGGCACTCAAGGTACAGCTCTAGTGGGGGTGGGGGGAGCATAAAAGATTTTAAAATATTTAAAAATAATGGAAATAGGTGGGAAAAGAAAAATCTATAAAATTTATAGGGAAAAAAAAGGAAAAAGGGGGAAACAGAAAGGGGGTGGGGATGGGGGAGGGAGCTCACGACCTAAAGTTGTTGAATTCAATATTCAGACCGGAAGGCTGTAAGGTGCCTAGTCGGAAGATGAAGTGTTGTTCCTCCAGTTTGCGTTGGGCTTCACTGGAACAATGCAGTAAGCCAAGGACAGACATGTGGGCAAGAGAGCAGGGTGGAGTGTTAAAATGGCAAGCGACAGGGAGGTTTGGGTCATTCTTGCGGGCAGACCGCAGGTGTTCTGCAAAGCGGTCGCCCAGTTTACGTTTGGTCTCTCCAATGTAGAGGAGACCACATTGGGAGCAACGAATGCAGTAGACTAAGTTGGGGGAAATGCAAGTGAAATGCTGCTTCACTTGAAAGGAGTGTTTGGGCCCTTGGACGGTGAGGAGAGAGGAAGTGAAAGGGCAGGTGTTACATCTTTTGCGTGGGCATGGGGTGGTGCCATAGGAGGGGGTTGAGGAGTAGGGGGTGATGGAGGAGTGGACCAGGGTGTCCCGGAGGGAGCGATCCCTACGGAATGCCGATAAGGGGGGTGAACGGAAGATGTGTTTGGTGGTGGCATCATGCTGGAGTTGGCGGAAATGGCGGAGAATGATCCTTTGAATGCGGAGGCTGGTGGGGTGATAAGTGAGGACAAGGGGGACCCTATCATGTTTCTGGGAGGGAGGAGAAGGCGTGAGGGCGGATGCGCGGGAGATGGGCCGGACACGGTTGAGGGCCCTGTCAACGACCGTCGGTGGAAAACCTCGGTTAAGGAAGAAGGAGGACATGTCAGAGGAACCGTTTTTGAAGGTAGCATCATCGGAACAGATGCGACGAAGGCGAAGGAACTGGGAGAATGGGATGGAGTCCTTACAGGAAGCGGGGTGTGAGGAGCTGTAGTCGAGGTAGCTGTGGGAGTCGATGGGTTTGTAATGGATATTGGTGGACAGTCTATCACCAGAGATTGAGACAGAGAGGTCAAGGAAGGGAAGGGAAGTGTCAGAGATGGACCACGTGAAAATGATGGAGGGGTGGAGATTGGAAGCAAAATTAATAAATTTTTCCAAGTCCCGACGAGAGCGTGAAGCGGCACCGAAGTAATCATCGATGTACCGGAGAAAAAGTTGTGGAAGGGGGCCGGAGTAGGACTGCAACAAGGAATGTTCCACATACCCCATAAAGAGACAGGCATAGCTGGGGCCCATGCGGGTACCCATAGCCACACCTTTTATTTGGAGAAAGTGAGAGGAGTTGAAGGAGAAATTGTTCAGCGTGAGAACAAGTTCAGCCAGACGGAGGAGAGTAGTGGTGGATGGGGATTGTTCGGGCCTCTGTTCGAGGAAGAAGCTAAGGGCCCTCAGACCATCCTGGTGGGGGATGGAGGTGTAGAGGGATTGGATGTCCATGGTGAAGAGGAAGCGGTTGGAGCCAGGGAACTGGAAATTGTTGATGTGACGTAAGGTGTCAGAGGAATCACGGATGTAGGTGGGAAGGGACTGGACAAGGGGAGAGAGAAGGGAGTCAAGATAACGAGAAATGAGTTCTGTGGGGCAGGAGCAAGCTGAGACGATCGGTCTACCGGGGCAGTTCTGTTTGTGGATTTTGGGTAGGAGATAGAAGCGGGCCGTCCGAGGTTGGGCGACTGTCAGGTTGGAAGCTGTGGGAGGGAGATCCCCAGAGGAGATGAGGTCAGTGACAGTCCTGGTTGCTGCCAGACCTGCTGAGTTTTTCCAGGTAATTTTGTTTTTGTTTTGGATTTCCAGCATCCGCAGTTTTCTTTGTTTTTATCTCTGTGTTTAATTGACTGCCACTGCTCTTCAAGAAATGCCTACCTCCTTGAAGAAGTTCTGTTCCTCTCTGCGACAAGATTTCCGTATCTCTCTGTTGCCTTGTTCACCTTCTTTGCTTTCCATTTCCCTCCTGGTGTTTGACAAGATGTTTACTAAAACCCGCTTTCACAGCCATATCTCCTTTCTCAGTGACTGTCTCCATCTCCGACTTACCCCACGTGGATTTCAACTGAAATTCCACCCCTCATCTTTCGAACCCACCCAGGATTACCGGTATCTCCGGGACATAAAACGTTTCTCAGACTGCTGTTCCCGTCACATTCTGAAATCCACACTCAGTGCCATGTGCTGCCATATGAACACACTCGACCTCTCCCTCCAGCAGCACCGCCATACCCTTTTTCAAAGCTGCGCGTGCCCCCAGTTTCATTTTATCCTTCGGCTCATCCGATGCCTCAACAAGAAACTTTTTCTCTTTCTCTCAACTGCTAAGGAACGCAAGCTCCAACAACTCATCGACACCAACACCCATCTAGGACCCTCCACCCCAGCCTGTCCCTCCGTCCCCACCCCATCTTCCAATCCCAGACCCAGCCGTGTATTCACTATACCCCCTGACCTTCCCCTCTCCGATGCTGAACGTTCAGTGCTCAGCAAAGGACTTAGTTTCATACCCTTACGCCCTCACCTCAATGAATTTCGGGCTCGGCATGATACTGAACTCTTCTTTCGCCGTCTTCGTCTCCGGGCTCACTTCTTTGGGCAGGAGTCCTCTCCCAGTTCAACGGATCCTTTTACCCATCTCCAATATTCTCCCTCCACCTGGACCCCTCCCTCTGGATTCTTACCTTCTCTTGATCTTTTCATTGAGAACTGTCGGCGCGACATTAGTCGTCTCAATTTCTCTGCTCCTCTCACCCATTCTAACCTGTCTCTCTCTGAACTTACTGCACTCCATTCTCTCAGGTCCAACCCTGACATTGTCATCAAACCCGCTGACAAGGGTGGTGCTGTTGTTGTCTGGCGCACTGACCTCTACCTCGCGGAGGCTGAGCGTCAACTCGCAGACACTTCCTCCTACCTCTCCCTGGACCATGACCCCACCACTGAACATCAAGCCATTGTTTCCAGGACTGTCACTGACCTCATCTCCTCTAGGGATCTCCCTCCCACAGCTTCCAACCTGATAGTCGCCCAACCTCGGACGGCCCGCTTCTATCTCCTACCCAAAATCCACAAACAGAACTGCCCCGGTAGACCGATCGTCTCAGCTTGCTCCTGCCCCACAGAACTCATTTCTCGTTATCTTGACTCCCTTCTCTCTCCCCTTGTCCAGTCCCTTCCCACCTACATCCGTGATTCCTCTGACACCTTACGTCACATCAACAATTTCCAGTTCCCTGGCTCCAACCGCTTCCTCTTCACCATGGACGTCCAATCCCTCTACACCTCCATCCCCCACCAGGATGGTCTGAGGGCCCTTAGCTTCTTCCTCAAACAGAGGCCCGAACAATCCCCATCCACCACTACTCTCCTCCGTCTGGCTGAACTTGTTCTCACGCTGAACAATTTCTCCTTCAACTCCTCTCACTTCCTCCAAATAAAAGGTGTGGCTATGGGTACCCGCATGGGCCCCAGCTATGCCTGTCTCTTTATGGGGTATGTGGAACATTCCTTGTTGCAGTCCTACTCCGGCCCCCTTCCACAACTTTTTCTCCGGTACATCGATGATTACTTCGGTGCCGCTTCATACTCTCGTTGGGACTTGGAAAAATTTATTAATTTTGCTTCCAATCTCCACCCCTCCATCATTTTCACGTGGTCCATCTCTGACACTTCCCTTCCCTTCCTTGACCTCTCTGTCTCAATCTCTGGTGATAGACTGTCCACCAATATCCATTACAAACCCACCGACTCCCACAGCTACCTCGACTACAGCTCCTCACACCCCGCTTCCTGTAAGGACTCCATCCCATTCTCCCAGTTCCTTCGCCTTCGTCGCATCTGTTCCGATGATGCTACCTTCAAAAACGGTTCCTCTGACATGTCCTCCTTCTTCCTTAACCGAGGTTTTCCACCGACGGTCGTTGACAGGGCCCTCAACCGTGTCCGGCCCATCTCCCGCGCATCCGCCCTCACGCCTTCTCCTCCCTCCCAGAAACATGATAGGGTCCCCCTTGTCCTCACTTATCACCCCACCAGCCTCCGCATTCAAAGGATCATTCTCCGCCATTTCCGCCAACTCCAGCATGATGCCACCACCAAACACATCTTCTGTTCACCCCCCTTATCGGCATTCCGTAGGGATCGCTCCCTCCGGGACACCCTGGTCCACTCCTCCATCACCCCCTACTCCTCAACCCCCTCCTATGGCACCACCCCATGCCCACGCAAAAGATGTAACACCTGCCCCTTCACTTCCTCTCTCCTCACCGTCCAAGGGCCCAAACACTCCTTTCAAGTGAAGCAGCATTTCACTTGCATTTCCCCCAACTTAGTCTACTGCATTCGTTGCTCCCAATGTGGTCTCCTCTACATTGGAGAGACCAAACGTAAACTGGGCGACCGCTTTGCAGAACACCTGCGGTCTGTCCGCAAGAATGACCCAAACCTCCCTGTCGCTTGCCATTTTAACACTCCACCCTGCTCTCTTGCCCACATGTCTGTCCTTGGCTTACTGCATTGTTCCAGTGAAGCCCAACGCAAACTGGAGGAACAACACCTCATCTTCCGACTAGGCACCTTACAGCCTTCCGGTCTGAATATTGAATTCAACAACTTTAGGTCGTGAGCTCCTTCCCCCATCCCCACCCCCTTTCTGTTTCCCCCTTTTTCCTTTTTTTTCCCTATAAATTTTATAGATTTTTCTTTTCCCACCTATTTCCATTATTTTTAAATATTTTAAAATCTTTTATGCTCCCCCCACCCCCACTAGAGCTGTACCTTGAGTGCCCTACCATCCATTCTTAATTAGCACATTCGTTTAGATAATATCACCAACTTTAACTTTAACACCTATGTGTTCTTTTGTACCATTGTCACTGACATCTTTTGATGATCTGCTTCTATCACTGCTTGTTTGTCTACACAAGCACCTCTCTCTCTCTCTATCTCTCCGCCCCCCCCACACACACACCTTAAACCAGCTTATATTTCAACTCTTTCTTGGACTCGAAATCAAGTTCTGTCGAAGGGTCATGAGGACTCGAAACGTCAACTCTTTTCTTCTCCGCCGATGCTGCCAGACCTGCTGAGTTTTTCCAGGTAATTTTGTTTTTGTTTTGGATCTCCAGCATCCGCAGTTTTCTTTGTTTTTATATTTGGTTGATAAAGACATCACTGAGAGGCTATAAAATATTTAGAAGGGGGAAGGGAAATTGTGGTGGACATGGAAATCAATAACATAAAGAGGAGTGTTGAGATATTGCAATCGGAGATTCAGGAGCTCAGTAGAAATTTAAAGAGCATGGTCTCAAGGGTAATAATTTCTGGATTACTCCCAGTGTCATGTGCTAGTGAATCTGGAGCAGTCAGACAAGACAGGTTAACATGTAGCCTGCAAAAGGGAGGACTTCACATTCTTGGATATTGGAACCAATTCTGGGCATGAGGGACCTCTTCAGGATGGACGACTTTCACCTCAACAGAGTGGGGGCGATGTCCTCACAGGAAGTTTAAATTGGTGAAGGTTTACACTAATTGGGTTGGCAATGGGTGGGCACCAGGATGAAGCATTAGAGATGGAAACAATGTCCAAAATGTATTGGGAGAGAGAACTTGCACCATAGTAAAGAGTATTTCAGAAATGGAAGGAGTCATACTGGAAGAAAATATGACACAGTCTAAGATAGTGCATTTATGTACATTCACTTCAAATCTGAATGTGGTAAATAAGCTTGGTGATCTACAATTACAAGTCACTGTATGGCACTATGATATAGGGACCTGGCTCCAAAATTTGGAAATGTAATGGGGAGAAGAAACTTCAGGAGGACACCGACAGACCAGTGAAATGGACAGACACATGGCAGATCAAGTTTAATGCAGAGAAGTGTGAAGTTATACATTTTGGTAAGATGAATGAAGTGAGGCAATATAAAACTAAACAGAACAACTATAAAGAGTTTGCAGGAGCGGATGGATTTGGGGGTGTACACACGCAAATCTTTAGGTGGTTGGACAAGTTCAGAAGGCTGTTTATAAAGCAAATGGGATCCTTGGCTTTATTAATAGAGGCATAGAGTATAAAAGCAAGGAAGTAACGCTAAACCTTTATAAAACATTTTATAGGCTCAGTTAGAATGTGTTTAATTTTGGCATTGTAATTTAGGAAGAATATCAAGGCCTGCGAGAGAATCATAGAATCACAGTGCAGAAGAGGCCCTTCGGCCCATCAAGTCTGCACCAACACGTGAGAAACACCTCATCTACCTACCTAATCCCATTTACCAATAAAACGAACCACGTAAGCTGGGGTACTCTTAGAGCAGATAGGTAAAGAGGAGATCTGAGAGATTCAAAATTACTAACAGTTTCGACAGAGCAAATCAGGGGAAACTTTTTCCAGTAAAAGAAGAATTGATAATGAGAGGACACAAAATGAGATTGGCAAAAGAACATGAGGAAACAATTCTTTACACAGCAGGTTGTCTTGATCTGAAGCAGAAAGGGGGAGATTGAACAGTCACAATCAGAAGGCAGTTGGATAGTAAGTTGCAGCAGGAAGTTGACAGGGTTAGGATGAAAGAGCAGAGGAAAGGTTCTAATTGGATAGTTCAACAACAGTGCCAGCAGGGGAACAATGAATAGAACTGACCTTCTTCTATGCTGTATCAATTCTGAAAGGAAATCTATCTGACCGCCCGATTCTGTGACAGCATTTATAGAATGTGGCTTTTCATTAGATTTTGGCCAAAATATGCTTTACCTGAGATGGAACTTCAACCTATAACCCTTGATTTAGAAGGCCAGTGCCTTATCCCTCAGAATATGCAATGTTAGAAAAGTAAGTGCCTTGCAGATGGTTCCTTGTTTGTCCTGGCTCGAATTTTCAATGATTTACAAGACAGCACATTGACTGAAGCTAATTGATCTCTGCGGATATTCACGCAAACACTTCAGAATCGTATTCATACTCAATGAATTCTGGGCTCGGCACAATGCTGAACTCTTCTTCCGCCACCTTCGTCTCCGTGCTCACTTCTTTAGACAGGAGTCCTCCCCCAATTCTACAGATCCTTTTACCCGCCTCCAATATTCTCCCTCCACCTCGACCCCTCCTTCTGGCCTCTTACCTGCTCTTGATCTTTTCATTGAGAACTATCGGCATGACATCAGTTGTCTCAATTTCTCTGCTCCTCTCACACACTCTAACCTGTCTCCTTCTGAACTTGCCACACTCCGTTCTCTCAGGTCCAACCCTGAATTTGTTATCAAATCTGATGACAAGGATGGTATTGTTGTTATCTGGCGCACTGACCTCTATCTCACAGAAGCTGAGCGCCAACTCTTAGACACTTCTTCCTCCCTCCCCCTGGACCATGACCCCACTACTGAACATCAAGCCATTGTTTCCAGGACTGTCACTGACCTCATCTTCTCAGATCTTCCCCCCACAGCTTCCAACCTCATAGTCTCCCAACCTCAGACAGCCCGCTTCTATCTCCTACCTAAAATCCACAAACAGGACTGTCCTGGCAGACCGATCGTGTCAGCCTGTTCCTGCCCCACGGAACTCATTTCTTCATATCTTGACTCCGTTTTCTCTCCCCCTGTCTAGTCTCTTCACACCTACATCTGTGATTCCTCTGACAATTTCCAGTTCCATTGCCCTAACCACCTCCTCTTCACCATGGATGTCCAATCCCTCTACACCTCCATCCCCCACCAGGATGGTCCGAGGGCTCTCAGCTTCTTCCTCGAACAGAGGCACGAACAATCCCATCCAATACCACTCTCCTCCATCTGGCTGAACTGGTTCTCTTACTGACTAATTTCTCGTTTAACTTATCTCACTTCCTCCAAATAAAAGGTGTAGCTATGGGTACCTGCCTGGGTCCCAGTTATGCCTGTCTCTTAATGGGTTATGTGGAACATTCTTGTTCCAGTCCTACTCAGGCCTCCTCCCACAACTCTTTTTTCGGTACATCGATGACTGCTTTGGTGCTGCTTCATGCTCTCGTCTGGAGAAATTTATCAATTTTGCTTCCAATTTCCACCCCTCCATCCGTTTTACATGGTCCATCTCTGACACTTCCCCTCCCTTCCTTGACCTCTCTGTCTCAATTTCTGATGATAGATTGTCCACCAATATTCACTACAAACCCACCAACTCCCACAGCTACTTCGACTACAGCTCCTCACACCTTGCTTCCTATAAAGATTCCATCCCATTCTCTCAGTTCCTTTGCCTCCATTGCATCTGTTCCAATGATGCCACTTTCCAAAACAACGCTTCTGACATGTCTTCCTTCTTGCTTAACCAAGGTTTCCCACCCACTCTTGTTGACAGGGCCCTCAACCATGTCCGACCCATCTCCCACGACTCTGCCCTCACGCCTTCTCCTCCCTCTCAGAACCATGATAGGGTCCCCTTTGCCTTCACTTTTCACCCCACCAGCCTCCGTATTCAAAGAATCATCCTCTACCATTTCCGTCAACTCCAGCATGATGCCACCAGCAAATACATCTTCCCTTCACCCCCTCCTGTCAGCATTCCGTAGGGATGTTCCCTCTGGGACACCCTGGTCCACTCCTACATCATCTCCAACACCTCATCTCCCTCCAACAGCACATTCCCATGCAATCACAGAAGGTGCAACACCTGCCCCTTTACCTCCCCTCTCCTCACTGTCCAAGGGTCCAAACACTCCTTTCAAATGAAGCAGCATTTCACTTGCACTTCCCTCAATTTAGTCTACTGCATTCACTGCCCCCAATGCGGTTTCCTCTACATTGGAGAGACCAAATGCAGACTGGGTGACCGCTTTGCCGAACACCTTCAGTTTGTCCGCAAGCATGAACCAGATCTTCCTGTCACTTGCCATTTCAACACTCCACCCTGCTCTCATGCCCACATGTCCGTCCTTGGCCTGCTACAATGTTCCAGTGAAGCCCAACGCAAACTGGAGGAACAGCATCTCACCTTCCAATTAGGCACTTTACAGCTTTCCGTGTGCATGCGCGAAAGAGCGCAGGCCCCGACTCAGGGAATCCCCTCCCCCGCCTGCACAGGGAGCTCTCAGCTGGGCGGGTCTTAATTGGCCCACCCACATAAAATGACAGTGTGGACCCGATTGGGTTCGCGCCTGTCCCTGCACAACCACCCTGACGGGGGGAAAATTCTCCCCTTGATAACGCATCTGCAAACAGATTCTCTTTTCCAGCAACTTGTATAACCCATAGATTAAATGGATGTAATAATAAACTCCACCTAAAAAACCTTGTAATTTGTCTTCAAAGGATTATGGTCTGTATAAATAATTGTTCCTGATGAATTGTTTGCACCATAAATTTCAAAATGCTGCAATGCTATCAGCAAACCCAAAGTCTCTTTCTTGATCATTGAATATCTTCTCTGTTATACATTCAGCTTCCGTGAAAAAAATCCTATCGGTCTTTCAATTCCAGTGTCATCTTCTTGTAACAGCACAGCCCCAATGCCTATATCGCTTGCGTCAACGGCCAACTTGAATTGCTTGGCATAATTGGGTACTGCCAACACTGGTGTTGTAGTTAATACAGTTTACAAACTATCAAATGAATGTCATCTGACACTCCAGTGTCCATTGAAACCGTTTGTTCTTTTTTGATAGTTCGGTCAGTGGAGCAACCACTTGGCTAAAATTTGGTACAAATTTCTGGTAAAACCCACTCATGCCCAGAAATCTCAAAACTTCTCATTTTGTTGTAGACACTGGGAAATTCACGATAACCTTGACTTTCACATCTCTCTGAGCCAACGTACCATGTCCAATGGCCTGGCCTAGATACGTAACTTGTGCTTTTGCAAGTTCACTTTTAGCTAAGTTCATCAACAAATTAGCTTCTTGTGGTCAAGTAAATAATTCTTCCAGATGCTGTAAATGCTCCTCCCACGTCTGGCTGAAAACTATTCTATCATCAATATAAACCGCACAATTGCTTAGACCCACAATTACTTTCTTTGTCAGTCTTTGAAATGTTGCAGGTGCATTCTTCATACCAAATGGCATGACTTTAGACTGATATGGTCCACTTGGCGTTACAAAAGCTGATATCCCCTTTGCTTCTCTGACAATGGTACCTACCAATATCCTTTTAGCAAGTTAATCTTTGTGATAAATTTTGATTGTCCCACTTTCTCAATGCAATCTTCCAACTGTGGTATAGGATATGAATCCGCTTTTGCCACCACATTCACCTTTCACTAGTCTGCACACAGTCTTTATGTTCCATCCGGTTTTGGTACCAGTACAACAGGCGAACTCCAGTTACTACAACTAGACTCAATGATATCATGTTGAAGCATGAAATCAATTTCTTTTTGTACTTGTGATAACTTTACCAGATTTAATCTATAAGGATGTTGCCTTACTGAAGATAAAACTTTTACCGAGACATCATGTATAGTTAAATGTATCTTTCCCAACTTATTTCTACAAATAGGTTTATGTGACTACAATAGATTTTCCAAATCACTTTGACACTTCTTTGGAAGGTAACTCAATATTCCATTTAAATTTTCAAGCACCCCCTCATCATCCAATTTGATTAGAGGAAAATCAATTTCGGAGTCTTGCACTTCTACCTCTTTCTCATCATCCACCATCACTAATACCTCTTTTTGTTCCTCTTCCCTGTTAAAGTACTTTTAAAGCATATTTACATGACACACCCTCTGCTTCTTTCTCCTATCTGGAGTATTTATTAAATAAGTTACTTCACTCAATTTCTTTTCAATCCTGTAAGGCCCACTAAATCTTGTGTTTAATGAATCCCTTAGTACTGGTAACAAAACTTTCCCTCCAGAAACAATACTGTGAGTTTTAGTCTTCTTATCTGCCTTCATTTTTATCACTGGCTGTGATGTCTTTAAATGTTCCCTAGCCAACTCACATGCTCTGTTCAATCTTTCTCTGAAATTTGATTCTTAATCGACGAGAATAATTTCTGAATTTTGACCCACCAATTTCTCATGACTCAGTGACCTCAGGACCATAAATTAGTTTAAAAGGGCTAAAACCAGTCAATGCATTCAGAGCGTCTCTAATAGCAAATAACAAAAATGGAATTCCTGTATTCCAATCCTGTGGATAATCTTGAAAGTACGCTGTCATCATAGTTTTTAAAGTTTGATGCCATATTTCCAAAGCACCTTGTTGACTCTGGATGATGAGCTGTTGACTTAAACTGTTTTATCCCCAAACTGTTCATTACTTCCTTAAACAGCTGTGACATGAAATTTAACCCCTGATCTGCCTGTATTTCTTTAGGTAAACTATATCTTGTAAAAATTTAATTGACTCCTCTACAATCTTCTTAGTTGTAATATTTCTTAAAGATATTGCTTCTGGACACCTGGTAGACACATCCATTATTGTCAGTAAGTACTGATTTCCATTTTTAGTCTTAGGAAGGGGTCCTATACAATCAATGATCACCCTGGTAAAAGGTTCTCCAAATGCTGATATTGGGATTAAAGGCACCTGTTTAATCACTGTTTGTGGTTTTTCTGTCACTTGACATGTATGACAGGTTCTACAGAGTTTTGAATACATCCCTATGCAATCCTGGCCAACAAAAATACCTCTGTATCTTTTCCTGTGTTTTCCTAATTTCTTACTGTCCCCCCATTAGAATTTCATGAGCAATCCTCCGAATCTCATTTCCATACCTTAATGGGACAACAGTCTGATGCACCTCCCTCCAGCTTTCATTTCCTGAGACATGATCCGACCTCCATTTTCTCATTCAAGTATCTTCCTGAAGGTAATAACATACTGGGATACATTTTGCTTCTGTTTCTGAATAAGCTTTTTGATATAACTGTTTTAATTGCAAATCATTTTTCTGTAACTCCCCTAACCTCCTTGAGTTCATCATTTCAGCTGAATTGTCCTGTATTCTTTCCTCCTGAACAATGTTATCAAACACAGTGCCAGCTAATTGGATTTTGAGACCTTCTTCTTGCCTTTGATCTAACTGCCCTTCTCATTTATCTTGTTCTTCCCTGTGAGCCATTGATCCCGTTACAACACAATCAGGAAACAACCCAAGATGTTCCTTCTGCAACCCCTCTATTGAAAACACCTCTACAGGCTGCTCAACTAACATATGCATCATCCACATTTGTGATCCAGCTATATCATTACCCAGAATAAATTGAAACCCTGCAATGGGCAGTTTTTCCACCACTCTTCATCTATCCTCAATTTACTCTTTAAATTTACCTTCCACAAAATAGATTTAGCATCTCCATGAACCCCACTTATTATTACCTGCTCCTGCAATACTTACTTTGAACAACAAATATCACTATCCCACAACATTAAGATTGACTAGCCTCTGTATTTCTTAAAATTTTAACATCTTTACCTACTCCACCCTGTACACATGGAAAGACTTTCCCTTCACACACAAAATCTTTAAACATTTCTGCAACCTGCTCCTTGAGTAAACTGTGAACACATTCCCACATCTTTACCTATCACTGATTGTCCCTGCTTCACCTGTACACAAACCACTGGTTTCACCTGTGCCCGAACCTCAGTACCCACAGTACTTTTACTTCCAGAGCTATTCTGTACCCCAATAATTCCAACAGATTTTCTGGCAATCTCCAACACACTGACTTCGTGCCCCACTTTATTACAATGAAAACACCTTAATTTTCGAATGTCACTTCTACCTTCAGCATCTTCCTTTTTATCCACTAATGAAAATTACTTTGTTTTACTCTTCCAAACTCCTTATAAGTCTGCCTAGGCTGCTTTCTCATATTCCTAACTTTCTGCCTGTATGATTCAGGAACCAACTCATATGCACCCAAAATAGCCTTTTCCACCACATCATAATTCACTGACATTTCTTCTGATAGCGAATCATGCACTCTACTCACCAACTTAGACTGTAATAATAACGTCCAGTTTTCCTGTGGCCATTTCATCTGTTTAAGTAGCTTCTCAGATGAAATAAAGAAGGCTTCAATATCTTTTTCCTCAAATTTTGGCAGAGCTTGTACAAATTTAAACATCTCCTCACTGTGTTCTACTGTGGAGATAAGTCCTTCCTCACCTACTGGTATCTGTTTTTTAACTGCCAACATTTCAGCTGGAATTTTCTCTCTCTCTTTTTCTCTTTCCTCCTTCTTTATCTTCACAATTGCTAGTTCCCTTTTCTCTGTCCTTTGCTTCTAATTCAAGCTTTTTCAGTTCCTTTGCTTGTTCAAATTCGAATGTCTTCATTTGTAACTTAAGTCACACTACCTCCAGCTGTGACACACTAGTGTCAGGTATCACTTCCAACTGTAGATGCTGTGCTATGCTTCTAATTTCTGATTTCCTAGTCCCCACAGGTAACCCCAATTTTAACTTATCTGCCAGCTCTGTTAATTTACTCTTGATTATTTTTTGAACCCAATCAGATTTATATCTTCTACTCCCAGACAAGTCTTAGCAATTTCCAAAACCATCTTGCTGTCTCACCCTTTCTAAAATACCTCACCAACTCATGAATTCAAAGTGCTTCTCATACTCATAATCTTAAAATTCACCAATTCCAAACCAATTAAGGAATTACAAATATTATCCCATAAGAGCCCCCAGTTGTTATGACACAGCAGTTTGTAAAGGCTGAGTTATTTAAAATCCCAGAGGGAAACTTTAAACAACTGTCATAACCTACATTTTCAATTGGTATGTTTTGAGTTGCAGCTTGGAATTTAGAAATAAGACCACTCAAACTAAATGAGACATTTATTAATTTAGAACAAATAAATACACACACATGGCTACAAATTACTAACTTCGTTAAAAATAACTTTTTAACAAATACCCAAATTGATCTCCACTAAGGCAACAATAACCAATAGACTTAACCAGACACCAAGCAAAGCATTTTCACCTTATGAATTAAAAGTGAGGTTCCTTTCAATTTGGTTCTTTTGCAGACAATTGTAGACTTGGATGCTTTGATCTTACATGCCTCTGCTCTGCACACACAAACTCCCTCCTGTTATACCCAGCATTCTCTTTTGAATGCAAATTCTCATTGTATTACCAGGCCCTTTGAACCCCTTTCATAGTACAATTTTATTAGTAATATAAACATTGTTTGGTGTTTCCTAGCTAGATGCAAGATTTCACTCACACTCTTGAATGCCCTACTCAACAAAATGCAAATGTACCCTCTACCTCTGTTTACATCTCAAAACTACTATACATCAAAGCACCCAGACTAGCTGGCTTTAATCCAATTAAGACTCACACAGACACACCCACAGACCTGTATCTAAAAAATAATAATTCCCAGTAGCATCATATACATTAATAGCTCCATGACACCCTCAGTTGAGGGGTCCATAACCAGGGGGCATAGATTTAGGGTAAAAGTTAAGGGGTTTATAGGGGATTCAATGAGAAATTTTTCACCCAGAGGGTAGTCAGGATCTGGAACTCACTGCTTGAAAGGGTGGTTGAGGCAGAAACTCTCTTAACATCTACAAAAATACTTGGATATGCACTTGAAGTGCTCTAACCTACAAGTCTACAGACCTACAGCCAGAAAGTGGGATTCAGCACAGACACGATGGGCCAAATGGCCTTCTTCCATGCTTTAAACTTCTACGATTCCATAACGCTACCTCCAATTGAGCCAGTTTACAAACCTATAGTGATACCAGCTCTCACTGTGGTGCATCATGTGAGGGTGAGCCTTGTCCTGTAATTGCATGGTTTGAACTGATAAAGTAGTGTTTGGTAAACCCTTGGACACTATTTAGATTGCAATGGCTTGATGTGCTGTAGTAGAACACAGTAACAGGTTTTCATGTGATGATCCAGAGAACAGGGTGTTTGGCTGATGGGCAGTGATTGAGCTGTTTGCTTCCTGTGAATGATGTTATGTTATTGTGTACTGAAGTAGCCCATTCTGACAATGACCATTAGTTGTTGATTTCTCTGTTGCTCCACAGTTCTCAGTTTCGCATCATTTAGAAACTACTGACTCTCTTCCTAAGGTCCAAAATAGAAGACCTCACACTTCCACAAGTTGAACTCCAGCTCCTTTGATTTTCCCATTCACTTAATCTGTCAGTGTCCCTTTGTAAATTTACATTCCAATCTACATTACTTACCATGCCACCTAGCATAGTTTCAGCAGCAAACTTAGATATATTATTCCTTCCTCAAAATCACTGATATATATAGTTAAAAGCCTAATACAGATCCCTGGGAAGCAACACTGGTCACATCCTCCCAATCAGAATATTTTCTTTGTGGACTGCAGGTGTTCAAGAAAGGATTCTCAAGGGCAATTAGGGATGAGCAACAAATGCGATAGTGAAGGGTAGTGATACAGGTAATGACAACCAGTATGTGACAGGAAGGGACATCAGCAGATACAGTCAGAGAAGGGAAAAACAATAAAAAAACACAATTAAAGACTGTTTATCTTAAAGCACATAGCATTCACAACAAGATGGTTGAATTGATAGCACAAATAGAAATAAATGTGTATGATATAAATATTACAGAGACACAGTTGCAAAGACATGGACCTCAGCTTGTACCTGAATATTCAAGGGTATTTGTCATTTTGGAAGGACAGGAAGAAAGGAAAAGGAGGTGGGGGAAGCTCTGTTAATAAAGGATGAGATCAGTACAATATTGAGAGGTGATCTTGTTTCGGAGGATCTAGATGTCGAATCAAATCAGTTTTTGTAGACATAGGAAATAACAGAGGACAGAAGACATTGGTGGGATTAGTCAACAGGCCCTCTAACAGTGGCTACACCATAGAACAGTGTATATATTAAGAACTAATGTGGGCTTGTAAGAAAGGTACTCTGATGAAGAGTCATATTGGACTGTTTCTCTCTCCACAGATGCTGCCAGACCTACTGAGTTTTTCCAGCACTTTATGTTTCCATTACACTTCCTCTCCTCCTCCTCATCCTCTTCTTTTGAACAGCTTCCTGCTCCAAGGTGCCAAAGCCCACATTCTGGCTACCCTTCCAGCAGTCTTTATCTTTTTAGTCACAAGTAGCAAGCACATTGTACCTGTTGAATAGGATCAGTATTGGTGGTCCCTGGTCCTCTGTCGCTCGTGGGCTTCCTTTACCCTGTTCACATTAACCCCATTCTGAACCTACACCTCTCTTAGAGGTGTGACCAAAATCTGGAGCAAGTGGTCCAGAAGCTCCTCCCCTTCCTTGTGTGTTGGAATGTATCCAACTGTCACTCCAGCTCAATGACCCTGTGCCGGAGAGATTCGAGACAGATGTGCTCACTTGGAACAGTCTCCTTGTCCACAAATTCCCACATTTTACAGACTAGACACACAGCCTGCTCTGTCATATCAAAGTTATTTATATTAAATTTTAATTTGTGAAAAGTTTTTTTTCTTTTGCTACACACTAATTCACATTAAGCAGTGAACAAAATTTTTAAATACTTGCTGCCTCAAAGCTTACATGACAAATATTGGAGGTGAACAAAAATCACCTCCTTCCCCCTCAGCACTGACTTCCCACTTGCTCCACATGCCTGACTTTTATCACTCTGTTAACGCTGCACTCTTTACAAGAGCACAATGTGTGACCCACTCAGTAAGTAGACAAACCTTTCAATGTCCACAGCCTTCTGATCTGCTGGTTGATGACATTCCCAATGTTCTCACTCCCTTCACAAAGTAAAATTGTGCAGATCTTCTACCTGACCAGACTCACCTTGAGATAGGTCAGTCAGTTAGTCATAGTCAGTGTGGCTCTCTTTCCTTCATTTAAACTGGTTGCGCATCCTCCTGCCTCATTTTTAGTCAGTTTATAAACCTACTTTGATATCTGATCCCACTGTGATGTGCAGTGTGTAGGTGGAACTTGTCCTATGATCTAACAGTTTGAGCTGTCAGCCAGTTTAAAGGCATCTTATTTTCATAAGCCCATGTTTGACAAACCCCTGGGCTTCAATGAGCTTGAATAGAATAACAGATTTCCACATGGTTATGATTCAGAGAATAGGGTGTGTGGGTGATGGGCTGTGATGGGATTGTTTGCCTCTTACCAATGATGTTAAGTAAAACAAAAACAGAATTACCTGGAAAAACTCAGCAGGTCTGGCAGCATCGGTGGAGAAGAAAAGAGTTGACATTTCATGTCCTCATGACCCTTCAACAGAACTGAGTGAATATTAGAAGAGGGGTGAAATATAAGCTGGTTTAAGGTGGGGGGGGGGGCGTAGGGGGAGAGAAGTGGGGAGGTGGTGGTGTGTGGTTGTAGGGACAAGCAAGCAATGATAGGAGCAGATAATCAAAAGATGTCACAGACAAAAGAACAAAGAGGTGTTGAAGGTGGTGATATTATCTAAACGAATGTGCTAATTAAGAATGGATGGCAGGACACTCAAGGTACAGCTCTAGTGGGGGTTGGGTGGAAAGGCTAACAGGGCATAAAATATATAGATTTAAAAATAATGGAAATAGGTGAGAAAAGAAAAATCTATATAAATTATTGGAAAAAACAAAAGGAAGGGGGAAGAAACAGAAAGGGGGTGGGGATGGAGGAGGGAGGTCAAGAACTAAAGTTGTTGAATTCAATATTCAGTCCGGAAGGCTGTAAAGTGCCTAGTCGGAAGATGAGGTGCTGTTCCTCCAGTTTGTGTTGGGCTTCACTGGAACAATGCAGCAAGCCAAGGACAGACATGTGGGCAAGAGAGCAGGGTGGAGTGTGAAAATGGCAAGCAACAGGGAGGTTTGGGTCTTTCTTGCGGACAGACCGCAGGTGTTCTGCAAAGCGGTCGCCCAGTTTACGTTTGGTCTCTCCAGTGTAGAGGAGACCACATTGGGAGCAATGAATGCAGTAGACTAAGTTGGGGGAAATGCAAGTGAAATGCTGCTTCACTTGAAAGGAGTGTTTGGGCCCTTGGACGGTGAGGAGAGAGGAAGTGAAGGGGCAGGTGTTGCATCTTTTGTGTGGGCATGGGGTGGTGCCATAGGTGGGGGTTGAGCAGTAGGGGGTGATGGAGGAGTGGACAAGGGTGTCCTGGAGGGAACGATCCCTACGGAATGCCACCAGGCGGGGTGAAGGGAAGATGCGTTTGGTAGTGGCATCATGCTGGAGTTGGCGGAGATGGCGGAGGATGATCCTTTGAATGCAGAGGCTGGTGGGGTGATAATTGAGGACAAGGGGGACCCTATCCTGTTTCTGGGAGGGAGGAGAAGGCGTGAGGGTGGTTGCGAGGGAGATGGGCCGGACATGGTTGAGGGCCCTGTCAACGACCGTCAGTGGAAAACCTCGGTTAAAGAAGAACAGCACCTCATCTCCCGACTTTATATCCTTCCGGACTGAATATTGAATTCAACAACTTTAGATCTTGAACTCCCTCCTCCATCCCCACCCCCTTTCCGTTTCTTCCCCCTTCCTTTTGTTTTTTCCAATAAATTATATAGATTTTTCTTTTTCCACCTATTTCCATTATTTTTAAATCTATACCTTTTACGCCCTGTTAGCCTTTCCACTCCACCCCGACTAGAGCTGTACCTTGAGTGTCCTGCCATCCATTCTTAATTAGCACATTTGTTTAGATATCACTACCTTCAACACCTCTTTGTTCTTTTGTCTGTGACATCTTTTGATTATCTGCTCCTATCACTGCTTGCTTGTCCCTACAACCACACACCACCCCCCCCCACTTCTCTCACCCCACTCCCCCCACCTTAAACCAGTTTATATTTCACCTCTCTCCTAATACTCACTCAGTTCTGTTGAAGGGTCATGAGGACTCGAAACGTCAACTCTTTTCTTCTCCGCCGATGCTGCCAGACCTGCTGAGTTTTTCCAGGTAATTCTGTTTCTGTTTTGGATTTCCAGCATCTGCAGTTTTTTGTTTTTATAATGATGTTAAGTAGTTATTTTGTACATTTGCAGCAACAGGAGGAGACCATTCCACACATCAAGCCTCTTCTGCAATTCAGCTAGATTATGGGGGGATCTTTCTCCCCATCTGGGGAGGTTGTGCGGGGGTGGGGGTGGATCCGATCAATGCCCCTGATTAGCCGGGCACCACCATTTTTCTTGGGAGGGCCAATTAAGGCCCGCGCACCTGGAAGCACTGAGTGCTCCTTTTGTGGGCGGGGGGTGGGTTGCCTGAGTCAGGAAAGAGCGCAGAAATCTCCCTGAGGCATGGAGGTGCCTCAGGGAGATTTGTTTTAAGGTTAAACAGTCTAATAAAGTGTTGTAAAAATTTTTATGATATGTCCCCTCATGTGAAACTGTCACATCAGCTGGGACATGTGCATTAATTTTAATTTAAAAATTTCTGAAATTTTTAAATCATTCATAAAACCTCATGCTGCCCATGGATGAGGTTCCATGAAAAATGCAAAGGCTGCCTGGGCTCAGCTGATTGCCTTAATTGCTTCTTAATAAGTCTTAATAGGCCTTTGACAGTTCGGCGAGAACGCAGCCAACTCGTCTGCGCACCCACCACACTGAAAATCTAAATGATGTCTGGTGACATCAGGATGCATGCCCAATGTCACCCTGTGTCATTTTACGCCTCGGCGAGCGAGCCCCACCCCCATTTGCCAAGCCAAAGATTCAGCCCTATAGCTAATTTGTATATTACAAATATATTGACACTATACCACTTGGTTCCTTACTCCTTAACGCCCTACCTAACATAAACCTATCAATAATTTTCACAATCTTCAATTGACATTGCAAAGTAACAACTGTTCCTGTTGGGTAGACGTAAGATAGGAGTTAAACTGGCACTATTTGCCTGGATAATGGAGGTGACATTGTTTGCCAAATGTTGGGATGGTGTATAGTTTGATTTTAAAATTTGCAGATGCAAAATCACCAAAAGTAGCAACACAGGTTAATAAAGTCATAAAAAAGCAAAGTACTGAGTTCCATTTCTAGAAGAATGGACTTGATAAGTAGAACATTTATGTTAAACTTCTACAGAACCTTGGTTTGGCCACACTTAGAGTGACTCTTAAAATGCCCACTAAACAAAGGCAATTGGGGATGGACAATAAATGCTGGCCTAATCAGTGACGCCTGCATCCCATGAACGAATAAAAAAAGGAAAGTTAGACAGACTATGCTTGTATTCACTGGAGTTTAGAAGAGTAAGAGGCGACTTTATTGAAATATATAAGATCCTGAGGGGTCTTGACAGGGCAGATGTGGAGAGGATGTCCCCTCTTGTGGGAGAATCTAGAACTAGGGGTCACTGTTTAAAAATAATCAGTCGCCCTTTTAAAACAGAGGTGAAATTTTTTCACTCAGAGGGTCGTGAGTCTTTGGAACTCTCTTCCTGAAAAGGTGGTGGAAGCAGAGTCTTTGAATATTTTTAAGGCAGAGGTGGATAGATTCTTAATAAGCGAGGGGATGATAGGTTATCAGAGGTAGGTGGGATGCAGATTTGAGATTACTATCAGATCAGCCATCATCTTATTAAATGGAGCAGGCTCGAGGAGCTGTTACGTCTCCTTGACCATGTGTCCATATAAAGCAACAGTATTTGCCTGGAAAGTGCAAGTGACATTACTTCCTGAATGTTGGGTGGCTCACAGTTTAGTAGAAACATTGCACTGGATTGTACCAATGAGAAACAAGTGACAGAAAAGGATGCTGGACAGGAACAACCAAGATTGGTTAATAAATTGAAAGGAAAGCTACTGCCAGTTTTGGAATGCAGCAGTGTTAATGGAAGCTTGTTTGATATTTGTTTCTAGGCCAAAATCTGCCCCACCCCAGATGGGACTCAAACCCACAATCCCTGGCTTAGGAGGCCAGTGCCTTATCCATTAGGCCACTGGGGCTGTGCAAAGTAGAAGCTTGGAGCTTTCAACATGTCTGTTTGTCTCTGTGGAATCAGTGTCAAATTTAATGTCTTTTGTGGATTGACCCTTCCTTTTCACACACAACTGCATTGTGTCAATTCCAAAGATCCCAGTAATGACATGACAGGATCTGACTCGCTGTTGTCTCTCAGCAATGAGGACAGTTGATTATTGGGGAAAATGTTGATTGTATAAAACCCGAGTGTCTTCACACAGGTTTCCTTGCATGCTCTGGCTCAAAGTTTCAAAACAGCACCCTGAATGAAGCTATTCGATTTCTGTATATTTCAGCAATGAGGACAACGAGCATGGTTTTCACAGAACGCAGATTATTTGAAACCAAGTTCATCTTAGATGGGACTTAAACCCACAATCATTGATCCCAGAAACGAATCTGTTAGATCACTGCAACCACATGACTGTGTTATCGGACTTGATGTACTTGGTCATTGCTCTACATTCTCACTGAATTCCACCTGACATTGTGGCTACACACTTTACAATTTTACCAATTCCACATACTTTAACAATGATTATTAACAGTTATGAACACAGCTGATTTCCTGGAGCTCCATACTAAATGATATATTTTAGCTTCTTCGAAATGTCACTGTCTTTCACTAGAAAGGAAGTTAACAAAGCTTTCCTTACATGCTGCCTGTCACTTTGAAAACCACCACCATATTTTTTAGGTTTTTCTTGCTGGGTATGTGCTCTAATTTATAATGGGCTGTAATCTAGAGCAACAAGTGTTAGCTGGCTTGGGACTGCATCAGAGATTCGTCAGCATTCATGAGGAAGCAAAAACACAGGGTAATGATGCCAGTCACCATTAAATACATCCTTGTGTCTCTACCATGTCACTAGATGAAATCATGCAATGCACAAAGAGGGCCTCAAGAAGTCTAAATTATTTCAGGGACACAGTACTCAATAGGCTTGCCTAATACTGACCCTCAGACACCACTCAGTACATCTCCCATCACTGACTCTCAGACACTCCATTCAGTACATCTAACACTGACCCTAAGACAGTCTGCTCAGTACCTCTCCTAACACCTATCTCTGGATCTGCCCACGTACAGTAACACTGACTCTGAGACACTCCATTCAGTTCATCTCCTAACATTGATCCCTGGATCTGCTCACCAGCACCTCTCCTAACACTGACCCTCAGACACTCCACTCAGTAGATCTTGTAACACTGACCCTCAGACACTCCATGAGTACATGTCTCACACTGACCCTCAGACACTCCACTCAGTACATCTCTTAACACTGACCCTCAGACACTCTCCAGTTCTATCTCTACACTAACTACTAGAGGTGGCCCTGCTACTCTCCTATTGGTTACTCCAGATAATGTGACCTTCCTTAACATATTATTCTTAAAGGTATATTACACATGAAATAAAACAGTAATTACTACAACATCCTAACATTGACCCTCAGACACTCCATCAGTACACCTCCTAATGCTGACCTTCAGACAGTCTTATCAGTCTATATCCTAACACTGACCCTCAGACATTCCATCAGTACATCTCTTAACACTGACCCTCAGACACTCCTAACTGTACATCGCCTAACCCAAACCCACAGACACTCTACTCAGTAGATCTTGCCACTGACCCTCAGCCACTCCACTCAATACATCTCCTCACACTGACCCTCAGACACTCTCCAGCTCTATCTCTACACTAACTACTAGAGGTGGCCCTGCTACTCTCCTGTTGGTTACTCCAGATAATGTGACCTTCCTTAACATGTATTATTCTTAAAGGTATATTACACATGAAATAAAACAATAATTACTACAATATCCTAACATTGACCCTCAGACACTCCATCAGTACACCTCCTAATGCTGACCCTCAGACAGTCTTATCAGTCTATATCCTAACACTGATCCTCAGACATTCCATCAGTACATCTCCAAACATTGATCCTCAGACGTTCCACTCACTATATCTCTTAATACTTACTCTCAGACACTCCACTCAGTACATATATGTTGTAAAGGTGGCCGGGTTGCTACTATTGCTGATAGAGTTGATCTGCAGACACTTCTTGAGTGGAAAGATTAAGTTTATTTACAATGTACTCAGCAGCAACTAGACGTGCGCTTTCAACTCCAACTCTATCTCTACACAAACTGCTAGAGGTAGCCTGCGCTACTCTCCTATCGGTTTCTACAGATCATGTGATCTTCCTTAAGATATTTTGTTCTTAAAGGTATATTACACACTAAATAAAACCATAATTATTACATTCCTTCCTCTATACCTAGGCTTTACATATTATATATACAAGTACGCATTTTTCAAGTGGTTTCCTGGTACGTGTGGAATGTCGCAGCTCCACAACTTCAGATTCTTTGTCAGGAACCTCTTTTTCCGGAGTTGCCTGAACATCAGGTGCTTCAGTGGGAACTTGCAGTTCTGTATCCTCAACTCTCACAGGAACATCAGACATCTCAAACCTAGGTTGACTACTCTCAACAGGAAACGCAGACCTGGTCATGATCACTGGTGGAACCAAATCTTGTCAGTACAGACTCGATGGGCCGAAGGGCCTCTTCTGCACTGTGTGATTCTGTGATTCTGTAATTCTGGTGATTAGTATCTCTCTTCCTTAAATGGTCCACATGTTTCCCGAAGATCAGACCTTCCATCTCCAAGTGATATGTTAGAGGTCCAGTCACCACCCTATTTCACCCGGTAACCACTTTGGTCCTTCTCTGAAGTTCTTCATGCATACCGGCTCTCACACAGTAAATTTCCTCTTGTGATGATGCCAGTCATGCCTAGTTTTCTGGCTTCCCTGACTCTTTTCCACCTTCCCCTCTAAATTCAGCATTATTAAGCTCAATCTCGTCCTGAGACAGTGTTTCAACAATAACTCCACAGATGTGACACCTGTTGTTGTGTGAGGGGTAGTCCTATAATGAAAAAGAAAGCGTGCTAGCTTGGTTGCCAAGGAATTGCAAGTTAGATTTTTCATGCCTGCCTTGAATGTTTGAACAGCCCTTTCGGCCAGTCTATTTGAGGAAGGGTGGTACGGTGCACTTTTCACGTGAATGATACCGTTGAGGCTAATAAAGCATTGAAACTCAGCACTCGTAAATGCCATGCCATTGTTGGACTACTCCTGGCAGTCCGTGAATGGCAAAACTTTGATGTAGTTTCTCAATTGTAGCAACGACGTTGATGACTTCACCTCATATATGTCCAATCATTTCGAATGGACATCAACAATGAACAGAAACATTGTTCCCAGGAAAGGTCCAACGTAGTCAATGTGTAACTGCACCCAGGGTCTATCCTGGGCAACTGCAGGGAGCCCATTTGGTGCTGGAAGGGTTAATGAGAAGTTGATTGTATGCCTCGGCTTAAGAGAAAAATACTATAACTTTGAGAAGAATACAGACTTGCCTGACCACAGTTGCAGGATGAGCCTTGAGATATTCCATTTTGTTTTTCTCAGGCCGAATGTAATCAGGGTTGTGATAAGCAACTGTGTAAGCAAACATCTGTTGTGAGGAAAATGGAAAGTTACTGGAACATGGATCGGTTAGTTAAGTTATGCAAATAAACTTTTGCAAAACTTACTGATTGGCTGTGAAAATGCTTTTAACAAGTCTGCGTGTATTCTGCTACGAGACTGTACAGTAGCTCTCATTGTGCTGTTTCCCTTGTGCACAAGTAATTAATGGGGTTTCTACGTACGAAATGATGCCTTGGTGTGATTAATCTCCGACAATATGTGTCCAATCATTTCAAATGGACATCAACAATGAACAGAAACATTGTTCCCAGGAAAGGTCCAACGTAGTCAGTGTGTAACCGCACCCAGGGTCTACCTGGCCACTCCCATGGGTGTAATGGAGCTGTCACTGGAAACTTTTGCAATTGTAGACATTGCACACAGTGCTTTACTAAACTCTCTATTTCACCATCCATCCCATGCTCCCATAAATTGCAACATGCTATGGTCTTCATTTGGGAATTTCCTGGGTGGGCACTGTGTTGTTCAATTAAAAGTGGTTCCCTTCCCTTTGGAGGAACTATCATTCATGCTCGCCACAATAAGATGCCATCCTGTCTGGTTATTTTATGCCTTCTGTTGAAGTACATTTTCACTTCATCAGATACGGGCTCCTGTGACCAACCATGCAGCACTTGTTCTCATACCTGAGATAGGACTGGGTCCCGACTTGTCCAGTCTCTGATCTGTCGAGCACATATTGTAAAGCAAGTTCCTGTGGAACTGGGATGGGCTCATCATTCTCTTGTAAAGGCAAACAAAGGGCATCAGTGTTTGCGATTTGATTTCCAGGCCAATGTATGAAAGTGTATTGGTATGCTGCCAGAATTAAAGCCCTATTAGTATTTCTGTACCTTCTTTCTACTTGCCTTCTTCTTTCTAGCACAGACTTTAATCTCGGCCTTCTTGTTGACTTCACTGTTGGCCAGACTTGTCTCAGATGCCAGCTCAACTTGTCTGAGCTCAGTGGTTAAGTCTCCCAAAATTTCATTGCCTGTCTGCTTATTGGAAAATTCTGCGACTTTTGCTTCCAAAGCCTCTTTGGCTTCATTTAGCTGATTCTTCAGCTCTTCCATCTCTTTTTTGTATTTGTTTGCTGCCTCCTGGAAAATTGAACATTGTTATGTTTTCTGTGCCAATTCATTCTTCAGTTTGATCAAAGAAGTGCTGAATTCTCTATTTCTCTTCATACTGTTCCAGAGGTACAAACTTCAACCTGAGGGAATTTGCAGTGTGTGAAGGTCTTTCAACAGGTTTTCTTTTTCCCTGCAAAGGTTGCTCACCTGGTCTTGAACTCTGTCATCGAGCATGGTCTCTTCGAGTTTCTTCTGCTGTTCTTCCAGGTTTTGGCTTAAGAGAGCCTGCGTTGCTTCAGGTTGTTGAGTCTTTACACATTCCTTTTTTAAAGCAGGAATGCTTCCAGTTTCCTTTTGGAATCTCTGTGGCCAATCAAGATTGATTTCCATTACCCAATTTTGCCCTAGAAGGCTTGGTTCTCTGTCTCCAAGTACCAACACTGGTAGCATTGCCGATTGGCTTCCATAACAGTTTTTCTGCTTATGCCTTTTACTTTGTCTTCACCCATATATGTTTTGAGCTTGGCACCTATTTTTGCGGCATCCACAAACTTGGCGATGGTAATTCACTTCCCTCATCCAAGTCATTAATATATATTGTAAATAATTGTGGCTCCAGCACTAGTTACAGGTTGCCATCCTGAAATGCCCCCCTTATCCCAACTCTCTGTCTTCTATCAGTTAGCCAATCCTCTATCCATGCTAATACATTACCTCCAACACCAAGGGCTCTTATCTTATCAAGTAGCCTCATATGCTGTGCCTTATCGAATGCCTTTTGTAAATCCAAATATATTACATCTATTGGTTCCTCTTTATCTATCCTGCTTTTTACCTCCTCAAAGAATTCTGATAAATTTGTCAGACATGATTTCCCCTTCATGAAGCCATGCTGACTCTGCTTGATTAGATTATGTATTTCTAAAAGTTCTGCTATTACATCCTTTATAATAGACTCCAATATTTTCCCAATGACAGATGTTAAGCTAACTGACCTATAGTTACCTGTTTTTTGTCTCCCTCCCTTTTTGAATTAGGGTGTTACATTGGCAGTTTTCCAATCCAGAATGTAAGGATTCTTGGAAGATTACCACTAATGCATCCACTATCTCTGTAGCTACTTCCTTTAATATCCTAGGATGCAACCCATCAGGTCCAGGTAACTTACTGGCCTTTAGCCCCATTAGTTTCCCTAGTACTTTTTCTCTTGTAATAGTTATTGTATTTATTTCCTCCCCCACTTTTGCCCCTTGATTATTTGGTATTTTTGGAATGCTATTAGTGTCCTCTAATGTGAAGACTGATGCAAAGTATTTATTCAGCTCCTCTGTCATTTCATGGTTCCTCATTATTATTTCCCCAGCCTCATTCTCTAAGGGGCCTATGTTCACTTTTGCCTCTCTCTTTCTTTATATGTATTTAAAGAAGCTCGTTACTGTCTGTTTTTATATTACTTGCTAATTTACCCTGAAAGTTTATTTTCTCCCTTTTTTTGGTCATCTTTTGTTAAAACTTTCCAAATTCTCTGGCTTACCACTAATCTTGCCACATTGTATGTTTTTTTCTTTCAATTTGATACAATCTTTAACTTTCTTGATTAGCCATGGTTGCTTTATCCCCTTCCTAGAATCCTTCTTCCTCACTGGGATATATCTTTGCTGTGAGTCATGAACTATTTTCTCAAATGCTTGCCATTGTTCATCAAATTTATTTTCTGCTAAACTCCTTTCCCAGTCCACTCCAGCCAACTCTGCCCTCATTCTTTTGCAATTTAAGTTTAGCACAGTTGTTTCTGACTCTAGTTTCTCACTCTCAAACAGAATGCTAAATTCTGCCATGTTATGGTTGCTGTTTCCTAGCAGATCATTTACTCTGAGATCATTTATTAAGCTGCCACATTACACATTACCAGATCCAAAACAGCCTGGTCTCTCTTTGGATCCACAACAGTTCTAGGAAACTGTCCCGAATACCCACTAAGAATTCTTGCTCGTGGCTATCTCTGCCAATTTGATTTTCCCAATCTATATGAAGATTAAAGTCACCCATGATTAATGTACTGCATTTTTTACATGTACTTATCTCCTCATTTATTCTCCATCCTACAGTACAGCTACTGTTAGGGGGCCTGTAGACTACTCCACCAGTGTCTTCTTCCCCTTGTTATTTCTTACCTCCACTTATATGGATTTTACATCATCCGATCCAAGATCATTTCTTGCTGTTGTACTTATTTCATCTTGTACTAACAAAGCTACCCCACCACCCTTTCCTTCCTGCCTATTCTTTCGAAAAGTCACATACCCTTGAATATCCCAGCTTTGATCTGCCGTTAATTCATTTATTTTGTTCGGAATACTATGTGCGTTTAAGCAAAGAGCCAATAATTTTGCCTTTTTAAACCATGTTTTTCCCCTTTTGACCCTATTTGCTTTTTTTTTTATGTTTGTACACTCTGTCCCTTCCTGTCACACACTCCAGGTTTCATTACCTAAATAGCTGCCCAACAATGCTGCCATATCCTTTTGCTTTGTAAATCTATGTATCCCCTTTCCAAAACTCTTGCCACCAGCGCCCCCCTTACTTTACACACATTCACCTCTCTCATACACAGAGCTCTGAAGAAGTCATATGGATTCAAAATGTTAACTTTGTTTCTCTCTCTACAGATATAGTCAGATCTGATGAGTTCTTCCAGCATTTTCTATCTTATATTCTATTATTCTACAACTTACTGAGCAAAAAAAAGCCACAACAATAAACTGATAATTTTTAAAAATGAGTTTTTAATAAATAAAGATGACCATTAGAGTTTAAAAGTGTAAGAATGTGTGTCCAGCTCACTCTCAGGCTCAGGAAGCTCATTCACTCACCTCACCCACTATGAGAGTGGGTGAGTGTGCATGTCAGTGTGAGGGGGTGAGGGTGAATGTGAACCCTGAGACTGGAGTGAGACAGATACACACTCTCCCCTCCCTCTCGCACCCACCTGCCCCCTCCCCCCTGCCTCCACATACATACACATCCCTTTGCGCACACACACATACTCACATCCGCATGCGCGCGCACACACACCCCTCTCACTCACTCACCCCTCTCACTCACACTCACCCTTCACTCATACTCACCCCCTCACACACACTCACCACTCTCTCTCTCACACACACACACACTCCCCTCTCTCTCTCTAACACACACACTCCCCTCTCTCTCACACACACACACACTCCCCTCTCTCTCTCTCACACACACTCCCCTCTCTCTCTCACAGACACACACACACTCCCCTCTCTCTAACACACACACTCCCCTCTCTCTCACACACACTCCTCTCTCTCACAGACACACACACACTCACCACTCTAACACACACACTCCCCTCTCTCTCTCACAGACACACACACAGACACACTCCCCTCTCTCTCTCACGGGCACATTCTCCTCTCTCACACACACACACTCCCCTCTCTCTCTCACAGACACACACACAGACACACTCCCCTCTCTCTCTCACGGGCACACTCTCCTCTCTCTCACACACACTCTCCCCTCTCTCTCTCACAGACACACACACACTCCTCTCTCTCTCACACACACACTCCCCTCTCTCTCACAGACACACACACACTCCCCTCTCTCTCTCACACACACAACTCTCCTCTCTCTCTCACAGACACACACATGCTCACCACTCTCTCTAATACACACACTCCCCTCTCTCTCTCACACACACACACTCACCCCTGTCACTCACCCATCCATCTTCACTCACTCACTAAATCGGGGGGAGGGTAGTTATGATGAGAGTGGAACAGAGGCCTGGAGCGAGGACTGAGGCCTATCCACACCCAAATGTGGGTCCCTGACAAGGGGAGCACTGTGAGACAGCGGAAAGCACCGCAAACTGGGGAAAGTATCGAGAGCTGTGGGAAAGGAGTAGGAGATAGGGGAAAGTGGCTGGAGCGAGGGGAAAGCGGCCAGATGGGGATGGTGGGGCATTGGGAATGGTAGGGGGGAAGTAGCAGGAGGTTGGGAGTGGGGGATGCGGCTGGAGCTGGGGGAAAGTGGCCAGAGCTGGACGGGGGGTGTTGAATGCGGTGAGAGCTGGGGGAAAGGAGTTGGGGGGGAGGAAAGTGGTGTGGCCAGAGCCTGGGGGAGGACGATGAGAGCAGCAGGAAAGTGTGGAAAGCGGAGGCTGCACGCCCCACAGTCTCTCTCACTATCTCCACATACTCGCAGTTGTCGGTGTTTGCTGCTCCTCCAATCACAGCCTGTTTCTCTCCCATGTTTGCTGCTGATAGTCTCACCCAATTTTCAACCCCACTGACAATCACTCTGGGGGCCACAATCCGACCCGTGGGTTGTGGGTTGGACAACCCTGCTTTAATGGGATGCTGTTAGTATAAGAGAGAGAAGGACATGTCCTCCCAGCTCCGCATCCACCACAGCCTCTGCTATCTGCCTGCCCAGAATGGTGAGGGCCTTCTACAAACACTGAGAGAAATTCCTCTCATTAAGAACAACTTTTTGATACAAGAGTGTAAACTAACTTAAAACTGGCTGGCTTACATGACATTTTCGTACATGTATCTGGCAGCAAGCAAGATAGTAATGGACTGAGATTTATTGCAAAAATCCTGGGAAACTTTGTGTATCCTCATAGCCAGTTATGAGGGAAAATGATATTGAAGTGAAGAAAAGGGGTGTGGATAATTTGGCAGCACCAGCTATGCACTATTGGATAACCTACTAATTACCCTGTTATCCTATCCATGGCATCAAAGACTTGCCAGCAAGGAACTGTTTCAATTTGCTGCAGCACTTTAAATGCAGCAGCAAAACTAATATTAAATAATAATTTACATCTAATTAAAACAAAAACATTTTACAAAAAGAAACTCTGTGCGATGTAAAACATGTGAACTAGGATTGGTGAGGCTGTTGTATTGAGTTGGATCAGTGCAAGATCCCGAAAGAGCAGAGATTCTTCATCCACGTTCTCCTTTGTGAAGATTTCTGTGAAAGGACGGCTGATAAGAAAACTTCATTTTCACAGAGACATGGCCCCATGTCTTGGTGGCACATCTGCCACTTATATATGAGTCAACCCTCCTGGGGAAATCTATGATTAGTTGTGAGGAAGTGATGTTGAAAAAGTTCTCATAATTCAGGCTGCCTTCCTGGGAATACTCTTGAATTGTTGCAGGAAGCTTCAGTGAGTCCATATATGGGACCACCGAGTGCAATGTTAAGGAACAGGACCTGCGGATATCCTCACTCTGTGAGGCGTCAAAACAAACTGACCAGGCTCAGTCAGACCTCTTCTGTAAAGGAAGCCCTCGAAGGTCCATATGTCCACATTTGACCATATTACCAAACATGGCAAATGCAGCAGCACGAACCTGAGCAGATTTCATTTCAAATAAAGATCTGATTCCTTATGATATATCAGTACAATAGGATTTAACAGCATTGGCACAGAGCTGGTCCAAGAGCTTTCAGGGGGCTGATGTTACCTCAGTCATAAGGATCTTTGCGTGGTATTCCTCGCCCTGCAGTTATTGCAGTTGTTACGGACAGGGGAGAGATGTAGAATAATTTCCCCTTTTTCCCACTTCTCTAATGACCACAACAGGGTATATTTCTGAGAAGCAGTGTTTTAACCTCTCCATTGTTGCAACTTTTAAGAACAAACACAAAACAGGTTTTCTTGTAAATTTAAAATCAAAAGAAAGGATAAACATTTATTTATCACAAAGACTGAAAATATGAACATGGAACAAACACCAACTCCCCAAACACACAGATACACACACACACACACACACACACACACAGGAAAAGAAGATTTCTAGAGATATAACATGCAGTTAGATTACTGGAAGGATAAAGCAAAAGCAGGTTACTTCATTTCAGTCCTTGAGAAGATGTTTGAAAATGTTACAGGCCTGAAGGTTCCTTGAAGGCAAATGCAGGTTGAAATTTTCTGGTTTTTCAATCTAAATTGTGATTGAGTTTCTGTAATGAAGAAATTGCTTACAGGTATAATAAATTAGTCCCTTTTCACTGCCTGAAATGACTTCTGTACAGAGTCCTTCCCTTTGCTGGACCAGGATCTCTTCTCTCGGGTCTTCTTAGTTTCAATTAACTGACCTCTTGCCGTTCAAAAAAAAAATGTCAGTTATAGAATGTTTTAAAAAATGTCAGTTATAAAACATCTTTCATCACAAACTGTCTCCCTGTCATGTGACCATGTTACCAGTTTTCCATTGTCCACACATCCACATTCTGGCCATGAATTTCATATGATGTGATCATAACAGTTAACAGGTCTGAAGAGTGTCACTCTATCACACTAACTGGAATATTGACAAGGCCTCTAACACACAGCACCTGACAGCCAGATTTGAATCAAATAATCAGCTGATGTGTTGCTGCATGTATGTCAGTACATGTTAGCAACATCCAGGTTGTTGATAATTGAACATCGTATACATTCAGTGAAGAGTGCAGCCACAGTGGCTCTCTGACCATCCTGTGCTGTTAACAGGACAGCTCCGTGATTCCCCACAATTTCAATGAGCTGAATTGAATAAGACCATCACTTCAGCCAGCAGAACAAGCCCCTTGTGCTAGGAGTTTGGGTCCAGCATCAGATCCCAACTTCCCTTCTCATGGATGAAATTTACAATCTCTTTGCTGTGCACTTGATTCAGCATGTCCCTCAGGGTGTTCACAGAGGACAGGCAAACATCTTGGTGTTTTCACGCTGGTGTCTGTGATTGCTTTTCTGACTGTCTTAATTCACTGGAAGGAATAAAATCATGAAGCAAGTTTACATAGACACAGGAACTCAGATCACATAGAGCAGAGAGAAAGTCAGAATATAAAGCGGTCACAGACTCTGCAGATTCCGGCCTGAGACAATCTCATGTAGAGCACACAAAATAGCCAAGGTTCAGAGCTTTCAGCCTCTCACTGAATGGCTCCTTTCATTCATTGACACTGATGCTCTCAAGTGCTGGATGAATAGTTTCAAGGTGGAAATAGCCAGTTGAGTCTTCTTTGCTATTGATTTCCAGATGATGCAGGTGGTTCCTCAGGGAACCTGAGGAGACAGTGTACAAAGGCTTGGCAGCTGCTGGGAAATGAGGAGAGTGAAGGTTTCTGCAACTACATGTGTCCCTTCCATTTGTTTGACTGTCTGCATTTGCAGTGCTTTGGGGTCTCTGAGAGCTGATACGCCAGTACAGGGCCATGTCACTGAGCAAATACCTTGCATGGTCATAACAGCTGCATGGGAACATCTGGGTTGGTTGTCAACTAGGCCTCTGATAAACATTAGGAACACGTTTTCTCGCTGGTCACTGGGCAAGAGTTGTGTGAGTTCAGAGCATCCTTGAAAGAGGATGGAGCTGTCAGTGCTCGCCAATTGTTGGCTAATTCTTTTCACAGTTTCTCCCTGCTCATTTTACCCTTGAAGACTCAAATCCTCGTCACATGCCCTCTTCTTTATTAGGGTGTATAAACTGTCCATGGCCTCCTGCTGTACAGGAATAACGGGATCAGAGCATTGTGTCAGCAGCTGACCAACTGAATACCCCAACACAACTGGGGCACCATATTTCCAGCATTGAGCTCCTGCCAGCAGAATTTCAACAGCTGAATGGTGGTGAATTGCAATTTGAATTGGAGTCTGCAACAGGCATGTTGGCTTAGCTTTGAGGAGTTGTTGCATGTACTTCAATAGGTCCCTCCTCTGTCTGGAATTCAAGGGCAAACTCTAACTACTTGACTGCATTGCTCTGGCTGTCAGTGTCTAGCTTTTTACTAGGCCCAGTGTCAGAGTCGGGTCTGGAATTCTTCCTTTAGTCTCTGTCCGAATGATTGGTCACTTAAAATGGGCAGAATGTGGCTATTCTGGATGAAACATGTTTTGATGGGGCATTGAATGCCAGATACCCAATGCAAAGAATGAGTGTGCTCCTGGCATTGTCCGTCTGATGATCACATTCATCCTCAGGAAAATGGGGCAACCTCAGGTCTTTTAAAAGATGTTACAAGCAGGTGAACTGATTCCTCTCTTTGCCCCATTCCTGGGTTAGTTATAACAGAGTTTGAATTTAAAAAGGTGTTATTGCCAATTCAATATATATATTTAACTTTGTGTAGCTCTGTCTAAGAAATAAATCAGCCAGGTTTCTTAAGTTAAAAAGTAAAGAGCTAGTTTTATTGAAAAGACTCACTCAGGCAAAGATGCAAAAATTATTAACAAAATGATTAAAATGTACAAATATGTCCCATTACCCACTAATGTAAAAACACAATACATGCTTCACCCCAAGTGGGCATTGAAGAAAAAATACTCTACAAAGTATCAGATCCTAAAACTCTGCCAAGTAAAAGTCAAAGTCAGGAAAAAATAGCCATGGATTGTCTGGATGCTTGTCACTTTCCACAGCAGCTGCTGGAACTTGGGTTTCTCATTGCAGCAGTTGTGGCTTTTTTATTCTCTTTCTCATGGAGACACTGGTGTTGATTTGGAATCCTCCATTTTAGGAATTCTCAGTTCACAGCAATGGGGTCTTCTGGTGGGTTTTCAAATCAGCTCAGCTTGATAAGAGAGGTTTCAGAGAAAGAGAGTTGGATTGAGGCTATTGGCCCTGTCACAGTATGTCTGACTGTTAGTTCAAAAACAGCATATTTTACACTCAAGAGCTAGATCACCTGACCTGTCTCTGAGTGCTCTGTAGACCATGTCTCCATAAAGCAGTTTGCATCCTTTGCAAATGCAACATCGTAGCTGCTGTTAGCTAGTGTCCCTTCCTTAGCAAAAGTATTATTTTCAAAAAGTTCAATATATCTAGCCGATGATATTATGACTATTTTATTTCACATATCTTAGGTTTAGAGGGGATGTGAGAAAGAATGTTTTCACCCAGAGGGTGGTGGGAATCTGGAACTCACTTCCTGAAAGGGTGGTAGAGGCAGAAACCCTCATAACATTTAAGAAGTATTTGGATGTGCACTTGCGATGCCATCGCATACAAGGCTATGGGCCTAGTGCTGGAAAATGGGATAAGAATAGTTAGGTACTTATTTGACTGGGCTGAAGGGCCTTTTTCTGTGCTGTTGACCTCTGTGACTTTATGACTCTCTCCTCATGACACCTCCATCACACAGACTTGTAGACACATTTCAATACAAGATGTTAAAAAAAATTATTTAAAGAAAAAACACATGCACACGCATCAACTCTTTAAGTCTGGCAGCATTGGCAGAGAAGAAAAAAGTTGACGTTTCGAGTCCTCATGACCCTTCAACAGAACTGAGTAAAATTAGGAGAGGCATCCGCCCTCACGCTTTCTTCTCCCTCCCAGAAACATGATAGGGTCCCCCTTGTCCTCACTTACCACCCCACCAGCCTCTGCATTCAAAGGATTATCCTCCGCCATTTCCGCCAACTCCAGCATGATGCCACCACCAAACACATCTTTCCTTCACCCACCCTAGTGGCATTCCATAGGGATCGTTCCCTCCGGTACACCCTGGTCCACTCCTCCATCATTCCCTACTCCTCAACCCCCACCTACGGCACCTCCCCATGCATACACAAAAGATGCAACACCTGCCCCTTTACTTCCTCTCTCCTCACCGTCCAAGGACCCAAACACTCCTTTCAAGTGAAGCACTTGCATTTCCCCCAACTTAGTCTACTGCATTCGTTGCTCCCAATGCGGTCTCCTCTACATTGGAGAGACCAAACGCAAACTGGGCAATGGCTTTGCAGAACACGTGCGGTCTGTCCGCAAGAATGACCCAGACCTCCCTGTCGCTTGCCATTTCAACACTCCACCCTGCTCTCTTGCCCACATGTCTGTCCTTGGCTTGCTGCATTGTTCCAGTGAAGCCCAACGCAAACTGGAGGAACAGCACCTCATCTTCCAACTAGGCACTTTACAGCCTTCCGGACTGAATATTGAATTCAACAACTTTAGGTCTTGAACTCCCTCCTCCACCCCCACCCCCTTTCCATTTCTTCCCCCTTCCTTTTGTTTTTTCCAATAATTTATATAGATTTATCTTTTCCCACCTATTTCCATTATTTTTAAATCTATACATTTTTAAATCTATACCTTTTATGCCCTGTTAGTCTTATTCCACCCCACTCCCACTAGAGCTGTACCTTGAGTGCCCTGCCCTCCATTCTCAACTAGCACATTCATTTAGATAATATCACCACCTTCAACACCTCTTTGTTCTTTTGTCTGTGACATCTTTTGATTATGTGCTTCTATCCCTGCTTGCTTGTCCCTACAAACACCCACCCTCCCCAACTTCTCTCCCCCCCACCTTAAACCAGCTTATATTTCACCCCTCTCCTAATTTTACTCAGTTCTGTTGAAGGATCATGAGGACTCGAAATGTCAACTTTTTTCTTCTCCACCATTGCTGCCAGACCTGCTGAATTTTTCCAGATAATTCTGTTTTTGTTTTGGATTTCCAGCATCTGCAGTTTTTTGTTTTTAACTCTTTAAGTCTAACTGATACAGCTATGCTTTTTAACGATCTTGGTACCCAGGCAATTCTGAGTGGTTAAATTCTGGACAAAATATCAGCTATCATTGTTTCTTTCTCCAATGTAGGTAATCCTTAAGTGAATAGGGCTGTATAGAAAACTCCACCAAAATAGCTTGACATTTTGTGTTTTCACTGTTTCCACAAAGGTTAGGGAGTAGTGGTCAGTATATATTAAGGTCTCCCTGTATCCGTGACAGACATATACTTCAAAGTGTTTAAGAGCCAATAATAGTCCCAGGGTTTCCTTATCCACAGCGTAATACCTTGGTGTTGATTTAATTTTTGGAGACCCCACTGGCATCTTTGTGCCTAACTCATCTTGGTGAAGGACAACATCTACCCTGAGTCACTAGCATCAATAGCTACCATGGATGTCTTATTGAACTTTGGGGTGGCCAGCACCAGTTTGTTGTTTAGATGGCTTTCAGTCTCTCAAAAGCTGATTGGCACTCCCTTGACCACACAATTTAGCAGACTGCTTTGTCCTGGGTGATGTCAACCTTCTCAAGTGTTGTTGGAGCTGCACTAATCCAGGCAAGTGCAGAGTATTCCATCATACTCCTGACTTGTGCCTTGTAGATGGCTTTGGGAAGTTAGGAGATGGGTTACTTTCTGTAGAATTCCCAGCCTCTGACCTATTTTTCTAGTCACAGTATTTATAAGGCTAGTCCAGTTCAGTTTCTGGTCAAGAATAACCCCCAGGCTGTTAATAGTAGGGGATTCAGTGATGGTAATGCCACTGAATGTTATGGTGAGATAGTTGGATTCTCTCTTGTTAGAGATGTAATTGCCTGGCACTTGTGTGGCACGAATGGTATTTGCCACTTATCAGCCCAAGCCTGGAAGTTGTCCAGGTCTTGCTGCATTTGGGCACGGACTGCTTCAATATCTGACGAGTCATGATCGGTGCTGAACATTGTGCAATCATCTGACCTTATGATGGAGAGAAGGTCATTGATGAAGCAGATGAAAATGGTTGGGCCTAGGATACTATCCTGAGGAGTACCTACAGTGATGACCTGGGACTGAGATGATTGACCTCCAAATACCACAACCATCTTCTTTTGTGCTAGGTATGACTCCAACCAGTGAGAGATTTTCCCAAGTTCCCCTTGACCCCTGTTTTTCTAGGGCTCCTTGATGCCACACTCAGTCAAATGCTGCCTTGATGGCAAGTGCCTCTGGAGATCAGCTGTTTTGCCCATGTTTGAATCAAGCTGGAATGATGTCAAGAGCTGAGAGGACTTAGTGGAACCCAAACTGAGCGTCAGTGAGCAGGTTATTTCTGAGTAAGTGCAGTCTGATAGCACTATTGATGACCTCTTCTGTCACTTTGCTGATGATCAGGAATAGACTGATGGGGTGGTAATTGGTTGGGTTGTATTTGTCCTGCTTTTCATGGGCAGGACATGCCTGGCAATTTTCACATTGCTGGGTAGATGCCAGTGTTGTAGATGTATTGGAATAGGTTGGTTAAGGGCACAGCTAATTTTGGAGCACAAGTCTTCAGTACTATTGCCGGAATATTGTCAGGGTCCATAGCCTTTGCAGTATCCAGTGCCTTCAGCTGTTTCTTGATATCATGTGGAGTGAATCGAATTGGCTAAAAACTGTTATCTGGTGATGCTGGGGACCTCTGAATGAGGCTGAGATGGATCACCCACTCAGTACTCCCGGCTGAAGATTGTTGCAAAAGCTTCAGCCTTATCTTTTGCACTGATGTACTGGGCTCCCCCATCATTGAGGATGGGGATATTTGTGGAGCTTCATCCTCCAGTGAATTCATTGCCCACCACCAGTCACAACTGGATTTGGCAGGACTGCAGAGCTTAGAACTGATCTGTTTGTTGTGGGATTGCTTAGCTCTGTCTATCACTTCCTGCTGACATGCAAGTAGTCCTGTGTTATAGCTTCAGCAGGTTGACACCTCATTTTTAGGTATGCCTGATGCTGCTCTTGGCATGCCTTCCTGCACTCTTCATTGAACTAGGGTTGATCCCCTGGCTTAGTGGCAATGGTAGGGTAGGGGAAAATACTGGACCATGAGATTACAAATTGTGGTTGTATATAATTCTACAGCTGCTGATGGACAACAGCGCCTCATGGATGCCCAGTTTTCGGTGCTAGATCTGTTTGAAATCTATTCCATTTAGCATGGTGGTACAACATGATGGAGGGTATCCTCAATGTGAAGACGGGACTTCGTCTCCACAAGGACTGTGCAATGGTCACCCTTACTGATACTGTCATGGACAGATGCATCTATGATATGTAGATTGGTGAGGGAGAGGTCACGTATGTTTTTCCCTCTTGTTGGTTCCCTCACCACCTGTTGCGGATCCAGATTAGCAACCCAGTAATGGACATTGAAGTCCCCCGCCCAGAGTATATTCTGTGCCCTTGTCGTTCTCAGTGCTTTCTCCAAGTGATTTTCAACATGGAGAAGTACCAATTTATCAGCTAGGGGGTTGGGTGGGGGGAGTAGTACAGCACATGGTGATCACCAGGAGGTTTCCTTGCCCATGTTTGACCTGATGTCATGAGACTTCATGGAGTCCAGAGAAAATGTTGAAAACTCCCAGAGCAACTCCCTCCTGACTGTATACTGCTGTGCCGCCACCTCAGCTGGGTCTGTCCTGTCAGTGGGATGGTGATGATTGTGTCTGGGACATTATCTGTAAGGTATGACTCTGTGTGTATGACTACGTTAGGCTGTTGCTTGGCTAGTCTGTGAATAGCTTTCTCAATTGTGGCACAAACGCCCAGATGTCCCTAAGGAGGACTTTTCATGGTCAACAGGGCTGGGTTTGCCATTGTCATTTTCGGTGCTTCAGTTGGTACCAGGTAATCTGTCCGGTTTCCTTCCTTTTGGTAGTCTTTGTAGTGGTTTAATATAACTGAGTGGCTTGCTAGGCCATTTGAGTCAACCATATTACTGTTTATCTGGAATGACATGTAAGCCAGGCCAGGTAAGGACAGCAGATTTCCTTCCCAGATGGGTTTTTATGACAATCCAATCATAGTCACTATTACCTAGACGATCTTATAATTCCAGATTTTTTTCATTAATAGAATTTAAATTTTACCAGATACCATGGTGCAGTTTGAATCCATGTCCCCAGAGCACTAGCCTGGACCTCTGGATTACTAGTCTGGAGACATTACCACCAGGCCACGACCTCCCCCTGACTCACTACATGCCATAGTTAAGTTATTTGTGATTTTGCAAACTCGTACTTTGCAAGGTTTATCACTAAATCAGCTGACTGCAATCTTCTAAAAAGACTTTCAGCTGTTCCAAGTGGACACACCATGCATTATTGTACACTAGCAGGTCATCAAGGTCCACTACGCAGTTCATTAGTCTTTGGAATGTGGCCAGAGCATTTCCTAGCCTGAATGGCGTAACACAGCATTGGTAAAAGCTGGGGTGACAAAGGCCAAGATTTCTTTAGCCCGGGGTGTTAAGGGGACCTGCCAAGATCTCTTCAGCAGATCAATTTTTGTTATAAACATGGCACTTCCTAGCCTGTCAGTACAGTCCTCCAGGTGAGGGATTGGGTAGGAGTCCACCCTGGTCACTACATTAACTGTTTTGGAGTCAATGCGGAGAACTAGCATGACTGGAACTCCAGCTATTTTGACTAGGTTCAATCAGGTTGTCTTCCAACATGCACTGAATTTCTGCTTTCACCTGTGCCTAGAAACCTAGGTGATAACGGATCTATTTTATGGGAAAGGTCTCCCCTACATCTACGCCATGTATGGTGAGGGTTGTGTGCCTTTGTTTGTCCCTATAGACTCCTTCAAATGTGGTGAGGAGCCCTGTCTAGTCTCCTATCTGTTCTGTGTTTAAATAGGAGAGCACAGTGTCTAATCTCCCCAATAGTTTGGTGTTAACTAACCAGACAGTAAGGGCTTTCAGCGGTTCACCTTGTAAGGGTACTAACACGAACAAGGTACCCTGGCTAAAATGTTCATGTCTTGACATGCTTGTCTGCCTGTCTTTTCATGACTGGCTGTAAAGTTTTGAGGTGCTCCTGGGACACATTACAGGCACTTCCGGAACACAGGTAAGTAATCAAACGTAGAAGATTCATCTCTTGCTCTAAGAACTTTTCCTTGACTAATTTCTTATCTCGTGTTCATACACTAATTCAAAGGGACTAAAGCCAGTGGACTCATTGGGTGAATTCCGGATGGCAAACAGGAGAAATCCCAGCTCTTTGTCCCAGTTATGGGAGGTATTCATGTCAGCATGCTCTGGTCATTATCTTGAGGGTCTGATGGTACTGTTCTAAAACCCTTTGTGACTGTGGGTGGTAGGCTGAGGACTTTAGCTGTGTGATACCCAGATCATTCATGCCTTTCTGGAAAATTTTGGACATAAAGTTGGTGCTCTGATCTGACTGGATCTTAGCTAGTAATCTTTGAGAACTCCATAAATTGTGTCTGCATAAAGCAGCTTGTGTCCTTTGCAATTGTAACATGGTAGCTGCTTTAAGCCAGTGTGCTTTGCTTAGCAAAAGTGTTCCTTTCAAAGACTTCAAGTATATATATATATATATATATGTCCAGCCAATAACATTACAAATTAACATTTTGTATAACGCATCTTCATAACAAAGAGGTTGAAATTTCTGTAATCCACCTTGCTATTAAAGGGGCTTCAAAGTTAGTAATCAAATGGAAACCAATTCCAACAGTCAAACCATCGCTCATAAATATCTTTTTATTCTGAGCACTCTGTAGCATTTGTTGAATCTCATTCTTTATACCTACACTCTCTGATTGATGTAGCACCATCCCAAGACGTTTGTATAGAAACCTCTTCCGTTGCCAATAACTGTGGGAGATTGTCATTTGTCACAATTCACTGGGACATAGAGCTCTTCATTCAAGCTGCTCAGTAGACCCTCCAACTGTGTTCTCAAACTTTGACTCCCCATATGGATGGCAGTAACAAGAATAAGACACAAACTCTGAATGAGAGCAAATTGTTCAGATTGAACTTGATACAGAGCCAGGATTCCAGCAATTAATCTTGGCAGATCTTCCCCTAGGTTGTCTTTGGTCATCAGAGAGGACGTGTAGCCCAGAGCTTCCTCTATTTTGATATTTAATGGAGGCTCCTCTTTCTCAAGCCAGTTGTTGAAGAGCAGGTCAGAGGTTCCCTCCAGGACGCCCTGGTCCACTCCTCTATCACCCCGAACATCTCAACCCCCTCCCATTGCACCTTCCCATGCCATCACAGAAGGTGCAATACCTGCCCCATTACTTCCCCCTCCTCACCATCCAAGAGCCCAAACACTCCGTTCAAGTGAAACGTTTCATTTGCACTTCCCTCAATTTGGTCTACTGCATTCATTGCTCCCAATGTGGTCTCCTCTACATTGGAGAGACCAAACTGGGTGACTGCTTTGCAGAACACCTTCGGTCTGTCTGCAAACATGACCCAGGCCTTCCTGTCGCTTGCCATTCAACATCCCATCCTGCTCCCATGCCCACATGTTCATCCTTGGCCTGCTGCAATGTTCCAGTGAAGCTCAACGCAAACTGGAGGAACAGCACCTCATCTTCCGATTAGGTGCTTTACAGCTTACCGGACTTAACATTGGGTCCAACAATTTCAGACCATGAACTCTCTCCACCTTCCCACCCCCCTTTTTCATCCCCCTTTTTTTCCATGTTCATTTTTATTTTTTTAAATTATTATTAATTTTTCCCCCACTTATTTTCATTATTATTATTTTTCAAATTTATTTCCATTTTCATTCATTATTTTATCCCCAGCTTTTAGCCTATTTTCGATCTTTCTTCCTACCACCGTCCCCTCCCCCCCACCCCACCCACACTAGGGCCATCTGTCACCTTCCAGAGTGCTTACCCCAGTCCGGCCATTATCACATTTTGCTTTCTTAATGTCGCTATTAGCACCTCATTTAGCCAGTACCACCACCATTCACAACTCTTTGACCTTTTGTTATGACAACTTTTGCCATCTCTCCTTTGCCTCCACCTATTGCTGGCCTTCTATCCAGCTTCACCCCCCTTAATCAGTATATATTTCACCACTTCTCTATCTCCCTTCTGCTCTGAAGAAGAGTCATACAGACTTGAAATATTATCCCTGTCTTTCTCTCCACAGATGCTGTCAGACCTGCTGAGTTTATCCAGAATTTTTTGTTTTAGGTTCAAGTCAGAGGCCATGTTCATCTCAGTGGTGAAGGATTCTTTTATCACTGTCGACTGTGGCTGGTTCTTCACATTATCAATATAGAGTAGGACATTCTTGCTGAACGCCTCCAGTGCTTCTGTAGACACAGATTTATTGTGATCTGACATATCTTCCATCAAGACAGGAATTGCACTGCTTAAGATGTTCTCCATGAAAGGTACTCTACCATGGATATTGGCTGTTGAGAGTCTTACTAAGAACACTTTGGCCTGTATTGCTAGGGGGTTGGAGTTTAAAAATAGGGAAGCCTTGTTACAACTGTGCAGTGTTATTGAGGCCACACCTGGAGTACTGTGCACAGTTTTGGTCCCCATATTTAAGAAAGGATATGCTGGCATTGGAGGCAGTTCAAAAGAGATTCACTAGGCAGATTCCTGGGATGAAAGGGTTGACTTATCAAGAACGGCCAAACACGCTAGGCCTTTATTGATTAAAGTTTAAAAGAATGCGGGGTGATTTTATTGAAACGTACAAGATTCCGAAGGGGCTTGACAGGGTAGATGTTGAGAAGATGTTTCCACTAATGGGGGAATCTCGAACTAGGGAACATGGTTAGAAAATAAGGGGACACTCATTTAAAACTGAAATGTGAAGGAATTTCTTCTCTCAGAGGGTAGTGAATGTCTGGAATTCTCTATCCCAGATAGTTGTGGAGGCTAAATCACTGAAAGTACTTAAAGAGGAGGTAGGTAGATTTTTAAAATATGGTGGCGTTGAGGGCTGTGAGGAGCTGGCACGCAAGAGGAGTTGAGGCCTGGGGCAGATCAGCCATGATCTTATTGAATGGCGAGGCAGGCTTCAGGAGCCAAATGGCCTACTCCTGCTCCTATTTCTTATGTTCTTACTCATGTTCTTAACATAAACATGGGATGGAAATCCTTTCTTCATCTCTTCCAGTTCACTGCCAGGACTTCTTTGAAATATCTTAATGCAACGGTCACCATGAGCTTACAGGCAGACTCCTTGCTTTGTTGATGTTCCTCGATTAATGTGGTTATTCTGAGGGAAGCTGAAGTGATGAGAGACTCGGCCAGGAACGGCCCAATGAGGCTGAGTTTGGTGTTCAGAATGATAGTCATCTGATCATCTGGGAGCCAGACATGTTGCTGGAGGTAGTAACAGCAAGTGGGGAGGACATATTCTAGCCACTTTTGGCCCAGTCTAATTATACGGTCTGGGGTATTTCATATTGAGTGCTGTCATCATCATTATCAATCAGTCTCTTGAACAGATTCAAGAAGGTAATCATTTTTCACTTGGTGTCAGGAACATTTTTGTGGTCTTAATTGTTTTTTTCTGCAATTTCTATCCTCGTGCATTGAGAAATCAAAGTTCTTGATGTCCTTCACGATGTAAATAATTCAGTGGAACTCATCCATAAGGAATCTCACGTAGGTGAACGTGATCTAAAAAGCAATGTAAAAACCAGCCTAAACATTAGAGGCATTTCATAAGCAAAAAAATATATGTAGACCAACGGATTCATCCAGCAATAAAGCAAACAGTAAATTTTCTAATAAAATGACAGTACCAAGAAGTAAACTTAAAACAGCTAAGAAAGTAATGTATCTCATCAAAGCAGAGAGCCAATGAGGCTTCCCAGGATCATAAACCAGTTCCATTGTGGTTTTCTGCCCCATGGGATCTCTGATTTTGTGCTGGGTGCTGGGTTCATGGAATGATGCCAAAACCACAGAAGGACAATTGGGCTACCCTGTCATGATCCACTTCCGTTTCATTTCCCCCCACAGTGGGGTGGAGGCCTCTTTGGTCAGCACCATCTTTTTACACTGGAGATCATGGGTGAGTGAGGGGCACTTTGTTCTTTGTATGTTTGTTATATGTTTGCATTTTTATGTTTGTCTTTTCACTCAGCCACTTTCTCTTTAATCCATGGCCCAAATAGCTGCTGCTCTCATATGCTGCCTGCAGAGCATCTTCCTGCAGTGGGCCATCTTCTTGTGTTGCCTCCATTGTGGCAGTCGTTGCCTCCAGCGCAGGATGGTGACTTGGCCCCGACCCAACTTCGGGTTCTGATCCTGGGAGGGGGGGAGTGAGGGAGATTCCAGGCAGTTGAGGTCTCAGCCACATCCTTGGGACCCCAGTGCTACCCAACTGCCCAGAAGAGGTGGGTCTCCCTGGCTAGCAGGGAACTGAGCCCCCAGGATCTGAGCTCATATCCCCCAGGGAAGCAGCTCAGTGTGGATCCCCAGCAATGCCACTGGCTGAGGAAGAGTCACAGCCACCCACTGATAGCAGGGGCAAGCTGTAAAGTGGGGACGTTTAACCCTGGGTCAAAGATTCATTTACCTGTGGCTTCCCCTGGACCCCAGCCTGTGCGTGTTCTTATGGAAATGAGAAAACATGGTATTCAGTCACAGTTCTGTGTTTGTTTTATTTGCTGTGACTATTCCCATTGAGTCTGAAAGGCAATCTTACTGTTAAACCATTTCAGTTCTTGTAGCAATTCTCAAACAAGAATTCATTCTTTCTGTCACTTCAAATCTGAAGTCACACTTTGTCTCCTTGATGACTTTGCACTGATGTTGAGAAGAATTATCTGTCTGGTTCTAATCTGGTGAATTTAAAAACCAAATTATGTAAACAAACAGTTTCCGCATCTCCACAGATTCAGATCAATTTATAAAATGATTTTGCGAACCAAATGGTTTAGATATCCACAGATCCTGAAAGGTTTATAAACTGCATGGTGTTAATAAACGATTTGGATCTTTACAGATGTTGAAGACATTGGTAAGATTTAAATAAACTTGTCCTTTATTTGTTGAGAGCTTTTCAGAATCTGGACTTCATTTACTGGTGACAACAACTTCCCTCTGGGTTGCCATGGTTTTCGCTGTGATGTAATGTGACATACCCTCCTCCATTATCATGTGGAGGGATGGTGTAGCTCCTGGGTTGAGACCCATATAAGGACTGCAAGCTGTTTGAAACCTGAGATACATTAGGTGCAATTTTAATCTAAACTGCCCATCAGGAAATTGACGGGATCTGATATATTGTTTTACACCCCAACCCAATCTCACTGTCCATTTAAGTCATCATCTAGAGCATAAACACTGACATAGACCCAGTGGGCCAAACAACCCATTTCTATGCTTTAGGTTCTGTGTAATTCTATTTAAAATGGTAATTCATTTTCACACATATTGGACACTGAGGTGATCCATTTTATAAAAATAATGAAATGGAGGAAAGAATGGTGAACTGTGAACACAAAGCTAACTAAAGGGGCAGTAAGCTGATAGGGTTATGCAATGTTGACTTAATAGCACGGTTCTAAAGAGTGCACAGGGACAGAGAGACCAGAGGGTTCATGTGCATAAATCTTTGAAGGTGGCAAGACATTTGAGAGGCAGCAGGAAAAATTATAGTCTCTTGGTCCTCATAAATAGAGACATTGAGTAAAAAAGCAGGGAAATTATGCTGAAACTTTACAAATCTCTGGTTAGGTCACAACTAGATTATTTTGGTCAGTCCTGGTCACCACACTTTCAGAAAGATGATAGGGTCCTTAAGAGCAGATTTACAAGATTGCTTCCAGTGAAGCTCAACGCTGAGGGATCTTAACTATAAGGTAAAGTTGAGAAGCTGGGATTGTTTTCCTCGGAGCAAAAGAGATTGAGGGAAGATTTAACAGAGGTGTACAAGATAATTAAACATTTAGATATGTTGCAAAACAAAAACAAAAGTACTCAGCAGGTCTGACAGCATCTGCGGAGAGGAACACAGTTAACGTTTTGAGTCCGTATGACTCTTCAACAGAACTAAGTAAAAATAGAAAAGAGGTGAAATATAAGCTGGTTTGGGGGGGTGGGATGGGACAAGTAGAGCTGAATAGAGGGCCTGTGATAGGTGGAGATAACCAAAAGATGTCACAGACAAAAGGACAAAGAGGTGTTGAAAGTGGTGATATTATCTAAGGAATGTACTAATTAAGAGTAGAAAGCAGGACAAGCAAGGTACAGATAGACCTAGTGGGGGTGGGGTGGGGTGGGGGGGGGAGCAACCGAAATAGGCTAAAAGGTAGAGATAAAACAATGGATGAAATACATTTAAAAATAATGGAAATAGGTGGGAAAAGAAAAATCTATATAAATTATTGGAAAAAAGAGGGGATTGGAAAGGGGGTGGGGATAGAGGAGAGAGTTCATGATCTAAAATTGTTGAACTCGATATTCTCCGGAAGGCTGTAAAGTGCCTGGTCGGAAGATGAGGTGCTGTTCCTCCAGTTTGCGTTGAGCTTCACTGGAACAATGCAGCAGGCCAAGGACGGACATGTGGGCATGAGACCAGGGTGCAGTGTTGAAATGGCAAGTGTCAGGGAGGTCTGGGTCATGCTTGCAGACAGACTGAAGGTGTTCCGCAAAGTAGTCACCCAGTCTGTGTTTGGTCTCTCCAATGTAGAGGAGACCACATTGGGGGCAGCGAATGCAGTAGACTAAATTGAGGGAAGTGCAAGTGAAATGCTGCTTCACTTGAAAGGAGTGTTTGGGCCCTTGGACGGTGAGGAGAGGGGAAGTAAAGGGGCAGGTGTTGCACCTTCTGTGGTTGCATGGGAAGGTGCCATGGGAGGGGGTTGAGGTGTACGGGGTGCTACAGGAGTGGACCAGGGTGTCCTGGAGGGAATGATCCCGACGGAATGCCGATAGGGGGGGTGAAGGGAAGATGTGTTTGGTGGTGGCATCATGCTGGAGTTGGCGGAAATGGCGGAGGATGATCCTTTGAATGCGAAGGCTGGTGGAGTGATAAGTGAGGACAAGGGGGACCCTATCATGTTTCTGGGAGGGAGGAGAAGGCGTGAGGCCGGATGCGTGGGGGATGGGCCGGACACGGTTGAGGGCCCTGTCAACCACTGTGGGTGGAAAACCTTGGTCAAGGAAGAAGGAAGGCATGTCAAGGGAACTGTTTTTGAAAATGGCATCATCAGAACAGATGCGACGGAGGCGAAGAAACTGAGAGAATGGGATGGAGTCCTTACAGGAAACAGGGTGTGAGGAGCTGTAGTCGAGGTAGCTGTGGGAGTCTGTGGGCTTGTAATGAATATTGGTGGACAGTCTATCATCAGAAATTGAGACAAAGAGGTCAAGGAAGGGAAGGGAAGTGTCAGAGATGGACCTGTGAAAATGATGGAGGGGTGGAAATTGGAAGCAAAATTAATAAATTTTTCCAGGTCCAGATGAGAGCTTGAAGCAGCACCGAAGCAATAATCGATGTACCGGAGAAAGAGTTGTGGGAGGGGGCCAGAGTAGGACTGGAACAAGGAATGTTCCACATACCCCATAAAGAGACAGGCATAACTGGGGCCCATGCGGGTACCCATAGCTACAACTTGTTGGACTGTTCCCATTAACTGATTGTATAAGGACTTGGGGACACAGTTTTAAGGATGGGCTAGAGATGCAGGGGGACAGTGAGGAAGAAATCTTTTAGGCTGCACATTGTTATGGCCTGGAACTTGCTGCCTACCAGGGTGATGGAAATGGAGACAATAATTTGAAAATTGATGGATACCTTAAGGAAATAAGCATGTAGGACTACAGGGAAAGAGCAGAAAATGAGACTGGATTACTCAAAAGAGAGCCAGCATGGAGTCAATGGGCTGAATGGCATTCTCTGTACTGTAATGACACTGTGATGCTGTGACTCTATGATTAAATATTTTTCTATGCAGTGATCGGTTAGTATCTGGAATGCAATGCCAAAGAGTGTGGTCAAGGCAGATTCTATCATGCCTTTCAAAAGAGATTTGCATAAGCACCTGAAGTGAAAAATATTGCTTCGCTGTAAGAATATTGCAGAGCTACTTTGAAAAGGGGTGGAGTGCGACTAGCTATAGTGTTCCTGCAGCAAATCAGCACGACTCAACAGGCCCCAAGTGCTCCTCCTGTGCTGTAACTATTCTATCATTCTGTAATTACCATAAGATCTTGCCATCCTTTTCAGTTTCTGACAGTAGCAAGTGTTATGTGGAATGCAGGTAATGACAACTTCAGCGAAAATTCAAAGGAATCCATTGTGTTAATGGCAGGTGATCATATATACTCTCCAGGCAGCAACTGATGAGATTGGATGGGGTACCACAGATTCTGGAGAAGCTGGGTCGAGATTGACAGTGAGTGAGGAATGGGATGTGGTGAGTAGGGAATGGGTTGTGGAGAATGGGTTGTATTGAGTCAGGAATGGGCTGTAGTGATAGGGAGATGGGTTGTGATGAGTCAGGAATGGGTTGTGGTGAGCAGGGAATGTGTTGTGGAGAGTGGGAAATAGGTTGTGGTGAGTGGCAAATGTGTGGTGGTGAGTGGGGAATGGGCTGTGTGAGCGGCGAATGTGTGGTGGTGAGCGATGACTTGTTTGGGGTGAGCGAGGAATGGGTTGTGGTGAGCGAGGAATGGGCTGTGGTTAGTGAGGAATGGCTTCTGGTGATTGGGGAATGGGTAGTGGGGAATGGGAAATGGTGAATGGTTTGTGGTGAGTGGGGAATGGGTTGTGGTGAGTGGGGAATGGGATGTGGTGAGTGGGGAATGGGATGTGGTGAGTGAGGAATGGGATTTGGTGAGTGGGGAATGGGATGTGGTGAGTGGGAAATGGGTAGTGGTGAGTGAAGAATGGGTTGTGGCGAGTGAAGAATGGGTTGTGGCGAGTGAAGAATGGGTTGTGGCGAGTGAAGAATGGGTTGTGGCGGATGAAGAATGGGTTGTGGCGAGTGGAGAATGGGTTGTTGTGACTGGGGATTAGGATGTGTTGAGTGGGGAATAGGATGTGGTGAGTTGGGAATGGGATGTAGTGAATGGGGAATAGGTAATGGGGAGTGGAAAATTGGATGTGGTGAGTGGAGAATAGGTTGTGGTGAATGAGGAATGGGTCTTGGTGCTTGGAGACTGGGTTGTTGTGAGTGGGGATTAGGATGTGGTGAGTGGGGAATGGGTTGTGACAAATGGGGAATGGGTTGTGGTGAGTGGGGAATGCAATGCTGTGAGTGGGGAATGGGTTGCAGTGAGTGAGGAATGGGCCTTAGTGAGTGGGGAATGGGCTGTGGTGAGTGGGGAATGGTTGCAGCAAGTGGGGAATGGGTTATGGTGAATGGGAAATGAGACGTGGTGAAAGGGAAATTGGTTTGAGTGAGTGAGGAATGTGTTGTGGTGAGTGCCAAATCATTTGGGGTGAGTGGGGAATGGGTTGTGGTGAGTGAGGTATGTGTTGGGGTGAATGGGGAATAGGCAGTAATGGGAGGGAAATGGATTTTGGTGAGACAAGAATGGATGCAGTGAGTGGAGAATGTGTTGTGGTGAGTGGGGAATGGGCTGTGGCAAGTGGGGATTAGGATCTGGTGAGTGGGTTATGGTGAGTGTGGAATCGGTTGTAGTGAGTGGAGAATGTGTTGTGGTGAGTGGCGTAAAGGGTGTGGTAAGTAGAGACTGGGTTGTGGTGAATGGAGAGAGGGTGATAGTGAGAAGGAAATGGGTCGTGGTGAGTGAGGAATCGGTTATGGTGAATGGGGAATGTGTTGTGGTGAGTGGGGAATGGATTATGGCGAGCAGGGAATGGATTGTGGCAATTGGGGAATGGGGTGTAGTGAGTGAGGGATGTGTTGTGGTGAATGGGGAATAGGATGAGGTGAGTGGGGAATGGGTTGTGGTGAGTGGGGAATATGATGCTGAGAGAGGGAAATGGGTTGTGGGGGTGAATGGGAAATGGGCTTTGGTTAGTGGAGAATGGGCCTTATTGAGTGGAGAATGGTTGTTGTGACTGGGGATTAGGATGTGGTGAGTGGGGAATGGGTTGTAGTGAACGGGCATTGGGTTGTGGTAAGTCAGGAAGAGGATGTGATGAGTGGGGAATGGGTTGTTGTGAATGGGCATTGGGTTGTGGTAAGTCAGGAATAGGATGTGGTGAGTGGGGAATGGGTTGTTGTGAATGGGCATTGGGTTGTGGCAAATGGGGAATGGATTTTGGAGAATGGGGAATGGGCCTTCCTGAATGGAGAATGGGCATTGGTGAATGGAGAATAGGCCTTGGTGAGTGCAGAATGGGTTCTTGTGAGTGGGGATTAGGATGTAGTGAGTGGGGAATGTGTTGTGGTGAGTGGGGAATGGATTGTGGTAAGTGCGGAATGGGTTGTGACAAACGGGGAATGGGTTGTCACAAATGGGGAATGGGTTGTGGTGAGTGGGAAATGGGATGCAGTGAATGGGAAATGGGTTTGGGTGAATGAGTAATGTGTTGTGGTCAGTGGGGAATCGTTTGTGGTGAGTGCGGAATGTGTTGTGGTCAGTGGCAAATGGGTTGTGGTAAGTAGGGAATGGGTTGTGGTGAATGGGGATAGGGCAATGGTGAGAGGGAAATGGGTTGTGTTGAGTGAGGAATCAGTTGTGGTGAGTGGGGAATGTGTTGTGGTGAGTGGGGAATGGATTGTGGCGAGCAGGGACTGGGTTGTGGCAACTGGGGAATGGGGTGGAGTGAGTGAGGGAGTGAGGGATGTATTGTGGTGAATGGGGAATAGGTTGAGGTGAGTGGGGAATGGGTTGTGGTGAGTGGGGAATGTGATGCTGAGAGAGGGAAATGGGTTGTGGGGGTGAATGGGAAATGGGCTTTGGTTAGTGGAGAATGGGCCTTGGTGAGTGGAGAATGGTTGTTGTGACTGGGGATTAGGATGTGGTGAGTGGGGAATGGGTTCTGGTGAGTGGGGAATGGGTTGTAGTGAATGGGCATTGAGTTGTGGTAAGTCAGGAATAGGATGTGGTGAGTGGGGAATGGGTTGTTGTGAATGGGCATTGGGTTGTGGTAAGTCAGGAATAGGATGCGGTGAGTGGGGAATGGGTTGTTGTTAATGGGCATTGGGTTGTGGCAAATGGGGAATGGGTTTTGGCGAATGGGGAATGGGCCTTCCTGAATGGAGAATAGGCACTGGTGAATGGAGAATAGGCCTTGGTGAGTGCAGAATGGGTTCTTGTGAGTGGGGATTAGGATGTAGTGAGTGGGGAATGTGTTGTGGTGAGTGGGAAATGGATTGCGGTAAGTGCGGAATGGGTTGTGACAAACGGGGAATGGGTTGTGGTGAGTGGGAAATGGGATGCAGTGAATGGGAAATGGGTTTGGGTGAGTGAGGAATGTGTTGTGGTCAGTGGGGAATCATTTGTGGTGAGTGCGGAATGTGTTGTTGTCAGTGGCAAATGGGTTGTGGTAAGTAGGGAATGGGTTGTGGTGAATGGGGATAGGGCAATGGTGAGAGGGAAATGGGTTGTGTTGAGTGAGGAATCGGTTGTGGTGAGTGGGGAATGTGTTGTGGTGAGTGGGGAATGGATTGTGGCGAGCAGGGACTGGGTTGTGGCAACTGGGGAATGGGGTGGAGTGAGTGCGGGATGTATTGTGGTGAATGGGGAATAGGATGAGGTGAGTGGGGAATGGTCTGTGGTGAGTGGAGAATGGGTTGTGGTGAGTGGGGAATGCGATGCTGTGAGTGGGGAATGGGTTGCAATGAGTGAGGAATGGGCCTTGGTGAGCGAGGAATGGGATGTGGTGAGTGGTGAATGCGATGCTGTGGGAGGGAATGGGGTTGTGATGAGTCAGGAATGGGATGTGGTGCATGGGAAATGGGTTGTCATGAGTGAGAAATTGGTAATGGTGAGTGAAGAATGGTTGTGGCATGTGGGATTGGGTTGCAGTGATGAGGAATCATTTGTGGTGAGTGGGGAATGTGTTCTGGTGAGTGAGGAATTGGTTGTGGTGAGTGGGGAATGGGTTGTGGTAAGTGGGGAAAGGGTTATGGTTAGTGAGGAATCAGATCTGGTGAGTGGGGAATAGGCTGTGGCGAGTGGGGAATCGGCTTTGATGAGTGGAGAATAGGTTGTGGTAAGTGGGGAATGCGTTAAGGCAAATGAGGAATGGGTTGTGATGAGTAGGAAATGGGGTGCTGTGAATGGGGAATGGGTTTGGGTGAGTGAGGAGTGTGTTGTGGTGAGTTGGGAATCGTTTGTGGTGAGTGGGGAATGTGTTGTGGTAATTAGAGAATTGGCTGTGGTGAATGGGCTGTAGTGAGAGGGAAATGGGTTGTGCTGAGTCAGGAATGGGTAGTGGTGAGTTGGGTATGGGTTGTGGTGAGTCGGGAATGGGATGCGGTGAGTGGGGAATGAGTTGTGGTGAGCGGAAAATGTGTTGTGGTGGTTGGGAATGGGTTATGTTCAGTAAGGAATGGGCTGCGCTGAGTGGGGACTAGATTGTGGCGAGTGGGGGATGGGTTGTCGTGAGCGGGGGATGGGTCGGGGTGAGTGGGGGATGGGTTTGGACGAGCGGGGGATGTGTTGTGGGAAATGGAAGAACGTATTCAGTTGAGTGAGGATTCGGTTGTGAGTGGGGCATGGGTTTTGGTGAGCAGGGAATGGGTTGCGTAGAGTGGGGAATAGGTTGTGGTCAATGTGGAATGGGATATGGCGAGTTGGGAATGGGATGTGGTGGGTAGGGATTGGCTTGTTGCTACTGAGAAAGTGGTTGTGGCAAGTGGGGATTTGATTGTGGTGAGTGGGGATTGGATTGTGGTGAGCGGGGAATGGGTTGTTGTTAGTCAGGAAAGTGGTTGTGGCAAGTAGGGATTTGGTTGTGATGAGTGGGGAATGGGTTGTGGCAAGCGGGGAATGGCTTGTGGGAAATGGAGGAATGTATTCAGTTGAGTGAGGATTTGGTTGTGGCGAGCGGAGAATGGGTTTTGGTGAGCGAGGAACAGGTTGTGGTCAGTTGGGAATGAGTTCTGGTGAGTGGGGAATGGGATGTGGTGAGTGAGAAATTGGTTGTGGTCATTGTGTAATGTGTTGGGGTGAATGGGGAATGGGATACAGTGAGTGGGGAATGGGAAGTGGTGAATGGAGATTGGGTTGTGGTTAATGGAGATTGGGTTGTGACGAGTCAGGAATAGGTAGTGAGTGAGGAATGTGTTGCCGTGAGTGGGGAATGCATTGTGGCAATTGGGGAATGGGATACGGCGAGTGGGGAATGGGTTGTGGAGAGTGGGGAATGCATTGTGGCAATTGGGGAATGGTATAAAGCGAGCGGAGAATGGGTTGTGGAGAGTGGGGAATGGGATATGGCGAGTGGGGAATGGGTTGTGGCGAGTGGGGACTGGGTGGTGAGTAGCCAACCCGTTAAGTGCACGTTGTACCAATGAGCAGTTTTGCTCCTACTTGCTTTAGTAATACACCTGTCAGTCAGTTACAAAACATTCCTTTGGCCCTACATCACGTTAATTTCCACCCTAAACTGCTTCCTCATTCTCTCCGAGAGTTGGAGTGGGGAAGGGATTTTATCTGCCAAGAATGATTGGATCTGGCCAGATAAGAATCAAAGAAAATTGATGCTTGACCAAAACCTGGCTCCAATGTGCCCAATTCTGAGTTTAACTGAGACTCACGTGAATAATTTGCCCCCCAGAGTCATTAGGACAAGGAGGCCAACGATTAACATAAGAACATGAGAAATAGAATCAGGAGCTGGCCGTTTGTCCCCTCAAGCCTGCTTCACCATTCAGTAAGATCATGGCTGCTCTTCCATCTCCCTTATCACACTACTCCCATACCCTTGGGTTCCACTTTGTATCCAAAAAAGTATTGGCCACAGTCTTGAACATACTCAATGGCTGAGCATCTACAGCTGTCTGAGGCAGAGAATTCCAAAGATCCACCACCCTGTGAGTGAAGAATTTTCTGCTCAACTCAGTTCTAAATGGCTGACCCTTTATTCTGAGACAGTAACCCCTAGCACTAGACTAGCATTTAACATGATAATTATATAGAAATGAGGGAATTTTACGTTCATTTTAACACTCCTCTATAGTGAAATGAAGGTGAGATTGAGCTGTACTTCATGGGACCTATCAAATTCAGGTAACCCAAACTCACTGAATACTCAGTGCTTACTGCTTGGCAGTTCCCTCTGCCAAACACCTTGCAGAGATTTTGGGTTGATTTTTAACATTGAGACTCGCTCACAGTGGGGAGAGACCGGCAGTAGATCGTGAGCCCAAAAGACCTGAGTATGCTTTGCTGTAGATTTTTAACTCAGCCACGGCATTATCATCCTATCTCCATGACTCCTGAGTGGTTGAGTGTGATGATGAGCAACACATGACTGTCAAAGAATTTCTATTTAAAGGGACCCTGGCAGGGGTTACAATTCATCCATTCTCTAACCGTCAGCAACACAGACAGCAACTTTCGTACTGGAAAACTGACGTGGGATGGTTGCAGCCCCTTGGTTCTTGGACACATTTCTTGAGGTAATGCAGCAGGTAATAAGGACCCGCAGGGATGCATCATTCCAGGCAGATGGGAGCAAGAAGCCAGCATCTCAGTAAACAGGCATGTCTGGAAATCACAGAGGTGATAGCGGGGATGTGGTCTCATTATCCTGGATACAATGCTGAAAGAACTCTGATGAAGTGTCATTGACCTGAAACATTAACGCTGTTTCTCTCTCCACAGATGCTGCCTAACCTGATGATCATTTCAGCATTTTCTGTTTTTATTTCAAATTTCCAACATCTGCAGTAATTTGTATCGCACAGTTCAGAGTAAAGCATTACACTGACGGTTTTTTCCAAATGAGGTTAAGTAGCAAACATCAGAAATTGAAAACAAAAACAGAATTACCTGGAAAAACTCAGCAGGTGTGGCAGCATCGGCGGAGAAGAAACGAGTTGACGTTTCGAGTCCTCATGACCCTTGGACAGAACTAGGCGAATAAGGAAGGGGTGAAATATAAGCTGGTTGAAGGTGGGGGGGGGGGGCGGGGGTGGGGGGGGTTTGGGTGGGGGGAGAGAAGTGGAGGGGGGGTGGTGTGGTTGTAGGGACAAACAAGCAGTGTTAGAAGCAAAAACAGAATTACCTGGAAAAACTCAGCAGGTGTGGCAGCATCGGCGGAGAAGAAACGAGTTGACGTTTCGACTCCTCGTGACCCTTCAACAGAACTTGAGTGAGTCCAAGAAAGGGGTGAAATATAAGCTGGTATAAGGTGTGTGGTGGGGGGGGGTGGTTTGGGTGGGGGGAGGGAGAGAGGAGTGGAGGGGGTTGGTGTGGTTGTAGGGACAAATAAGCAGTGATAGAAGCAGATCATCAAAAGATGTCACAGACAACAGAACAAAAGAACACATAGGTGTCGAAGTTGGTGATATTATCTAAATGAATGTGCTAATTAAGAATGGATGGTAGGGCACTCAAGGTATAGCTCTAGTGGGGGTGGGGGGAGCAGAAAAGATTTAAAAATATTTAAAAATAATGGAAATAGGTGGGAAAAGAAAAATCTATATAATTTATTGGAAAAAACAAAAGGAAGGGGGAAACAGAAAGGGGGTGGGGATGGAGGAGGGAGGTCAAGACCTAAAGTTGTTGAATTCAATATTCAGTCCGGAAGGCTGTAAAGTGCCTAGTCGGAAGATGAGGTGTTGTTCCTCCAGTTTGCGTTGGGCTTCACTGGAACAATGCAGCAAACCAAGGACAGACATGTGGGCAAGAGAGCAGGGTGGAGTGTTGAAATGGCAAGCGAAAGGGAGCTTTGGGTCATTCTTGCGGACAGACCGCAGGTGTTCTGCAAAGCGGTCGCCCAGTTTACTTTTGGTTTCTCCAATGTAGAGGAGACCGCATTGGGAGCAATGAATGCAGTAGACTAAGTTGGGGGCAATGCAAGTGAAATGCTGCTTCACTTGAGAGGAGTGTTTGGGCCCTTGGACGGTGAGAAGAGAGGAAGTGAAGGGGCAGGTGTTGCATGTTTTGCGTGAGCATGGGTGGTGCCATAGGAGCGGGTTGAGGAGTAGGGGGTGATGGAGGAGTGGACCAGGGTGTCCTGGAGGGAATGATCCCTACGGAATGCTGACAGGGGGGGTGAAGGGAAGATGTGTTTGGTGGTGGCATCATGCTGGAGTTGGCGGAAATGGCGGAGGATGATCCTTTGAATGCGGAGGCTGGTGGGGTGATAAGTGAGGACAAGGGGGACCCTATCATGTTTCTGGGAGGAGGAGAAGGCGTGAGGGCAGATGCACGGGAGATGGGCCGGACACAGTTGAGGGCCCTGTCAACGACCATGGGTGGAAAACCTCGGTTAAGGAAGAAGGAGGACATGTCAGAGGAACTGTTTTTGAAGGTAGCATCATCGGAACAGTTGCGACGGAGGCGAAAGAACTGAGAGAATGGGATGGAGTCCTTACAGGAAGCGGGGTGTGAGGAGCTGTAGTCGAGGTAGCTGTGGGAGTCGGTAGGTTTGTAATGAATATTGGTGGACAGTCTATCAGTGATAGAAGCAGATCTTCAAAAGATGTCACAGACAACAGAACAAAACAACACATAGGTGTCGAAGTTGGTGATATTATCTAAACGAATGTGCTAATTAAGAATGGATGGTAGGGCACTCAAGGTATAGCTCTAGTGGGGGTGGAGGGAGCATAAAAGATTTAAAAATATTTAAAAATAATGGAAATAGGTGGAACAAGAAAAACCTATATAATTTATTGGAAAAAAACAAAAGGAAGGGGGAAGAAACAGAAAGGGGGTGGGGATGGAGGAGGGAGCTCAAGACCTAAAGTTGTTGAATTCAATATTCAGTCCGGAAGGCTGTAAAGTGCCTAGTCGGAAGATGAGGTGTTGTTCCTCCAGTTTGCGTTGGGCTTCACTGGAACAATGCAGCAAGCCAAGGACAGACATGTGGGCAAGAGAGCAGGGTGGAGTGTTGAAATGGCAAGTAACAGGGAGGTTTGGGTCATTCTTGCGGACAGACCGCAGGTGTTCTGCAAAGCGGTCGCCCAGTTTACGTTTGGTCTCTCCAATGTAGAGGAGACCGCATTGGGAGCAACGAATACAGTAGACTAAGTTGGGGGAAATGCAAGTGAAATGCTGCTTCACTTGAAAGGAGTGTTTGGGCCCTTGGACGGTGAGGAGAGAGGAAGTGAAGGGGCAAGTGTTACATCTTTTGCGTGGGCATGGGGTAGTGCCATAGGTGGGGGTTGAGGAGTAGGGGGTGATGGAGGAGTGGACCAGGGTGTCCTGGAGGGAACGATCCCTACGGAATGCCGACAGGGGGGGTGAAGGGAAGATGTGTTTGGTGGTGGCATCATGCTGGAGTTGGCGGAAGTGGCGGAGGATGATCCTTTGAATGTGGAGGCTGGTGGAGTGATAAGTGAGGACAAGGGGGACCCTATCATGTTTCTGGGAGGGAGGAGAAGGCGTGAGGGCGGATGCGCGGGAGATGGGCCGGACACAGTTGAGGGCCCTGTCAACGACCATGGGTGGAAAACCTCGGTTAAGGAAGAAGGAGGACATGTCAGAGGAACTGTTTTTGAAGGTAGCACCATTGGAACAGATGTGACGGAGGCGAAGGAACTGAGAGAATGGGATGGAGTCCTTACAGGAAGCGGGGTGTGAGGAGCTGTAGTCAAGGTAGCTGTGGGAGTCGGTAGGCTTGTAATGGATATTGGTGGACAGTCTATCACCAGAGATTGAGACAGCGAGGTCAAGGAAGGGAAGGGAAGTGTCAGAGATGGACCACGTGAAAATGATGGAGGGGTGGAGATTGGACGCAACATTAATAAATTTTTCCAAGTCCCGATGAGAGCACGAAGCAGCACCGAAGTAATCATCGATGTACCGGAGAAAGAGTTGTGGAAGGGGGCCGGAGTAGGACTGGAACAAGGAATGTTCCACATACCCCATAAAGAGACAGGCATAGCTGGGGCCCATGCGGGTACCCATAGCCACACCTTTTATTTGGAGCAAGTGAGAGGAGTTGAAGGAGAAATTGTTCAGCATGAGAACAAGTTCAGCCAGACAGAGGAGAGTAGTGGTGGATGGGGATTGTTCGGGCCTCTGTTCGAGGAAGAAGCTAAGGGCCCTCAGAACATCCTGGTGGGGGATGGAGGTGTAGAGGGATTGGATGTCCATGGTGAAGAGGAAGCGGTTGGGGCCAGGGAACTGGAAATTGTTGATGTGACGTAAGGTGTCAGAGGAATCATGGATGTAGGTGGGAAGGGACTGGACAAGGGGAGAGAGAAGGGAGTCAAGATAACGAGAAATGAGTTCTGTGGGGCAGGAGCAAGCTGAGACGATCGGTCTACCGGGACAGTTCTGTTTGTGGATTTTGGGTAGGAGGTAGAAGCGGGCCGTCCGAGGTTGGGCGACTATCAGGTTGGAAGCTGTGGGAGGAAGATCCCCAGAGGAGATGAGGTCAGTGACAGTCCTGGAAACAATGGCTTGATGTTCAGTGGTGGGGTCATGGTCCAGGGAGAGGTAGGAGGAAGTGTCTGCGAGTTGACGCTCAGCCTCCGCGAGGTAGAGGTCAGTGCGCCAGACAACAACAGCACCACCCTTGTCAGCGGGTTTGATGACGATGTCAGGGTTGGACCTGAGAGAATAGAGTGCAGTAAGTTCAGCAAGAGAGAGAGTAGAATGGGTGGGAGGAGCAGAGAAATTGAGACGCCTAATGTCGCGCCGACAGTTCTCAATGAAAAGATCAAGAGAAGGTAAGAATCCAGAGGGAGGGGTCCAGGTGGAGGGAGAATATTGGAGGTGGGTGAAAGAATCCGTTGAACGGGGAGAGGACTCCTGCCCAAAGAAGTGAGCCCGGAGACGAAGACGGCGGAAGAAGAGTTCAGCATCATGCCGAGCCCGAAATTCATTAAGGTGAGTGCGTAGGGGTATGAAACTAAGTCCTTTGCTGAGCACTGAACATTCAGCATCAGAAAGGAGAAGGTCAGGGGGTATAGTGAATACACGGCTGGGGCTGGGATTGGAAGATGGGGTGGGGATGGAGGGACAGGCAGGGGTGGAGGGTCTTAGATGGGTGTTGGTGGCGATGAGTTGTTGGAGCTTGCGTTCCTTAGCACTTGAGAGAAAGAGAAAAAGTTTCTTGTTGAGGCGTCGGATGAGACGAAGAATAAAATGAAACTGGGGGCACGCGCAGCTTTGAAAAAGGGTACGGCGGTGCTGCTGGAAGGAGAGGTCGAGTGTGTTCATCTCGCGGCGCATGGCACTGAGTGTGGATTTCAGGATGCGACGGGAACAGCAGTCCGAGTAACGTTTTATGTCCCGGAAATACCTGTAATCCTGGGTGGGTTCGAAACATGAGGGGTGGAATTTCAGTTGAAATCCACGTGGGGTAATTCAGAGACGGAGACAGTCACTGAGAAAGGAGATATGGCTGTGAAAGTGGGTTTTAGTAAACACCTTGTCAAGCACCAGGAGAGAAATGGAAAGCAATGAAGGTGAACAAGGCAAAAGATAGATACGGAAATCTTGTCGCAGAGACGAACAGAACTTTTTCAAGAAGGTAGGCAATTCTTGAAGAGCAGTGGCAGTCAATTAAACACAGACATAAAAACAAAAAACTGCGGATGCTGGAAATCCAAAACAAAAACAGAATTACCTGGAAAAACTCAGCAAGTCTGGCAGCATTGGCAGAGAAGAAAAGAGTTGACGTTTCGAGTCCTCATGACCCTTGGACAGAACTAGGTGAATAAGGAAGGGGTGAAATATAAGCTGGTTTAAGGTTGGAGGGTGGGGGGGGTGGGTTGGGTGGGGGGAGAGAAGTGGAGGGGGGTGGTGTGGTTGAAGGGACAAACAAGCAGTGATAGAAGCAGATCATCAAAAGATGTCACAGACAACAGAAAAAAAGAACACATAGGTGTCGAAGTTGGTGATATTATCGAAACAAATGTGCTAATTAAGAATGGATGGTAGGGCACTCAAGGTATAGCTCTAGTGGGGGTGGAGGGAGCATAAAAGATTTAAAAATATTTAAAAATAATGGAAATAGGTGGGAAAAGAAAAATCTATATAATTTATTTGGAAAAAAACAAAAGGAAGGGGGAAGAAACAGAAAGGGGGTGGGGATGGAGGAGGGAGCTCAAGACCTAAAGATGTTGAATTCAATATTCAGTCTGGAAGGCTGTAAAGTGCCTAGTCAGAAAATGAGGTGTTGTTCCTCCAGTTTGCGTTGGGCTTCACTGGAACAATGCAGAAAGCCAAGGACAGACATGTGGGCAAGAGAGCAGGGTGGAGTGTTGAAATGGCAAGTAACAGGGAGGTTTGGGTCATTCTTGCGGACAGACCGCAGGTGTTCTGCAAAGCGGTCGCCCAGTTTACGTTTGGTCTCTCCAATGTAGAGGAGACCGCATTGGGAGCAACGAATACAGTAGACTAAGTTGGGGGAAATGCAAGTGAAATGCTGCTTCACTTGAAAGGAGTGTTTGGGCCCTTGGACGGTGAGGAGAGAGGAAGTGAAGGGGCAAGTGTTACATCTTTTGCGTGGGCATGGGGTAGTGCCATAGGTGGGGGTTGAGGAGTAGGGGGTGATGGAGGAGTGGACCAGGGTGTCCTGGAGGGAACGATCCCTACGGAATGCCGACAGGGGGGGTGAAGGGAAGATGTGTTTGGTGGTGGCATCATGCTGGAGTTGGCGGAAGTGGCGGAGGATGATCCTTTGAATGTGGAGGCTGGTGGAGTGATAAGTGAGGACAAGGGGGACCCTATCATGTTTCTGGGAGGGAGGAGAAGGCGTGAGGGCGGATGCGCGGGAGATGGGCCGGACACAGTTGAGGGCCCTGTCAACGACCATGGGTGGAAAACCTCGGTTATGGAAGAAGGAGGACATGTCAGAGGAACTGTTTTTGAAGGTAGCACCATTGGAACAGATGTGACGGAGGCGAAGGAACTGAGAGAATGGGATGGAGTCCTTACAGGAAGCGGGGTGTGAGGAGCTGTAGTCAAGGTAGCTGTGGGAGTCGGTAGGCTTGTAATGGATATTGGTGGACAGTCTATCACCAGAGATTGAGACAGCGAGGTCAAGGAAGGGAAGGGAAGTGTCAGAGATGGACCACGTGAAAATGATGGAGGGGTGGAGATTGGACGCAACATTAATAAATTTTTCCAAGTCCCGATGAGAGCACGAAGCAGCACCGAAGTAATCATCGATGTACCGGAGAAAGAGTTGTGGAAGGGGGCCGGAGTAGGACTGGAACAAGGAATGTTCCACATACCCCATAAAGAGACAGGCATAGCTGGGGCCCATGCGGGTACCCATAGCCACACCTTTTATTTGGAGCAAGTGAGAGGAGTTGAAGGAGAAATTGTTCAGCATGAGAACAAGTTCAGCCAGACAGAGGAGAGTAGTGGTGGATGGGGATTGTTCGGGCCTCTGTTCGAGGAAGAAGCTAAGGGCCCTCAGAACATCCTGGTGGGGGATGGAGGTGTAGAGGGATTGGATGTCCATGGTGAAGAGGAAGCGGTTGGGGCCAGGGAACTGGAAATTGTTGATGTGACGTAAGGTGTCAGAGGAATCATGGATGTAGGTGGGAAGGGACTGGACAAGGGGAGAGAGAAGGGAGTCAAGATAACGAGAAATGAGTTCTGTGGGGCAGGAGCAAGCTGAGACGATCGGTCTACCGGGACAGTTCTGTTTGTGGATTTTGGGTAGGAGGTAGAAGCGGGCCGTCCGAGGTTGGGCGACTATCAGGTTGGAAGCTGTGGGAGGAAGATCCCCAGAGGAGATGAGGTCAGTGACAGTCCTGGAAACAATGGCTTGATGTTCAGTGGTGGGGTCATGGTCCAGGGAGAGGTAGGAGGAAGTGTCTGCGAGTTGACGCTCAGCCTCCGCGAGGTAGAGGTCAGTGCGCCAGACAACAACAGCACCACCCTTGTCAGCGGGTTTGATGACGATGTCAGGGTTGGACCTGAGAGAATAGAGTGCAGTAAGTTCAGCAAGAGAGAGAGTAGAATGGGTGGGAGGAGCAGAGAAATTGAGACGCCTAATGTCGCGCCGACAGTTCTCAATGAAAAGATCAAGAGAAGGTAAGAATCCAGAGGGAGGGGTCCAGGTGGAGGGAGAATATTGGAGGTGGGTGAAAGAATCCGTTGAACGGGGAGAGGACTCCTGCCCAAAGAAGTGAGCCCGGAGACGAAGACGGCGGAAGAAGAGTTCAGCATCATGCCGAGCCCGAAATTCATTAAGGTGAGTGCGTAGGGGTATGAAACTAAGTCCTTTGCTGAGCACTGAACATTCAGCATCAGAAAGGAGAAGGTCAGGGGGTATAGTGAATACACGGCTGGGGCTGGGATTGGAAGATGGGGTGGGGATGGAGGGACAGGCAGGGGTGGAGGGTCTTAGATGGGTGTTGGTGGCGATGAGTTGTTGGAGCTTGCGTTCCTTAGCACTTGAGAGAAAGAGAAAAAGTTTCTTGTTGAGGCGTCGGATGAGACGAAGAATAAAATGAAACTGGGGGCACGCGCAGCTTTGAAAAAGGGTACGGCGGTGCTGCTGGAAGGAGAGGTCGAGTGTGTTCATCTCGCGGCGCATGGCACTGAGTGTGGATTTCAGGATGCGACGGGAACAGCAGTCCGAGTAACGTTTTATGTCCCGGAAATACCTGTAATCCTGGGTGGGTTCGAAACATGAGGGGTGGAATTTCAGTTGAAATCCACGTGGGGTAATTCAGAGACGGAGACAGTCACTGAGAAAGGAGATATGGCTGTGAAAGTGGGTTTTAGTAAACACCTTGTCAAACACCAGGAGGGAAATGGAAAGCAATGAAGGTGAACAAGGCAAAAGATAGATACGGAAATCTTGTCGCAGAGACGAACAGAACTTTTTCAAGAAGGTAGGCAATTCTTGAAGAGCAGTGGCAGTCAATTAAACACAGACATAAAAACAAAAAACTGCGGATGCTGGAAATCCAAAACAAAAACAGAATTACCTGGAAAAACTCAGCAAGTCTGGCAGCATTGGCAGAGAAGAAAAGAGTTGACGTTTCGAGTCCTCATGACCCTTGGACAGAACTAGGTGAATAAGGAAGGGGTGAAATATAAGCTGGTTTAAGGTTGGAGGGTGGGGGGGGTGGGTTGGGTGGGGGGAGAGAAGTGGAGGGGGGTGGTGTGGTTGAAGGGACAAACAAGCAGTGATAGAAGCAGATCATCAAAAGATGTCACAGACAACAGAAAAAAAGAACACATAGGTGTCGAAGTTGGTGATATTATCGAAACAAATGTGCTAATTAAGAATGGATGGTAGGGCACTCAAGGTATAGCTCTAGTGGGGGTGGAGGGAGCATAAAAGATTTAAAAATATTTAAAAATAATGGAAATAGGTGGGAAAAGAAAAATCTATATAATTTATTTGGAAAAAAACAAAAGGAAGGGGGAAGAAACAGAAAGGGGGTGGGGATGGAGGAGGGAGCTCAAGACCTAAAGATGTTGAATTCAATATTCAGTCTGGAAGGCTGTAAAGTGCCTAGTCAGAAAATGAGGTGTTGTTCCTCCAGTTTGCGTTGGGCTTCACTGGAACAATGCAGAAAGCCAAGGACAGACATGTGGGCAAGAGAGCAGGGTGGAGTGTTGAAATGGCAAGTAACAGGGAGGTTTGGGTCATTCTTGCGGACAGACCGCAGGTGTTCTGCAAAGCGGTCGCCCAGTTTACGTTTGGTCTCTCCAATGTAGAGGAGACCGCATTGGGAGCAACGAATACAGTAGACTAAGTTGGGGGAAATGCAAGTGAAATGCTGCTTCACTTGAAAGGAGTGTTTGGGCCCTTGGACGGTGAGGAGAGAGGAAGTGAAGGGGCAAGTGTTACATCTTTTGCGTGGGCATGGGGTAGTGCCATAGGTGGGGGTTGAGGAGTAGGGGGTGATGGAGGAGTGGACCAGGGTGTCCTGGAGGGAACGATCCCTACGGAATGCCGACAGGGGGGGTGAAGGGAAGATGTGTTTGGTGGTGGCATCATGCTGGAGTTGGCGGAAGTGGCGGAGGATGATCCTTTGAATGTGGAGGCTGGTGGAGTGATAAGTGAGGACAAGGGGGACCCTATCATGTTTCTGGGAGGGAGGAGAAGGCGTGAGGGCGGATGCGCGGGAGATGGGCCGGACACAGTTGAGGGCCCTGTCAACGACCATGGGTGGAAAACCTCGGTTATGGAAGAAGGAGGACATGTCAGAGGAACTGTTTTTGAAGGTAGCACCATTGGAACAGATGTGATGGAGGCGAAGGAACTGAGAGAATGGGATGGAGTCCTTACAGGAAGCGGGGTGTGAGGAGCTGTAGTCAAGGTAGCTGTGGGAGTCGGTAGGCTTGTAATGGATATTGGTGGACAGTCTATCACCAGAGATTGAGACAGCGAGGTCAAGGAAGGGAAGGGAAGTGTCAGAGATGGACCACGTGAAAATGATGGAGGGGTGGAGATTGGACGCAACATTAATAAATTTTTCCAAGTCCCGATGAGAGCACGAAGCAGCACCGAAGTAATCATCGATGTACCGGAGAAAGAGTTGTGGAAGGGGGCCGGAGTAGGACTGGAACAAGGAATGTTCCACATACCCCATAAAGAGACAGGCATAGCTGGGGCCCATGCGGGTACCCATAGCCACACCTTTTATTTGGAGCAAGTGAGAGGAGTTGAAGGAGAAATTGTTCAGCATGAGAACAAGTTCAGCCAGACAGAGGAGAGTAGTGGTGGATGGGGATTGTTCGGGCCTCTGTTCGAGGAAGAAGCTAAGGGCCCTCAGAACATCCTGGTGGGGGATGGAGGTGTAGAGGGATTGGATGTCCATGGTGAAGAGGAAGCGGTTGGGGCCAGGGAACTGGAAATTGTTGATGTGACGTAAGGTGTCAGAGGAATCATGGATGTAGGTGGGAAGGGACTGGACAAGGGGAGAGAGAAGGGAGTCAAGATAACGAGAAATGAGTTCTGTGGGGCAGGAGCAAGCTGAGACGATCGGTCTACCGGGACAGTTCTGTTTGTGGATTTTGGGTAGGAGGTAGAAGCGGGCCGTCCGAGGTTGGGCGACTATCAGGTTGGAAGCTGTGGGAGGAAGATCCCCAGAGGAGATGAGGTCAGTGACAGTCCTGGAAACAATGGCTTGATGTTCAGTGGTGGGGTCATGGTCCAGGGAGAGGTAGGAGGAAGTGTCTGCGAGTTGACGCTCAGCCTCCGCGAGGTAGAGGTCAGTGCGCCAGACAACAACAGCACCACCCTTGTCAGCGGGTTTGATGACGATGTCAGGGTTGGACCTGAGAGAATAGAGTGCAGTAAGTTCAGCAAGAGAGAGAGTAGAATGGGTGGGAGGAGCAGAGAAATTGAGACGCCTAATGTCGCGCCGACAGTTCTCAATGAAAAGATCAAGAGAAGGTAAGAATCCAGAGGGAGGGGTCCAGGTGGAGGGAGAATATTGGAGGTGGGTGAAAGAATCCGTTGAACGGGGAGAGGACTCCTGCCCAAAGAAGTGAGCCCGGAGACGAAGACGGCGGAAGAAGAGTTCAGCATCATGCCGAGCCCGAAATTCATTAAGGTGAGTGCGTAGGGGTATGAAACTAAGTCCTTTGCTGAGCACTGAACATTCAGCATCAGAAAGGAGAAGGTCAGGGGGTATAGTGAATACACGGCTGGGGCTGGGATTGGAAGATGGGGTGGGGATGGAGGGACAGGCAGGGGTGGAGGGTCTTAGATGGGTGTTGGTGGCGATGAGTTGTTGGAGCTTGCGTTCCTTAGCACTTGAGAGAAAGAGAAAAAGTTTCTTGTTGAGGCGTCGGATGAGACGAAGAATAAAATGAAACTGGGGGCACGCGCAGCTTTGAAAAAGGGTACGGCGGTGCTGCTGGAAGGAGAGGTCGAGTGTGTTCATCTCGCGGCGCATGGCACTGAGTGTGGATTTCAGGATGCGACGGGAACAGCAGTCCGAGTAACGTTTTATGTCCCGGAAATACCTGTAATCCTGGGTGGGTTCGAAACATGAGGAGTGGAATTTCAGTTGAAATCCACGTGGGGTAATTCAGAGACGGAGACAGTCACTGAGAAAGGAGATATGGCTGTGAAAGTGGGTTTTAGTAAACACCTTGTCAAGCACCAGGAGAGAAATGGAAAGCAATGAAGGTGAACAAGGCAAAAGATAGATACGGAAATCTTGTCGCAGAGACGAACAGAACTTTTTCAAGAAGGTAGGCAATTCTTGAAGAGCAGTGGCAGTCAATTAAACACAGACATAAAAACAAAAAACTGCGGATGCTGGAAATCCAAAACAAAAACAGAATTACCTGGAAAAACTCAGCAAGTCTGGCAGCATTGGCAGAGAAGAAAAGAGTTGACGTTTCGAGTCCTCATGACCCTTGGACAGAACTAGGTGAATAAGGAAGGGGTGAAATATAAGCTGGTTTAAGGTTGGAGGGTGGGGGGGGTGGGTTGGGTGGGGGGAGAGAAGTGGAGGGGGGTGGTGTGGTTGAAGGGACAAACAAGCAGTGATAGAAGCAGATCATCAAAAGATGTCACAGACAACAGAAAAAAAGAACACATAGGTGTCGAAGTTGGTGATATTATCGAAACAAATGTGCTAATTAAGAATGGATGGTAGGGCACTCAAGGTATAGCTCTAGTGGGGGTGGAGGGAGCATAAAAGATTTAAAAATATTTAAAAATAATGGAAATAGGTGGGAAAAGAAAAATCTATATAATTTATTTGGAAAAAAACAAAAGGAAGGGGGAAGAAACAGAAAGGGGGTGGGGATGGAGGAGGGAGCTCAAGACCTAAAGATGTTGAATTCAATATTCAGTCTGGAAGGCTGTAAAGTGCCTAGTCAGAAAATGAGGTGTTGTTCCTCCAGTTTGCGTTGGGCTTCACTGGAACAATGCAGAAAGCCAAGGACAGACATGTGGGCAAGAGAGCAGGCTGGAGTGTTAAAATGGCAAGCGACTCCATCCCATTCTCTCAGTTCCTTCGCCTCCGTCGCATCTCTTCCGATGATGCTACCTTCAAAAACAGTTCCTTTGACATGTCCTCCTTCTTCCTTAACCGAGGTTTTCCACCCACGGTCGTTGACAGGGCCCTCAACTGTGTCCGACCCATCTCCCGCGCATCTGCCCTCACGCCATCTCCTCCTCCCAGAAACATGATAGGGTCCCCCCTGTCCTCACTTATCACTCCACCAGCCTCCGCATTCAAAGGATCATCCTCCGCCATTTCTGCCAACTCCAGCATGATGCCACTACCAAACACATTTTCCCTTCACCCCCACTGTTGGCATTCCATAGGGATCGTTTCCTCCGGGACACCCTGGTCCACTCCTCCATCACCCCCTACTCCTCAACCCCCACCTATGGCACCACCCCACGCCCACGCAAAAGATGTAACACCTGCCCCTTCACTTCCTCTCTCCTCAACATCCAAGGGCCCAAACACTCCTTTCAAGTGAAGCAGCATTTCACTTGCATTTCCCTCAACTTAGTCTACTGTATTCGTTGCTCCCAGTGCTGTCTCCTCTACATTGGAGAGACCAAACGTAAACTGGGCGACCGCTTTGCAGAACACATGCGGTCTGTCCGCAAGAATGACCCAAATCTCCCTGTCGCTTGCCATTTCAACACTCCACCCTGCTCTCTTGCCCACATGTCCTTGGCTTGCTGCATTGTTCCAGTGAAGCCCAACGCAAACTGGAGGAACAACACCTCATCTTCCGACTAGGCACTTTACAGCCTTCCGGACTGAATATTGAATTCAACAACTTTAGGTCTTGAGCTCCCTCCTCCATCCCCACCCCCTTTCTGTTTCTTCCCCCTTCCTTTTGTTTTTTTCCAATAAATTATATGGATTTTTCTTTTCCCACCTATTTCCATTATTTTTAAATATTCTTAAATCTTTTATGCTCCCCCCACCCCCACTAGAGCTATACCTTGAATGCCCTACCATCCATTCTTAATTTCACCAACTTCGACACCTATGTGTTCTTTTGTTCTGTTGTCTGTGACATCTTTCGATGATCTGCTTCTTTCACTGCTTGTTTGTCCCTACAACCACACCCCCCCTCCACTTCTCTCCCCCCACCCAACCCACCCCCCCCCACCTTAAACCAGCTTATATTTCACCCCTTCCTTATTCACCTAGTTCTGTCCAAGGGTCATGAGGACTCGAAACGTCAACTCTTTTCTTCTCCGCCGATGCTGCCAGACCTGCTGAGTTTTTCCAGGTAATTCTGTTTTTGTTTTGGATTTCCAGCATCCGCAGTTTTTTGTTTTTATCAGAAATTGAAAGTTGCTTTAAGGGAAAAAGGATAAGGAAAGGCGATATTGAAAGAATCTTTCCCTTTCCTGATGTTAAAAGACTGCAATGTTGTAATGCTTTCTCTTTAAGAAGCTGGTGTCAATAAGAGCTCAAAAGCTGTGGGAAGCTCCACCCTCCAGCTCTTTTTGTTATATGAATGTTGAACGTATTGTTTGACTGTGAAAGCTAACGTTTACTTTAGTTCTATTTTGCTCCAGTTTTACTACAGTCATTTGGGAAGCTGGCTGAAGAAAGAGCAGCAAAAAAACAATCAAATTTTTTCTCTTCTATGAACATATGAAATAAGAGCAGAAGTAGGCTATTTGGGCCCTCGAGCCTGCTCCGCCATTCAATACGATCATGGGTGATCTGTTTGTGTTTCAAGTTCTCCATTCCCATCTACTCCGATAACCTTTGATTCCCTTGCCTAACAAGAATCTAAATGCTTCTGCCTTAAAAATATTTGGTGACCCCACTTCCACTGCCTTCTGAGGTGGAGAGCTCCAAGGTCACACAACCCTCAGAGAAAATTTCTCACCTCTGTCCTTTAAGGGTGACCTCTAATTTTAAAACAGTGCCCCCTTGTTCTGGACTCACCTACAAGAGGAAACACCCTTTCTACATCCACCTTGTCAAGACCATTCAAGATCTTGTATACTTAGTCAAGTCACCCTTCACTCTTCTAAACTCCAGTGGAGAGAAGCCCAGCCTGTCCAACCAATCCTAATAAGACAACCCGCTCATTCCAAGTATCAATCCAGTAAACCTCCGCTGAACTGCCTCCAACACATTTACATCCTTCCTTAAATAAGGAGACTAAAATTGCACACAGTATTCAAGGTGTGGTCTCACCAATGTCATGTATAACTAAAGCATAACATACTTGCTTTTATGTTCAATTCCTTGCATAATAAAGGAAAACATTCCATTAGCCTTCTTGATTACTTGCTATACCTGCATACTAACTTTTTGTGACTCAGGTACTAGAACACCTAGATCCCTTTGCAGCTCGGAATTTTGCAGCTGTTCTCCGTTTAAGAACTGCTCTGCTTTTTTATTCTTCCTGCCAAAGTGAACAACTTCACATTTTCCCACGTTATACTCCATCTGCCAGATTTTTGCCCACTTACTCAACCTATGTCCATTTGCAAACTCCCTTTGTCTTCTTTACAACATACTTTCCTGCAAATTTTGCGACCATGTCTTCACTCCCCTCATCAAAGCCATTGATGTAAATTGTAAAACGTTGAGGACCGTGTTGGACTCTACTCGTCACATACTGCCAATCAGACAAAGACTCATTTATGCGTACTCTCTGTTTTTTGCTAGCCAGCCAATCTTCTATCTATGCTAATACATTACCCCATACACCATGAGCTTTTATTTCTTCAATAACCTTTGATTTGGCACCTTATCAAATGCCTTCTGGAAATCCAAGTACAGTATGTCTACAGGGTCCCCTTTATTCAAAGTGCATGTTAATCCTTCAAAATACTCCAATAAATTGATTAAACAGTGCCCAGTTATAATCTCTTTAATGATCTATTTTAGCACCTTCCCCACAATAGATGTCAAGCTAACTGGTCCATAGTTTCTTGTTTTCTGCTTCCCTTCCTTCTTGAGGGGTTATATTTGCCACTTTCCAGTCTGATGGAAGCGTTCCAGAATCTACAGAATTTTGGAAAATTATCACCAATGCATCTACTACCTCATTAGCCACCTCTTTTAAGACCCTAGGATGAAGTCCATCTCGACCTGAAAACTTATCAGCCCACAGCTCCATCAGATTGTTCAGTACCACTTCCTGAGTGATGGTCATTTCACCAAGTTCCTCTCTCCCTTCCACCTCCTGATTTACAGCTATTACTGGAATGTTTTTTGTATCCTTTATAATGAAGACAGAAGCAAAATATTTGTTCATTTCATCCACCTTTTCCTTATTATCTGCTATTAACTCCCCATTCTCACTCTCTAGAGGACCAATACTCACTTTCTTTATTCTTTCCCTTTTTAAATATCTTGTAGAAACTCTTGCTATCCATTTTCACATTTCTAGCTAGCTTCCTCTCATACTCTAATTTCTTTCCCCTGATTAACCTTTGAGCCATTCTTTGCCTTTCTTTATATTCTGACCAATCATCTGACCTGCCACTCAACTTTGTGCAGTTATATGCTTTTTCCTTAAATTTGATGCTTTCTCTAACTTCTTCAGTTAACCACGGATGATATGTCCTTCCTTTAGAATTTTTCCTCAAGGTGAACTTATTCTGAATATTCTGAAATATCCCCTTAAATGTTTGCCACTGCTTCTCTATTGATCTATCCCCTAGCCTCGTATCCCAGTTCACGTCAGCTAGTTCAGCTTTCATGCCCACATAATTTCCCTTATTTAAGTTTAAAATAGTACCTTAGTCTTTTTCTAATGTCTTAGACCCAATCTTCTCCCTTTCAAACTGGATGTAAAATTCAATCATGTTGTGGTTGCTGCTACCTAGGGGTGCCTTCACTCTGAAGTCATTAATTAATCCTGTCACATTACACAATACCAAGTCTAATATAACCTGCTCTTTGGTTGTTTCCAGAACGTGCTGCTCTAAGAGACCATTTCAAAAGCATTCAATGAACTCCTCAGCCAGGCTACTACTACCAATCTGATTTTTCCAGTTCATATGTAGATTAAAATTGCCCATGATTATTGTCGTCCCTTTATCACAAGCATCCAATATTTCTTCTTGTATATTTTGTCCTACATTGTGGTTAGTTATGGGGCCTGTAGATCACTCCCACTAGTGACTCTTTCCCCTACTACTCCTCATCTCTAACTATTGCACAAATGCCATCCTTGATTAACAATGCTACCCCTCCACCTTTACCTACTTCTTATTCTTCTTGAATGTCATATACCCCTCAATATTAAGGAACCAATCCTTGTCATCCTGAAAACATGACTCCATAATGGCTATCAGGTCATATTTATTTACTTCAATGTGCACTATCAATCTGTTTACTTTGTTATGAATGCTATGCACATTCAGAAACTAAGAGCCTTTAGTTTTGTCTTTTTGTTATCTTTATAACATCTAATCTTGATTTTTGGTGCATTCTTAGGTTTTTTCTCCCTAGCTTATCCTGCCATTCTCTCACCCTCATCTCCCACATTAATATTTTCCTCTCCTACCTTGTCCCTACTCTTTGATATACTACATCTTTCCACATTTGATCCATTGACCCCACTATTTAGTTTAAAACCCTCTCTACTTCCCTAGTTATGCAGTTCGAAAGAACACTGGTCCCAGCATAGTTCAGGTGGAGACCGTCCCAATGGTACAGCTCGCACTTTCCCAAGTATTGGTGCCAGTGCCCCATAAACCGGAATCCACTTCTTCCACACAGACTTTGAGCCACTTATTCATCTCTCTAATTTTATGTACACTATGCACATGTATAATGCAGAACGTTTTTCCTAGTTTTACCCATGTTGCATGGACCACGACAACTGGATTCTCCCCCTCCCATTGCAGGTTCCTCTCCAGCCCTGCGCAAATGTCCCGAACACTGGCACCGGACAGGCAACACAGCTGTCTGGACTCTTGCTCTTTGTTCTAGAGAACGATGTCAAGCCCCCCACTATACTGTGCCTTACTACCACTACATTCTTTTTTACCCTTCCCACTTGATTGGCTTCCTGTACCACAGTGCCATGGTCAGTTTGTTCATCCATCCTGCAGCCCCTACTCTCATCCAAACAAGCTGAGAGAACTTCAAGCCTATCGAACAATTGCAGAGGCTGTCACTCCTGCTCCCTGAGTCCCCTGATCTTGCTCACTCGCAGTCACACTCTCCTGTCTCTAGCCACTGACCAAATCAGAAGCCCCTATCTTAACTGGTGTGACTGCCTCCTGGTGCAAAGCATCCAGGTAACTTTTCCCCTCCCTGCTGTGTCGCAATGTCTGCAGCTCAGCCTCCAGCTCAATGGCTCTGAAGCAAAGTTCCTCGAGCCACAAACACTTAATGCAGATGTGTTTACCGTGGATCACAATGGTATCCAGGAGCTCCTACATGCTGCAGCCTTGACAATTCATTTGTCCTGCCATCCTTAATGTGTTTTAATTAATTATATTATTCACTTATTTATCATCACCATTTTCTTTGGCCCTGGAAGACTAACTCATATGTCATTTAATCTTTCTTGTCTTCCATCCTATGACAGCCCTTCTCTTTTGATCTTTTTTCACCCTCCCCCATTTCAATTGTTTCAAACTGTTACATTTCTAACTTTTCCCAGTTCTGATGAAAGGTCATTGGCCTTAAATGTTAACTGTTTCTCCCTGCACAGATGCTGCATGACTTGTTGAGTATTTCCAGCATTTTCTGTTTTTTTTATTTCAGATTTCCAGCATCCTGCTTTTTGTTTCAGGAAAAATATGTTACTCTAAAAACCAAGAACAAACTAGGCGATAATGAAAAATGATGGGCGAATATAGAGGTAAGAGTAGAACTGAACTTAAAGGTAAAGGCAAATTCTAAATACATAGACCATAAATGAGAGGATGAAAAATCGAATGGAGAAGTCATAAAAACAGTTAGGAAGGCAAAGGAACTACTTACTGAATTAAACTATCAAGAAATATTTAACAAAAATCACAGAATTGTTACCATGCAGAAGGAGGCCATTTGGCTCATGATTTCTGCACTGGCTCTCTGAATGAACCATTCTTCTGCCTTCTCCCTATAACCCTGCACATTCTTATTTTTCAGAAAACAGTCTAATTCTCTTTTGAATGCTTCGATTGAACTTGCCTCCACCTCACTCTCATGCAGTGTGTTCCAGACCTTAACCACATGCGGTATGAAAAAGTTTTTCCTCATATTGTTTGTGTTTCTTTTGCCAATTACCTTAAATCTGTGCCCTCTCATTCTTGATTCTTTTACGGTGTGAAGTTTCTCCCTATTTACTCTTTCAGACCCCTCATAATTTTGAATACCTCAATCAAATCTTCTCTCAGCTTTCTCTTCTCCAAGGAAAACAGTCCCAAGCTCTCCATTCGATCTTCGTAACTGAAGTTCCTTGTCCCTGGAATCAATTTTGTGAATCTTTTCTGCAATTCCTAAAGTGCAGCACCCAGAATTGGATACAATACTCCAGCAGAGGCTGAACTAGTGTCATATACAAGTTCAACATAACCTCCTTGCTCTTGTCCTTTATGCCCCTATAATAAAGCCCAAGATACAGTATGCTTTATTAACCGCTCTCTCAATCTGACCTGCCACCTTCCATAACTTATGCACACATACACCCTCTGGACGCCCTTCAGAATTGTATTCTTTATTTTATATTGTCTATGTTCTTTCTATCAAAATTAATCACTTCACATTTCTCCACATTGAACTTCATCTGCCACCTGTCCGCCCATTCCATCAATTTGTTTATGTCCTTTTGAAGTTCTACATTATCCTCCTTACCGTTCACAATGCTTCCAACGTTAGTATCATTTGCAAATTTTGAAACTGTGCCTTGTACACCAAGGTCTAGGTTATTAATATATATCAGGAAAAGCAAGGGTCCCAACATTGACCCCTGTGGAACTCCACTACAAACCTTCCTCCAGCCCGTAAAAGATCCATTAACCCCGACTCTCTGTTTCCTGTCACTCGGCCAATTTCGCATCCACGTTGTTATTGTCCCTTTCATTCCAAGAGTTCTAAGTTTTCTCACAAGTCTATTGTGTACTGTATCAAATGCCTTTTGGAAATCTATGTATACCACATTCACCACATTGCCCAAATCAACCCTCTCTGATACCTCTTCAAAAATCTCCAGCAAGTTAGTTCAACATGACTTTCGCTTAAGAAATTCATGCTGGTTTACCCTAATTAACCCTCATTTGTCCATGTTTCTATTAATTTTGGCCCGAATTATTCTTTTTAGAAGTTTCCCCACAACTGGAGTTAAACTGACTGGTTTGCAATTGCTGGGCTTATCTTTACACCCTTTTTTGAACTGGGTGTAAGGTTTGCAATTCTCCAGTCCTCTGGTATCAGCCCTGAGTTGAAGGAAGACTTAAAAATTATGGCCAGTGCTTCCACAATTTCCACACTCACTTCTCTCAGTGTCTTGGAATGCATCTCATCTGGTCCCGATGCCTTGTTCACTTTAAGTGCAGACAGCCTCCCCAATTCCACTTCCTTATCAATTTTAAACCCCTCGAGTGACTGAATTTCCTCCTCTTTCACCAGGACCTGGGTAGCATCTTCTTTCTCGGTAAAGACTGAGGCAAAGTATTCATCAATACATCAGTCGTGCCCCCTGCTTCCACGTGTAAATAACATCCTGTTTGGTCCTCCATTGGCTCCACTCTTCCCTTTACCACCGAAATAGTGAAGTAATCTGTAGCCACATAAAATAGGCAGTATGGGGTCACACAGGATAAACTTGCTGCTAATAACAGGGGAACTATTAAATAGGCACTTAGGCCAGTTTTTTTAAATCAGACAAACATAGTGGAAGTGAGAATACAACAGTCAGTAAGACACTCAGTGTAAGTTGTTCTCAGATATCCTGAGAGACCTTGTGGAAGATGCTATGGAAATACAACTCTCTGCAAAAACCCGCCTGGCGCAGGCGCACAGCCCGCGTGACGTCACCACGCCCCACGTGACCCAGACCAGATGACGTCACTACGTGTTTTGGCCATGTGATCCGCCAGGCAGTGGGGAAAATGGCGATGGTTGTAGCTGTAGAGTCTCAGAAGCTGAGGTGTGTCTGTGGGGTCAGCGCTAGGAATAAAGCCCAGCTCCACTCTCTGAGTTGTGCCATATCTATAGATGGTGGAAGTGGAGCTCGGGGAGGTTAAGGCCTGGGCTTGTGTGTGTCTGGGGTTCCAGGCCGGCGGCTCCGGCCAGGGGGGCGGGGCTGTGCGGTGTGTCTGTATCTCTCGGGTTTCACTCTCTCTCTCTCTCTCTGTCTCCGCAGCCACAGGAAATTGCGGGCGCAACTGAAGAAGGAGAAGCGGAGGAAAAGGAGGCAGGAAGAGGCCAGACAGCGGCAGGCAGGTGGGAACTGGGGCCAGGAGTGGGTATTAGGGCAGGGCCTCTGAATGTTTGGGTGCTGGTGGCGAGAATGTGAGTGGGCACAGGGTGTGGGTGGGCACAGGGTGTGGGTGGGCATGGTGCTTTGGGTGGGGTACTGTGGGTGGGTGCAGGGGGTGGGGTACTGTGGGTGGGTGCAGGGGGTGGGGTACTGTGGGTCGGTGCAGGGTGTTGGTGCTGCAGGATATAGGAGTAAACTGTTCATCATGCTGAATCTGCCCCATCACTCAATATGAGTTTGGCTAATCGTTGGCCTCACTCCACCTTCTTGCCAGCTCCCCAGATCCCTTGATTCCCCAAGGAAATTCTGTCTATCCCATCCTTACGTTTATTCAATGGAATATCCACAATCCTCTGGGGTACAGAATTCCAAAGATTCACAAAGCTTTGAGTGAAATAATTTCTCCTCATCTCAGTCCTGAAAGATTGACCCCTTATCTTGATACTGGCCCCTGTGTTTTAGATGCCCAGCCATGGGGAAACAACCTCTGTCCCTATCCTGTCAAGCCCCCTCAGAGTCTTGTATGTTTCAATGAGGTCCCTTCATTCTTCTAAATTTCAGAGAATTTCGATCCAATTTACTCAGCCTCTCATCATGGGACAGCCTTCTCATCCAAGGAACCAATCTAGCAAACCTTTGCCGTATGGCCTCCAATGCAGGTATCTTTTCTTCAACACGGAAACCAAAACTACACATTGTATTCCAGGAGTAGTCTCACCAAAGCCCTGTACAATTGTAGCAAGACTTCACTCTTCTTGTACATCAATCCCCTTGCACTAAAGGTCAACATGCCATTTGTCTTCTAATTGCTTGTTTTTCTATTCTTACTAAGTGAATAACCTCACTTGCATATCTTATACTCCATCTGCCTGCTTGTTGTCCACTCACTTAATCTGTCAATAATTGTTGCAGCCCCTTTGCATCCTCCTCACTGCTTACATTCCCACCTAGCTTTGTATCATCAGCAAACTTAGATATGTTACTCTGTCTCAGTTGTTTCACACTGCCACACACACTGGCTACATGTTTGGCATTTTCCAGTAACAGGAGGCTGCTGTCATTCCAAAAAGACATTCTGTTGACCACATAATTGAGCAATGTTGTGTATGAATTTCAGTGCCAGTTCGATGTAGGCCATACATCCAAGAGATTGGCTGATTGAGTACGGTCTGTATTTTGTTGATTACGAGCAACTGAAGGAGCATCATCTTTGACTCAATCAGTCTGTGCTTACAAAACCCAAAACAAAATGTCTACTGTTAGGTGTGATTGTTGAACAATCCTGAATGCACTAATAGCAACAATAACAACCAATTTAAGATAATCAGTCAAGCTCATAGTGTGGCTCATTCACGTTTGCTACAAGTGACATGCATTCATATGCAGGGACCCGTTCTCTGCAAACAAAAGGAATATGTTCGATCCTTGTGCCTTTTTTGAATTACCTGAGAGATTGGGGAGCCTATAGTTCCACATTGGCCAGGGTGTTGCCGTGGAGAAAGAAATCAGTTAAGTTGCTAAACAGTCAGCATCCCTTTCTTCTTTAGTGTAAATTGTTGTTTGTTTGAAATCTGGCATTCTTGCGTTTGTCCTGATGAGTGTAAGACGATAGGTTTCACCAACATCTCTTTTCAGCACCACACTCTGCTTGCCTAACTCATTGATATAGACTGTAAATGGCTGAGGTTTCAGCCTCAGCTTTGTAGGACTCCACTAGTCACAGCCTGCCAACTTGAAAATGTCCTATTTATCCTTACTCTTTGCCTCCTGTCCATTAACCAATCCTCTTTCCATGCTAATATATTATCCCCAGCTCTGTAGTCCCTTATCTTGTTGTAACCTTTGGTGCAGCACCTTACCTAATACCTTTTGGAAGTTTTCTCTTGATCAACCCTATTTACAGACTTAAAAAAACCCATAAATTTATTAAACATGATTTCCCTTTCATAAAATCATGTTGCCTTTGATCACGCTATGATTTTCTAAGTGCATTCTTAAGACTTCCTTAACAATAGATTCCAGCATTTTCCTGATGACAAATGTGAGACTACCTGACCTGTAGTTATACTTGTAAAAGCTTCACTATTCCTAGCCAGTTTAACCTCAAATTCTATTTTTACCCTTTTGCCACCAAAACACTCCTAAACCTCAGGTTTAGTGCTATTCTTTGCCACATTATAGACCTCCAATCAGACAGCAGGTTATATTAGACTTGGTACTGTGTAATGTGATAGGATTAATTAATGATCTCAGAGTAAAGGCAGAGTAGGTAGCAGTGACCACAATATGATTGAATTTTACATCCAGTATGAAAGGGAGAAGAGTGGGTCTAAGAGTAGTATTTTAAACTTAAAGGCAACTTTGGTGGGCATGAAAGCTGAGCTTGCTGAAGGTAACTGGGATATGAGGCTAGGGTTAGATCAATAGAGAAGCGGTGGCAGACATTTAAGGGGATTTTTCAGAATACTCAGAATAAGTATATTCCTACTATAAAGCAAAATTCAAAAGAGAGGACCCACCATCTATGGTTAACTGAAGAAGTTGTGTAAAGCATCAGACTTAAGGAAAAAGCATGTAACTGCATAAAGATGAGTGACAGGTCAGAATATAATGAACTGCAGAGAATGACTAAAAGGTTAATCAGGAGAAAGAATTTAGAGTATGAGAGGAAGCCAGCTAGAAAAGTAAAAACTGATAGCAAGAGTTTCTACAGGTATTTAAACAGGAAAAGAGTAGGCAAAGTGAGTGCTGTTGCTCTAGAGAGTGAAAATGGGGAGTTAATAGCAGATAATAAGGAAATGGCAGATGAAATGAACAAGTATTTTGCTTCACTGTAGGCATCTGATAAGGTGCCAAGTCAAAGGTTATTGTGGAAAATAAAAGCTCATGGGTAGGGGGTAACATTAGCATGGATAGAAGATTGGCTGGATGGCAGAAAACAGTATGCATAAACCGGTCTTTGAGTGGCAGGATGTGACATGTATAGTCTTACAAGGGTCTGTACTGGGGTCTCAACTTTTGACAATTTACATCAATGACTTAGATGAGGGGAGCGAAGCTGTGGTAGTTAAATTTGCAGATGATACAAAGACAGGTAGGAAAGTATATTGAGAGGAAGACATTGGGAATTTGAGACGGTCATTGGTTGAGAGAGTGGGCAACGATCTGGCAGATGGTGTATATCGTAAATGGAGAAAGACTGCAGAATTCAGAGGGTTAAAGAACAAAGAAAAGTACATCACAGGAATGGGCCCTTGAGCCCTCCAAGCCTGCGCCAATCATATTGCCTGTCAAAATAAAACATTTTGCACTTCTGGGGTCCGCATCCCTCTATTCCCATCCTATTCATGTATTTGTCAAGCTGCCTCTTAAACACCACTATCGTACCTGCTTCCACCACTACCTCTGGCAGCGAATTCCAGATACTCATCACCCTCTGCGTAAAAAAAAAACTTGCCCCGCACATCTCCTCTAAAGTTTCCTCCTCTCACCATATATCTATGTCCCCTAGTAATTGACTCTTCTACCCTGGGAAAAAGCTTCTGACTATCTGCTCTGTCCATGCCACTCATAATTTTGTAAACTCCTATCCAGTCGACCCTCAATCTCTGTCGCTCTAGTGAGAACAATCCGAGTTTCTCCAACCTCTCCTCATAGCTAATAACCTCCAGACCAGGCAGCATCCTGGTAAACCTCCACTGCACCCTCTCCAACGCCTCCATATCCTTCTGGTAATGTGGCGACCAGAATTGCACACAATATTCCAAGTGTGGCCTAACCATGGCTCTATACAGCTGTAGCATGACTTCCCAGCTTTTATACTCAGTACCCTTGCCGATGACGGCAAGCATGCCATATGCCTTCCTGACTACCTTATTTACCTGCGTTGCTACTTTCAGTGACCTGTGGACCTGTACACCCAGATCCCTCTGCCCGTCGCTGCACTTAAGGGTTCTGCTATTTACTGTATGATTCCTACCTGTATTAGACCTTCCAAAATGCATTACCTCACATTTGTCTGGATTAAACTCCATCTGCCATTTCTCCGCCCAAGCCTCCAACCGATCTATATCCCGTTGTATCCTTTGACAGTCCTCTTCACTAACTGCAACTCCTCCAACCTTGGTGTCATCTGCAAACTTACTAATTAGCCCAGTTACATTTTCCTCCAAATCATTTATGTATACTACAAACAGCAAAGGTCCCAGCACTGATCCCTGCGGAGCTCCACTAGTCACAGCTCTCCATTCAGAAAAGCACCCTTCCGCTGCTACCCTCTGTCTTCTATGACCAAGCCCATTCTGTATCCGTCTTGCCAGCTCACCTCTGATCCCGTGCAACTTTACCTTCTATACCAGTCTGCTATGAGGGACCTTGTCAAAGGCCTTACTGAAATCCATGTAGATAACATCCACTGCCCTTCCATCGTCGATCATCTTTGTCACTTCCTCGAAAAACTCGATCAAGTTAGTGAGACACGACCTCCCCTTCACAAAACCATGCTGCCTCTCACTAATACGCCCATTTGCTTCCAAATGTTTGTAAATCCTGTCACGAAGAATTTCCTCCAATAATTTCCCTACCACTGATGTAAGGCTCTTTCCTGGTTATCCTTGCTACCCTTCTTAAACAATGGAACAACATTGGCCATTCTCCAGCCCTTTGGGACCTCACCCGTAGCCAGTGAGGATACACAGGTTTCTGTCAAGGCTCCTCCCTTGCCTCCCTCAGTACTCTGGGGTAGATCCCATCTGGCCCTGGGGACTTATCCACCTTACTATTCTTCACGATGCCTAACACCTCTTTTTTGATCTCAACATGATCCAGGCTATCTACACTCTCTTCCCTAGACAACTCGACCACTAAGTCCTTCTCTTTGGTGAATACTGATGAGAAGTACTCATTTAGTATCTCTCGCATTTCTTCTGGCTCCACACACAGATTCCCACCTCTGTCCCTGAGTGAGCCTACCCTTTCCCTGGCTACCCTCTTGCTTTTTGCATATGTATAAAAGGCCTTGGGATTTTCCTTAATCCTGGTTGCAAATGACTTTTCGTGACCCCTCTTAGCCCTCCTGACTCCATGCTTAAGTTTCTTCCTACTTTCTTCATATTCTCCATGGGCTTCATCTGTTCCCAACCTTCTAGCCCTTACTAATCTAGGTGTTCTAGTGCATGACTCACAAAAAGTTAGTATGCAGGTACAGGGTGTCATCAAGAAGGCCATTAGAATGCTATCCTTTATTACGAGCGGAATTGAATACAACAGTAAAGATGTTATACTTTAATTATATAGGGAATTGGTGAGACTGCATCTCAAATACTGTGTGTCATTTTGGTCTCCTTATTTAAGGAAGGATGTAAATGCATTGGTGGCGGTTCAAAGGAGGTTTACTAGATTGATACCTGGAATGATTGGGTTGTCTTATGAGGAAAGGTTGGACTGACTAGGTTTGTTTCCACTGGAGTTTAGGAGATTGAGGGGTGATTTGATTGAAGTATACAAGATCCTGAATGGCCTTGACAAGGTGGATGTAGAAAGGATGTTTCCCTCTTGTGGGTGAGTCCAGAACTAGAGGGCACTGTTTTAAAATTAGGACAGAGATGAGGAGAAAATTTTTCAGGGTTGTGGGAGTTTGGAACTTTCTGGGTCACTGAATATTTTTAACGCAGTGGTAGATAGACTTTTGTTAGGCATGGGAATCAAAAATTATTGGGGTTTGATGGGAAGCTAGAACTTGAAACACAAACACATCAGCCATGATCTTACTGAATGTCAGAGCAGGCTTGAGGGGCCAAATAACCTACTTTGTATGTTCTTTTTAACACTATCCTTAATTTTCTTAGTAACCCACAGATGAATCTTTCTTGCTAAGTTTTACTTTTCAATGGAATGTGTTTTTGATGAACTTTTGAAGTCTTTATTTGAATAATTCTCACTTTAATTACCATCTTTTAGTCTATTTAATCAGTATTAGTGAGCTTGCTGTCATCTATATAATTGGCTTTGTTTAATTTAAAATTCATGTTTGGGACTAGAGCATGTTGCTTGATGTGGCATTTAATTGTATTATCATTAATTTCTCCCAGTGAGTCTTTTCCTATGAGATTACTAATTAACCCTGCCTCATTGTACAATGCCAAATCTAAAATGGCTTCATCCCTAGCTGGTTCCACAACACACTGTTCTGGGAAATTGTCAGGAAATTCAGTGATGGTAATGCCATTGAATGTCAAGGGAAGACGGTTAGATTCCCTCTTGTTGGAGATGGTCATTGCCTGGTACTTGTGTGGTGCGAGTGTTACTTGCCACTTTGCACATGCCCTAACCATAATCTTCAAATGTTCTCACCTACATCCTTTAAAATTGTAAGATGTAACCACCTGGCCTGGGGATTTGTCACTCTTTAGTGCCATTATTTCCATTACTGTCATTTTGCCAATGTTAATTTTGTTGATACCCTGTTCCTGGTTCAGTATTAGTTTCCTTGGGTTGTCTGGCATGCTGACTTCTTCCTCTGTTCCTATTTGTTTAGCTAGTCCACTGTTTCCTTATTTTCATGCAATATCACCACTATTGGTTTTCAAGGGGCCCACACTGCTCCTGAATACACACTTCCCAATATAATTGAAAAATAGTTTTTGTTGATGTTGATATCTCTTGTAAGTTTCTTTTCCATGCTCTTTTAGCAGTTTTTACTGTTTTGTCACTCTTCATTCTCATTCACCAGGATCTTTGCTATTTTTTTTACATTCCTGTATGATTTTCTTTGTCCCCCCTCCTCATTAGTTGTCCATGACAAGTCACTGCCCTTTAGGGGTGTAAACTGGTTCTGAAACATGTTCACTTTTTTTTAAATACCTTCCACTGATCTTGCCCAGCTTACTGTGGACAATCCGTACCTCCGTGAAGTCAGCCTTACACAATCTAGAATCTTCTTATGAATAGCGTAATGTAAATATTTCAGTGATCCATTTCAATGATTGGTTTCAATCTTTATTTTCATTTGTAATATTTTGAAATAATTTAATATAACAAATTGGCATGGTCATGTAGAATAACAGATACTTAGTGCTGCTGTTGGTACCAATGGACAATTTGCAATTCTACAACATTCCTTTTACATTGAGTGCAAAAACAGTGGGTACTAATCAGGAGGGGGAAATTTAAAAAGACCAGATTGGGAACGAAAGGCACAACAGAAGAAAATTTTGTTTTTTTTTTGAAAGAGTAGAGTGGGTGAGAGAAGTGAATAAAGAGGGTTGGACTGTAGAGGCAAAATGAGGTGCCATCAGTAGCTGAGATACGAAAAACAGTAAGATGTTAATGGAGCGGAAGGGGGCATACAGGAATTGAAGAGGTAACAGCTACCAGTGAGTGAATTCAGGACTAATACAGACTTTGGCTCATGAAGTCATCTATACTTTGACAGTCATAATCATAGTATGAATTAGATCACTCAGCCAATAAGTTTGATCAATTTCTTGTTCATGTAAATTGGGTGTACATGTGTGCAGTGGTTATAATGCTGGAGTAGTAATTCAGAGACCTGGACTAATAATCCAGGCTGTGCGAGTTTAAATCCTAGAATGGCAATGAGAATTTAAAGTTAGTTGTCAAAATCTGGAATCCTTTAAAGTGATCATGATTGTTGTAAAAACCCAGTTGGTTCACTGATGTGCTTTAGGGAAAGAAACCTACCTCTGTCATTGATTTTGAACACCCTCTCGTCTCCCAATCACAATCAACCTACAGGAACAATTCAGTTCTTATGATGATAGTAATGACAAGTGTTCCGCTTTGCCATAATGTCATGATAGCTAGATCACTGATTTGAACTTAGCAGAAATGATCTGATTCTCACATTTAAATCACTTGCTTTCCTAATATCTGGGTTGTTCTAACTGCCTTTTATTTAACACATACAAACCTGAATTGTGGAGGGGGAAGGAAAGCTATTTTAAATTGCAGATGTTGAGCACTTTTTGGATAGTCAGCATATTTGCTACAATACACTGCCTAAGAAGAGGAGAAATGGTTGAGGCCCCAGTACTGACCCCTGCAGCACTCCACTAGTTAGAATTTTCCAATGTGAGAAAGACCCATTTATTCCAACTCCATTTCTTGTTAGTTAGCCAGTCATCTATCCATGCTAATATATTGTCCCCATTGCCATGAGTTCTTATCTTGTGTGGTAACCTTTTATGTGGTACCTATTGATTGCCTTTTGGAAACCCAAATACACTACATCTATTGGTTCCCCTTTGTTTATCCTGCTTGTTAGATTCTCAAAGAACTCTAATAAATTCGTCAAACATGACTTCCCCTTTCACAAAACCAAGTTGACTCTGCCGGATTGATATGATTTTCTAAGTGTTTTGCTACCAGCTCCTGAATAATGGAGTCTAGCATTTTGTCAATAACGTGTTAGGTTAACTAGCCTATAGTTTGCTGCTCTGTCTCCTTCCTTTCTTGAATAGAGCTGTTACATTTTCCAATCTGCTGGGACCTTTCCAGAATCTAGGGAATTTTGGAAGATTACAACCAATGCATCCATCATCTCTGCAGCCACTTCTTTTAAAACCCCACCAGGTCCGGGGACATCGCAGCTCCACTACACCTCCCCCCACCCCTCCCTGGCCACCATGACCCGGGCCGTGTGCTATCGCCACAGCTCGCCCAGTGATCTGGGCTGTGTGCTGTCAACGTCCTGGGGCTAACTTTTTTTATATGTTCTTTTATTTTCACACCTATTGATGCAACTTTTGATTTCTGTATGCTTCTTCAGCTGTATTGTTCATAAAGTTCAACATAAGGGGAAATTTGCCGTGCTATGGACAAAAGTGAAAATGAGTGGGACTGATTGGGTAGCTATTTGAAAGAACTGGCACAGGCACGATGGGCTAAAAGGCCACCTTCTATGCTACGTAATTCAATGATTTAGGCTGTAATAAATTAAACTTTATTTTCTACTGAAAAACTAAAAGAAGCATTTGTGGAAAAAAAAATATTTATTATACATTTCAGGGTATGTGTTGTTTCGAATGATTGTGATGGGGTGTGTATCAAAATCTGTGTCTGATTATCTGTTACTTGTTTTTCTGAAAGTCCCATGTCTTAATGCAGTTACAGAATAGAATGATGGAAAGTGTTGAGATTGTAGGCTTATCAGTAACTCTGCTCTGCTCAGACTGTCCTTGGAGTGAAGATTAGGGGAAATGTGATGATTCACTTTGAAAAATATGTTGGCTATTCTTTGATTTAATACATGCCACATTAAAAATGATGCATATTAATGCACTTGGATTTTATACACACCAGTTCTGTTTGTGACAGGTACAATACAAAATCATTTTCATTAACTTACAGAATTAGCTAACGAAGGGGAAGTAGAAGAGGCAGACGATCTAGAAGAAGAAGAAAGAGAGTTGGAGGCTGAAAGGTCAGTGACCCTTTGTGACCAGTAGGATCCCTTTTGTTTTTAATAGAAAAGCAGATCACAAATTGCATTCAAAGAGATTCAGCAACTACTGGTTAAAGCACTTGAAGTAAGCTATGATATTTTAAAATGATCTGTCTTCCACCTTGCCCCCACCTCTTTTTGATAAAAATGGAAATGTTCTGATGGCCTGGAATGTCGTGCTATGGATTGCTTTAGTTTCGTATGGCTAAACAGAAAAATAATTAAACTGGAGTGATTTGGGTTTTGTTGCTTTTACTGAACTGTAATGCTAATTTCTGTGCACCTTTTTAAATGACGTTTTGGACATGGAGACCTGTATCTCTCTCTCTACAGCTGTTGACATTCTTGTTTTATATTGCTATCAGTAAATTCTGCAGTAAAATAGAAACTGCTGTCTTCATTTCTCTTAGGGTTCCTAAAAGCCAAGAAAAAGTGCCTAGCATCAGTTTTTAATGTCTACTCATCAATGTATTTTTTTGTTTTCTATGTCCCTTCATTGGCTATCTGACAGTGCTACATTTTATTTACCATATATAAAATGATTTTCTTTTTCAGGGTGAGCTGCAGCATCTTGCTAAAAATGTACATTGAATGAGAAAGTGAGATGTACCAAAATTGAAATGCGTCCTACAGCAGAAAGTGGGCTGTATGTCCAGATCCAAGAAGAGCACTATTGCTCGAATCTTTGTGAAACTTGTCCATTCCTGTAGTAAAGGGTTATAATAACTCTCTCGCTGTCTTCCTTTAGGCAACGTCTGCATGTAGAATGGTTGGAAAAAGAGCAGCAGGCACAGGAAGAGTTCCAGCTGAAAAAGGAGAAGGAAGAAGCAGCACGGAAAAAGCAGGAAGAGGAAGAGGTAAACAATACGATTGACTAATTCATCTTCCTTTAATCTCACACTTCTGTGGTAGAGCAATGGGATAGCGAATATGGCCCGTTTACCCCAAGTTTTATCGAACTAATCTGGAGCTGGTGAGGCTTGATGTATTTCTAAAATCTCAATCGTTTCAACACGGGAGGCCATTTGGCCCATCATGTCTGCACCAAATCTCTGAATGAGCAATTCACTTAGTGCCATTCTCTCCTCTTCTCCCTGTAACCCTGCACATTTTTTCTTTTCAGATAACAATCTAATTCCCTTTTGAATGTTTCGATTGAACCTGCCTCCACTACACTATGAGGCAGTGCATTCCAGTTTTCTCTCATATCACTTTTTTTGCTTCTTTTGCCAATCACTTTAAATCTGTGCCCTCTTGTTCTCAACCCTTTCACAAGTGGGAACAGTTTCTCCCTATCTACTCTTCCAGACCCCTTGTGGTTTTGAATACCTCTATCAAATCTCCTCTTGGCCTTCTCCAAGGAAAACAGTCCTAAGTCCTCCAACCTGTCTTCATAACCAAAGTTCCTTATCCCTGGAACCATTCTTCTGAATCTTTTCTGTGCACTCTCCAATGCCTTCACATCTTTCCTAAAGTGCGGTGCTTAGAACTGGATGCCGTATTCCAGCTGAGGTCTAACTAGTGATAGGATGTGCAGTTAATAACTGAAATATCATTTGGTTTATAATTTAACCTTGATAAGTGTTGTTGCAAGTGTTGTAATGAATATAATTAATTCAGCTTTTCCTGAGCTTTTACGTTGTGAGAAATTGGTAGTGTGAAAGAGCTGCAAGAAAGCTATCTCAATAAATCACAATTTGTACCGGTTGCTGTTTTACCTAGTAAAGCAGCAAAAAGCCACAGCATTGTAGTGAGTTAAGAATTCAGCAGCTTGCTTTTTGAAGTACCAAACCAAATTCACCTTGAGCTCTTAAAGTTCACAAAACAACTGATTTCCCTGGGAGGAGATGGAATCTCATGAATATGAAGGAATTTTGTAATGTTAAACTGCAGTAGAAGAGAATGTAGCTTGTATTAAAGTGCAGAAAGTGTTTCTGTTCTTGGAGGCAAGTCAGATCAAAGTGGTTTATCTTTAGCGATTGGTCTCTGACTCTACTGCAGGAAGTCTCTTTGGAACTGTCAAATCAGTTCAAGTGTTGATCAACTTGTAGGTGAGAATCTTTTAGAATGGTTTGAATTGAGAACTAATAGTATTATTTTCATCAGAGGACAAAATATATCAGAAGTTGTTTATATCTCACACTAAAATATTGTTTGGTGTACTTCATCCAGTCAGACTGAAAATTCATAATTTTTAACTTCAGAACTGAATCCTGAAAAGTGAGATCAACCTTAAACCTGAGGTAGTTTCAATGTTGACATAAGTTTGTACAATAAGATTTGACTGGTGTGACCCCGTTCTTTTTGTGTCCCCAGAAAAGAATCCGAGAAGAATGGGAACAGCAGCAGTTGAAGGAAAAAGAGGAAGTAGAACACAAACGCCAGGAGAGGAGAGAACGAGAGGTGATTCCAGCTCTAGGAGGATAAATTCACAACATATATCCTCTTTAAAAAGCATATGATATCTTAATTGTGCATTTGTGCTTGAAGTGGGACAGTTGATTGGAGAATTTAATGCAAAAGAATAATGGAACTAAATGAAAAAGACTTGATAACTTTTTGTGTTCATTTATCAAGCTGTAGCTTGATCAAGCTTGGGAGTGGAATACTCTCTATTGCAGGCACCTAAAGTCAGCATCAAGTACTCCCCAGTCAGTTAGAGCACATTACAAGCAGAATAAATCTCCAAATCCTGCAAATGTCGGTTTGGCAGCTTTTCACCTTTCCCCTCCCACCTTAAGTCCTGTCTGAGTGAGATTGCCAGTGTAGGAGCAGTTTTATACCATGGGTCTGCAGACACGATTTCAGCAGATGACCACATGCCATCAGTCTGAACTGAATTTCAATGTAGTTGAGGGAAGTAAAAAGCCACGTTGAATGCACTGACCTATTTGGCTCCCAGCCATTTTATTCTTAAGTGGCATGGTTCAAAAAGTGCTTCAAATGTGTCCATTTTGCTAAGTTACATTCCCTGATTGCCATGTTTTTTGGAAGGCACACCATTATAGTGCTTTCTCAAAGATCTGTTGGTGTAGTAAACTGTTAGAACACGTTGTACATCAAAACATGCCAAAGGAGGTAGTGCCAAACTAGCCATAAAGGTTAACTTGATCATGTCATAGGTAGCAGTGGTAGGAATACAGTTAAAATCAGTGGTTCTCAAAGTGACCCAGATATTTGAGAGAATTGGTTGAAGACTATGGATTGATATGATTTGGGCCACAGTCTCAGATATATAACAGCTATATATGCATTATTAAGAAATACTTTTCTCTATTATTGGTTCATTACTGTTCGTAATGTTCAAATTTTAAGTCAGGTAGCTTATTTGCAATAAAATATAATGAAATCCTATTTAAGTTGTGTTTCCTCACTGAATAGCTCATTTCTTTTTGTGTGAAGTTGGGGAATTGATAATTGTTAGGAGCAAGTTCAAACTCTATAATTAATTAAAATTTGCTCCCTGAATATTTATCTAAGTATGGTATGTAGAAATGCTTTAGTAGCCTGAAGTTTTGCTCAAACAGCATGTTCTCGATCAAGAGTTTAAATATTTTGCTCAGGTACAGTCCTATAGATTATTTGGGAGTATATTGAAAGGTACAAAGGATCCAATAATGTGCTAAGAAAGCTCATCCAGATTAAGCTAGCCTGGAACAGAAAGTAAGAGAATTCAACAAGCAATTAATCTTACAAACTTGAGGAATCATATAGGAATTCTTTTTAATGCATTCTTCCTTTTCTTGGTAATGTAATGGTTTATGTTGTAACAGCATTGTATTTACATAATGTATTCATGAAAATTATCTGGACCTACACAAGTGATATTCCTTAACAGTCCTGCACTAAAGAGTTTCCACCGCTCGTCCTTACTGACTAATACATCAAGATGTATCTTTTTCATAATACTTAGCAAGCGTGATTTGAATTATCAGTCTTTTGGTTCGATATCCCTCCATCCTGTGTAAGACGTAGAGATTTACAAATAGAATCATCTTTGTTTCATAGCCTTTGATGTTAAACCTCCCAAAACTTAAGTACAAATAGTTTATCCAAGTCCATTAATGTCAGTCTTGCAAACAGTTCAAACACTGCTGTGCAAACTGACCTGATATCTTTTCAGCTAGTGCTGTTGTCACTTGTATGTATTACAAAGAAAATCCCTACCCATTTTGTGTGTATTCAGCTACTTTGTAAATTAATTTGTATATCTTGGATATCCAGCATATAGGGACTGAGCTAGTCATGTCCCAGATGCTGATATTATACGACTGTGTACATTATGATTTAAAAAGTTACGATTACTACTTTAATTTTTTGGATTGACTGATTGTTGGGAGAGAACATGAGATATGGGGAAGGAAAGAGAAATTCTGCCTTAAACCCAAATGAATGAGCAATATTTTGATTTGCGATAAAATCGTAAGCTATTTTTCACTATGCTGGATTGTAGTATTTTTCCAATAAATATATACATTTTTATGTATTTCAAGTTTTTGCAACTGAGTTTTTAATGTAGCTCATATATTTTATTTTGAATTTAATTGATTTTAAGTAACTTTTTAAATAATTTAAGCCCCTGTCATGAATCCACTTTCTAAAACACTCATTCTTAACAAGTAGAATCAGATATATACCAGATATGTACTGCAGGGTTTTTACCAGTCCTATGTTTACACCATTTGTAGGAAGCTGTTCAGAAAATGCTGGATCAGGCAGAAAATCAGGTACTGTATGGTCTTTGAATCCTTTGAATAATATATCATTTAATTTGAGTTATACTTAATGTAAAGTATATTTAATAAAATTTTGTTCGATATTGAACAAATATAGCAGTGTCAGCACAGCATTGAGTCATTGAATTCCAGGGAATGTTCTCATTTTATAGGGCTCAAACCATTATGTAATAGGGAGGGAGGAGAATTCATTTATCTAGTTATGATTCCACTTCTTGCTATTTGATAAGAGGGACCATTAGATTGAAGTTCTTTCATATCTTCCCTGAAGAATGTGGTATAATGGCAAGTGGTGATGTTTGCAATAACAATACAAGTGGAGGGCTGAGGATTAGTTTCAACATCAGAGAAAACTAACAGGTATCCACTGAAGCTTGTTTGGAAGAATGGCAAAAGGAGAATTATGTTGGTTTGGTTGACATGTTTAATGTAATTATTCAAAATCTACGTCAATCAAAAGGAATTTAGATTGTTCTTTAACTTTGAGGGAATCTGGAGCTAGAGGATACCATTTAAAAATAAGGGGCCTCCCATTTAAGACAGAGATGCCAATTTTTTTTCTCAAGGGTTGTTAGTCTGTGGAATTCTCTTCCCCAGTGAGCAGTGGAGGTTGGGTAATTGAATCATGTCCAAGGCTGAGTTAGATTTTTGACCGACATGGGAGTCCAGGGTTATAGGGGGCAGATAGGAAATTGGAATTGAGGCTATAATCAGATCAGTCATGATCTTATTGAATGGCAGAGCAGGCTTGATGGGTCGAATGGCCTATTCCTCCTAATTCTTGTGTGTGGTACATCTGTGCCTGTGATCCCCATGCATTCCCTTATTGGAAAGGTTTGGAAGAGAAACCCAATTTCCACATCCTACCTTACAGCAAGTCCCACTCGCCGCCATCTCTGTCCACCTCACTGACCTACTTTGACTTCTAGTCTCCCAATACTACAAATTTAAAATTCTCACCCTCCTCTATTATATTACCCCTCTGTATCTCTCTAACCTCTAGCCGTACAACTCTTTCCTAAATTTTCATCCCTCTGATTGGCCCGATTTGCATCTAGCTCTTTGAGGAAATTTTTTGGTCAGCCTTCTTCTTTGGCTTGGCTTCTGTTTTGACCAAGGAAGCCTCTCAAGTGCTTGGGGCCATTTTCCACATATACAGGAACCATGTAAACGTAAGTTTTATTGTTGCTATCATGCTGGATGCTCTTGCACACCACATCTCACTACTCTGGGTAAAGAAGTTTCCCCTTAAATTCTTCATTGAATTTATTTGTGGCTATCTTATGTTTATGGTTCTGAGTTCTGATCTCCTCTTAAATACATTCAAGCTATCAAACCCTTAAATAATTTTAAACACCTTGTGAGCTTACCCCTCAGTCTCTTTCCTGGAGAAAAGAACCCCAGTCTGTTCAATCTTTCCTGTAGGTGAAACATTTAAATTTTGGTATCACCCAAGTAAATCCTCTTTGTTAGCCATAGCTCACTCTCACCTGTGAGAGAGGTAATCGTGGGCTCAAGTTCTACTCCAGAGACTAGAGCACAAAACATCAGCTGGCATTTCAGTGAAGAAGTGCTGCACTGCCAGAGGTGCTGCCTTCCACATGAGACAATAAACAGAGGCCTGGCCTGCCCTCAGGTGATGTAAAATTTCCCATCACACCTTTTTGAAGAAGTCATCCACAAATAATATCACTAAAAAGCAGATTACCTATATATCATTTAAGTTTGTGGATCATGCTCTGTGCAAATTAGCTGTCAAATTTTTTACACTTAAATTACCCAATTGGTTGTAAAGCGTCTTGAAGTACCCTGAAAGGTGCTATATTGACTTCAGTCTTACCATGGCTCCTAGATGCCACATGCAGTCCAATGTTGCCTTAATGTCAAGAGCAGTCATTCTTACCTCACCTCTTGAGTTCAGCTCTTTTGTGCCATTTTGAAGCAAGGTTGTAATGAGGTCTGGAACTAAGTGCCCTGGCAGAACCTAAACTGAGCATTAGTGAACAAGTTACAACTAGGTTAAGTGTTGCTTGATAGCAGTGTTGACGACCCAACACTTACTTTGATGATTGAGAGCAGACTGATGGGGCAGTAGCTGGCCAGATCAGATTTGTCCTGCTTTTTATGGATGGGACATAGCTGGGAAATTTTCCATTTTCTGGGGTAGATGCCACTGTTCTAGCTCTACTGGAACAGCTTTACAGGTGTGGCTAGTTCTGGAGAGCAAGTCTTCAGTACTACTGTGAGGATGTTGTCAGGGCCCATAGCCTTTGCTGTATCCAGTGTCTTCAGTCATTTCTTGATATCACGTGGAGTGGATCAAATTGGCTGAAGGTTGGGCATTTCAGGAGGAAGTCGAGATGGATAATAAGCTCAGCCCTTCTGGCTGAAGATGGTTGCAAATGCTTCGGCCTTGTCTTTCGCACTGACATACTTGGCTCCTCCATCATTGAGGATGGGGTCTTTGTGAAATCCTCTTCTCTTTGATTACTTAATTGTCCACCATCATTCACAATTGGATATGGGAGGACTGCAGAACTTTAATTTGACCTGTTGTTTGTTGGATCTCTTGGCTCATCTTTAGCATGCTGCCTCCGCTGTTTAGCATGCATTGGTCCTGTGATATAGTTTCACCAGGTTAGCATCTCAATTTTAGGTATAAAAAGAGAAAGTGCAGAAACAGTTAATGTTTTGAATTGATTATGACTCTTTAGAACTGAAGGAAGATAGAAATGTGATGGGTTATATGCTGTTGAAAGGCGGGAGTGGGTGGGAAGAACAAAAAGGAAGGTCTGAGATCGGGTAGGGGTGAGGGAAATTAAATGATGGAGATGTCTTGGAACAAAAGGCAGACGGAGTGTGATAATGATTGTAGGTAAAGAAACAACACCTTGGTCCTGAGAGAATGTGGATAGCAGAATAATGAACAGTTGTATCTGAAAGCAAAAACATGAAAGCCAGATACAGACTGGCACTTAGCGAAAAAACAAAGAACAAAAATGGGGGACAGAGTTCAGTCTGAAATTGTTGGAACTCCGTGTTCAGCCTAGAGGCTGTAAAGTGCCTAATCTGAAGATGAGATGCTGTTCTTCTGATCCTTTGAAGTTGGAGGCTGGTGGGTGAAAAATTAGAACAAGGGGAGCCTTATTATTGTTTTGGAGGGAGGGGAAAAGTTGAGGACAGAAGTGTGGAAAATGGGTTGGACACAAATGAGGGCCCTGTCAACCACAGTGGGAATGGGAAGTCCTCAGTTGAGGAAAAAGGATAACAAATCAGCACTGTTCTGGAAGGTCGCACCATCAGAACAAATGCAACAGAGAAACTGGGAGAATGGAATGGAGTCCTTACAGGAGGCAGGGTGTGAGGAAGTGTAGTTGAGGTAGCAGTGGGAGTTGGTGGGTGGGCTTATAATAAATGACAGCCTATCCCCAAAAATGGAGAGACAAGTTAAGGGACAGAAGTGTCGGAGATGGACCATGTGAGAGTGAGAGAAGGGTAGAAAGTGAAAACAAAGTTGATGAATTTTTCCAGTTTCGGCCAAGAGCAGGAAGTGGTACCATTACAGTCATCAGTGTACCGGAAAGAGAGTTGGGGGTGGGAGCCTGCGTGGGACTGGAACATTGAATGTTCCACATACCCTAGAAAAATACAGGCATAACTAGGACCCATGCAGTTATCATAGGAATACCTTTAATTTGGAAGCGAAACAACTCAGGAGAATCGGTTTAATGAGCAAACAGGTTCAGCCAGGAAAGTGGTGAGTAGGAACTGGTTGGTCTTCTGTTCAAGAAAGAAGTGGTGAGCCCTCAGACCGCCCTGATGGGGAATGGACGTCCATAGTGAAGAGGAGGCAGTTAGGGCCAGGAAACTGGAAATTGTTAAAATGATGTCAGCACCAAAAGAGTCACAAATGTAGATGGGAAGAAAGTAGACTCAGGATAGAAAGAAATTAGTTCAGTGCGGCAGGAACAGGCTGAAATGATGGGTCTACCAGGACAGTCCTGTTTGTGGATTTTGGGAAGGAGGTAAAAGTGGGCTGCGCGGGGCTGGGGGACTGAGGTGGGAATCTGTGGAGGAAAGATCACCAGAGAAGATGAGCTCAGTGACAGTCCTGGAAACAATGGCTTGATGTTTGGTGGGTCATGGTCCAGGGGGAGGTAGGAGGAAGTGTCTGAGAGTTGATGCTCAGCCTCTGCGAGGTAGAGGTTGTTATGCCAGACACCAACAGCATCACCCTTGTCAGCAGGTTTGATAACAAAGTCAGGGTTCAACTTGAGAGAATGGAGGAGCAAGTTCAGAAGGAGACAGGTTAGAGTGAGTGAGGAGAGCAGAGAAATTAAGATAGCCGATGTCACATCGACAGTTCTCAATTAAAAGATCAAAAGCAAGGGAGGGGTCCGGGTGGAGAGAGAATATTGGAGACGGGTTCACGGGGAGGATTCCTGGCCAAAGAAGTGAGCATGAAAGCAAAGTCAACGGAAAAAGAGTTCAAAGTCATGCTGGGCTCAATTCATTGAGGTTGGGGCATAGTGGATAAAATTGAGTCATTTGCTAAGTACAGATCATTAACCATTAGAGAGGGGAAGGTCAGAGGGTATTGTGAACCCATGGCAAGAGGAAATAAAGGGGAAGAAAGACCTGGAGGGATGTTGGGATCCATGTGTTGTTGAAGCTTGTGTTCTGTAACGGTTTATTTACCTTAGCCATTTATTTGTGCTTTCAATTTAGTATACTGGATTAGTTGCTCTCAATATGGTGGTTCTGCACTGGGGAGACCAAACACAAATTGGGCAACTGTTCTATAGAACATTCCCGCTCATTCCGCAAGCATGTCCCGCAGCCTCTCAGTTGCTTGTTACTTAATTCACCTTGCTCTCAGGCCCACATTCATCCTTAGCCTGCTGCACTGTTCCAGCGAAACCCAACGCAAACTGGAAGAACAGCATCTCATATTCAGATTAGGCACTTTACAGCCTTCTGGACTGAACATTGAGTTCAACAACTTCGGACCATGAACTCTGTCTTCCATTTTGATTGTTTTTTTTTGCCAAGTGCCAGTCTGTATCTTGTTTTTTATGTTTCTGTTTTCAGACAGAGCTGTTCATTATTCTGTCATTTACACTCACTCTGGACCATTGCTTTGTTTCTTTACTACAACCATTACCACTCCCTTTGTCTTTTGTTTCATGACATATTTGTCTTTTAATCTCTCCTGCCCTGTGCCCAATCCAGACCTTCCCTTTTGTCCTTTCTTCCCCCCCCACCCCCTTTTAACAGCATAAAACCCAACACATTTCTACTTTCCTTCAGTTCTGAAGAAGTCATAATTGACTCAACATTTTAACTGTTTCTCACATGTGGATGCTGTCAGACCTGCTGAGCTTTTCAAGCATTTTCTGTTTTTATTTCAGATTTCCAGCATTTGCAGTATTTTGTGTCCATTTTAGATGTGTCTGGTAGCTATTCCTGGCATGCTTTCCCATGCTCCTTTGTTGAACCAGGATTGGTTCCTTGGCTTGATGGTAATGGTAGAATGAGGTATATGCCAGACCACAAGGTTGTAGATTGTTTTGAATAAGATTAATGTAACTTCCCTGCTTTTTAATTCTATCCCTTAATTTTTTATGGCCTTATTCATCTTGTCACTGATTTTAATGATGTTTGTTGAAACCCCAAGATCCCTCTACTCCGCTACCCCATTTAGACAGTTGTAAGGTGAATGTGACCCCTTTATTATTTCTACTAAAATGCACCATCTCACACTTATCTGTATTGAAGTATTTTTGCCAATTAATCACCCATTCTGTAAGTTTATTAATGTCTTCCTGTATTTTGTCATAGTCCTTCTAATTATCTGTACCTCCCAATTTGGTGCTATCCTCAGATTTTGAAATTGTGCTTCTGATTGCCGATTACCAAATCATTTACATCAATTGTGAACGACTGTGGTTGCAGCACTGTTCCCTGTGGAACTCCACACCCCACTATTTGGATATCATGTTAACTGTATTGCTGGTGAGCAGGAGCTTGAAATATGTGACTTGCTTTCCCTGCTGCCTATGTCAAGCACTGAGATCAATCAGAGCTTCTTATTGCTGCCCAGCAGAGACTGGGAATTAAACCTGGCATCTTCCCACTCTGTTTGACTCAGGTACTTACTGGCTAAACTTGGTGCTTTGATTGATGTAGGTGTCGTCTCTGATGGAAGAATTCCTGAATGTGGATTCCGAAATTGATGTATTGAGCTATAGGAAGTCAGTGCAGGCTGCCAAGGACAGGAGCAATGTGGGATAGGATACAGTTGACAAATGGTGAAAGGTTGCAATTTGTCATGGGTAAAACGCAGTCAGCAAAGAGGGTGCTGCAATCTGGCCCAAAGGGGAAAATGGCATAAATGATGGTAATGGGACAGAGACCGGACTGTGTTGCAACAATAGAATTGGTTTTGATGGTGGTCAAGGTTTAGAATCAGACTAGACCTGAGGTTGCACCCTATCAGGCTCTCTGAGCCAGCAGGAAGGACGAGCTGGAGGCTAATGCACGCTTCTTGCCCAGAATTGGTTACAGCACTCCACCTGGAGCTGAACTAGCATTTTTATATTGGTTTAACTTAACATTCTGACTTCTGTACACTCTGCCTCTTATTTATAAAGCCCAGGATCTGATATACTTGTTAATCTGCCAATCACCTTGGATCTCTGTTCTCACACACCCTTAAAAGTTTCCCAGTTGGCATATTTTGTCTCATTCCTCATACTAAAATGTATCTACTCTCACATCTCTGCATTGAATTTCATATGCCATGTGTCCACCTTTTCCATCTGTCTGTCTACTTCCTCTTGAAGTCCTTTGCTATCATTCTCTGTTTGCTATGCTTCCAAAGTTTCATATCACCAAGTTTTGAAATTGTGCCCTGTACTCCCAACTCATTAATGTTTATCCGTAACAACAGTGGCGCTAGTACTGAATCTATGGGAATTCCTTTTGAGTATGTAGTAACTAAGAGCAGTTCGACTTTTCGTGAATCACCACTCAACATAACTTTCAACTCTGAGAAACTGTCCTTCAACTATTTCTCTATCCATCTGACCACATTATTTATTCTTCATTCCATTCAGCATTATCTGAGTGGGTTTTTGTTGAAAATCGATAATTCTGTTATAATTGTGATTTATTTTGTCAACAGTTGGAAAATGGTAACACTTGGCATAATCCAGAAGCACCAGAAGATTATGGGACTGAAAAGGATAAATCGTATTGTCCGTTCTTTCTGAAGACTGGATCCTGCAGGTTTGGTGATAGGTGAGTAAAATATTTTGAATACATGCTAAAATAGGAGTGTAACTGGACAAAATACAACTTTCAGTTGTGACCTTTGTTCAGAATACACCCACTGCCTCTTATATACTTGTTAAAGAAATGATTTGCCATCCAGGTGAAGAGTTGGCTTTCTTTTGTGACCATTCTGCTGATATCACTGACAGTCCTGAAGTGATATTACTTGTTTTGATTGGAGTCTGGATCAACCTGGAAATTGACCTGAAGCTGGTCCACTCTGGTGGGGATTCTTATTGCTGATCTTACTGGTACTGTTTGCCAAAGGTCATGTGGCTCCAGATTAACCAGTTTAAGTGATAACAACAACTTGTTCTGTTAATGTCCCTGTTAATGGCGACCACTGAGAGACTAAACCCCGGAAACAGCAGAATTTCTCTTTCTGTTAAGAAATGGTTTTAATTTTATAGCTGCATCTATATTTTCACATATCAGCGTTGGGGACGGCATAAGTCAAAATGCCTCCTGCCCCCACCCCCACCCTCCCACCACCTTAGAATTTCTTTCCCATTGTTGTACAAGTGCTACAGAAAGCTGGTATAATATGATTTGTAGGTTTTGGATTCTGTGACATAATCTTAGCCCATATGTTGCTGATTTTGCATAGGTTGCTGAGAAGTTACAGTGCTGAATAAAAAAAAAAATTGGTTGTTTTAGATGCCAGCAAATAATAAATGTTAAATTTGAATGTGACTTAGTTTGATGTTACACTCAGTAACTTGTGGTGTTTTGGAAACTCAACAAGTGGTGTATGTGACTTAAGGTATAAATTTTTTTGCACCTGCTCCCTTCTTTCTTGAATAATCACACTGTCAATGACTTGTCTCTTGAGCTTGTTTTAATAGTTTTGATGCTGTTAATAATTGGAACTTCTTTGAAGCTGAATTAATCTCAGTAAAGATTCTGTCAAAGCTGATGCCTTAGAGCAATTACTGATTCCTTGGATTCAGGTTTCTACTTGTCGTTGTGGAAAATAATGAGACCTGGGATAGGTAAATCTCCAGGGCTGAATGGCTTTCACCCTAGGTTCTCGGGAGGAACAGGTGGGGAGATTGCAGATATCTTTGTAGTAATTTTTGAATGCTCCCTATATTTGGGCCTTGACAAGAATTGATGCTGGAAGAATGTTCCTCTCTGGCAGAAATCTGGAACTAGCAACTACAGTTTCAGAATTAGGGGTGTCACGTTTAAGACTGAGATGAGGAAGAATTTCTTCTGAGTTTTTAATCTTTGGAATTCTCTACCCACAGAACAATGGAAGCTGAGTCATTGAATATATTCAAGGCTGAGTTAGACACATTCTTGATCTATAAGGGAGCCAAGGGTTATGGGGGTAGGCAGAAAGGTAGAGTTGAGGCCACAATCAGATCAGCCATGATCTTATTGAATGGCAGATCAGACTCGAGAGGTCGAATCGTCTACTCTTATTTCTTATGACAATTGTTTCCTTGAATTTGGAAATTGCAATTGTCATTCTTTTGTTTAAGACAGCAGAGAGGGGGAAACCGGAAACTACAGACTGGTCAATTGTAGGAAATTTGTTGGACTCTATTAGTTCACTTATCTCGTCAACACATTTGTTGATGACAAGAAATATATAAGAATTATCAGAGCAAGTGCAGCCTCCAACAGACTTCGCACATCAGTCTAGGAATGAAGAGGAGTAAGTCCATCTACCAAACTGAAAGTCTGTAGAGTAATAGTCTGGCCCACTCTGTAAGACTTGATCTATGCCAGTGTCATGCCAAGAAGCTCAACCACTTTCACTTGAAACTTCTGAAGATCAGATGCCAGGACAAAATACCATACACGAAGATCCTCACCCGAGCTAGCATTCTAATCATTCACACCAGACTGAGACAATGACAGAAGAGTTGGGCTAGTCATGTAGCCAGAATGCCTGACATCCACTTACCAAAGCAAATCTTCTATGGTGAGCTCACAAGGGGGTCAGAGGAAGCACTACAAGGATGCTTTGAAGGCTTCACTTAGGAGTTTTGATATTGACTTCGAGTCCTAGGAGAAACTCGCCCAGGATCTCTGGACCTGGCGCAACCGAATAAAATGGTGTGGACTCCTTCGAAAACCTGTCACAGGCAGAGAGAAAATACAAGGAGGGGAAACCCTGAGCCAGCAACTCATCCAAACCTCCATCATCTGTGGTATCCTGTCTTGTTTGCAGCAGAACCTTTCAGGCACAGATTGGCCTTAGCATTCACCTATGTATCCACCCAAACCCTACCAATCACTCCAGATGATGAACATGGTCACCTTCGTCTTGAAGAATGAGCTGGATGATAAAAGGATTAGATAGAGAGGATATATAGACACTATTTGTTCTGGGAGAGGGAATCTAAAACATGGCATAATCTTAAAAGGAGAGATCGACCATTCAGGAGTGAAATCACAACACACTTTCAAATATAGTGGCAATCTGGAATTTCTCCCCAAAAGAGCTGTGGATTTTTGGGTCAATTGAAACCTTCAAGGCTAGGATTATGGGGTAAGGGAACCGGGGCATACAGAACAAAGGTCAGTCATTATATAATGAAAAGTCTCGAATGTGGATGAATTCCTGTTGCTATGTATGTTTTGCGTATATTCTGTAGTCTAGATTTCTGGACCTTTCACAAAGGTGCTGCCTTATAAAATGCCCGTAAAGGTTCAGTTGCTTAATCAATATACAAACCGATTCATCATGTGATGTTAACCGTCATTTTAAGATGGTAGACAGTTGGATCAGACACAGTTAGTTTGAAAGTGAAAATTCTCTTGTAATTACTGCTGTCTTTGAGAGCTATGTATGTAAAACAGAATGGTTGCAAATTTCTTTCATACAGGTGTTCTCGTAAACATGTTTACCCAGCATCAAGTCAAACTCTTCTTATCCGAGCCATGTTTATTACCTTTGGGATGGAGGAAAGTAGGCGAGATGACTATGATACAGATTCTGGGCTGGAGCACAGTGAAGAAGACATTTACCAGCAGTTTGTGGAATTTTATGAGGATGTACTACCTGAATTTAAGAGCATTGGAAAAGTTGTACAATTTAAGGTATTTTATACATTCATTTAATTGATCATATTACATAGAATTTACAGACTAGAAAAGGGCCATTCAGCTGCATCTACTCCTAACAAACCTCCTTCCCACCCTCTCTACTTCATTTAACCCTATCAACATAACCTCTGTTTCTTCTCCCTCATGTTAATTTAGCTTCTCCTCAAAAGCGTCGGTGCTGTTTGCTTCAACTATTCCCTGTGGTAGTAAGTTGAACTACTTCTTGGATTTATTAGTGACAATCTTATTTAATGGCTCCTGGTTTCGAACTCCCCACAACCAGTGGAAACATCATCTCCACATGTAACCTACTGAGCCCCTTCATAATTTTGAAGACCTTTTTTAGCTCACTTGTCAGTCTTTTCTGGCAAAAAGAGTCCCAGCCTGTTCAGTCTTTCCTGATCGTTATAACCCCTCAGTTCTGGCATCATTCTTGTAAATTATTTTTGCACTTTATAATGTTCAAATCTTTTGAGTAATGTTGAAACTAGAACTGTGAGACTAGAACATGAGTGTGGTCCGACCAAGAGGCTAATGTATGTTTGACATGACTTTGAGCCATGGACATTATTACTCAGGAAGCCCATTGCTCTACAGAGAGCTAGTTTGGATTCAATCGAGTCGTTCCCATTCCCTGGCTCTGTCCCTGTAGCCCTTTAACAAATTAACATCTGTCATTTTTCACTGGTGTATGGGTCAATAATGCTGGGGTTTCTGGCAACTAATTCAGTAATTGACCTACTCTGCTTGTCCAGAGGATAACTGTGCATTGATGGAGGAGCATGCAAATCAAGGTCAATAATAGTGATATTTTTCACTTCTGAACCTGATCAATACATTTGTCCCTGTAACTTCAAATGTAACTTTTTCTCTACAGTATGTACACACAGCCTTCGTAGTTTGGGAAGTTATGCAGTATTTCAAATCTCATTAGCTGACTTGGAGTTGCACTCACCAAAAAATGGGTTGACCCAGCTCATATTCAACATTTGATGCTGCTGGAGAGGGACAGATAATAAGCTACTCTGTTCCATTTAACGATAGCCCTATAGTGCTTAACGAGGAGGTACCAATTGTTGAATTGCCTATCACATTAAGTTGTAAGGCATTTGAACAACTCGTGTTTCCTGTAACTTGTTACAAGTTTGTAAGTATTCTTCCCAGATTTATGATGTTAACTTTTGTAATAAATCCCCATAGAGACCAATAATTTTTAAAAAGTGATTAATTGCCCAGCAGCCGATTAAAAATAACCAAAGGATAAGATTTCATGTTTTAAGACTTTTGCAGTAACAAACCAACTAAAATCAACATAGATCAAACATCACTTAACAGACCATTAATACACTTAACTAAAGAAAAGGTACTTTCACACTAACGTACGATACATCTTACAACTCCTTTTGTTGTGCAGATATATAACGTTACAGGAGCAGTCCCTCTCTGACTCCCACCACCAGCTTTGCTTTTCCTTGCCACCCTAGATCGAAACTTCCATTGACCTCCAGAAATTGTTCCACTCAGCCTTTACTTTCCATATTTGATTTTCATCAACAAGGCCCACCCAAGAACTCCTCGTTCCTTAAAGCTTCAAAAGTCCTGTCTGTTCTGTTCCCTTCTTTTCACACAGAAAACAAACTCCCAAGCATCATCTTGATTGTTAACACAAAACAGTCCTTCTGTTTCTCCACAGCAGTTGCTGCCCTCTGTTTCTGTCTTAAAAAGTAGCTGTCACTTTTCTGAGTTACTGTGTAAAGGTGTGAAAACTCACTTTATATTTCAATATGTTTCTGTTTCTCTCCCTATGACAATCAGATCATATAGGCATGTCTCCTAGCTGGGGTTCTTCCAGATTTCCCAATTCTGCCAAAGTTAAAGGGATGTTTTAAAACATAACCATCTTGTAAAGTCCAGCTTCATAACACTAGATGTTTCCATTGCCACGACATGATACACACCTTTCAAACAATACTGGCTTGAAGAACACATCTTGTTCTGGGCTATCCTTTAAAAAGGATTGTCTTCCACATGGTCATTAGCTTTGAGTTCTAAGACTAAGATTGAATGGAGTAAAAAATTCTTGAAAAGCCAAATTCTTGCACCTAATATGGTGCAATGCCAGATTTTAAATGCACAAAGCTGCAATATTAATTCTCAGTATTAATTTTCCAGGTTAGTTGCAATTATGAGCCACACCTCAGAGGAAATGTATACGTCCAATATCAAAAGTAAGTCTGTATTTTCTACACTGCTCTTCATTGATGGATTTATTTAGTATTTTTTACATCGTCAAGACATCCCAAAACACTTCACAGCCAGCAACTTATTTTGCAATATAGTCACCATTAGATAAGCAATTTGTGTACAGCAAAGGCTTTAGACAATATTGAGATAAATCATCAATTAGTTGAGTGATAAATTTTGGTTAGGAGGCTGGAACCAAATGATCTTTTACGTCCATGTGAGCAAGCAGGTAGGGCCCCAGTTTAATGTCTTGTCCAAAGCAGGTCACTTCAGACCAGCACTTTCTTAATACTGCACTGGGAGTAAGTATCAGCTGGGATTTGGTTCTGTGGTACCTGGAGTGGGGCTTCAACAGTGACATTTTGACTTGGGGCAGGAACCAAGTGGAGAAACTGCAGCTTGAAAACATTTTCTAAGTTTTTGTTAATTGTCTGTATATCTCTTCCTTTATTGTCATGTCCCACTCCTTCATTTTGCTCTCCACACCTCAGCCTTTTTCAGTACTTCTCAGCGATTGGCTGCAGGTTTGTTCCCCACTGTGACTCTCCCTGATTCCTCCCTGTCTTCAGTGTCTGCCCCTGCCCTACCAAAACACATCAGATCAGTTACATACCTTGGGGATATGAAGCTCCATATTCTGTGGCTCTGTGGTCTGTTCCCAAGACTCTGCTGGAGTGTAACCTGCACTGTAAATTATCTGTGTAGATCTCTTAGGAAATTAGTCATCATTTGATGCTTCTTTGTTAACAGCTGATTGCTTATGGTTTACTGTAGGGAGGAGGAATGTCAACAGGCCTTTGCACTTTTCAATGGGCGTTGGTATGCAGGGAAGCAGTTGCAATGTGAATTTTCACCTGTGACTCGATGGAAAACTGCAATATGTGGTTTGTTCTCTATATATTTTTCATTTTGTACTTTCATTATGTTAACACATTTATTAATTTAATTTGGTTATTTGGTAAATGCAAATTTGTAATGATCAGTCAAATCTTCATGAAAATTAGGTTTGGCTATCTAGTCTCCACTATAGTCCCTATAGTATAGTCTCCTGTACTGTACAGTATATTAATACAGGCTGGGACCAATGCGGGCAGTTTTCCAGTGCTCATAGACAGGGTTTAAACTAACTTGACTGCATGATGAGAACCAAGATGAAGAATAAACAGGTGCACAAACTTACAGTAAGGTTTAAGTGCATGTAGGTAAATTTTGTTTTCATTCATTCATGGGATGTGGGCTTCGCTGCCTGAGCCAGCATTTATTGCCCATTCCTAGTTGCCCTTGGGAAGGTGGTGGTGACAACTGAGTGACTTTCTGAGGGCATTTTTAATAGTCAACCACATTACCGTGGGTCTGGAGCAACATGTAGGCTAGACCAAGTAAGGGCAGCAGATTTCCTTCCCTGAAGGACCAGGTAGGTTTTGTACAACAATTGACATTGGCTTCACGGCTATAATTAGACTTTTAATTCCAAATTTTTATTCAATTCAGATTTCACCATCTGCCATGGTGGGATTTGAACTGAGATCCTCAGAGCATTACTAGTCCAGCGATAATACCACAATGCCATCACCTCCCCTTAAATACTTGGAGTGTGGTAAATAAGGTTGGTGAGCTGCAGGTGTGAATAGCCACATGGGAATATGATGTTGTGGCAATAATGGAGACTAGGTTCAAAAAAGGGGAAGAACTTAGTAGTAAATATCCCTGAATACAAGGTGTTCAGGAAAGAAAGGAGGAAGGGTGACAGTATCGATTAAGAAAATCATTGCAGTGCTGGAGAAAGAAGGAATGTCGGGTCAAGGACATAATCTATTGGTTAGAGTTAAGAAACAATAGAGGTACTATTACATTACTGGATGTATTCTGTAGGCCACTAAATAGTAGGAAAAAGATAGAGGAGCAAATTTGCAAGAAAAATAGAGGGATTCAAGAACTATAGAGTAGTGATCATAGAGGACTTGAATTATCCTAATATAGACTAAGAACATAAGACATAGGAACAGGAGAAGGTCATTCAGCCTGTTGAGCCTGTTCCACCATTCAGTACGATCATGACTGATCGAACACTTCAATGCCTTTTATCCACACTATCCCCATAACTCTTTTACATTATTGTTAATCAGAAATCTATCAATCTCTACCTTAAACATTACTCAATGACTGAACTTCCACAGCCCTCTAGGGTAGAGAGTTCCAAAGATTCACAACCCTCTGAGTAAAGAAATTTCTCCTCATCTCGGTCCTAAGTGGCTTCCCCTTTATTTTGAAATTGTGTCCCCTGATTCTAGACTCCCCAAACAGGAGAAACATCTTACCTGTATCTATCCTGTCTCTTCCTTTAATATTTTGTAGGTTTCAATGAGATCACCTCTCATCTTAGAAACTGTAGAGAATACAGGCCTAGTTTCCCCAATCTCTCTTCATAAGACAGTCCCACCATCCCCTGGAACAAGTCTGGTGAACCTTCATTGCACTCCCTCTATGGCAGTAATATCCTTTCTGAGGTAAGGGGACCAAAACTGCACACAGTACTCCAGTGCAGTCTAACCAAGCTTCTATACAACTAAAAAAGACTTCACTATTCCTGTACTCAAATCCTCTTGCAATAAATACTAACATTCCATCAGCCTCCCTACTTGCCTGCTGCACCTGCATGTTAGCTTTCAGTGACTTATGGACAAGCACAAGGCCCAGGTCCCTTTGTACATCTACACTTACTAATCTCTTACCATTTAGGAAATACTCTGCACAACTGTTCCTTCTACCAAAGTGGATAACCTCTCATTTTTCCAAATTATATTCCATCTGCCATGTTTTTGCCCATTCATTGAGTCTGTCCAAATCCTCCTGTAGCCATTTTACATCTTCTTCACAACATTCTTTCCGCCTAGTTTTGTATCATCCGTGAGCTTGGAAATATTACATTTGGTCCCCACATCCAAATCATTGATATATGTTGTGAATAGCTGGGGCCCAAGTATTGATCCTTGTGGTACCCCACTAGTCACAGCCTGCCAACGCAAGAATGACCTGTTTATTCCTACTCTGTTTTCTGCCTGTTAGCCAATCCTTAATCAGTGCCAGTATATTGCCTCCGATTCCACGTGCTTTTATTTTGCTAATCAACCTCCTGTGGGGGACTTTATCAAAAGCCTTCTAAAAAACCAATTATCTAAATCCATCGACTCTCCTTTATATATTTTGTTAGTAACATTTTCAAAAAACTCCTAAATTCGTCAAACGTGATTTCCCATTTGCAAATCCATGCTGACAATGTCCAGTCAAATTATGATTATCCAAGTATCCATTTATCACCCTTTAAAATTTTCTGTACAACTGATGTAAGGCTAATAGTCTATAGTTGCACTAATAATAAGGGATGTATCTCCCTCCCTTCTTAAACAGTGGGGCGACATTTGCTACCTTCCAGTCTTCAGGAACCATTCCAGAATCTATAGAATGTTGCAAAATGATCACCGATGCATCCACTATCTCTGTAGCAACCTCTTTCAACACTCTGGGATGCAGAATATCAGGTCCAACTTAGCAACTTTCAGTCCCATTAATTTCTCCAATACAACCTTCACACTTATACTAATTTCCTTCAACTGCTCATTCTCCCTGGTCCCTTGGATTTCTAAATCTGGGAGATTTCCTGTATCTTCCTCAGTAAACAGACACAAAGTAATCATTAACTTTGCCGGAAGTTCTGTATTCCCCATTATGAATTCTCCTGTCTCTGCCGGTAATGGGTCCACCTTTGTCTTAGCCAAATGCTTTTTTACATACCTCTAGAAGCTTTTACAGTCTGTTTTTGTTTTTTTAACAAATTGCATTCATATTCTATTCTCCCTTTCTTTACCAAGTTCTTGTTTTCTTTTGCTATATTATAAAAAACCTCCCAATCCTCAAGTTTACTACTACTTCTGGCAACTTTATAAGCCTTTTCTTTTAATCTTATACAATCCTTAACTTCCTTTGTCAGCCACGGTTGACTGACTTTTTTTGGGTTTTTGCACCTTAAAGGAATGTACAAATACTGTAAGCTACGTAATAATTCTTTGAGGACTATTCATTGCCTATGTACAGTCATATCTTTTAATGCATTTTCCCAATCCACCTCAACCAATTTGTCCCTCATGCCTTCATAATTTCCTTTTTTCAATTTTAACATCCTTGCTTCAGAGTGAACTGCCTTACTTTCAAACATAAAGGCAAATTCTATCATACTGTGGTTACTCATCCCTAAAGGTTCTTTTACAACAAGCTTATTAATTAGCCCTTTTTCATTACATAATACTAGATCTAAAATATCCTGTCCTCTATTTGGCTCCTCAACATACTGCTCCAGAAAACCATTCCTAACACACTCCAGAAACTCTTCCACAGCATTAGTGCTCAATTGGTTTACCCAGTCTATATGCAGATTGAAGTCACCATGATTACTGTATTGCCCATGCTACATGCTTCTCTCATCTCCTGATTAATACCATGCCCCACATTATCACTACTGTTTGGTGGCCTGTAAATAATTCCAACCAATGTCTGCTGCCCTTTGCTGTTTCTTAGCTCCATCCAAACAGATTTCACACATCATTCTTCTGATCTGAGATCATCCCTTAGCAATGCACTGATCCATCCCTTATTATCAGTGCAGCTTCACCTCCTTTCCCTTGTCTGTCCTTAATGCATCAAATGTCCTTGAATATTCAGTTCCCAGTCATGGTCACCTTGCAACCACGTTTCCGTAATGGCAATTATATCATACCCATTTACCCTTATTTGTATCTTTAAATTATCTACCTTATTGTGAATGCTGCGCACATTCAGGTAGAGTGTCCTTAACTTTTATCTTTTTGACATCATTCCGCATTCAAAGCATACTCAATGCTCTGTTTTGTTTCTCCTGCCTTCTAGTCTTACTACTACTTCCTGTTACCAACTTTACTTTCTTCCAATTTGGGCCACCCCTCAGGTTTCCATCCCCGACAAGCTAGCTTAAACCTACTCCAACAGCACTAGCAAATCTCCCTGCAAGTACATTGGTCCCAGTCCTGTTAAGATGTAACCTGTACAGGTCTCACCTGTCCAGATCTGGTTCCAATGCCTCAGAAATCTGATGCCCGCCCTCCTACACCAGTTCCCCAGCCACTTATTTAATCGATCAATCCCCCTATTCCTATGCTCACTAGCACATGGCACTGGGAGTAATTCTGAGATTATTGCTCTTGAGGTCCTGCTTTTTAATTTCCTTCCTAGCTCCCTGAAATTTGCTTGCAGGACCTCATCTCTCTTCCTATCTATGTCGTTGGTACCAATGTGGACCCCAACTTCTGGCAGATTCCCCCCACGCCCCCCGAAGGATGTCCTGCAGCCGTCCCGTGACGTCCTTGACACTGGCACCAGGAAGGCAACGCACCATCCTGGAGTCACATTTACTGCTGCAGAAATGCTTGTCTGATCCCCTGACAATGGTATCCCCCCCATCGCTATTGGCCTTCCATTCTTCTTCCTCCCCCTCTGTAGCTTAGCAAATGTGTAGAAGACAGAGAGGAAGAAGGGTTTCTGAAGTGTGTTCAGGAAAATTTTCTTGAGTACATTTCTAACCCAACAAGAAAGGAGGTATTGCTGAATCCAGTTCTGGAGAATGGGGTTTGTCAGGTGGATCAGGCATCCATAGAGTAAAATTTAGGAGCAGTGATCATGTTATCAGGAGGTTTAGATTGGCTTTGGAAAAAGACCAGGAGCAACCCAGAATAAAAAATACTTCATTGGAGGAGGGCTAATTTCAGTGGATTGCAAATGGACCTGTCCTGGGTAAATTGAAATGAAAAATAGGCAAGCATAGCTGTAATGGAGCAATGGGCTGACTTCAAAGAGGAGGTAGTTCAATACAGTTGAGGTACATTCCCATTAAGGGGAAGGGTAGGGCAACCAAAACCAGAGCTCCCTGGATGACGACAGAAATTAAGATGAAGCTGTGAAAGGGTGCATATAAAATTGTTAGGTTGATAATAGTAAGAATCAGGATGAACGTGCAAAGTTCAGAGAGCAAATGGAAAGGAAATAGAGGGGTAAAGACACAGAGTCTGAGAAGAGACTGACAGCTAACATAAAAGGTCTTCCAAAGGTCTTCTGTAGGCACATAAATAGTAAGAGAAAGGATGGGGCCAATTAAGAGCCAAAAAGGGAATCTACACATGGAAGCAGAGGCCCTGGCTGAGGTACTAAATGAGTACTTTGCATTGACTTTAGCAAGAAAGAAAGTGCTGTCAAAGTCATAGTGAGAAAGGAGGTAGTTGAGACATTGGATAAGCTAAAATTCATGGAGGAGGTATTAGAAAGGCTGACCAGGATCAGATGGGATGCATCAGAGAATGCTGAGGGAATTAAAATTGCGGATGCACTGACCAAATTCTACCAATCTTGTTTAGACTTGAGGGTGGTGCTAGAGGACTGGAGAATTTGAAATGTTATACCCTTGTTCAAAAAAAGGAGTGAAGACAAGTCAATAACTACAGGCCAGTCAGTTTAACTTCAGTGGTGGGGAAGTTTTTAGAAATGATAATCCAGGACAAAATTAGCCATCACTTGGGCAATTGCAGATTAATCATGGATAGCCTGTATGGATTTAAGCATTATGGTTAAATTGTGTCTAACTAACTTGCCTGAGGTTTTTGGTGATGTGACAGGTGATGAGGGTAATGCGGTTGGTGTGGTTTATATGGATTTTCAAAGTTTGACAAAGTGCCACATAACAGGCTTGTCAGGAAAGTTGAGGCCCATGGAATAAAATGGACAATAGCAGCATGGCTGAGTGACAGGAAGCAATAATGGTAAATTTCTGTTTTCCAGACTGGAATAAAGTATTGGTGTTAGGACTACTGTTTTTCTTGATTATACGTTAATAACTTCGACTTGGTTGTAGAGTATAGTTCCAAAATTTGCTGTTGAAACGGGTGGACATGTGACAGATGAAGCTTAATTTAGAGAAATGTAAAGTAATGCATTTTGGTATAAAGTAGAAGCAGGGGCAATATAAAATAAAGGATGCATTTCTAAAGGGAGTGCAGATCTGGGGATATATATATTTATACAAATCATTGAAGGTGGCGGGGCAGATTGAGAAAGTGGTTAATAGAGTATACATCTAAATCTAGACTTCATAAATAGAGGCACAGAGTAGAAAAACGAGAGTTATGGTGAACCTTTATAAAACACTGATTCGGCCTCAACTGTAGTATTGCGTCCAATTCCGGGCACCACACTTTCAGAAAGATGTGAAAGGTTTAGAGAGGACCCAAAAAAGGATGGTTCCAGGAATGATGAATTTCATGGTTAGATTGGAGAAGTTTGGGCTGTTCTTAGAGAAGAGAAAACTGAGAGGAGATTTGATATTTCAAAATCATGAGTGGTCTGAACAGAGTAGATAATAGATAGCTGTTCCCATTGGTGGAAGGATCAAGAATCAGAGGGCATAGATTTAAGGTAATTGACAAAAGAAGCAATGGAGACATGAGGAAAATTATTTTTATGCAGTGAATGGTTAGGACCTGAAATGCGCAGCCTGAGAGTGTGTTGGAGGCAGGGTCAATTGTGGCTTTCAAAAGGGAATTGGATAAGCAACCAAATAAAAATGGGGAAAGGGCGGGGGAGTGGGACCCGCTGAGTTGCTGTTACACAGGCGCGGCATGGACCCCAGGCTAAATGTCTGCCTTTTTATACTTTTTCTGTGGTTCTATAATCGAAATTTGCTTCATTGAATCTGACAGTCCATCTGGCTAGATGAGTTCATGGGCATTTGTTTCTAGTGTGTTTTTAGATTTCAATGTCACATGTTCACATTAGGCTGTCAAATTGTAGAATCATTTGATTATTGCTAGTTGAATGTTATCGGGAGCCAGTGACATTTTGTAAAGATTTTATTAATTTGCTCAACAGGACTTTATGAAAGACGCAAATGCCCCAGAGGAAAACACTGCAACTTCCTTCATGTCTTCAGGAATCCTAATAGCGAGTTCTGGGAGGCTGACCGAGACCTTTACATCTCACCAGACAGAACAAAATCCTATTCTAATAAATACCATGAGAGACGTGAAAGAGCAAGCTATCGTCATGATTACCACAGTCGATCTAGGAGGCGGTATAGCTGTAGTCCAGACAAAATACAGAGGAGATCCGGAGAGTCTGAAAGGAAAAGGAAGAGAAGCAGAAGCAGAGATAGGAGACGGTTACAGAGGTCCAGGAGTAGGAGTCAGGACAGGAAAAGGTCACGAAGCAGAGAGAGGTATCGCAGAAGCCGGAGTAAAGAAATACGCAGATCACAGAGGTCTCGAAGCAGAAGTGAAGATCGAAGGAGATCGAGAAGCAGAGATGGGAGTAGATGTAGGTCAAGAAGCAGAAGTGAAGAACGATCGCGGAGCAGGAGTAAATCTAGATCCAGGAGCAGGAGTAAAGGGAGAAGCAGAGACCGGTCTGGCAGCAAGGGATTAGGGACAGAGAGATCACGAAGCAGAAGTAAAAGTAAGCCACGATCCAGAAGTAGAAGTCCTCATGGGTGGAACAGGAAAAGGAAGAGAGAGTCTGAAAACAAGGACAGAAGAAGCAAAAAGAAAGCAAAGCGAGAGAAGAAAGCCAAGAGCAAGTCTGAAAACAAATCGAAAGATTCCAAAACAAAAAGATCAGAAAGTGAGCCCAGAAATTCTCCAGCTAGTTCAATAGAGAAGGACACACAGGTCCCCATGGGTAATCCTGAAGCAAGAAGCCCTTCCACTTCTCCAAGTACAAAGAGCTCAGCAAGTGATTCAACAGTGCCTGTCAAACTGGAAGACATGACTGAAACAGAAGTTGTAGATGAGTGAAGGTGAGTATTCCTTACAAACATTGTTAGGCAAAATGCTCCAGTATTTTCAAATTGGGGGGGAGTGGGAGGAAGAGTCAGGAGACTGGAGCTCTGGCTAGGGAGACAGAAGGTTCAGGAAACTAGGACAGAGATCTAGGGATTCAGGTGATGATACTGGGTATTGAGGGTTACCAGCTTGGGTTGGGAACTACAGCGTTGGTGGATTAAGGGCTTCAATGGGGATGGCAGAGGACCAGCATCAGCAAGATTGTGTGGCAGCCAGTAAAGGTGAGAATGGGAGAGAGACAGAAGAGCCGAGAGTAATGGGGAGAGTGGGAGAAACGGGAGCAGAGAGTAAAGGGGAGAGTGGGGGTGACACACAAGCAGAGAGTAAAAGGGAAGAGGGAGCAGAGAGTAACAGGGAGAGTGGGAGAGACAGAGGAGCAGAGAGTAAAGGGTAGAGTGGGACCTTGTGGGTAAACAATGAAAAATTGTTGCCACTGGTGGGCAGGTTAAACCCAAGAATACTGGTCCGAGGTATTGTGTATGTGATTTTACACCAACAAATTCCAACAGTTCACACTAGGGTGTGCGAGGAGGGAAGCATGCCTCAGGACCCCTCTGGGCTGCCCAGAAAGAATCCCAACCCCACCTATCCATCCTTGCTCAGGATCCCAGCCAGAGCCCAGCTTTTAATCGGAAGCAAGACCGAACAATGGGATTTAAGGAGGATCCTAGACCGAATATCCTGAGTGTCAGAATCATTTTTTGAACGGAATCTCATTCCTCCATGAATACTTTCATTTTTAAAAGTTGGAGCAATAAGAACTTTTTCAAAACATAATTTGAATGGATTTTTTACATAGCCTGTCTGGAAAATCCATCAGTTTTGATTGTACATTTTGTTTGTTCGTTGCAGTTGGTTTTTAGCAAAAATAAAGATGGGCGATAGAGCTGAATTCCACAATTCATAGTGGTAGTGGTGTCACACTGCACTCAGTCCTTCCCTTTTCTTTAATGGGGGAGGAAAAGACCATTGGAAACAGACTGAGCTAAATGAAATTGAGTCTGGTCTTTGAAATACAATCCAGAATTTCAATGTTTACAGTGCAGAGTGCAGGAGGTGGCCATTCAGCCCATCGAGTCTACACTGGCTCTCTGAAAGAGCATTCTACCTAGTCCCCCCCTCCCCTGCCTTATCCTCGCAACCTTGCACATTCTTTTCAGATAGCCATCCTATTCCTTTTTGAAGGAAGGAGATAGCTATCTTCCACCCTGAGAGGGGTGGAAGGAGAAACCTCAATTAATAATTGTTCCCTGTCGCTCTTTCAGAGACAGCTCACCCAGCACCGTGTTCCATCTTAAAGTCATATCAGGTGGAGTGCTGGAAAATGCGGCAGCATTATGAAGTTTATAGATGATACAAAACTTGGCAATGTAGTATATAATAGTGAGGATAGTTATAAGCTTCAGAATAACTGACAGGATGGTGAAATGGCCAGAAGCTTGGAGTTCAATATGATGTGTGAAGTGATGCACTTTGGGAGGATTAGTATAGAAAGACAGTGCACCATAAATGGCAGGATATTGAAAAATGTAGATGAGCAGAAAGACCTTGTTGTCCACTTACAAAATTCCTTAAAGGTGACAGCAAGTTGATGAGGTGGTTAAAAGTAAAGGATTATTTGGGTTTATAAATAGAGTATAATAGAATATAAAAGCAGACAGATCATACTAAACTTTCTAAGTCACTGGTTAGACCTCAGCTGGAGTATTGTGGACACCGCACTTCAGAAAAGATATGGTTGTGGGGGAAAAGGTACAGAGGTGGTTTACCAGGAATGAGGGACTTCAGTTATTTAGAAAGGTTAGAAAAGCTAGGACTGTTCCTGTTGGAACACGGAAGGTTAAGAGATGACCTAATAGAGGCTTTCGAGATGAGTGATTTGATAGAGATTGAGAAAAACTACTCTAATGAGTGGGTCAATAACCAGTGATGATAGATTTAAAATCATTATCAAAAAAGCCATAGGGAAGATGGGAATAAGTGTTTTCACTCGAGTGGTTGGACTCTAGGATGCGCCATCTGCAAAGGAAGGTGTTGAAAGCTGATACCACAAATAATTTTTAAAAAGAGTTGAATGGATACTTGACGATGAGGAACTTACAAGGTAAAACAGGATTAAGCATGGCCGCTCTTTCAACAGACTGAATTGCTGCTCCCTGCTGATTGTGAATAAGATATTAAATTTTGAAAAAGCAAGTTAAAAATTTCTGAATCATCACCTGGCACAGCCCTGTTGATTGTCCTGTCAAATCTTGGTACTTTTGGGAAATAAAATCAAGACTACTGTGGTATGCGACAGGTAATTTTTTTGTATATATTTCAGAGTTGTGATTTGTCACAATCTAAAAGCTTATGAAAAATGAAACTACGTAGATCAACTGCAGAATCAAGAAAACAACTGAGGACAATGCACAAACTCCATTTTTAATAAACACTCATCCTTTATGTACATTTTGTTTTATATTTGTTTTGATAAGTGTTAAACAATCATCAATCGATATTCTAGACATGTATTTAAAGTCTTGGATTAAAGTTCATTATGGCCTGGTTCCTGATGTAGTCAAACAGTATTTTAAATTATATGTCGACTGCAAATTAATCAGGATAATTGTATAGTGTATAATATTTGCATTATGCATCCTATCCAACATGAGACCTTTGCTAATATACTGTATATGTCTACTTTTGTAAAACCAGAATACAGAATGAGAATTCTTTTGTAAGAATTTTTATTAATTTTGCAAATTCCATTGTACTTGACCCTCACTTATCACAAAAGGGCATGGTGTATTATATTAATCTGGTTGTTCAAAACTAAGTTTTATTTAGTTTTCCATTGAATGTGAGTGTTGCTGACAAGGTCACATTTATCGCTAATTGCAGTCCATGTGGTGTAGGTACACCCACAGTGCTGTTACCAAGGGAGTTCCAGGATTTTCATCAATGATCATATTTCCAAATCAGATGGGAACTCCACCATCTCCTACTTGCATACCATGTGCCAATCAAGTGGATTCCTTTGTCCTGGATGATGTCAAGCTTCCTGATTGTGGGAGCTGCATGCATCCAGGCAAGTGGGGAAAATTCCATCACACTCCTGACTTGTGACAGGCTTTGAGGAGTCAGGATGTGAGTTACTCTGCAGAATTCCCAGCTTCTGAACTACACCCAGACACTTTTCACTACCTTGGTCACCACTTCAAAAAAAATCATTTGTTAGGCATGACCTACCCTTTACAATTCCATGCTGACTGATCAGTGGAAAACTTTTGTTCAGTCATCCTATTCTTCTAGGCTCTAGTAATTTCCTGCAACAGATATTCTCCAAGTTTCCTTTTCTCATCATTCTGAAATAGCCAAGTGACGTGCAATTTTCTAATGTAAATGAACAGTTTGCAAATCAGAACTTTGTAAGATTATAGTTGGAGAATAGTGTTCTTACCTACGTCCTTTAAAACCCTGGAATGGAAACCATTTGGTCTTGGATGTCTGTCACTCTTTAAAGCCATTATTTTCTTGCTGGTTGCTACCTTATTGTCATCTGTTGTGTTAGCATGTTCTTATTAACATTTGGCTTTCCTCTCCTGGGACTCAATGTTCCACAACAGCAGTGCTGGTGAAGGAATGGTCTATCACCACTCACACCTTGTACATCTCTGGGTTGGGAGGCAGAACTGGCAGCCTAGCAACTCTAGGCCCAATCACCACCACAGTGTTCAAGATCTCCTGCAGCTCACTGAGGTGCTCAATGGCCTCCACTCCCACCACCTGAAGAACAGTACTGGCTGTGCAGGAAGGAGAGGGCTGAAGCAGAGAAGCTGTCCAGTAATGTGACAAGCATCTATGACCAGGGTTGATCTTGGCTCATCATAGCGCAATCCAAAAAACACCTGTTCTTGTAGATTTATTTTTATTGTATTTTGCTTACCTTACTACCTATGTTGTGGGATTTCCTTTGGTCTTTTGTTACCAGTATCTATATATTACAAAAGCAAGTCCAGGTGACTATCTTGAGAATGCAACATAGACTTAGTTGTTTTGGAAGAGGTTAACATTGTGGTAGTGTCTACAAGAGGAAGCAAAACAATGACATTAAATGCACTCACTGTTAATTCACTGATAGCTCATTTTGTGTAACAATGCTATTTGGGAACAAATTTGTATTTATATAGTGCTTTTCAAAACTATCAGACATCCCAAAATACAGCCAACGAAGGCTGTTGAAACATGGGAAATGTGGCAGCCAATTTTCACAGCAGTGCAATAATAACCAGATAATGTTTTTGTAGTGTTGAGGGATAAATATTGACCAGGCCACCATGGAAAATCTCTCTGCTCTTCTATAAAGTGCTTTGATTTCATGTCTCATAACAGGGGAATGTCAGCTGAGATTTTTGTGCCTGAATCTGGGAGTAGAACCTTGTGACAAAAGGTAGGAATGCTACCACCTGACACAAAGGGAGGTCTCTGCAGTGCAGTTAATTTTTACATAGACTGCATAGCATACAATTTGCTGGGTATGTACTCCACTCTAGTCTCCTCCTGTTTTATCTACATCTTGAGCTTTTTGATTCCCTTTTCTCCCATGTACTTAGAATGCTTTCTAAAGGAAAACTAGATGGAGAAATGGAAAGCCACACATCCAAGTTTGCTGAGGAAAAAATTATTTCTTTGACTTGGGCTGGGTTCCAATTGAATCAGCATTGGTACCCTAATCAAAAAGGCAGGGTGTCACTGCAAATAATGAGCTATTGATAAACTCCTGACATTCAGTCATCCTTGTTACTCATTACAGTCCCCTTTGAAGAAGTGATCTTTCCCATGATTGTTACCAGAATTGCGTACTATTCAAAATAATGGTCTGGACAACAGTCATTTTGCTTCTGAATCCAATTGACTTCGATTCTTTTTATATCTCAAAAAATCTGTTCTCACATATCAAGCCAGAAAGACATTGTAAATGACAGTAAACCAGAAGAATGTCTTTGAACCCTATTCTGACAAAGGGGAAACAGTAAACACCTGAAACATCTACAAGTCACCCATAACTATACCCGGGCATCAGGCAAAATCACTGAGGCAGTTAAAAGGTATTTTCTGTATTTATTATAGTGAAATGCACTTCAATTATAAATCAGCTGCATTGCTTCTTTAGTAAATTTACTTTAAAAATGAGTCGAAGTCTCCAAAATGTACACCAGACGTATTTTATATTACAAATCACATTTATTATTTTGTCTCTTGTACATGTGTGTTGTAATACTTTCACTGTGTTCATGAAAAATGAAGACATTAAACCACTGGATGACCACACAGCTTTACGCCAGCATTGGCTAGTCAGCAGCATTTAAACAGATACACGCTTGCTACGTTTTTGCAGAACACAAATTAGTTAAGCTATTGACTAATTGACCAAAAATGAATTAAAACACCTGTAAACCAAGTTGAACGGCATGATTTGGCTTGAGGAACAAGATTATTTTTGAAACAACATTGAATAAATCATCACCATAAGACCAAGCTCAGTTGAAAAGCGTACAAAAATGTTTCGGAGAAACAGTCGAAATTACTCACCACTATTGAAAACTATAATCATTTGTTTTGTAAACTGACAATACTTTGATTTCTTTTTACATATTTGGAATAGCAAAACTATATACTGTATTCATAACTGATTCAAACCTTTTTAAAATGTAAACTGATTAGTGTCAAATGAAGCTTCAGCAATCTGTTTCTTCTGATGAGGGGCAATAGTGCCAGATATCAGAAGTGAAGCTCAGACCTCAGAAGAACTGCAGGTACCACACTGGTATCAAACGTTACTCTACATAATTGAAAATTGATTTTTTTTACATGATTACAGCGCACTACTGAACTAAATCCCTTTCCTTATCCCTCTTACATTGTATCACCTTCCACTGATATGAGTGACCCTTTTAAAGACACATCTGATTTTGAGATTATTAAAAATACAAACTAAACCAAGCCCATGGATGTAGGCTGCAAAAATGCATTTAAAAAATAAATTAGTTTTCAAAACACAAAAATAGTTGTCAACACTGGTTGCTTTGGTATATTGTGAACTTTTGATTTTAAGCACAAACTGAGGCTGGAACATATATGTGATACAAATGAAAAATATGGCACCTTGCCACTCTGAAGAAGGATTTTCACTTTAGCAAAAAAGAGGGCAACTTGCATTTAACAATAATTGATAACAAACATCATGTCCGATTCCTCGAGCCAACTAAACAGTATCAACATGGGGAGGTCAGTTTGTATAGACCCGCTAGTTTGCAGCTCATGTCACATACTGCAAATAGTCGCACTGCTCATAAATATTCATTTTCATTGCATTTTGGAAAAAAGGAAACATTGTCAAACGTATGAATTTAAGCCAAGCCTCCATTTAACTCAAATTTTGAACTCAAAAATATCCCTTGTTTTTTTTAACATAATGAAAAATGTTGGAAGTTCAACTTCTCTAACCAAAACACCAAAAAAAATAAAAAGACAGCATCCTGCAATAGTAGCCAACATTACAATTAAAGCAGTGAAATCTAGATTGAAATATTTGGGGCAAGATTCACTTTAACGAAAGACTTATGTGAGTCCAATTTCTTCCAGCACGCTACGGGGAGTCTCAGCTTCCTGTGGAGGCAAAATTAAACATTTTGGTAATCAAATTTAAACAATGAATTGGTGTCGGAGTCAAATTACGTGCACAAAAAGTGTAAAAAATATAAAAATGGGAAAATGAGGATAATCACTAGAAAAAGATGGTGTGTTTGGGGGTGCCATGTATAGAACGGTTTTAAAAAAAAACCTGCCTTCCTTTTCCAATTTCAACGTTTATTTTCTCCAGTCCCTCCTTTAATGCAGTACTACACCGATGCCCAGTAAAGGTGATAGGCAAGGGAGTTATTTTTATATCTGGAACTAGGTACTCAGGAGAAATGAAAGAGCAGCCTGCAGTGACATGACCTATTAACTTCCCTCCACTGAGACAGGATCTGGCTTTTACTTTATATTCTCCCCACCCATAAACTGACTAAGATCATTCCCTCCAACAGGGAACTGCAAGTTCAAATCCAGATGGCACAATTCCAACCAATGGGGCACTAGTGCACTACTTTGTATAAGTGAGGGTGGGAAGACACCAGAAGTTTCAAAAGCAGTTAACACTTTACAAATAGAGTGAGTGGGTATTATTCAGAGGGGTAACAAGTTTGGAATTCACAGGCGATGCATTATTATAACTTACTTTGGCATCCTAATTAGGGGTGTGGCAAAAGGACAAGAAAGAAAAAGTATAAGCATGCTGAAGAAAGATGGAAAGTATTATTATCCAGTTATTTATACTGATTAACATCTCACTGGTGCAATCATTTACATCACGTCCACAATTTGAGAGGGGAAGGTAAACAAAGGAAGACTGTGGGGGTGGGGGAAGAGAGGGGGTTCAATCACAAAAATAATTTTGCACTTCACAAGATATTACGATACTGTTTTTGCTAACTCAAATAAATCCTACACTTCCCTTTGAACCTCTGAGCCTAATGAAACAACTTAATAACTTCAAAGAAAATTATAATTAAAATGGAGAGTAATCAGTCTCATAAATAATCCCAAGGAAGAAAGCTTCAGAATAGTGATCCAATTTGTGTGTCAAATAATGAGGTCAGTGACTAGGAATGACACTAAACAATCAATGTCTTCCATTTATGATTGCTAAAAGCATACTAAAGCTATCCAATGAAACAACACAACAGTATTTAAGCATGCACAGAAAACATTGAGAGCATGAGCCGGTAGGTTAACATACTAGTGTGTCACAACAGGAGGGAAAGGACATGAGCTCATTGCTGATAATCCATAGTGAGTGCCCAACCTCAGCTAGGTTACCCATGACGAGGTATCAAGCAGCTGATAAGTACTGCTGCAGAGGACAGAGGGAAGAGTTACCGTAGGCTGCTCTCGCAAGCCTCCAAGTAGAAAGGTTTGCCAGACAGTAAACTGCTCATTTACCCAGTTAATAAATGGTGTACACAGCTGAAATTAGAACATTTTACTTCAAGGTTACTTCCTGTACCTTCAATTTGGCTGATTCTTCTCTGTGGTGACATGAACCATGAATATGAAAACTTGAAAGTCAGATTTAAAGATGGAAGTGAAGGAGCTGCAAATAAAATCTGAAGTGCTGAGTAGTTCAAGGTACATCCAATGCTGGGCACCATTCTGAATAAACACTCAGTGAAAAGCACCAGAAATGTTTGAAGCATGAACAAATCCACGATGACATTAATGGATATAAACCGTGTCAGAATCTCCTTGACAAGTGAACTGTCCCAAGATCTTTAGCAAGTTTAAATTGAAATAATCAACTCAGCAGCAGCAAAAGTTGAAGAAAATTAAATATCCCATGAACAAGGATCTACTTTAGGAGTAGGTTAAATTAGCTATTTACAAATGCTTCCCATATTAATTTTGAATAGAATTTTTTGATAAATAATTCTGAGATACAAGCTCAGCTAATGTTCCTATAATCTGAACACAGGATCTAAACTGGAATAGGAGATAGCTGATTATGATTTTGTCAGGTTCCAGGTGCCATACTCTTGCATAATTCTATGTGACACCCTGCCGGTGAGAAGCAAGCAGAATGAGCTATGAGGTTATTAATTTTAAAATGTTTGGGGAACTTCTAAATGTCATTAATCAGTTCCAAGGTAAGAGTCAAGAAATGTTTAAAGTTAGCCAATTAGGTCAAAGGTCTTGCCTTTTAACATGGCTATAAAGTGCGACTGGACCCATTCTGATTTTATTTGAATTGAATTTATTCACGTGCTGTCATACTTAGCCCAGCAAGAATGAGCACAATGCATCTGTATCACATAATTTACTTCGATACAATTTTTCATCACAATCTCAAAGCTGTCGTTTACTAATTTTGGACTCAAGTTTGGGAACTCATGCACACTTCATTGTGTCTTTCTAAAATAAATTGATGATTAGTGTTATCGGATGTGTTGTGCTTTGGAACTGTGGTCACAAAGTGAGCTTGCCGTTGCTGCATTTGACCCTACAATTTCTGAGCGACTAATCAGATTCACAAAAATTGTCTTTTTTAAAAATAGGCTGAAGAAGTAAACATGTAGAGCTCCCAGCACAAACTATAACCTTATTCCCTTCAACAGTACCTTCCAACCATGGCCACTGAGAAGAAAAACAGCAGCTGCACAGAAACACCATGTGCAAGTTCCCCTCCAAGTCACACACCTTCCTGACTTGGAAATATATCACCGTTCCTTCAATGTCACTGGGTCAAAATCCTGGAACTCCCTTCCTAACAGCACTGTGAGTGTACCCACACCACATGGACTGCAGCAGTTCAATAAGGCAGCTCACCACCACCTCCTCAAGGGCAATGAATGCTGGCATTACCAGTGACGCTCACATCCCATGAAAGAATAAAAAAGTAGACACACTGGACGTGAGATTTGCACAAAGCCTAACCTAACTAAGCAGACCCTGCATTCAGCTATGTATGAAGATACCCATCTGAACTTCAGGAAAAACAGACCATAAGAACAATAACCCATTTAACAGCTAGAATTCAAGACATAAAAAAGCTTTATCATAATTTTAAATGGGCTGACAGGCTAATAATTTGACAACTTTTAATAAAAAGGCAAAATCAGGTTGTTAATAAATAAAAACTGCTTTGGAAAGGATTATCCCTGTGATTAATGTAACCTCCCAGTTTAGTTTGGGCAAAAGCATGGAGTAGCACCCTCAAGGTCTCATATCTTTGAATTGTCTGAATGTATTCTAATCGATGAGACGACAACACTCTGGCATGTGTTTCATACTCCAATAACAACACTTATAAAAGGATTATACAGTAAAAGAAAACAATTCCTATTAAATTAGGTGACAGTATTTAAAACCAAGACACAAAATTGTTTGCAAACACCAAGCAAATGCTTCATAGCAAACCTCACTTTTTGGTACAGAAAAAAATTGGTTAAAAGATGACGGTGGTATCCAGAATCAAAAGAGAAGTTTTAAAACCTGCCTCCCAGAAAAACATTGTTTAATTGCTGATGATTAGTTTAATTGAGGCAGTAATACTCAATCATCTCAGATATTAAAGCCTAAGCTTGGATGGCCGTGAACTTGCAGGAGGGAAGCAGAAACTATGGAAATTGGTAAGTGAGTAGCTAAAACAAGGTTATGTTTTTTGTTCATAGACCTTTCAAGGCAGGTGCTGACGCTGCTCATCATGACTGTACTCATTCAGCAATGTCACCATTTCTAATCAGTATAACACCTTAAATACACAACAGATTAGCAATTAGAAGCTTAGATGCATATAAAACATAGCCACAGAAAACAGCATTTGATGCATGCAGGAAGGTTTTTATTTATAACATGCCAGAAGCATGCGCTTTAGAGAACATAAGCTTAAAGCAAGCTGTTACTTACAATTACTAAAAAAAAGCCATGAACAATTTCAGTCAGCTCAATGCACAGCAACAAAGGCCAAAAACAATCAGAGCAGAACTTAGAAGCAAACATCAGTTAGTGTAAAATATACACTTTTTAAAAAGCTGGAACTGTGAAAGCAGACTTGATCCCTGAAATGTATCTTTGTACGTGGGGACTGCATTATTACCTTGCATAAGGTAACTCTTCCTCTTCTTCCCCCCACTCCCCTGTCCCCCAACTAAATGAAGAGCTCTACTTGGGTCACAAATAAAACTGCATCAATCCAAGGCTGATAATGCAGAAACATACTGTTAAATTAATTCATAGTGCTACAAAGATGAGTTAAAACAAATATATACCAGGAATAATCACAGTATTTGACAACAAGAGAGCCTTCAGATAGTCTGTGATGATTAACAGGCTTGCAACTACATCAACTCATTATCTGATATGGTTTATAACATCTATCAGTGAAAACTGAAGCAGTGCCATCTGCAGTGTCCACATTCACTTCATTGTTCATATTTCAAACCATCAATGTGAGGGTAAACCAAGAGGCTGTTCCACAAATCTATACTTCAGGCTCATGGTAAACTGATTTAAAAGGAAGTTGAAGCATTGTGTAACTCCCTGGGTATGCTCATCTGTAATCATCTATGTTACAGAAAAGTATACAGCATACTTGCAGGGTAAAAAGCTGAGCAGTTTTAAACTCTCAACTTACAGGGGTTGATATAATAACTTGCCTGAGAAGGCAGCCTATGAAAGGCAGGCAAATATTTGTTGATGCATATCCCAGAAGGGAAAGCAGTATTGTAGACCAATTGCTTACCACTAGGACGGGAGCAACTCCTTTCTCTTGTGACACAAAAACAGAATTACCCGGAAAAACTCAGCAGGTCTGGCAGCATCGGCGGAGAAGAAAAGAGTTGACGTTAAGAGTCCTCATGACCCTTCAACAGAACTGAGTGAATATTAGGAGAGGGGTGAAATATAAGCTGGTTTAAGGTGGGGGGGAGGGGGTTGCAGGGACAAGCAAGCAGTGATAGGCGCAGATAATCAAAAGATGTCACAGACAGAAGGACAAAGAGGTGTTGAAAGTGGTGATATTATCTAAACGAATGTGCTAATTAAGAATGGATGGCAGGACACTCAAGGTACAGTAGCTCTAGTGGGAGTGGGGTGGAAAGGCTAACAGGGCATAAAAGATATAGATTTAAAAATAATGGAAATAGGTGGAAAAAGAAAAATCTATATAAATTAATATAAATTAATTTTCTTTTCCCACCTATTTCCATGCTTTTTAAATCTATATCTTTTATGCCGTTAGCCTTTCCACCCCACCCCCACTAGAGCTGTACCTTGAGTGTCCTGCCATCCATTCTTACTTAGCACATTCGTTTAGATAATATCACCACCTTCCACACCTCTTTGTTCTTTTGTCTGTGACATCTTTTGATTATCTGCTTCTATCACTGCTTGCTTGTCCCTACAACCACACCCCGCCCCCACCCAACTTCTCTCCCCCCCCACCTTAAACCAGCTTATATTTCACCCCTCTCCTAATATTCACTCAGTTCTGTCGAAGGGTCATGAGGACTCGAAACGTCAACTCTTTTCTTCTCCGCCGATGCTGCCAGACCTGCTGAGTTTTTCCAGGTAATTCTGTTTTTGTTTTGGATTTCCAGCATCCGCAGTTTTTTGTTTTTATCTTTCTCTTGTGAGGCTGGTGGGAGCAGGGGAAGAACCTGCCTCAGGCACTATTTGAAAGGTAAATGTCTCTTGAATTGGCAACAGACTTAATTCACTTGGGGCAAGAAACTCCAGATTATTTCTACTCTGGATAGCAACTTCAGAGAGATGCATGTAGGTTTGATTTGTTCAATGGACATTGCAGCTTCTAGTAAAGAAGGTAGTGTTAAGTTTATAGCATAAGAATGAGACGCTTTTACTTCGTAACTCCCAAAAGGAAAATGAAATGCAATAAAACTTGGTTAATAGAAAAATCAAGGCTGCAAAGAATATTGTTATATACCGAAGATATTAATTAATATGTCTATAAAACAGAAGCAGATATATACATTAGGCCATTGTAATGTAACCTATTGCTCATACAGTGAGTGCTATTTCTGGGAAATTTGGAGTCAATACTTTTTCCCTGATCAGGTCCAAATTAATGGTATTTTGCACAAAGAAACACACAAGCTTTTTTATGGAGGAGGATAGAAGATAGATCTCATCTTCTAACTCACTGCTTCAACAGGATCCTTCGTTACAAACTTGTTTCACAAGTAGAAAGGGTCAACATTGGTACACAGTTTTATTCAGAAGAGACAGGGAAAGAGTACGCCCCTAGCTATGCCGCTGACATGTTCTCACCAGTCCACACCACTGCAGCTCTAGCACTGGTCCCTCTGCTGCTTTACAATTTGCATTTATAACTCAGATGCCAGTACTTTGTGCTTGCTCATTTACTCACATTGCTAATGCTTTATTCACACCACCTTGTGACCAAATCTCCCTACAGCCACTCACTGATTGCATTCTCTGCCATTTTCATTTTGCACCCACTTTCTTTGCTGACCATACTGATAAAGTGGGGAATGTAAAGGAGAAAATATATATAAAATCGATCAAGAACAAAGAAAAACATGAACAAAACAAACTGTAAAATTACACTGGACACTAAGACACAGTAAAATATACCAATCCCTCCACTCAAACAAAATATTCTGCCTAACTCCATGCATGATCCAATAACCATATCAAATTGCTATCGTTATAAAAGGCAGCTTCACAGCATCAGGTTACATTATTAAAACTCAAAATTATGTAACCTTATTGGAATAATAGGACATGGCAAGGAAAACTCCTCCAAACTGATCTCATTCCAGCAGCATTTCCTCAGAGGCCAGCAGACCTTCACCATTAACTCTGCTGGGTGAAGTGCGGCACATGGATAATTCCTGTTTTCTCTAACTCAGAACACTACTATATATGTGGAGGCCTAATACACACACACCATGGCAGTCAAGAGTTTGAAGAAACCAGATTATCACTAACTATGAAACCACATTGCCGGTTGTTTCAAAAATCTAATACTGTAATGATGATAATACACACAGTTTGGTGTCACAATTAACACATGAAGCACTGAACAAAAACACTTGGCATTGGTACAGAAGGTATGAAGCTACCTTGTACATATTGGACAGCTGTGGGAAGAACAGACAAATTGAACATCTCTTTGGTAAAGCTACGATGGCACTAGAGTAAAAAAGACAAAATAAAAATGCCATGCTTCTTCTGGGGAAGCCATAGTTAGGTGGTAAAAGTATTTTTCCCTCCCCCTTGATATTCTGAACCTACCCTCAGGAAGCAGTTCAGCATGGCATGCATTAACTCTCTCAAAGCTTCTGAGCATCACCCTCTGATATCCAGAGGGGGAAAGAGGCAAAGGGCCAAGGCACAATACAGTATAAATGACATACCCACTACAAACCACTAAAAGAGCTTTACTGAGAGCTAGCAAGCTTTCAACATATAACCCTATAGAGGCCAGAAACTATGGCCATGAAAGAATGTCAGTCAAAAGTTTACAGTTAAACTAAATATTTCAGCTTACTGTAGTTTGACAGTAAAATGGATTTAAATCTACATTTTATGAGTTAATTTTCTTTAGCTAGCAAATTAAGCTACACCCAGAAAGGGGAGAGAGGACAATTGATTGACCAAAATTGCCTATATTAACACCAAAGTGGCATATAGTTACTTTTCTGCGTTCTAAGTCATCAATCAGTTCCAATCCTGTCTTACCCATTTAGCTATATCCCTGAAGACTGAAGCTGATTCTAGACTTGTTTCGCTGATTATCACATTCTGCAGGCTGCTAGTACAAATATCATCTCATCAAAAAGGTGCAGCATCCATCAATAACCATTCATAAGGACTTCTCGTTTGAAAAGTTAGTGAAAATTCAGTTACATTAACCATAGACGTCGCATGAAACAAAGCTTGAGGATCGTCAGAGGAGGCTAAACATAGGGGTAGCAAACCTGCTTGTTGCATATTAAAATGGCAGTGAACCCAAATGAAACAGGCCCAGTGCCAGTAAATCTAACATAATTAACGTTGCAGCTTTATGATTAGAACAAAGATTACAAAGAACAAGATTGCAATGAACAGAGCACAGACATAAATTGCATATAAAAGAAAGACTTGCATATATGTGGCGCCTTTCAAAACCTATGCACACTAGACTGCTAGAACACAACAAAGAGCAAAGCATTGATGTTCTTGTTACATTTAATTATTTGCGTTATGTTCAATTGAACAGCTTCAAACAGCCCAGGACAGCATTCCAGCAACAGCAAAGCAGCCATCGTCACCTCCTCCAAATCACCACCGGGCAAGATGAGCCAAGGCATTAGTACACAGGAACATTAAAATATTCGTGGCGCGGCTACAGGGGAACAAAAGAAATAAAATGCCAACATTGTCTTGTGTAAAGAGCATGCAGATCATATTAACACTTTAACAACTGTGGGGTGAAATTCAGGGTCAGTACAAAAAGATAACATGTACAGATGTTAAACTCCTGGTCCGCCCATGCAGAATGAATTCCTAAGTGCTGAAGCCTGTCACCATGATATCAAATCAGAAAGCAAAACGCAGAAGGTTAACAAGAGGCAGCACATACAGCATGCTGAAACAAGGATGCTGCTTCATTAAAAAGGCAACTTTTAAAAATATATTCTACAGACACATTACATTGATTAATGAATAGCAAATCACCAACAGCTAGGATTGCTTAAGCAGTTAATGGCTACATTCACATATCAAAAACATTGATGAAAAAGTACAATGTGTTTGAATGGCAAAAGGAAGACTGAGGAAGGGGGAACGATATCTTAACATCCTTTAGCATAGCAGGACCGCATCATACCACTTACAAATCGTCTCATCTCAAATCGCTTGTCAATTCAAGATGAGATAAAGAGGAGAAACTCCATACTTACCTCCCAGAGACAAAGAAAATCAATCTAATAACAGAGAACACCTCAAATAGAAAGCTGCTCTGTTAGAATGGCTGAAGAGAAGAGATGGGCTTTGGGTTTATAGATTCTCCCTTAAGTCAACACAAAGTGTTAACCCGTCTATTCTCTTCACACACAAAGGGAACAATCTGGAAACACACAAAATACACACAGATCTATCGGGAACTATGGAGAAAAATGACCTGTACAGTTGAATACAAATACTAACCTGTCTTCCCCCTCTATAAATATATGTGTATTGCCAGCATGTCCTGTTTTTGCATTAGCCCTCCAGATCAGTTATAGTAAACAGATAGCTACACACAAAGGCTCAATTTCAAATACACAAAAGCTTTAAGTTATGGAAAAAGAACAAAAATGAGAAATGAGTTTTGGCATTCCGTATGGATTTTTGAAATATACATTTTATACTGGTTACAGTTTCCTTAAAGCCTTTGTCTCAACTTTTAAAGGTAAAATAATACTAATTTTTAAAGAAAGTTCCCAACCAGATTTCCATCCTTCAATATATCCATTTCGATGGATGTAGTCGATATGGATTTTAAGGAAGTACTTGACACATAGAAAGCTGGTTAATTGAGGCTCATGAAATAGGAAGGTTTGTGATAGCTTAGATAATGGCTGAAGGACAGAAAACAGCAAATCATGGTAAATGATTGTCTTTCAGGCTGGATAGTAGTCAGTGGTGTTTCCCCAAGGGTCAGTGCTAAAACCACAGCTTTTTTTTTATATAAATGACTTGGATACTGAAATTCAGGAAAAAATTGCAAAATTTGCTGATGATACCAAACTTGGAGTTGTGGCAATCAGTGAGGGTGATACATATACAGGCTAGCAGAATAGGCAGGCAAGTGGCAGATGGAATTTAATACAAAGAAATGTGTATGTAATTTGGCAAAAGGGATGGGGAGAGACAATGTAGATTCAATGGTACAGTTCTAAAGACTGTACACGAGCAGGCACCTGGGGGTGCGTGTGCATCGATCTTTGAAGGTTGTATGACATAGTGAGCAAGTAGTTAAAAAAGCAGAGGGATCTTGGGCTTCATAAATAGAGGCATTGAATACAAAAGCAGAGAAGTTATGCTGAACCTGTGTAAAGCTCTGGTTACGTTACAATTAGAGTAGTGTGTCCAAGTCTGGTCACCACACTTTAGCAAGCATGCTAGGGTGCTTAAGAGGGTGCAGAGCAGGTGTACCAGAATGGATCCAGGGGAAGGCCGAGAGGAGGGGTGTGGAAGGGAGGGAGAGACAGTAGCCCAAAGAGGGGGCGGGCAAGCGAGCAAGAAATATAAAGCTTTGAAAGGTTCTTTGAATATTTATACATACATAGAATCAGAGAAAGCTTACAACACAGAGGCGCCCCTCGGCCCATCATGTCTGTACCAGTAGAGAAACAAATCATCCAGCCTAATCCCACTTTCTAGCATTTGGTCTGTAGCCCTCCAGATTATGGCACGAGATACATATCCAGACACCTTTTAAATGAGATGAGGGTTTCGGGCAGTGAGTTCCTGACCTCTACCACCCTCTGGGTGAAAAAGCCTTTCCTCATATCCTCTCTAATCCTTTTACCAATCACTTTAAATCCATGCCCCTTAGAAATTGACCCCTCTGCTCCAGTAAATAGGCCCTTCCCATCCACTCTATCTAGGTCCCTCACAATTTTGTACATCTTAATCATTGCTTGGTTAAAAATGCTATTGATGCAACCTCTTTAAAAGTGCATTTCCTTTTATTAATGTACAATATTCATGATATATATTTCAATAGTCCTGGAACTCCCTAACAGCACTGTGGGTGTACCTACATCACAGACTGCAGCGGTTCAAGAAAGCGGCTCACCACCACCTTCTCAAGAGCAATTAGGGTTGGGCAATAAATGCTGGCCTAGCCAGCAATGCCCACATCCCATAAGATGTTAGGATAAGGGTTTCAAGTTGCAAATGTATTGGTGGCTGTATAAATGGCTATTGTTCAATGTGTGTTTCTCTGTTGGAGGCCTGTGTCTGTGCTGTTTTAAAATAATCTGTTTCACAGATTAATGATCCAAAACAGAACAATCAGCCACTGTCTATTGCATCACACCTTTGCCTGGCTCAGTGAAAAAATTATTCACAAGCTTCAGTTTTCACTTGTAAATTGCTGCAGAACTAGAAACATTAAAAAAGACTTGCATTTATATAGTACCTTTTCATACTGACTGGGCATCCCAAAGCAGTTTACAGCTAACAAAGTGCTTTTGTTGTGTTGTCACTGTTGTAAAATAGGATTAGCAACACTTACCACACCAAAGTTTTCACAGACAATTTTTTAAGCATGAATATCAGCACCATTACTGATCAAAGACACACTGCAATTCTTTTTCATTTAAGAATAGCCTCTACTCTCAAAGGTTCCTTAAAGGTGCTGGACCTCAGAATTCGATTTTTCTATTCTAAGATGTCACTTTAAATCAGCTGCATTCTGATTTTCCCTTCTGCTCAAGCGCTGAAATGGCGTTTGAAACTGGAACCTTGTGATTCAGAGGCATCAGTGCTACTCACTGAGTCACACCTGACACTTAATGTGGAAAAGTGTTTAGAAATTATTCACAGGAGATTGAATTAATGTGAAGCTACGATTAACCAATTTGATCAAGTCATGGGATTGATTGCGAAGGCTCTGGTCTATAATTGAGGTTAAGGTAGGCTCTCATTAACTCTGGTCTAAAACTGAGGTTAAGGCAGGCTCTGTCAACTCTGGTCTATAACTGAGGCAGGCTCTGTCTTTAACTCCACACTATTCATTGGTAAGGCAACATGTGCAATACTATTTTGATTGTCATGCCTCCAAAAGAACGTCACAGCATCGACAGGTGGCATAGTCAACACGAACGATTGCAACGAAATAAAATAGGACATTATTAAACTTACAGAATGTTGTGGAAGACACAAACGTATTTCACTAGAAACAAGTGAGAAGGGGTGCATTTTCATAGGAGTAATAGAGAGGCCACAAATTCTTAAATACTAAGAACTTAAATGGAAGCTGCTGTTGCCGAACTGGGCCCATCAATTTTCTCTTTACCTCTCTTGGCTGTCATAGAACAAAGATCAAAGAACAAAGAAAAGTACAGCACAGGAAGAGGCCCTTCGGCCCTCCAAACCTGCACCGATCATATTGCCCATCAACTAAAACATTTTGCACTTCCAGGGTCCGTATCCCTCTATTCCCATCCCATTCATGTCAAGCTGCCTCTTAAACATTACTTTCGTACTTGCTTCCACCACCTCCTCTGGCAGCGAATTCCAGACACTCACCACCCTCTGATTAAAAAACTTGCCCCGCACATCTCCTCTATAGTTTTCTCCTCTCACCTTAAATCTATGTCCCCTAGTAATTGGCTCTTCCATCCTGGGAAAAAGCTTCTGACTATCTACTCTGTCCACGCCACTCATAATTGTGTAAACTTCTATCAAGTCGCCCCTCAATCTCCGTCACTCTAGTGAGAACAATCCGAGTTTCTCCAACCTCTCCTCATAGCTAATAACCTCCAGACCAGGCAGCATGCTGGTAAACCTCTTCTGCACTCTCTCCAACGCCTCCATATCCTTCTGGTAATATGGCGACCAGAATTGCACGCAATATTCCAAGTGTGGCCTAACCAAGGTTCTATATAGCTGCAGCATGACTTCCCAGCTTTTATACTCAATACCCCTGTCAAGGAAAGCAAGCATGCCATATGCCTTCCTGACTACCTTATTCACCTGCGTTGCTACTTTCAGTGACCTGTGGACCTGTACACCCAGATCCCTCTGCCCGTCAGTGCACTTAAGGGTTCTGCCATTTACTGTATAACTCCTGCCTGTATTAGACCTTCCAAAATGCATTACCTCGCATTTGTCCGGATTAAGCTCCATCTGTCATTTCTCCACCCAAGTCTCCAACCGATCTATATCCCGTTGTATCCTCTAACAATCCTCTTAACTATCTGCAACTCCTCCAACTTAAGTGTCATCTGCAAACTTACTAATTAGCCCAGTTACATTTTCCTCTAAATCATTTACGTATACTACAAACAGCAAAGGTCCCAGCACTGATCCCTGTGGAACACCACTAGTCACAGCTCTCCATTCAGACAAGCACCCTTCCACTGCTACCCTCTGTCTTCTATGACCAAGCCAATTCTGTATCCATCCTGCCAGCTCACTTCTGATCCCGTGCGACTTTACCTTCTGTACCAGTCTGCCATGAGGGACCTTGTCAAAGGCATTACTGAAATCCATGTATATAACATCCACTGCCCTTCCATCGTCAATCATCTTTGTCACTTCCTCGAAAAACTTGATCAAGTTAGTGAGACACGACCTCCGCTTCACAAAACCATGCTGCCTCTCACTAATACGCCCATTTGCTTCCAGATGGTAGTAAATTCTGTCACGAAGAATCTTCTCCAATAATTTCCCTACCACTGACGTAAGGCTCACCGGCCTGTAATTTCCAGGATTATCCCTGCTACCCTTCTTAAACAATGGAACAACATTGGCCATTCTCCAGTCCTCTGGGACCTCACCCGCAGCCAGTGAGGATACAAAGATTTCTGTCAAGGCCCCAGCAATCTCCTCCCTTGCCTCCCTCAGTACTCTGGGGTAGATCCCATCTGGCCCTGGGGACTTATCCACCTTAATATTCTTCAAGATGCCTAACACCTCTTTTTTGATCTCAACATGATCCAGGTTATCTACACACTCTTCCCTAGACAGAACGACCACTAAGTCCTCTTTGGTGAATACTGATGACAAGAACTCATTCAGTATCTCTCCCATTTCTTCTGGCTCCACACACACATTCCCACCTCTGTCTGAGTGGGCCTACCCTTTCCTGGCTACCCTCTTGCTTTTTACATATGTATAACAGGCCTTGGGATTTTCCTTAATCCTGGTTGCTAGTGACTTTTCATGACCCCTTTTAGCCCTCCTGACTCCTTGCTTAAGTTTCTTCCTACTTTCTCTGTATTCTCCATGGGCTTCATCTGTTCCCAGCCTTCTAGCCCTTATGAATGCTTCCCTTTTCTTTTTGACTAATCTCACAATATCCTTCGTTATCCAAGGTTCCTGAAACTTGCCATGCTTATTCTTCACCCTAGCAGGTCCTGAATTCTTATCAACTGACGTTTGAAAGCCGCCCACGTCAGTTGTTGATTTGCCCTCAAAACATCTGCCTCCAGTCTGGATTCCTCAGTTCCTGCCTAATATTGTTATAATTAGCCTTCCCCCAATTAAGCACCTTAACCCGAGGACTCTTGTTATCCTTATCCACCAGTACCTTGAAACTTACTGACTTATGGTCACTTTTCCCGAAATGCTCCCCTACTGAAACTTCGACCACCTGGCCGGGTTCATTCCCTAATACCAGGTCCAGTATTGTCCCTTCCCTAGTTGGACTATCTACATATTGTCTCAGGAAGCACTCCTGGATGCACCTTACAAATTCTGCACCATCCAAACCCCTAGCACTAAGTGATTTCCAGTCAATATAGGGAAAGTTAAAAATCACCCACCACAACAACACTATTACTTTTACATCTTTCCAAAATCTGCCTACATAACTGTTCCTCAATCTCCCGCTGGCAATTGGGAGGCCTATAGTAAACTCCCAACATTGTGACTGCACCCTTCCTATTCCGGAGCTCTATCCATATTGCCTAGCTGCATGAGCCCACCGAGGTGTCCTCCTGTCGTACAGCTGTGATATTCTCCTTAACCAGCAGTGCAACTCACCCACCTCTTCTACATCCTTCTCTATACTGCCTGAAACTTCTAATTGCTGGAATGTTTATCTGCCAATCCTGTCCATCCTTCAACTAAGTCTCTGTTATAGCAATAACATCATAGTCCCAAGTACTAATCCAAGTTCTAAGCTCATCTGCCTTGTCTGTTATACTTCTCGCATTGAAACAAATGCATTTCAGACCCCAGTCCCACTGTGTTTAGTAATTTCTCCCTGCCTGCCCTTCCTCTTAGTCCTACTAGCCATATTCACTAGTTCCCAGTCATTTATTTCACCTGCTGACCTATTGCTCTGGTTCCCACCTCCCTGCCATACTAGGTTAAACCCTCCCGAGTGACACTAGCAAACCTCACAGCCAGCATATTGGTGCGCCTCCAGTTTAGATGCAACTCGTCCTTCTTGTACAGGTCCCATCTGCCCTGGAAGAGATCCCAATGATCCAGATATCGGAAACGCTCCCTCCTACACCATCTGTTCAGCTGCACTATCTTCCTATTTCTAGCCTCACTGGCATGTGGTACAGGAGTAATCCTGAGATTACAACCCTAGAGGTCCTTTTTTTTTAAACTTACTGCCTTACTCCCTGAACTCCCACTGCAGGATCTCGTCACTCTTCCTGCCTTTGTCGTTAGTACCAATTTGTACCACGACGTCTGGCTGTTCTCCCTCCCCCTTCAGAATGTCCTGTACCTGATCAGAGACATCCTGGACCCTGGCACCAGGGAGGCAACATACCATCTCCCCCCCCCGCAAGCTGAACAACAGATAGCCGTGGTGCCACTGCTCTGGCTACTCCTGTTGTTTTCCCCTGATAGGCCATCCCCCCCAACAGTATCCAAAACGGTATACCTGTTAAAGAGGGGAACAGCCACAGGGGATTTCTGCACTGACTGCCTGCCCCTTCTAGCTGTCACCCATCTATCTGTCTGTACCTTGGGTGTGACCATGTCTCCAAAACTCCTGTCAATGACTCTTTCTGCCACCTGAATGCTCCTAAGTGCATCCAGCTGCTGCTCCAACCGATCCATGTGGTCCATGATGAGCTGCAATTGGGTACCCTCTTTTCATTTCTGCCCTCAAATGCCTACCTCAACCTCCCTGCTCTCTTACAGCCATTCCAGGCTTGACTCCCTCTTAGATAAGTCTAAGCTTCCCTCTGTGCCTCTCTTGGCATCCACCAAAGAGCTCATCAAAGCACTTGGCACTGCTTCCCTAAGGGCAGCAAGCCCAACTATCCCATCCCACACTCTCATCAACCTTCCCCTCCAGGCCCCCACTGGAGGCTAACTTTGCCAATTTTCTTTCTATTCAACTTGTCCCTCCCACTGCTGACCCTGTGGACTCTGCCAGCAGATCACTCCCACTACCCCTCTTCACATCTCTCTCCAGAATTTATCCACATTTCTCCTTAATGAAGTTTCCCTGCCTGGCTATATCCTCCACCATTTACCTTTGGTCTCTTCCTTACTCCTCTGGCACTTCCACCTCTTTTGAGCATCTCACCTTGTTCCATCCCCCTCACCTCTCATTTAAGTCATCATTCACTACCAGCATTCCAAATAAGCTAAAAGTATTCTCACTGAGGTACTGTCACTGCTTTCCTCCCTCAGCCTCTGCGCACTGAACGACATCGCTTCTTCAATGATCTAAAACTCCATCACAACTGGTTATGCTCTCTTTCCTCTCAGAGTTCATTGCCCTCTTCTTCTCTTCCTCCATGTAAACTCCCCAACTCGTATTCACGGTCACTCCTTGACTCTCAGATGGCCTTGCTACTCCTGTTGTGCCAATCACAGGTAAACCCGTTTCTAATATTTTTCTTGTATTGCTGTGCACCCACTCTTATCCGTCCCCCTCCCAACCCTACTTCCTTCTGTAACTACGCCTAGTAAAATCTCTCTCCCAATGCACTCAACTGTACTTCAAATATCTAGCCTTTGGCCCTCCATTCTCTACATTTCTGCAGCTAATCTACACTTCTGATGCCCTAATCCCAATTAAAAACAGAACTCTCTCTCTCTCTCTCACCTGGGCCATTGCCTCCCACATCAGATATTATCAGGAGCTGCTCCTGTCTGTTAAAACTGACTCACTATTTCAGGATCATCCTGGAATGCAAAGATAACTCCTGGCTTCTTTATTAAAAACTGTCTCTTAAACCACTCTCCCCATCTTCCCCTCCCCTCTCACCTTTCTCTTCATCACTAAGACTGAGACCATCGAATCAGCAGCCTGTCACTTTTCTCCCTTCCACTAGCCCACCAGGACAAACTTCTTCTCCAGCTCCCCTGAACATATATTGTTTTCTACTCTCATATCTCCCCTCACGCCTCCTCCAAACTCATCATGTCTAGCTAGAAGATCTGTCCTCTTAACCATATTCCCACTAAATTGTTGACCATCCAACATCCCCTACTGGCTCCCATGTTAGCTGAAAATGTTAACAGTTCTCTCTCCTCCTGTGCTGTCCCCACCCCTTCAAATCGGCTGTCATCAACCTTCTCCTCAAAAAAAACCTTTGATTCCACCATCCTTGCAAACTCCCAACCCATCTCCAACCTCCCTTTCCTCGCCAAAGTCCTTGAAGGTGTAGTCACTTACCAAATCCGTGCCCATTTTTCCATAGCTTCCATGTTTGAATCACTCCAATCAGGTTTCCGCCTTGTCACAGGACTGAAACAGCTCGTATCAAAGTAACAAACAACATCACCTGTGACTGTGACAGGGTAAACTTCCCCTCCTCGTCCTGTTTGCAGCCCTTGACACAGTTGGCCACACCATCCTCATCCAACCCTTGTCCTCTGTCGTCCATCTGGGTGGGACTGCTCTCACCTGGTTCCATTCAGAGAATTACCTGCAATAGTCTCACCTACTGCTGCCACACTCTTAGCTTGGACGAACCAGGCTGTTTGCAACCTTGGTATCATGTTTACACCCGAGATGAGATCCCTACCATTTATCATACCAGCACTAAGACCACTGATTTCCACCTCCTTTTCATTCTCCGACTTCACCCTGCCACAGCTCATCTGCAGCTGAAACCCTTGTCCATGCTTTTGTTCCCTCAACATTTGACTATTTTGACACTCCCCTGGCCAGCCTCCCATGTTCTACCCTCAGTAAATTTGAAGTCCTTGTCCTAACTTGCACCAGATCCCACTCACCCATTACCTCTGTGCTCACTAATCTACACTGGCTCCCAGTCAAGCAAACTTCAACTTTTAAATTTTTTCCCACCCTTGATCACTCCACAGTCTCACCCTCTCGATCTCTGCACTCTCCTCCTGCCCCACAACCCTCCGAGGTATCTCCGTTCATCTTATTCTGGCCTCTTGAGCATCCTTGATTTTCATCGCTCCACCACTAGTGGCCGTGACTTCAGCTGATGGGTCCAAAACCTGGAACTCTCCCCCATAAACCTCTCCACTTCGCTTTCCTCCTTTAAGACACACCTTAAAACCTACCTCTTTGACCAAGCTTTTGCCATCAGTCCTAATATCTCCTTATGTGGCTTGATGTCAAATTTTGCTCTATAATGTTCCTGTAAAATGCATTGGGCTATTTTTCACTAAAAGCAATAACACAGGTTAACAAGGTCATAAAAAGGGCAAAAAAACATGGGTTCACATCTAGAGGAATAGAATTAGAAAGTTAAACTGGCACAAAGTCTTATGTTAGACTACATTTGAATAACTACACAATTCTGGTCTTGATCTTACAGAAAGGATATAGCGGCACCATGGAAGGTGCAATAAAGATCTACAAGAATTATGCCAGAAATGCCTGTTACATGAGTACCAGAAGAATCAGACTTTGCCTTAATGGGTTTTTTTTTAGGTTTTCTGCCTTCTAGTGGCCCATCAAGCTACAGCTGAACACAAATTAAGTAGATGATTCATTGAGATAGCAGAATTCCACCACATTTGCCCCAACCACACCTATTTCTACTGCATAAAGCCAAAGCATCTCACTGTAACCTCAACTTCAAAAGGTTATTTTTAGACGAGCTCATTAACAAAGCCGACATCTTAGCACAGTGATGATGGGATATCCTCTTCAGCACACTCGTAAGGCGGCGACTGAACATTTGAAATAATTAAACAGTAAAGTATGGGAAAAGTTTGTAAATCATTTTAAACATATATTCTGCCTACTCGTCTTGTGTACATTTTAATAAAAGAGAGAAAACCAAAGGTCTTTATAAAGAAGGAAGAAATATCCTAGAAAATTATTTATCTCCTATCATCAGTAATATCACAAACCCACGGAGTTGGATCTCACTTCCCAACTCTTCATTTTGATGATGTATTTTTTCCTCAACACTTGGACGAATTGCCAAATGGTTTAAATTATATTTTAATCACAACTGCACAGCCTCACCTTAAGCACCAACATTCAAAGAGATGACAGGTCTTCTCAAATATCTAGAGAGTTGTGTGTAGCAGTTTCAGATCCTTGATTTTGATGCACCAATGTTACTTTATCATAATGTTAAACAGAAGATAGAATAGAGTTGTAAAAAAAAAGCCTGCTGCAAGTTAAGCATTGCCTTTTCACAATGTTAGCTTCAAACAACAGGAGCAGCCACAAGGCACCAAGTCATTGCAATCATGCAAATTCCAATTAGGACTAACACCATCACCAACCTATTTTGCTTCAATGTGTGTTTTTATCTGCCCCCCAATCTCTTCCTACCACATCAGGCAATTTAGCAATTAATGCCATGGAAATTCTGCAAACGTGCATCATTCATTATGCTCCCAAATTATACCCATGCCACTCAAATGGGAAAATAGTTACCAATGGTCTGGATGGGAAGCCAAAACAGGCCAATAGCCTAAGATTTCTTTCAATCATAAGATATCGTCAGCTGACAAACTTCCCCAGTCTTCGTTTTGGTTCTAAAACAAAAAATTAAGCAGCATGTGAGAATTATTGGTTTTCCTCCAGTGTTTCTCCGGAACAGGAGCATCGTTATCAACATGATAGGACAAAGGCACACAATTAAACATCATGCAGCACATTGAATCTTTACCTGCACAGTGGTCACAAACAGAAGCTGCTATTTCAAGTTAGTGCAAAGAGTACAGCAAGGACATGAAGTTGGGGAACGCAGCAATATAACAGCTGAAGTTCTACTGTATAAAGCCATTAAGCAATTGCTTTATTCAAAGTTAAAATCTTGCACTATAATTGAAAATGACTGAATACAGTAATGTGCATTTATTTTGATATGGTGCATATAGCTTTGAAATTGTTAGTTCACTGAAGTTAGATTCTTATTTCATCATCTGTGTATGCTACAGGAATAATCTGAATCAAAATCTGGGCTCGAAAAAATTGCATCTCAACTCTGAGCACAAATAATTCTCAAATCAATAACTATTTGTGGACAGTCCCAAGTCAAGCATACAAATGACTGATGCATGATTGGGACAGGATCCATTACCAGGCACATTCAACCCTGCCAGCTAGAACTCTAGACCAAAAAAGTCACAAGGATTAAAATGGAATGTGGAGACTAACTTCTCTGTTTCATCAACTTGATCTTACGCAGGCAGTAATCACCACATAATCAGAAAGTGCGAATTCATAGCTATTAAAATTATGAAAAGATTGGTCAATAATGTACAGATCCTTCTATGGAATTGGCAATAATGAAAATAAAAACTATTAGACTGGAGTTAACACAAGGTGAAAGTTATGCTGCTAAATATTTAATCTAAACCATGCAGAAGATCAGAAACTAACATTTTTGATATTGTACATTTCATTGCATTAAAAAAGAGGAAACACACATACAATAGGCTCATATGTATTGCATGCATCTGGCAAACATTACTAGAAGTAACAGCTTAATCATCTCTTATAATTAATCAATAGGATAACGGCACTTCATTACGATGTTAGTAGAATGCTCTCCAGGCAATATCAGTCTATAAATTGTACTAGCTCTAGCTTTTCGCAAGTCGTATTACAAGATAAAACATTAGTAAGAATCTATGACAGCTCCTCATCACAGAGATAGAATCCGCCAACTCACAGGGAAATCAAACAGAAAAGCAACCAAACAGCTGAAACTCTTGAAAGAAAAGAATGACCTCTTACAGCTGAGAAATTGGTAGGTTCTATCAGGCAGCACAAACTGGATGTGGGAAGTAGAAAAAGTAGTAGTGCCACTCTGACATTGAAACTAAGGTGCAGAGATTCATTCTTCATCTAACTTCAAACAGTAGGGTCTATCCTTTTGGAGTAGGGAACTGGATTAAAAATTATAAAGCGAAAAATCCACACACCATACAACAGTATTCTTTCACACCCACCCCATTTTCCCCAAGACTGTATCTTTTGAATGTTTTTTCTGCCCTGCTATCCCTTTCCTTCCTTGGTGACCTGCCCTGGAACATCACTCATTCCCCGCTGCCTGTAAGCTGTCCACTTGTGCTACTGGAGCTGGAGAAGCCACTTCTGCCATTTTAACTTTTTGGGGGGTATTTCCTAATGATTCAAAAAGACTGATACTTAATAGGTCTAACTGAACTAATCAGAAAGCAGCCTGTATTACATATCTAAGCCTGGGCAGATTGAAGAGCCAAGGGTTCCTGGCACAGAAGTTCCCAATGTTACTCTGAAACTCAAAGGAAACAAGGCGACTCGAGCCAGGCAGTTGCAAACAATCACCACTCGATGTGGGCAATTAATGCTGATTGCATATATTGGACCCTGCGGACTGCATCTTCTATGCTCTAGATAATAGCAAGAGGCAGATGCTCTTCAACTGCAGAATCATAGATACAATGGTTACAGAGAACAAGCACAGGCACAATGGGCCAATTAGCCTCCGCCTGTACCGTAACCATTCTATGATTCTACAGCATGGCTATTAAAAATGTTTTTTTTTTAAAAATTAAGTTATTTTGTAAGTATGCAGTGAGAGGAAAATCAAACATTTTGCTAAAATGTAGCAGCATTTTCAGAAAGTATAACAATTAATATACATTAGTTCTGCTCCACCAGTAATTTGAATAGGACAAAATGTGAAAGCATACAATTAAAAAAAATCAATGCTGAAATTAATGTAATTCTGCTGGTGATTATGTCTTGGCAGCTCTTAGTACACTTTGAATAAAAAAGGCAGTTAATTTAACCAGAATAAACATTCAATGCAATGGTTCACACGTGCATGTTAGTATAAAAATAGATTGATAGGTATGATGGCAATTCTACAGAATTAAGATCATTAACTGGAATTCAAATATCTAAGTTAGGTTTTTCAAAATTACTACGCAAGAAAATGGTGGAAATCTATTGTTAATCATTAGTTTTACACCACTTGAAGCAAGTTAGACAATCCTCATCATAAAACTTTGCTCTTTGTGAACAACAAAAGCAGTTACTGTTTTAGGGGTATAGTCTGAATTTAGTTTTGTATACATCCCCTCAGCCTTATATCCCAACAATGCTCCATCATGTTCCCTGGGGTAGTGATGAGATGCAGTCTGGCAGCTGTAAATCTCCATGTTGTGAATCACTGTTATCAACTACACTGTTATAGGAAGTTACTGGAAGGGAGGTGAGTGGCTTACAACAAAGCCAGTGGGGGTTGGCTAGAGGCCTGTATCTGTAAAAGTGAGGAGGGATTCTCTCAGCTCAATCTCAGGGCAAGCCAGGAAAAAGGTAGTGAGAGAAAGAATTGCATCGAATCTCATGCTCCTCTTCCCTTTCTCTTTCATTTCTTGCCTTCTCTCTCTCTACATTTAATCACAGCCCAAAGACTATGCACACACTGTTTGTATGCTCATACTCTCAGTGAATGGATTTGTGGTACCACAGTATTTGATGCAGCTCACCTCAACTTATCCCTCTTAAAAACATACAGGAATCAACGTGCGTAGAGCATAGCTTGGAGAAAATTGACTTTATATGGTTACTGACTGCACCAGTTCAAGTAAATTAAAAACTATAATTGGTTCAGAAGCCAGGCAACGAGACCGAGAAGAGGTGACCTGTAAACCTCATTGTTGTCCAAGACAAGGACCAACCATTGACCTTCTTAGTGTATCACACACTGCAACACCAGGGCAGTGTGTTTATCCACCAAGCTGTTCTTCAGCACATCGAATTTGGTCTTATCTTTTGTTTCTTTCATCATTTCTCTCACCTCTGAGCTGCCCTTGGAATTATTGACAGTGGTTGAAATGTCAACTGAAGCATATTGATTGATAGCCAGCTAACAAACTTCTGCCTTGAGTTTATTCCAAGACAGACCACAAGATGGCAGTTATTATAAAACTATCCACTGCATCGGTCCCGATGCACGTGCACACAAGCTTTCAGTTCATTGAGATTGATACCTGTGATTACATTTTTTCGAGCCCCGTAATTTACAGTAAACAGTAAATGCAATTAGGCTTGCGTTAAAAGCACTAGTTATTCATCTATTCTAGGGATTGTGTTTGTTAAGGAATATGAGAGATAAGAAACTACATATTAAGTTTATCTGTTAGGACAGGACAGGACAGTTCGACATATTGAAGCCCACAATTGTTTTTTGGTTAGATAACAGATTCTGAAACTCAAGGGAATTCATTACATTTGATCCACTGATCTAGTCCAGTCAAATGAACCCAGTGCTAATGCAAATGGTGACAGGATAAGATACCTCAAATTAAAATGACAATGTTCACTTTACTGCCTAAACTCTCCCCCCCATACATTAATTCCTTCAACTTCTCACATCATAATTCCTATAAAAACAGATAAATGTTCCTATATTTGGGCAGCTACAGTGCAATATGCCCATTATCACTTCACGCTCACCTGTGTGTAACCTATACATCTGATTTTTATACACTACATCAATAATTGGCAGTTTGGGATTGTTGGATTGAGAGCTTGTACATACATTCTGGTTTTCCCACCTGTATAAAAACTAGGATCAAACTGGAGGCTTATATACTTTCAAAGTACACCATACATTTCTGGAAATTACCTTACTGTCAAAAAAACAAATTCACAAATTTAAAAATAATCACTTTAAATGGGAATATTTATAACATGAAGTGGTTCTTATAATAGAAATCTGAAAATAAATAGCTGTCTGGATGAAATACTTACCAGCCACAGTGAACGAGTAAGACTCTTATTTTGATGCAAGACACATGCATATTAAATCGTCCAAAGTATTGTCAAAACTTATCACATCTGGTAAAGCGGGGGAGGTATGCCAGTGTACAGATACAGTGTGCACTGAGTGACAATCCAGGTACCCTACACAGCAGCTTCCTCGGCTTGGGTTAAGACAGCAGATGAAATAACCTACATAGGCAAAGGCCATTCTTATGCACATCCAGCACACTGACTAGAGGCACATGAATAGGCCACCTTATGAATAATGGCATGTTAGCATACATGCATGTGTGCATGAAGGCAGGAGAAATGCAGGGAGAGAAGAGAAAGAAAAAAGGGATATGGAAACTATTTCAATGATACAGGAACATCAAAATAGTAAACTGTCATTTTGTTTCTAACTATGCAGTACCCTAACATACAGCAATAGGCAGCAGAGATGATAATGGGTGGAGCATGGATCAGACTCTCCAGAAGTGATTACCAGACTTACATTAAAATATTCTATCACAGAAGGCATTCAACATGAAACATTACAGATTTCAAATGCCTATTCAGAATAAATTCCAGTTAAAATGCTCAGCACAAGCCACCGAAATGGCACACACAGTTTAATATGCAAGATAACAATTGTGCAGAAAAAATTCGATGAACTTCTGGTAAAGAAAGCTGTTCCATGCAACCTCGGTAGTCAAGTATCTTTGCATTACCAAAGTGCAGAGTGTCAGGAAAGGGAAAAGCCAAGAGGAGTTTCCAACAGAAGACCTTAAAAGAAGCTTTTTTAAAATTCTTTCATGAGAAGTGGGCGCCATTGACAAGACCAACATTTATTGCCCATCCTTAATTGCCCTTGAGAAGGTGGCGGTGAGCCACTTTCTTGAACCACTGCTACCTTTGTGGTGGTGGTACACCCACAGTGTTGTTCGAAAGGAAACCAGTTCAGTCTCTGGTCAATGGTAACCCCCAGGATGTTGATGGTGGGGGATTCAGTGATGGTAATGCCATTGAATGTCAAGGAGCAATGATTGGATTCTCTCTTGTTGGAGATGGTCATTGCCTGGCACTTGTGTGGTGCGAATGTTACTTGCCTCCTGTCAGCCCAAGCCTGGATATTGTCCAGGTCTTGCTGCATTTGGACATGGACTGCTTCAGTATCTGAGGAGTCACGAATGGTGCTGAACATTGTGCAATCATCAGCAAACATCCCCACTTCTGACCATATGATGGAAGGGAGGTCAGTGATGAAGCAACTACAGACTGTTGGGCCTAGGATACTAACCTGAGGAACTCTTGCAGTGATGTCCTGGAACAACCGCAACCATCTTCCTTTGCACCAGGTATGACTCCAACCTCTTTTTCCCTCTTATTCCCATTGACTCCAGTTTTGCTAAGCTCCTTGAAGCCACACTCGATCAAATGCTACCTTGATGTCAAGGGCAGTCACTCTCACCTCATCTCTTGAATTCAGCTTGTTTGTCCATGTTTGAACCAAGGCTGTAATGAGGTCAGAAGCTGAGTGGCCTTGGTGGAACCCAAACTGAATGCCAGTGAGCAGGTTATTTGCTAAGCAAGTGCCACTTGATAGCACTGTTGATGACCCCTCCCATTACTTCACTGTTATCGAGAGAAGACTGATGGGACGGTAATTGACTGGGTTGCACCTGTCCTGCTGTGTGTGTGCAGGACATACCTGGGCAATTTTTCCACATTGCCGGGTAGATGCCAGTGCTGTAGCTGTACTGGAACAGCTTGGCTAGGGGCACGGCAAGTTCTTGAGCACAAGTGTTCAGTACTATTGCCGGAATATTTTGTCAGGGCCCATAGCCTTTGCAATATCCAGTGCCACTTTTTTGCTATCACGTGGAGAGAATCGAATTGGCTGAAGACTGTATTTGGACATGGTCTGCTTCAGTATCTAAGGAATCATGAATGAACTAGAGAAAGAGAAGCTAAACTAATTTCTATTATTAGGCACTACTTGTCCCATGAAAGGCTACCAATTACCACATTTTGTGGATACAGGTAGTGTTTTGCACACTCTCAGGACATCCCAAAGCACTTTACAGCCAATTAAACACCTCCTGAAGGGCATTCACTGTTGTAATGTAGGAAAGGTGACAGCCAATTTTGTGCATTACAAGCTCCCACAAACAGCAATGTGATAATGCCGATTTAATCTATTCTTCTTGGTGCTGTTGGTTAGGGGATAAATACTGTCCAGGACAGTGGGGAAACTCCTCTGCTCTTCTTCCAAGTAGTGACATGGGGTCTTCTATGTCCACCTGAGATGAGGCATTGGCTTAATATCTCATCCAAAAAGGCAACATTTCCAACAGTACAGCGTTCCATCAGTACTGCACTGTCAGCCTAGGTATTCCCTCAAGTGGGAATAAGGTATGGAGACTGCGTTATAAACAGAGTGAACAATATCATTATTGATATGCATCAAGCCAATGAAGACATGTTACTAAGTTGGCAGCAGTCTGAAGGATCCCAGGAAGATGCTGCAGTTGTAAGGAACAGGAATACCAATTTATCATGACCTCGTGTGTGCATGCTCCGAGGAAGCTGTATATCTATTTCAGCACTTGCTAATAAGAGGTCTGCTTCTTAATGAGATAGCAATGCCAACACCTTGATAATAGCTTTAGATGTCTTGATGGCAGTTAGCAGAAGATTGAGAATGATACAAGGAAGCTAACATGCTTTGAAGCCAAATGAACAAATGGATAACAGTTTGCTGTGATTGGTATAGTGGAGCAATACCCAATCATGATGGTTTCCATAAGCTTCTGCAAGTCTACTTGTTAGAATATTAGTGTGTAGATAATAATCTGACTTGGATCTGACTGATGACCAAGGAAACGGCTTATTCCTTGGATAGAAGTTTACCAACCTGATCTCTATGGATCAGTGGAAACAAAAGGGTTGGCATTTCTATAGCACCTTTCACATCCTCTGGACATCCTTTACAGCCTATTTTTCCCAGCAAGGTCCCACAAACAGTACTGTGATCCATGATCAGTTATATTTTTAACATAAAGGGATGGTGATTGAGGGATAAGTATTGGTCAGGAGCCTGGGAGATCTCTACTTTGCTTCTTTGAATAACATAACAGAACCTTCGCAACCGTTGGAGAAGATCAGAGATCCAAAAAAAGATCAATAAGGACAATGGGCAGAGGGCTGGATAGGATGGGATAGGATACCATCTGCAGAGCTTTGAGCAAGTTAGACATTACATAGTATAGAACCCGGGAAGCAAATAAGCAGATTTGGGGAAAAGTTAACAAACCTAAAATAGAAGATGAAGGTTTCACTTGTGCTAAGGTAGTGGTATAAACGTAAAAAGTTGTAGAGGTAGAATAAATTATGGCCATGGAGTTTGAAGCTCAGGCCAGGGTGAAATAGGACACAGATTGTGCACCATCAAGTTCAGTCTGAAAAAGCAGACACTGAGGAGCGTTGAGACATTTTCATCCATTCATCTTCACATCGCTTCTCCTGGTGAGTGTCGCGGTGGCTGACTAGACTTCCCTTTCCTCAGCCAGAGATTCCAGCTCTTCTTGGGGGATTCCCAGACCAGCCGAGAGATGTATTCCCTCCAGCGTGTCGTGGGTCGGCCTCGAGGTCTCTGACCAGTGGGCCGTGCCTGGTACAACTCCAGCAGGAGCCTACCAGGGAGCGTCCTTATCAGATGCCCAGCCCACTTCTCAACTGGCCCCTCTTGAGCCGGAGGAGCAGTGACTCTATTCTGAAGCTCTCCAGGATTGCCGAACTCTTCACCCTGTCCCAAAGAGTATGCCCAGCAACCCTGTGGAGAAATCTCATCTCCGTCACTTGTACCCACATCTTATCCTTACGGTCATCACCCATAGTTCGTGACCATAGGTGAGGATGGGGATGTAGATCAACCTGTAAACCGAGAGCTTCATCCTAAAACTCAGCTCCCGCTTCACCACCACAGACCTGTAGAGCGCTCACACAACTGCAGCCGCCACACATATCCATTGGTCAATCACCTGCTAACCCCTGCCATCACTTGCGTTCAAGATCCCGAGATACTTGAACTCCTCCACTAAGGGAAGCTGCTCCCCCCTACCTGGGGAGAATAACCACTCTTTTCGGGAGAGAACCAGGACCTTAGGCCTGGAGGTGCTGAGCTGCATCCCAGCCGCATCACCCTCAGCAATGAAACATTCGAGTGCGCGCTGGAGATCACAGTTGGATGAAGCAAGAAGCACAACATCATCTGCAAACAGCAGCGAAGCCACCCTCAAACCGGATACTGTCCGTACCTCAGTTGTGCCTTGATATCCTGTCCACGAAAATCATGAACAGGAATGAAGACGAGATGCACCATTGGCAGAGTCCAACACCCACCTTGAATGAATTTGACTTAACGCTGAGAATACGGACACAACTCTCACTCCGCCAACAGAGGGGCCTGACAGAACACAGAAGTAGTACCAGCACCTCATATTCCCACAGCATCTCCCACAAAATATCCCAAGGAACGTGGTCGCATGCCTTCTCCAGGTCTACAAAACAGAGGTGGGCCAGACTAGCAAACTCCCATGAATCCGCAAATATCTGTGAGAGGGCAAGGAGCTGATCCACTGTTCCACGGCAAGAGTGGAATCCACATTGTTCCTCCCGAATCTGGGGATTGATTGACGGACTAAGTCTCCTCTCCAGCACTCTGGCATTGGCTTTCCCAGGGAAGTTGAGGAGTGTGATCCCTCTATAATTGTAACACACCCTCTGGTCCCCTTTCTTAAAGATGGGGACCAACACCACAGTTTGCCAATCCAGCGTTACTGTCCCCGCCTTCCATGCAATACTGAAGAAGCTGTTGACCACAACACCTCAGCACTGTCCAGCACCTTCAATATCACTATGATGCCATCTGATAATCAGTCTCCATGGCCTTCTCCAAACTCCTCCCAAGCCGGAGCTTCAACAGCCGCTGCTGTAGCCATCCTGGCCAGCCAGTACCTCTCAACCAAATTTACGAGAATTGCCCAGAAAGCCTCCTCCTTTGATTTGACAGCCTCCCTCACCACTGTTGTCCATCAACAGGTCCTAGAATTGCCGCCACGACAGGCACCGGCCACCTTCAAGCCACAGCTTTTCATGGCCATCTCAATGATTAAGTCTTAAACGTGGACCATTTGGACTCGATGTCCTTAACCTCACCCAGGATACAAGAAGAATTCTTCCGGAGATGGGAGTTGAAATCACTTTGTGCAGAAATGTCCACCAGACATTCCCAGGTGACCCTCACAGCACATTTGAGCCTCCCATGACAGTCCAGCCCACGTCCCGCGTGCCGAATCCAACTCACCACCAAATGGTGATCAGTTGACAGCTCTGTCCCTCTTTTCACCCAAGTGTCCAGAACATATGGCCTCAGGTCCAATGACATAACTATAAAGTCAATCACCGACCTTCGACCCAAGGTGCTCTGGTACCAGGTACACTTATGAGCATCGTGTTTGCACCTGGTGTTTGTTATGGACAATCCATGACTAGCACAGAAGTCCAATAACAACTCACCACTCGGGTTCAGCTCGGGGAGACTGTTCCTCCCAGTCACCCCTCTCCAGGTACCCCCTTTGTTGCCTGCGTAAGCATTGAAGTCACTCAGTGAGACAACAGAGTCGCTTGGTGGCACCCTATCGAGCACCAAGCCACCATCTCGAAGAAGGTGAGTACTCCGAGCTGCTGTTTGCTGCATAAATGCAAACAACAAGCTTTCCTCTCTGAGGCCCAAAGCCTGATTGAGGCGACCTTCTCATCCACTGAGACAAATTGCAACTGTGTGGCACCCAGCCAGGGACTTGCAAGCATGCCCACACCCACCTGGGGCCTCTCAGGGGGGCCACTCTGGAGTAGGAGAGAGACCACCCTCAATTGAGAAGTTTGGTTCCAGAGCCAATTTTACGTGTGGCAGTATGGCAGCGAGCGAGACACTTTAATCCTAATGTTTTCATGCAAATACCTCCTGGTAATAATTAGGTATAATGAGATACAACAGTTCTGAAGAGTCTGTAGTGTAATTATTCTGAGAAAGGTACATAGTGATGCTTAACCACCAAGTTATCCCAGCATGCTGCTTGTTCTATTAAATTTTGCACAATACTGTGCATTTAGCTCTATGTAATAACATTCAAACTATACCTGAAAAGTATGATAAAAATGAGTCAAGCTTTTAGGTTTCAGCAATGGGACAGTAAAGAAGCACAGGTAAGTAACAAGGGGGACGCTAAACTAATACGGCTGTAACTAGAACTTGTGTCAAACCTGAATGAGAAACCGAGCTCTCTAGACAAAGGAGAATTTATGGAGGAAGAGGGAGAAGAGGGAGACAATAGCACAATATAGAACAAAAGGTAAACTGGAGAGTTTTAAAAAGGCAGAAATTATTGTGTCTGAGGAATCATGGCTGTCTTAAGTGACCAAGCCTAAGTAAACGTGGGACAAAAAGATGCAGTTTTTTTTGAATCCAGAAAAAAAAATTTAAGACATGCACACCTTTACATCTATGCAAACAATTTTAACAACAAATTTGACTTCTGTCACAAGACAATGCATCTGCACACTACACACAACATACCGCAAACACAAAGGAAGGAAATTGCAGAAATGGTGCCTTGCAATCGAAGCAGGAGTTTTCAGTTAAAATTAGCACAAGGATGATAATTCCTCCTGCCATAACAGAAACATGCTCATGCTCTGGCAAGTACATTCCTCAACTCATACCTCCTGCAGCAGATCAGCTTGTTCGATTGCTTTCAGTACATTCTTCTTTGAAGTCTCCTGCACTTCTCCTCCTAACAAGAACTCATCCAAGATAAAATAAGCCTTCTCAAAGTTAAAGATAATGTCAAGTTCGCAGACCTTCAAAAGGAGGGAAACAAAAGTATGGTGATTACACAGCACACTTGGTTTAGATCTCACCCAATATTAACACAGACAATATTTTATAACTTGAGTAACTACAATTTTTTTATAAATTCTGCCAAATAAGTTTCTAATTCTAATCTGCAAATACCAGGCATGCAGGATTCCCAATCCTCAAGGAAATTCAGCCAAGTTGAGTGAGTGGGCAAATATATGGCAGATGCTGTATAATGTGGATAACTGAAGTTATCCACTTCGGGTAGGAAAAACAGAATGGCAGAGTATTATTTAAATGGTGATAGATAGGAAATGTTGATGTACAAAGGGACCTACCTCGGTGCTCTTGTACACCAATCACTGAAAGCAAGCACACAGGTGCAGCAAGCAGTTAAGAAGGCAAATGATCTGTATTCACTGGAGTTCAGAAGAATGAAAGGGGATCTCATTGAAATGTATAAAATTCTGACAGGGCTAGACAAATTGGATGCAGGGATGACATTTCCTCTGGCTGGGGGGGGTCTAGAACGAAGGGTCACAGTCTCAGGAGATGGGGTAGATCATTTAGGACTGGGATGAGGAGAAACTTCTTCACTCAGAGGGTGGTGAACCTGTGGAATTCTCTACCACAGAAGGTTGCGGAGGCCAAGTCACTGAATATATTTAAGAAGGAAATTTAAATATTTCTGAACTCTAAAGGCATCAAGGGGTATGGGGAGAGAGCAGGAGCATGCTGTTGAGACAGAGGATCAGCCATGATCATATTGAATGGCAGTGCAGGCTCGAAGGGCCAAATGACCTCCTACTGCTCTTGTTTTCTATGTTTCTAATCAAGGGAAGTGAGTAGCTTTATGTCAGCAATACTAATGCTTTTGTCTTCACAAACAGATATAACATTTAGGAAGTGCAAGTTATGTATTTAATCACCATACCATTGACAGATGGCGCTACAAAAATACACTGTGACATGGAACTTCACAAGTTTGGAGTATTAACTAATTATACAAGATTCTGATTTGCTGCTGTATGGTCCATATTAAAGCTTACATTTACATAATAGTTACTGCAGGTTATATTTTGATTCACTTCCCTCATCATTTATGTCCTTTTTGCCAATCCCAATACCCATAACTGTACACTTCCAAATTCAGGTCTGCAAGAGAGGGGAATTAAGGTTAAGTGCTACATGGCAATAATAATTCTAGCCTTTCAATTAATCTTGTAAAAAAAATTGGGTTTAAATTCATAAAAGCCCCTTTTACAGAATATTGGTTCATGACATTATTCCAAATCCAATTCCAAGATCTCAAATCAATGATAAAATTTTGTTAAAGGAACATAAGAAATAGGAGCAAAAGGAGGCCATTCATCCCATCAAGCCTGCTCCACCATTCAATAAGGTCATGGCCACTCCAATTGTGGCCTCAACTCCACTTTCCTGACTGACCCCATAACCCTTGACTTCCTTGTAGATCAAAAAATCTGTCTAACTCAGCCTTCAATATATTCAATGATCCAGCCTCCACTGCACTCTGTGGAAGAGAATTCCAAAGACTAACAACCCTATGAGAAAAGAAATTCCTCCTCATCTCAGTTTTAAATGAGAGACCCCTTATTTTGAATCTGTGCCCCCTAGTTCTAGATTGCCCACAAGGGAAAATATCCTCTTGGCTTCTACCTTGTCGAGTCCCCTCATCAGCTTATAAGTTTCAATAAATAAGATCATCTCTCATTCTTCTAAGCTCCAACTAAAGCTTAATCTTTCCTCATAAAACAATCCCTTCATCCCAGAAATCAACCTAGTGAATCTTCTCTAAACTGCTTCCAATGCAAGTATATCTCTTGTTATTAAAAAGGTTTCAAACTGAAATGCACCAGAGATGGACATGTACATAATTCAGGTGGTCAACTTGAAAATTATACCCATAAATGTACATACCAATCCAATTAAATGTTCTGACCACTATGTGTGTGTCCATAGCAAAATGGATGGGTCAACCTCCTGGTTGCTATTAGTATAGCCTCTGATAGAATGTGCATCATTAGAATGAAATGAATGAAAGTTGCCATTGTCCCAGAGGACCACAGGCTACTCTCTCATTAGAGAGAGATGACTGGTGGTGAGTTTAACCTGAGGGTCACTACACCTCAGGTGAGGGGTGAGGTTGACCTCAGCTAGCACAGGAATTGAACCTGCACTGTTGGCATCACTATCACAAACCAACCATCCAGCCAACTGAGCTAACTGAGCACGCCTAATACTTAGCCATTAATGTTAGGTTGGCTGTCAGCATTGTGGAATCAGACCCTGCTTCTTGACAATTGAAAGTGAGGGGGCAGCTTTGAATGAGAATATTTTGGAAGAGAAGATGATCCTGCTCTGAGGGCTTTTTCCTTGTTGGAAAGTTTTCATACCAGCAAGTCAAAAATTTAATCTCCAAAATTAAACAAAATAAGTAAATGACATGAATCACCTTGAAGGAAGAAAACGAACAGATAACTAAAATGTACTATGTCTTTGACAGCCATTAAACTTGTTCAATGCTCTGAATAATTAGTCAATTCCAATCTGGATTAAATTGGGATTTTGATCTGAACCTTGAATAATGAGATTTCCCCTTAGTATATTTGTCAGATAGTATACATCAGGATAAAAAGCACTTAAGAAACTTACAAGCAGACAGATCTGTTCAATGGTGTATGAAAAGGACTGTCTGAGAGGCACATGACTTCATAATCTATCTTGCAGTCACACCTTCCAATTTTAAATATCAGTCACATTTGCCGTGCACAAAGGCTGTTATTATATAGAAAATGAATCAAAGGTTTTCAACTCACACTTCCAAAATACTTGTCTAGGAGTTCAACATAACGATGGATAATCTCAAGGGTTATGAGCTCATTGTCCTGGTCCTCAATAGCACAGCAGAAATAAAGACTTGCATACCTACACAAACATAATATTTCAGTCACATAAGTTATTAAAACCATTACACCCTACCTGAAAGCATCAACCCAGAGGACTGACTACAGGAATTTTAAGAAAAATACTGTTTTACACTTCTAAAGTAAACCTCAAAATACATGTTAAATTAACATATGTTGAGCTCCAGTCTACATGCATCCAATATTAATAAGCATTTTTAGACATTTATTAAATCCATACCGAAATGAACAAATTAATGGCACTAAACTCATAACTAGTGGGGTTGAATTCACCCTCTATGGAAATAATATGGAAAAACTAAACATTTGCAGAGCATTTTTCACATTTTCAGGATGTCACAAAGCACTGAAAAAACAGAACTTTAAAGTGCAGCATGACCAAATTCCATTCAGCTGAAAGTCAAGACAACTCCTCCAGCAAGCAGCTTTTGTTTATGTGCACAGCACAGGTACGATGAAAAAAAAACTAAATGTACAGCCTGTCAGTCACTGCACGATCTAAAATACAGAAGTAATTTTAAAACACCAGAAATGACACTTCAATGTCAGGGCTGAACGAACGTAGGAGAAAACTTGCTGCAAGGGCTAAATAAAAGAAGGGTGGTGGAAAGACATTATTTGTCCGATTTTTAGCCCGAATGTAAAGGAGGTCAAATTACAATACAAGCCTTAAACTAACAGCGTATCGAAAAATCTATCTCCAACTCATCCTTCAATGTCTGCTGTTCTTGTACATTTTATTCCTGGTCTCTGTATTGAGAATCGTCCTGTCCTTGCATCAGGGCAAGGTGACAGGGAGCAGAATAAACATCAGGAGCTGAAGATCAATAAAAAAAGGACAAAAAGCACATGTTGTCACAGGCATGACTAGGGAGTCAGTTAGTGGCAGCAGCCACACAAAGATGCAGCTGACAAAGAGAAGAGGCTGTCTGACAAGTGGATAAAATATCCTTTTTATATGATCACATCACTGACAGTGATCAGAGACACTGATCAGGATGAAAGTGTGTTTGAGACTTGGAGGAACAGAAGTAAAAAAGTCTAAGGTGTCATCTCAGAACAAGTCATAGAGTCATAGAGGTCGACAGCACAGAAAAAGACCATCGAGTCTGTGCCAGTCAAACAAGTACCTAACTATTCTTATCCCATTTTCCAGCACTAGGCCCATAGCCTTGTATGCGATGGCATCGCAAGTGCACATCCAAATACTTCTTAAACGTTATGAGGGTTTCTGCCTCTACCACCCTTCCAGGCAGTGAGCTCCAGATTCCCACTACCCTCTGGGTGAAAAAATTCTTCCTCATATCCCCTCTAAATCTCCTGCACCTTACCTTAAATTTATGCCCCCTGGTTATTGATCTCTCCACCAAGGGGAAAAATTCCTTCCTGTCTACCCTATCCAAGCCCCTCAAAATTTTATACACCTCAATCATGTCCCTCCTCAATCTCCTCTGCTCCAGGGAAAATAACCCCAGTCTATCCAATCTCTCCTCATAACTAAAACTCTCCAGCCCAGGCAACATCCTGGTAAATCTCCTCTGCAATCACATCCTTCCTATCATGCAGATTCCAGAACTGCACGCAATACTCTAGCTGTGGCCCAACTAGGATTTTATACAGTTCCAGCATAACCTCCCTGTTCTTATATTCTATGCCTCGGCTAATAAAGGCAAGTATCCCATATGCCTTCTTAGCCACCTTATCTACCCGTCCCACTACCTTAAGGGACCAGTGGACATGCATATCAAGGTCCTGCTGATCCTCAGTACTTCCCAGGGTCCTACCATCCATCGTGTATTCCCATGCCTTGTTTGTCTTGCCCAAGTGCATCACGTCACACTTATCCGGATTAAATTCCATTTGCCACTGACCAGCTCATTTGATCAACCCGTCTATATCCTCCTGTAATCTAAGGCTATTCTCCTCACTATTTACCACCCCACCAATTTTTGCGTCATCCGCAAACTTACTGATCAACCCCCCTACATTCAAGTCTAAATCGTTTATATATACCACAAACAGCACGGGACCCAACACTGATCCCTGTGGAACCCTACTAGACACAGGCATCCAGTCACAAAAACACCCCTCGACCATCACTCTCTGCTTCCTGCCACTCAGCCAATTCTGGATCCAATTTGCCAAAATGCCTTGGATCCCAAGGACTCTTACCTTCGTTATCAATCTCCCATGCGGGACCTTATCAAAAGCCTTGCAGAAGTCCAAGTAGACTACGTCACAGGCATTGCCCTCATCGACACACCTGGTCACCTCTTCGAAAAATTCAAACAAATTGGTCAGATATGACCTCCGCTTAACAAAACCATGCTGACTGTCCTTGATCAATCCCTGCCTCTCCAAGTGTAGATTAATTCTGTCCCTCAGAATTGCTTCCAATAGTTTCCCCACCACTGAGGTTAGATTGTACGGCCTGTAGTTGCCTGGTTTATCCCTTCTTCCCTTCTTGAATAATAGTACCACCAGTTATTCTGTCCTCCAGTCCTCTGGCACCTCTCCTGTGGCCAGAGAGGTATTGAAAATTATTGCCAGCGCCCCTGTTATCTCCTCCCTTGCCTCACTCAACACCCTGGGATACATTTCATCCTGGACTGGAGATTTATCTACTTTTAAGCCCGCCAAACCACTTAGAACCTCCTCATTATCTATGCTAATTTCTTTAATTATATCACAGTCCTTCTGCCTGATTTCCATACCCACGTCATCCCTCTCACTTGTGATCACCGACATAAAGTATTCATTTAGAACCCTACCTACGTCTTCCAGCTCCACACACAAATTGCCACTATGGTCCTTACTCTTTCCCTAGTTATCCTCTTACTCTTAATGTATTTGTAGAATAACTTTGGATTTTCCTTTATTTTGCCTATAAATGTTTTTTCATGCCCCCTTTTTGCTCTCCTAATTTCCTTTCTAAGTTCCCCTACACATTCTATACTCCGCTAGGGCCTCCGCTGTTTTGAGCTCTCGGTATCTGCCATAAGCCTCCCTTTTTCTCTTTATCCAATCCTGTATATCCCTCAACATCCAGGGTTCCCTGGATTTGTTGGTCCCACCCTTTATCTTTACTGGAATATGTTGGCTCTGTACTCTCCCTATTTCCTTCTTGAATGAGTCCCACTGCTCTGACACAGATTTACCTAAAAGTAGCAGGTCCCAGTTCACTAGGCCAAATCATATCTGATATTATTAAAATCAGCCTTCCCCCAATTTAGAACTCTGATTTCTGGCCCAGCCTTGTCCTTTTCCCTAACATGCTTGAATCTAATGGAGTTATGATCACTATGTGCAAAATGCTCCCCCACTGAAACCTCTACCACTTGCCCAGCTTCATTCCCTAAAATTAATTCCAGGATCGCCCCCACCCCTCTTGTAGGACCTTCTACGTACTGGCTTAAAAAGCTCTCCTGGAAGCATTTTAAGAATTCCACTTCCTCTAAACCTATCACACTATGACTAACCCAGTTAATATTGGGGAAGGTGAAATCTCACACTATTACTGCCCTATTATATTTATACTTCTCTGAAATTTGCCTACATATCTCCTTTTCTATTTCTCTCCGACTGTTTGGGGGCCTATAGTACACTCCCAACAATGCAATTGCCCCTTTTTTGTTTTTCAGTTCTACCCATATGGCTTCATTTGAGGAGCCTTCTAAGAAGTCATCCCTCCTTACTGCTATAATTGATTCCTTGATCAATATTGCAACACCCTCTCCTCTGTTACCTCCTTCCCTGTCTCGCCTGAAGACCCTATGTCCTGGAATACTGAGCTGCCAATCCTGTCCCTCTCTCAACCATGTCTCTGTGACAGCAATGACATCATACTTCCATGTGTTAAATTGTGCCCTCAACTCTTCTGCTTTATTTATCAGACTCCTTGCATTAAAATAAATACCATTCAACATTGCCAAACTCCCTTGTGCCTTAACTGGCCTATAATTTCTATTCCTTCCAGACTCACTTGCTCTCTCTTCTAACTTTGGCTGTTCATCTCCCCTTGCTGAACATCCTCTCAGGATCCCATCCCCTTGCCAAGTTAGTTTAATCCCTCCCCAACAGCACTAGCAAACGTCCCTGCAAGGATGTTGGTCCCATACCGGTTCAGGTGCAACCTGTCTGCCTTGTACAGATCCCACCACCCCCAGAAATGGCCCCAATGTCCCAGAAATCTAAAGCCCTCCCTCCTGCACTATCTCTCCAGCCACGCATTCATCTTGACTAACCTCCTATTTCTATACTTACTAGCATGTGGCACTGGAAGTAATCCAGAGATTACTACCTTTGAGGTCCTGTTTTTTAATCTGTTTCCTAGCTCCCTAAATTCTGCTTGCAGGACCTCATCGCTCTTTCTACCTATGTCGTTGGTACCAATATGTACCACAATCTCTGTTTGCCCTCCCTCTTTAGGATGTCCTGCAGCCGTTCAGTGACATCCTTGACTCTGGCACCAGGGAGACAACATACCATCCTGAATCACATCTACTGCTGCAGAAACGCCTGTTTGTTTCTCTTACTTTTGAGTCTCCTACAACTATTGCTCTTCTCTTTCTTCTCCCCCCATGTGCAGCTGAGCCACTCTCAGTGCCATGAGCGTAGCTGTATGCCCCAGAGGAACCGTCACTCTCACTGTTTTCCAACACAGAAAAACGGGTTCTTGAGCGAGATGCATTGACTACATGCCTGACACCTTTCTTCTGACTGATGGTCACCCATTCCCTCTCTGTCTGCACTTCCGTAAGCAGTGGGGTGACCAGATCTAAAAACGTGCTATCCACGAAACACTCAGTCTCGTGGATGCACCTCAGTGCCTCCAGCTGCCGCTCAAGCTCCAAAACTCGGAGCTCAAGTAGCTGCAGCTGGTGGCACTTCCTGCATACGTCGTCAGTCAGAGCACAAAGAGCATCTAGGACTTCTCATGTTGCAGGCAGTACATAACATCATCTACTATTTGTTGATGGAATCCACTGTTATGGTCTGAATCATTCTTCCTGAAAACATTTACAGCCGCTGTTCGCTCCCCACATGAAGAAATACTTTCTGGCACTGGATGCATAGAATGACAGAATACTCAGCACAGAACCAGACCATTCAGCCCAATCAGTCTATGGCTGTGTTTATGCTTCAATTGAGCATCCTCCCAACCCCATCTCATCTGACTATATTAGCAAAAATCCTCCAGTGCCATTTTCCTCATACACCTGTATTTAAAGGGGAGGGTGTACATCGATAACTATTCATTTAAAACACTCCCTTTGGTAGTAACTTTGCTCTAAGTGAAAAATTCTGTTTACTATAATAAACATTTTCATAATTTTAAAGATCTCCTTTAGGTCATCCACAGCCAACTGCTTTCAAGTTGACAGGGAGAGGATCACAGCAAGAAAACCAAACCAATGCACCATCGACACACTCCAGTGACTCTGTCAGCACACCCCACACTGCCCACCGAAACATGCCCAGCCCCCACCATACGCCCAGGCCCCACCACCCCCCTCACGCGCCCAGACTCCAACCCCATCCCACCCCCAACCGACAAGCATCCAGAGCACCACCACCACCGACACACACCCAGCCCCCCCGACTCCACCAACCTGCACCCAGAGGCCCCCTTCTCAGCTAACACACTTCACCAATATTCCTGCTACAGAATAGTTTATTCTGAAGAAATGATAAAGCAGCTGATTATCCCAGTAATGATATATACACTCCAGAGCTAAAAGAGAACGTCTGAATTCCAACCTTTTATACACAATCTTCAGGTCTCTCCATTCCAGAAAGCTGCACATCTTGGGTTTGCGAGCCAAGACTGTCTGGACAAGCTCCCTTGTAATTTTTTTCTTTTCTTTATCTGACAGGGGAACATACCATTTTTGCAGTCGAAGTTTCCCTTGACGGCTAAAAAGCAGCATAAACTGCATCTGTTAAGAGAAGTTCAAGCATTAGCAGATAGCATTATTTTGATTCTTTTCGCTATCATTAATGATATTTAATTTATGGCACAGAAACAGACCGCTTGCACCAACAGGTTTAAGCCAGTGTTTATCCTCGATACCAACCTCCTTCCACCTTATTCCATCTCTCTCTCTCAACCTCCTTCCACCTTATTCCATCTCTCTCTCTCAACCTCCTTCCACCTTATTCCATCTCTCTCTCTCAACCTCCTTCCACCTTATTCCATCTCTCTCTCTCAACCTCCTTCCACCTTATTCCATCTCTCTCTCTCAACCTCCTTCCACTTTATTCCATCTCACTCTCTTAACGAACTTGCTCTCGTGTGGATACACTAAAACATTAAATAATTCAGCATAAACTTTCCTCACCTATATGACTAGTTCCAGGCTGCACATAAGGCAAAAAACCATTGGACAAGTGACAAGCTAAATAGAAGAGTTTGCCAGCCCAAATACTTAAATAAACCAACAACAAAAACAATTTAAAAAACACAAGTAAGGAATCTCTTGGGGTAACACAGTTGGCAAGGGCATAACCCACATCATCCCCACATTTGTCAAAGCAGTACACAGACATAATTTTTAATATTTGATAGATTTCTTATCTTTCCTCTATCCACTCCGTTTTATCCCAGGCTCTGTTATTAATCTCTATCATCTTCCAGTTCAAATGAAAGGACAGCAAATTGAAACACTATCTCTGCACAGATGCTACCTGGCTTCATATTTCAGATTTTCAGCACCTACATATTTTGCCTTAAAGGATGAATCCTTTGTTCTTTCAGTTTTTAATTTTTGTTTCTGGGTTAGTAACAAGGACACAGAATCTGAAAGCCAATGCACAAGGTGGCACCTAGATGGTAAGTACTCTTTTTCCCATCCGATAAGCCAAACAAAACACTAGCAAAGTACAACCCCAATTTATAAGTGGTTTCTCCACTTGACTGTAGATGCTGCACTTGTCCAATTCCAAGAAGGTACTCCTTAACTCCATCATTAAAGAGCCAAATTGTCCAAACATGGACAAAAGAGCTGAACTCATGAGGTGAGGTGAGAGTGGCTGTCCTTGACATCAAGGCAGCATTTGACCGAGTGTGGCCTCAAGGAACCTTAGCAAAATTGAAGTCAATGGGAATCGGGGGGAAACTCTCCACCAGTTGGAATCTGGCATAAAAGAAGATGGTTGTGGCTGTTGAAGGTCAACCAGCTCAGCCCTGGGATATCGCTGCAGGAGTTCCTCAGTCCTAGGCCCAACCATCCTCAGCTGCTTCATCGATGACCTTCCTTCCAACATTAGATCAGAAGTGGGGATGTTCACTGATAATTGCACCATTCGTAACTCCTCAGATGCCGAAGCAGTCCATGTCCAAATGCAGCAAGACCTGGACAATATCCTAGGCTTGAGCAGACAAGTGGCAAGTAACATTCATGCCACGCAAAGACCATCTCCAACAAGAGAACATCTAACCATCTTCCCTTGATATTCAATGGCATTACTATCGCTGAATCCCCCACTATTAATGTCCTGGGTGTTTACCATTGACCAGAAACTGAACTGGACCAGTCACATAAATATCGTGGCTACAAAAGCATGTCAGAGGCTGGGAATTCTGCAGAGAGTAACTCACCTCCTGACTTCCCAAAGCCTGTCCACCACCTAGAAGTCTCAAGTCAGGAATGTATTGGAATACTCCCCACTTGGCCAAATGAGTGCAGCTCCAACAATACTCAGGAAGTTCGACACCATCCAGAACAAAGCAGTCTGCTTGATCGGCACCCCATCCACAAACTTAAAGATCTACTCCCTCCACAGCACAGTGGTACCAGCGTGTACCATCTACAAGATGCACTGCAGCAACTCACCAAGCCTCCTTCAACAGCACCTTCCAAACACCACCACCTGGTAGTTCCCCTCTAAGCAACACACCATCCTGACTTGGTTCCTTCACTGTCACTGGGTCAAAATCCTAGAACTGCCCCCTAACAGCACTGTGGGTGTACCTATACCACATGGACTGCAGCAGTTCAAGGAGGCAGCTCAATACCACCTTCTCAAGGGCAATTAGGGATGAGCAATAAATGCTGGACTAGCCAGCAATGCCCACATACCATGAAAGAATAAACTAGTTAAAATGAATGCATTAAAATGTTCTTTGATCCTTCAGTCTCCAGCTAGCCTTCTAATGCTTACTGAACCATTTCATATTAAAGCTTCACTGCAGTGTAAGCGTATATTGAAAAAAGATTATATCAGTAGTTAGTAAATCTTTCATTAGTTCTTTCACTAATTTTCTACGACCAGGTCTCTCATGACATTTCTCGTTGTGCCAGAGGATAAGGGATTTAATGTCACGACAATCCCAGCAACAGCTTGCAAGGAGTGCCACTGCAACTTGTTACAGAAGGAATTTCCATTGACAATACTAATAGAAATCAGTTACAATGTTAATTGCCCACATAAAAAGTATGACTAAAATTTATGACAACAAGCGAAGAGGTTTGTAGAGGTGTTAGCATTGGGAAAGCTAAGCATGCAGGAGGGAGAAAGGATTAGAAGGACTTTATAAAACAGCAAATGCTAATGACCTGAAACTCGCTTTCTACAAGGGCAGTGTCAGCAGTGACGACCAATTATTTCTAGGGGAAATTGGATGGTGCTTGAGGGACTGGGGCAGTGGAACTAACTGGATTACTCTATAGAAAGCCTGCATGGCCTCGATGAGCTGAATGGCATCCTTCTGTGCCGTGCTAACCCTATATAGTGATAGAAGAAGAAAGGCGGGGGGGGGGGGGAGGTTTACGTACAGCATAAACATGTTGGTCTGAATGAGCTGTGAGAGTTAAAAATATCATGTAAAATATATTCAACCAGGTGATTGCAGGGTCAAATGGTCTGTCTCTCATCTATAAATAATATTCAAACACAAGGCTTGTAAAATAATAAACGGATGGCACATAGGACTGGGAAATACACTGGCTTAGTACACTGTTGTTTCAGCACAGAATTTCTCCGTTTTGGCAAGCTGACGCAGAGGCCACAAGAATACTGCTGCAAAATGGGGATTTCACACTGATGCAGTTTGGAGTTATTCTTCTAACTCTGAAATATAACAGGGGGTTGGGGGGAAGGGGGATGGGGTGGTGGTGGGGGTGGTGGTGGTGGGCAAGCACTGGCCTTCACATTATTTTGCTTAGGTACGGGGGCTCAATATGGTCACTGGGTGCAGAACGCATTCCGTTCCTAGGCCAAATAACTCACCTAAATCAGCATGAAGCATGGAATATTTTTCTGGGAAAGAGGAGTTGTAATGTTACCATCAGTAAAATTTCAATCAATTCCACAAATTCATTTATTGGCAACTTCTCAACTTATACACAGGCTGTAGATCAGCCCTATGTGGAAATTGGGACCTCTGAGTAATACTGACAGTGAATTCATTAGTTAGGGGAATAGGCAGGTATTTCTGCGGCTGCAGGTATAAATCCAGGATGGTATGTTGCCTCCCAAGTCCCAGGATTAAGGATGTCACTGAGCAGCTGTAGAACACCCGGAGGGGGAGGGTAAACAGCCAGCAGTCATGGTCTTACATTGGTAAGAGCAATAGGCAGAAAGAGTGATGTAGTCCTACAGTCAGAATTTAGGGAGCTAGGTAGGAAATTATCAAACAGGACCTCAATAGTATTGTCCGAATTATCCCTGGCACCATATATGTCTGCATAGTCAGTATGAACAGCATGGTACCAAATTAAGCAGAACTTCAAAGGTAATAATCTCTGGATTATTACCTGAGCCATGTGCAACTTGGCATAGGGCAAATAAGATTAGAGAGATGAATGCATGGCTCAAAGGCTGGTGTGGGGGAAGTGGGTTCAGATCTGATAGCCATTACGGAGACCTGGCTGCAGGGTGACAAAGATTGGGTCCTGAATATTGAGGGTATATGACATTGAAGAAGAAAAGGAAGCTAGATAAAGGTGGAGGGGTAACACTATTGATCAAGGATGGCATTGATGCAATAGTTAGAGATGACCTTGGTTCAAGTGATCGGGATGTAGAATCGGTTTGGGTGGAGATGAGGAACAGTAGGAGAAATAAGTCACTATTGAGAGTGGTTTACAGGCCCCTTAACAGTAACCACAATGTAAGACAAAGTATACAAGAAATATTGGGTGTTTGCAATAAAGGGACAGCAATAACCATGGGTGATTTTAATCTACAAAAATCAGATTGGCAGTAGTAGCCTGGATGAGGAGTTCATAGAATGCTTTTGAGCAAGAGAGTCAAAGGTTATCAGGGTTGATGGAAATTGAAACACAAACAGATCAGTCATGATCTTAGTGAATGGTGGAGCAGACTCAAGGGGCCGAACGGCCTACTTCTGCTCCTATTTCGTATCTATGTTCATATGAAAGGATGTCCCAGATGGGTCAAGGGCAAAACCTATTTGGCTAGAGTTAAGGAACAAAAAAGGTGCAATTACATTGCTTGGTGTAGTTAATAGACCAGCAACTAACATAAAAGATGTAGAGAAACAAATTTGCAAGGAAATTACAGAGAAGTGCAAGAATTATAGAGTAGTTATAATGGGGGACTTTAATTATCTGAATTCAGACCATATAGACTGGGATGATGGTAGCGTAAAGGGCAGAAAGGGGCAAGAGTTTCTTGGACAATGCTAAGGAAAGACAGCATAACAAACCCATTGTTAAGGATTTGCTAAGGGAAAATCGTGATTAACTAACCTACTTGAGTTTCTTGATCAGGTAGAGAGGGCTGATGAGGGTCATGCTGTTGATGTGATGTACATGGACTTGCAAAAGGCAACTGATAAAGTGCCACACAAACTTTTGAACAAAGTTAGAGCTCGTGGAATAAAAGGCTCAGCGGCATCATCAATACAAAATTGGCTGAATGTCAGGAAACAAAGAGAAGTGGTTAATGATGGTTGTTTACCGAACTGCAGAAAGGTATATAGTGAAGTTCCCCAGGGGTTGTGTTATCTTCCTGATAATAATGACCTAGACCTTAGTGTACTAGGCACAATTTCAAATTTCACAGGTGATACAAACCTTGGAAGTAATGTGAACCATGAAAAGGTTAGTATTAAACTTGGAAAGGACATTAACAGGTTCTGGATTGGGCGAACAAATGACAGATGAAATTTAATGCAGAGGTGTGTAAAGTGATTCGTTTTGGTAGGAAGAATGGAGAGAGACCATATAAAATAAAGGGTCCAATTCTAAAGAGGGTGCAGGAACAGAGGGATCAGGATGTACAAATTACTGAAGGTGACAGGAGAAGTTGAAAACACAGTTAACAATGCATACACTGGGCTTTATCAATAGGAGCACAGAGTACAAAAGCAAGGAAGTTATGTTAAACCTGTATAAAACACACTTTGGCAAGGATGTGAAGCCAATAGAGAGATTGCAGAAAAGATTCATGAGAATGGTTCTAGGGATGAGTCACTTCAGTTACGCAGATAGATAGGAGAAGTTGGGATTGTTCTCCCTGGAGAAGGTTAAGAGGAGATTTGATAGATGTATTCAAAATCATGAGGGGTCTGGAGAAAAAAAGGTAAGAAATTCTTTCCATTGGTGGAAGATGGCGAGCCAAAGGGCACAGATTTAAGGTTAAGCAGCAAAAGAAGCAATGGTGACATGAGGGAAAACTTCTCACAGTGAGTCGTTAGGATCTGGAATGCACTGCATGAGTGTGTGATGGAGGCAAAGTCAACTGTGGCTTTCAAAAGGGAAGTGAAGAGCCAGTAAAGATACAATGGCCTGGCGGTCCCTGTACTATAACCTCAAACCTGCTTTGCATTCAATAAGATCATGGCTGATCAGATTGTGGCCTTAGCTCCACTTTTCTGCCCCCCCCCCCCCCCCCCCCAACTCAAATAACCATCAACTCCCTTGTAATTAAAAATGTAACTCAGTCATGAATATATTGAATAACCCAGCCTCCACTGCTCTCTGAGGTAGAGAATTCCAAAAATTAATAACCCTCCTGAGAGAAGAAATTCCTCCTGGTGTCCGTTTTAAATGGAAGACTACTGATTTTGAAGCTATGCCCTCTAGTTCTAGATTCCACAAAAGGGAACCATCCTCTCAGCATCCAACCTGTCGAATCAAGCCTTTCAGTTTTATATGTTTTGATAAGATCAGCTCTCATTCTTGTAAACTCTAATGAGCATAGGCCCAACATGCTCAACATTGGGGGTTTGTACGCTCCCTCTGACACCTCTGCATGTTCCAGAAGTCTCACGATGTGTTTTGTGTCTTCCTGAATAAACCGTCTCCATTTTGGTGGGCCACAAGCGAGAGTCTCCCATGAGTCAGCAGGTATGTTTGACCTATTCAAGGATGCTTTGAGGACATCTCTAAAGCGTTTCAGCTGCCCTCCTGGGTTTCTCCTGCTGCAAACAAGTTCTGTTAAAGCAGTTGCTTCGGGAGTCTAGTGAGAGGCATACGAATAACATGTCCCAACCAGAGAAGCTAGTTTTGAGTGATTTGCACTGCAATGCTGGGCCAATTGGTTTGAGAGAGGACGCTGTTGCTGAATCCGCTTTTTTGCCACCCAATTTGGAGGATCTTGCGAAGGCACTACTGGCTGTACTTCTCCAGTGCTTGTAGGTGCCTGCTGTAGGTTGTCAAAGTCTCCAAAGCATATAGCAGCATGGGGATCACAGCTGCCCAGTAAACCAAATACTCTTTTCCTCGGTCAGCTGAGCTAGCATATTGGAGGCGATGATGGATTTTGTCATCTATATCTGCCTTTGTAGAGAGGAGGCTCCCAAGACACGGAAAGTGGTCCATATTTTCCAAGATCTCACCATAATGACTTTTGAAACCACCATGCACAATCCACACTGTCGACACAAGCCATTTTGCAGACTCAAGACCATTTCTAAACTTGGACTGATGGGCAAGGGGAACACAGCAAGTTTTTATTCTTCTCCCATTAGGCTTAACTCCAAATAATTGATCAATTCAAACTTATTCTTTACACAAAGGCACAGGCAGCCTGGGAACTGAGTCAAATTTCAAACTTGATCTAAATCTGAAAATACAGAATTACATTTGCTTTATTTTATTTTAATATTATCCCCAATATTGCTAGTATTTTGAAAGACCGCTGGCCAGATCCGGTCACAAGTTTCCACCCGTTTAGTGTTAAAACAAATCTTATAATCTGCCAACAACACCCCTGCAACCTTGGCAGCATATGAACAAGTCACAAGCTTTGAGCAAAACAGAAACATTAGAAAACAAACAGCTGAGGAAGATGAATAAATTTCATTAAATTATTTTTAGAATTCGCAGGAACTCCCAATTGTGAATGAAATGTGTGGAGAATGCAGCTTTAATTTTTTCTGATGACCATATTTTCCCAAGACAGAGTGCCTGAATGGACACAATAGAAGCATAGAAAAGTTACAGCAGATAGGCCATTCAGCCCATCATGTCTGCGCCAGCTGGAGAAGAAAAAACTAGCTGCCCATTCTAATCCCACCTTCCAGCACCTGGTCCATATCCTTGCAGATTCCAGCACTTTAGGTGCAGATCCAGGTGCCTTTTAAATGAATTGAGGTTTTCTGCCTCCAGCACCAAACCAGGCAGTGAATTCCAAACACCCACCATCCTCATGTCCCCTCTAATCCTTCTACCTATCACCTTAAATCTGTGCCCCTGGTAACTGGCCTCTCCACTATGGGAAACGGCATCTCTGTCTACACTATCTAGGCTCCTCATAATCTTGTACACCTCAATCAGGTCCCTCAGTTCCAAGGAAAACAACTCCAACCTATCCAATCTTTCCTCATCGCTGCAATTTTCAAGCCCTGGAAGTATTCCTGTAAATCTTCTCTGTACCCTCTCCAAAGCAACTGTATCCTTCCTGTAATGTGGTGACCAGAATTGTACACAAAATTCCAGCTGTGGCCAAACCAGAATTTTATACTGTTCCAGCATTACATCCTGCTTTTGTATTCTATACCTCGTCCAATAAAGGAAATCATTCCATATGCTTTCTTTATCATCTTATCCGCCTGTCCTGCCACCTTCAGGGACCTACAGACATGCACACAAGCTCTGTCACTTCCTCAACCCCTCTCATTATCCTCCTATTTATTGTGTATTCCCTAGCTTTGTTTGCTCTCCCCAAATACATTACCTCACGCTTCACTGGATTGAATTCCATCAGCGACTTTTCTGCCCACTTAAACAAACCATTGATATCATTCTGGAGATAACAGCTATCCTCTTCATTATCAACTACACGGCCTATTTTTGTGTCATCTGCAAATTTCCCAATCATGCCTCCCACATTTAAGTCCAAATCATTAATATATACACAACAAACAGTAAGGGACCCAACACTGAGCCCCAACACAAGAAACCAATTTCTATTCACGAAAACATCCATCAACCATCACCTTTTGTTATCTGTCGTTGAGCCAATTTTGAAACCAACTTGCCGCATTCCCTTGTATCCCATGTGCTCTTACTTTTCTGACCATTCTGCCATGTGGCAGCTTGTCCCTGCCTCCACAAACGCTGATCTGTGGAACATTGTTAGGCATTTGTAAAGATTTGCTATTGACAGTAACCCTCATACCCATTAACGAACATTCAGATTAGAAATGATCTGTAGTTTGCACAAACAGGGAAGGATCTGGTTTATATTTTGTCTGTTAATTTAAAAAGTTCCACTGGTTTCCAGTATACTGGCAACACTCAGGAAAATCTCTCCCCCTGCTTGGTATGTTGGGGAGGATTGAGGGTTGTTCTCAGACCTGTGTACAGGTGGCCACTTGACTTACCTCCAGCTAATGTCACAGGGCCCTGGTTTACCACCATACTATCCCAAACAAGAGCCTTTTAACTTAACAGATAAAATATATACTAAATCCTTCCTTGTTTGTGCGAACTACAGATCATTTCTAATCAGGAAGGCTTGATAATGAGTGTGAAGGCTAGTGCCAATAGCAAATCTTTACAAATGCCTAACGATGTTCCACAGATCAGGGTTTGCAGAGGCAGGGAAAGAGGGAAAACGGGGCACATGGGGGGGGGAGGGGGAACACGGGGCACTTGGGGGGGGTGGAGGGGACATGGGGGGCAGGGCGAGGGGACACTTGGGGGGGTAGGGGGAGGGGACACTTGAAGGGGAGGGGGAGGGTCACTTGGGGGGCAAGGGGAGGGGATACTTGGGGGGGCAGGGGGAGTGGACACTTGGGGTGAGCAGGGGGAGGGGACACTTGGGGGGAGCAGGGGGAGGGGGCACTTGGGGGGAGGGGGCACTTGGGGGGAGCAGGGGGAGGGGGCACTTGGGGGGAGCAGGGGGAGGGGGCACTTGGGGGGAGCAGGGGGAGGGGGCACTTGGGGGGAGCAGGGGGAGGGGGCACTTGGGGGAGGGGACACTTGGGGGAGCAGGGGGAGGGGACACTTGGGGGGAGCAGGGGACACTTGAAGGGGAGGGGGAGGGTCACTTGGGGGGCAGAGGGAGGGGACACTTGGGGGGAGCAGGGGGAGGGGACACTTGGGGGGAGCAGGGGGAGGGGACACTTGGGGGGAGCAGGGGGAGGGGACACTTGGGGGGAGCAGGGGGAGGGGACACTTGGGGGGAGCAGGGGGAGGGGACACTTGGGGGGAGCAGGGGGAGGGGACACTTGGGGGGAGCAGGGGGAGGGGACACTTGGGGGGAGCAGGGGGAGGGGACACTTGGGGGGAGCAGGGGGAGGGGACACTTGGGGGGAGCAGGGGGAGGGGACACTTGGGGGGAGCAGGGGGAGGGGACACTTGGGGGGAGCAGGGGGAGGGGACACTTGGGGGGAGCAGGGGACACTTGAAGGGGAGGGGGAGGGTCACTTGGGGGGCAGAGGGAGGGGACACTTGGGGGGGCAGAGGGAGGGGACACTTGGGGGGGCAGAGGGAGGGGACACTTGGGGGAGCAGGGGGAGGGGACAGTTGGGGGGGCAGGGGGAGGTGACACTTGAAGGGGAGAGGGAGGGTCACTTGGGGGGCAGGGGGAGGGGACACGGGGGGGGCAGGGGGAGTGGACACTTGGGGGGCAGGGGGAGGGGACACGGGGGGGCAGGGGGGAGTGGACACTTGGGGGGAGGAGACACTTGAAGGGGAGAGGGAGGGTCACTTGGGGGAGGGGATTGGCTGTGGGTATCTCTCCCTCTTTCCCCCATACCCCGGGATCTCTCTCTCTCTCTCAGGCACAGGGCCCAGAACCCGGATCCGGCTGCAGCGGCTGTCATAAGCGACCCCCACTCCCCTTCCCCTCCACGCGACCCACGGCTCCGGCAGCTGGACTCCCCCCGCGAGAGGGGTCCTCTGCCCCTGCCTCACCCTTCACCCCCTCACCCTCACCGTGCTGTCCGGGTATCGGCGCCTCGGGACTGCCCGCTCTCCGTGCTCCTGACTCCGCATTAGACCCGCCCTCAGCCCCGCCTCCTCACCCTTCAATGGACTATTAGCGGACAAAAGCCCCGCCGTGTTCTGCACTCTGAGTGGTTCAATGGAATGGCCATCACGTTTCTATCCATGACGAACCGATGTTCCTCATGGTGATTGGACAGGGTCGTTGTCCATCACGCAGAAAGCGATCCCGCCCCTTTCCTGGGACGGTGAATAGAAGTAAGCGACAGCAGCGATTGGCGAAGCAGCTGTCAATCACCTACTTGATCCGGGGCGGGGTTAGCGAGCAAGGGATAGAACTGAATCTGTTTGAGGAGCATGATCATCAGAACGGCCAAGAATTCCATGTAATCCCGTCCCTCAACCCACACTCCCCGTCCCTCATACTCCCCATCCCTCAACCCACACTCCCCGTCCCTCACACTCCCAATCCCTCACACTCCCCGTCCCTCACACTCCCCGTCCTTCATACTCCCCATCCCTCACACTCCCCGTCCCTCACACTCCCCATCCCTCACACTCCCCGTCCCTCAACCAACACTCCCCGTCCCTCATACTCCCCATCCCTCAACCCACAGTCCCCGTCCCTCATACTCCCCATCCCTCAACCCACAGTCCCCGTCCCTCATACTCCCCATCCCTCAACCCACAGTCCCCGTCCCTCATACTCCCCATCCCTCAACCAACACTCCCCGTCCCTCATACTCCCCATCCCTCAACCCACAGTCCCCGTCCCTCATACTCCCCATCCCTCACACTCCCCGTCCCTCACACTCCCCATCCCTCAACCCACACTCCCCGTCCCTCATACTCCCCATCCCTCAACCCACACTCCCCGTCCCTCATACTCCCCATCCCTCAACCCACACACCCCGTCCCTCATACTCCCCATCCCTCAACCCACACTCCCCGTCCCTCATACTCCCCATCCCTCACACTCCCCGTCCCTCACACTCACCATCCCTCAACCCACACTCCCCATCCCTCATACTCCCCATCCCTCAACCCACACTTCCCGTCCCTCATACTCCCCATCCCTCAACCCACACTCCCCGTCCCTCATACTCCCCATCCCTCAACCCACACTCCCCGTCCCTCATACTCTCCATCCCTCATACTCCCTGTCCCTCACACTCCCCGTCCCTCACACTCCCCGTCCCTCAACCCACACTCCCCATCCCTCACACTCCCCATCCCTCACCCCACACTCCATCCCTCACACTCTCCATCCCTCAAACTCTCCATCCCTCACCCCACACTCCATCCCTCACACACCCCATCCCTCACACTCCCCATCCCTCACACTCCATCCCTCACACTCCCCATTCCTCACCCCACAATCCATCCCTCACACTCTCCATCCCTCACACTCTCCATCACTCACACTCCATCCCTCACACTCTCCATCCCCACACTCACCATCCCTCACCCCACACTCCATCCCTCACAATCTCCATCCCTCACCCCACACTCCATCCCTCACACACTCCATCCCTCACACTCCCCATCCCTCACACACTCCATCCCTCACACTCCCCATTCCTCACCCCACAATCCATCCCTCACACTCTCCATCCCTCACACTCTCCATCCCTCAAACTCTCCATCCCTCACACTGCCCATCCCTCACACACTCCTTCCCTCACACTCCCCATTTCTCACATTCCCCATCCCTCACCCCACACTCCATCTGTCACACTGCCCATCCCTCACACCCCCAATCACTCACACACTCCATCCCTCACACTCCCCATCCCTCACACACTCCATCGATCACACTCCCCAAACCTCACACTCCCCATCCCTCACACACTCTATCCCTCACACTCCCCATCCCTCACATTCCCCATCCCTCACACTCCCCATCCCTCACACACTCCATCCCTCACACTCCCCATCCCTCACCCCACTCTCCCCATCTCTCACACTCCCATTCCCTCACACTCTCCATCCCTCACCCCACTCCCCATGCCTCACACTCTCCATCCCTCACCCCACTCCCCATCCCTCACACTCTCCATCCCTCACTGCACACTCCATCCCTCAAACTCTCCATCCCTCACCCCACTCCCCATCCCTCACAATCCCCATCCCTCACACTCCCAATCCCTCACACTCTCCATCCCTCAGACTCTCCATCCCTCACCCAACACACCATCCCTCAAACTATCCATCCCTCACCCCTCTCCCCATCCCTCACACTCTCCAACCCTCACAGTCTCCATCCCTCACACTCTCCATCCCTCATCCCACTCTCCATCCCTCACCCTACACTCCATCCCTCACACTCCCCATCCCTCACACTCCCCAATCCTCACCCCACACTCCCCATCCCTCACGCACTCCATCCCTCACACTCTCCATCCCTCACACTCCCCATCCCTCACACTCTCTATCCCTCACACGGTCCATCCCTCAACCCACACTCCCCATCCCTCATACTCCCCATCCTTCATACTCCCCGTCCCTCACACTCCCCATCCCTCACACACTCCATCACTCAACCCACTCCCCATCCCTCACACTCTCCGTCCCTAACACTCTCCATCCCGCAACCCACTCCCCATCCCTCACACTCTCCATCCCTCAAACTCTCCATCCCTCACCCCACATTCCATCCCTTACACTCTCCATCCCTCACACTCCCCATCCCTCACCCCACACTCCATCCCTCACACTCTGCATCCCTCAAACTCTCCATCACTCACCCCACACTCCATCCCTCACACTCCCCATCCCTCACCCCACACTCCATCCCTCACACTTTGCATCTCACACACTCTCCATCCCTCACACACTCCATCCCTCACACACTCCATCCCTCACACTCTCCATCCCTCAAACTCTCCATCCCTCACCCCACACTCCATCCCTCACACTCTGCATCCCTCAAACTCTCCATCACTCACCCCACACTCCATCCCTCACACTCCCCATCCCTCACCCCACACTCCATCCCTCACACTCTGCATCTCACACACTCTCCATCCCTCACACACTCCATCCCTCACACACTCCATCCCTCACACTCTCCATCCCTCAAACTCTCCATCCCTCACCCCACACATTCCATCTCCCACACTCTCCATCCCTCACTCTCTCCATCCCTCACCCCACTCTCCATCCCTCACAATCTCCATCCCTCACACTCCCCATCCCTCACACACTCCATCCCTCACACTCCCCATCTCTCACATTCCCCATCCCTCACACACTCCATCCCTCACACTCCCCATCCCTCACACACTCCATTGATCACACTCCCCATCCCTCACACTCCCCATCCCTCACACACTCCATCCTTCACACTCCCCATCCCTCACATTCCCCATCCCTCACACTCCCCATCCCTCACACACTCCATCCCTCACACTCCCCATCCCTCACCCCACTCTCCCCATCTCTCACACTCCCATTCCCTCACACTCTCCATCCCACACCCCACTCCCCATGCCTCACACTCTCCATCCCTCACCCCACTCTCCATCCCTCACACTCCCCATCCCTCACACACTCCATCCCTCACCCCACTCTCCATCCCTCACCCCACTCCCCATCCCTCACACTCTCCATCCCTCACCGCACACTTCATCCCTCAAACTCTCCATCTCTCACCCCACTCCCCATCCCTCACAATCCCCATCCCGCAAACTATCCATCCCTCACCCCTCTCCCCATCCCTCACACTCTCCAACCCTCACAGTCTCCATCCCTCACACTCTCCATCCCTCATCCCACTCTCCATCCCTCACCCTACACTCCATCCCTCACACTCCCCATCCCTCACACTCCCCAATCCTCACCCCACACTCCCCATCCCTCACGCACTCCATCCCTCACACTCTCCATCCCTCACACTCCCCATCCCTCACACTCTCTATCCCTCACACGGTCCATCCCTCAACCCACACTCCCCGTCCCTCATACTCCCCATCCTTCATACTCCCCGTCCCTCACACTCCCCGTCCCTCACACTCCCCGTCCCTCAACCCACACTCCCCGTCCCTCACACTCCCCATCCCTCACACACTCCATCACTCAACCCACTCCCCATCCCTCACACTCCCCGTCCCTAACACTCTCCATCCCGCAACCCACTCCCCATCCCTCACACTCTCCATCCCTCAAACTCTCCATCCCTCACCCCACATTCCATCCCTTACACTCTCCATCCCTCACACTCCCCATCCCTCACCCCACACTCGATCCCTCACACTCTCCATCCATCAAACTCTCCATCACTCACCCCACACTCCATCCCTCACAGTCCCCATCCCTCACCCCACACTCCATCCCTCACACTCTGCATCCCTCACACTCTCCATCCCTCACACACTCCATCCCTCACACACTCCATCCCTCACACTCTCCATCCCTCAAACTCTCCATCCCTCACCCCACACTCCATCCCTCACACTCTCCATCCCCCACACTCTCCATCCCTCAAACTCTCCATCCCTCACCCCACACTCCATCCTTCACACTCCCCATCCCTCACACACTCCATCCCTCAACCCACTCCCCATCCCTCACACTCCCCATCCATCACACTCTCCATCCCTCACCCCACATTCCATCCCTCACACTCTCCATCCCTCACACATCTCATCCCTCACCCCACACTCCATCCCACACACTTTCCATCCCTCAAACTCTCCATCACTCACCCCACACTCCATCCCTCACACTTCCCATCCCTCACCCCACACTCCATTCCTCACACTCTCCTTCCCTCACACTCTCCATCCCTGAAACTCTCCATCCCTCACCCCAAACTCCATCCCTCACACTCCCCATCCCTCACACTCCCCATCCCTCACACTCCCCATCCCTCACCCCACAATCCATCCCTCACACTCCCCATCCCTCACACTCCCCATCCCTCACACTCCCCATCCCTCACACTCCCCATCCCTCACACCACACTCCATTCCTCACACTCTCCTTCCCTCACACTCTCCATCCCTCAAACTCTCCATCCCTCACCCCACACTCCATCCCTCACACTCCCCATCCCTCACACTCCCCATCCCTCACACTCCCCATCCCTCACCCCACAATCCATCCCTCACACTCCCCATCCCCCACACTCTACACCCCTCACTCTCTCCATCCCTCACCCCACTCTCCATCCCTCAACCCCGCGCTCAATCCCTCAACCAACTCTCCAACCCTCACTCTCTCCATACCTAACTCTCTCCATCCCTCACCCCACACTCCATCCCTCACCCCGCGCTCATTCCCTCAACCAACTCTCCATCCCTCACACTTTCCATCCCTCACACTCTCCATTCCTCACACACTCCATTCCTCACAGTCTCCATCCCCCCCACTCTCCATCCCTCACACACTCCATCCATCAAATTCTCCATCCCTCACACTCTCCATCCCTCACACTCTCCATCCTCCACAGTCTCCATTCCTCACATTTTACATCCTTCACACTCTCCATCCCTCACACTCTCCATCCCCAACAGTGTTGATCCCTCACCCCACTCTCCATCCCCCACACTCTCCATCACTCACACTCCATCCCTCACACTCTCCATCCCCACACTCACCATACCTCACCCCACACTCCATCCCTCACACTCTCCATCCCTCACACACTCCATCCCTCACCCCACTCTCCATCCATCACTCTCTCCATCCCCAACAGTCTGCATCCCTCACCCCACTCTCCATCCCTCACAATCTCCATCCCTCACACACTCCATCCCTCACAATCTCCATCCCTCACATTCTCCATCCCTCACACTCACCATCCCTCACACACTCCATCCCTCACACTCTCCATCCCCCATCCCACTCTCCATCCTGAACACACTCCATCCTTCACACTCTCCATCCCTCACACTCTCCATCCGTCACACACTCCATCCTCCACAGTCTCCATTCCTCACACTCTCCATCTCTCACCCCACACTCGATCCCTCAAACTCTCCATCCCTCAACCCACTCTCCATCCCTCACACTCTCCATCCCTCACACTCTTCATTCCTCACACTCTCCATTCCTCACACACTCCATCCCTCACACTGTCCATCCCCCATACATTCCATTCCCCACATTCTCCATCCCTCACAATCTCCATCCCTCACACACTCCATCCCTCACAATCTCCATCCCTCACACTCTCCATCCCTCACACTCACCATCCCTCACACACTCCATCCCTCACACTCTCCATCCCCCATCCCACTCTCCATCCTGAACACACTCCATCCTTCACACTCTCCATCCCTCACACTCTCCATCCCTCACACACTCCATCCTCCACAGTCTCCATTCCTCACACTCTCCATCTCTCACCCCACACTCGATCCCTCAAACTGTCCATCCCTCAACCCACTCTCCATCCCTCACACTCTCCATCCCTCACACTCTTCATTCCTCACACTCTCCATTCCTCACACACTCCATTCCTCACACTCTCCATCCCCCCCACTCTCCATCCCTCACCCAATCCATCCATCAAATTCTCCATCCCTCACACTCTCCATCCCTCACACTCTCCATCCCTCACACTCCCCATCCTCCACAGTCTCCATTCCTCACATTTTCCATCCCTCACACTCTCCATCCCTCACCCCACTCTCCTTCCCTCACACTCTCCATCCCTCAACCCACTCTTCATCCCTCACCCACTCTCCATCCCTCAGCCCACTCTCCATCCCTCACACTCTCCATCCCTCACACTCTCCATCCTTCACCCCACTCTCCATCCCGCACCTCACACTCCATCCCCCCCACTCTCCATCCCTCACACTCTCCATCGCCACACACTCCATCCCCCCACTCTCCATCCCTCACCCTCTCCATCCCCACACTCTCCTTCCCCCACACTCTCCATCCCCCACATTCTCCAACACTCACACTCACCATCCCTCACACTCTCAATCCCTCACATTCCATCCCTCACCCTCTCCATCCCCCACATTCTCCATCCCCCACACACTCCATCCATCACACTCCATCCCCCACCCTCTGCATCCCTCACACATACCATCCCTCACTCCACTCTCCATCCCTCACACACTCCATCCTCTACAGTCTCCATTCCTCACACATTGCATCGCACACACTCTCCATCCCTCACCCCACTCTCCATCCCTCCCACTCTCCATCCCTCAACCCATTCTTCATCCCTCACCCACACTCCATCCCTCACATACTCCATCCTCCACAGTCTCCATTCCTCACACTTTGCATCCCTCACACACTCCATCCCTCACTCCAATCTCCATCCCTCACACTCTCCATCCCCAACAGTCTCCATCCCTCACCCCACTCTCCATCCCTCACACTCTCCATCCCCAACAGTCTTGATCCCTCACCCCACTCTCCATCCCCCACACTCTCCATCACTCACACTCCATCCCTCACACTCTCCATCCCCACACTCACCATCCCTCACCCCACACTCCATCCCTCACACTCTCCATCCCTCACACACTCCATCCCTCACACACTCCATCCTTCACCCCACACTCCATCCATCACTCTCTCCATCCCCAACAGTCTGCATCACTCACCCCACTCTCCATCCCTCACAATCTCCATCCCTCACACACTCCATCCCTCACAATCTCCATCCCTCACAATCTCCATCCCTCACACTCACCATCCCTCACACCCTCCATCCCTCACACTCTCCATCCCTCATCCCACTCTCCATCCCGAACACACTCCATCCTTCACACTCTCCATCCCTCACACTCTCCATCCCTCACACACTCCATCCTCCACAGTCTCCATTCCTCACACTCTCCATCTCTCAACCCACTCTCCATCCCTCACACTCTCCATCCCTCACCCCAACTCTTCATCCCTCACCCACTCTCCATCCCTCACCCCACTCTCCATCCCTCACACTCCATCCCACCCATCTCCATTCCTCACCCTCTCTATCCCCACACGTTACATCCCCCATGCTCTGCATCAGTCACACACTCCATTCCTCACTCCACTCTCCATCCCTCACACTCTCCATTCTTTTCCAGTCTCTATCCCTCTCCCCCTCTCCATCCCTCACCCAACACTCCATCCCTCACATACTCCATCTGTCACCACACTCGACCTCCCTCACAATGCCCATGCCCCACACTCTCTATCCCTCATCCTACTTTCCATCCCTCATACACTCCATCCCCCGCACTCTCAATCCCTTAGAATCCATCCCCCACACACTCCATCCCTCAATTTCTCCATCCCTCACCCAAAACTCCATCTCCCAGAGTCTCCATCCCTCACATTCTGCATCCCTCACTCCGCTCTCCATCCCCCACACACTCCATCATTAACCCCACTCTCCATCCCTCACACCCTCCATCCCTCACGCCACTCTCCATTCCTCACACTCTCCAACCCTCACACTCTCCATCCCCCACACACTTCATCCCTCACACTGTCCATCCCCCACACATTCCATTCCCCACATTCTCCATCCCTCACACTCTCCATCCCTCACCCCACTCTCCATCCCTCACACACTCCATCCCTCACACTGTCCATCCCTCTCGCTCTCCATCCCCCACAGATTCCATCCCCCACACGCTACATCCCTCACTCTCTCCATCCCTCACCCCACTCTACATCCCTCACCCCACGCTCAATCCCTCAAGCAACATTCCAACCCTCACTCTCTCCTTCCCTCACTCTCTCCATCCCTCACCCCACTCTCCATCCCTCAACCCGCGCTCATTCCCTCACCCAAAACTCCAACTCCCACACTCTCCATCCCTCACATTGTCCATCCCTCTCGCTCTCCATCCCCCACAGATTCCATCCCCCACACTCTACACCCCTCACTCTCTCCATCCCTCACCCCACTCTCCATCCCTCACCCCGCGCTCGATCCCTCAACCAACTCTCCAAACTTCACTCTCTCCATCCCTCACTCTCTCCATCCCTCACCCCACTCTCCATCCCTCACCCTGCCCTCATTCCCTCAACCAACTCTCCATCCCTCGCACTCTCCATCCCTCACACTCTCCATTCCTCACACACTCCATTCCTCACACTCTCCATCCCCCCCACTCTCCATCCCTCACACACTCCATGCATCAAATTCTCCATCCCTCACACTGTCCATCCCTCACACTCACCATCCCTCACACTCTCCATCCTCCACAGTCTCCATTCCTCAAATTTTCCACCCCTCACACTCTCTATCCCTCACACTCTCCATCCCTCAACCCACTTCCATCCCTCACTCTCTCCATCCCTCACTCTCTCCATCCCTCACCGCACTCTCCATCCCTCACCCCGCGCTCATTCCCTCAACCAACTCTCCATCCCTCGCACTCTCCATTCCTCACACACTCCATTCCTCACACTCTCCATCCCCCCCACTCTCCATCGCTCACACTCTCCATCCCTCACACTCTCCATCCTCCACAGTCTCCATTCCTCACATTTTCCATCCCTCACACTCTCCATCCCTCACCCCACTCTCCTTCCCTCACACTCTCCATCCCTCAACACACTCTTCATCATTCACCCACTCTCCATCCATCAGCCCACTCTCCATCCCTCACACTCTCCATCCCTCACACTCTCCATCCTTCACCCCACTCTCCATCCCTCACCTCACACTCCATCCCACCCACTCTCCATCCCTCACCCTCTCCATCACCACACACTCCATCCCCGACTCTCCATCCCTCAGCCTCTCCATCCCCTCACACTCCATCCCTCACACTCTCCATCCCCCACATTCTCCATCCCCCACACACTCCATCCATGACCCTCCATCCCCCACCCTCTGCATCCCTCACACAGACCATCCCTCACTCCATTCTCCTTCCCTCACACTCTCCATCCCTCAACGCACTCTTCATCCCTCACCCACTCTCCATCCCTCACACTCTCCATACCTCACACTCTCCATCCTTCACCCCACTCTCCATCCCTCACCTCACACTCCATCCCCCCCACTCTCCATCCCTCACCCTCTCCATCCCCACACTATCCATCCCCCCAACTCTCCATCCCTCACACTCTCCATCCCCCCCATTCTCCATCCCCCACACACTCCATCCCCGACCCTCTGCATCCCTCACACACACCATCCCTCACTCCACTCTCCATCCCTCACAAAATCCATCCTTCACTCTCTCCATCCCTCACCCCACTCTCCATCCCTCACCTCACACTCCATCACCCCCATTCTCCATCCCTCACCCTCTCCATCCCCACACACTCCATCCCCCGCACACTCCATCCCTCACCCTCTCCATCCCCCCCCCTCTCCATCCACCACACACTCCATCCCCAATCTCTCCATCCCCACCTTCTCCATCCCACTCTCTCCATCCCTCACACTCTCCATCCCTCACCCACTCTCCTTCCCTCACACTCTCCATCCCTCAACGCACTCTTCATCATTCACCCACTCTCCATCCCTCAGCCCACTCTCCATCCCTCACACTCTCCATCCCTCACACTCTCCATCCTTCACCCCACTCTCCATCCTTCACCTCACACTCCATCCCCCCCACTCTTCATCCCTCACCCTCTCCATCACCACACACTCCATCCCCCCCGACTCTCCATCCCTCAGCCTCTCCATCCCCTCACACTCCATCCCTCACACTCTCCATCCCCCACATTCTCCATCCCCCACACACTCCATCCATCACACTCCATCCCCCACCTCTGCATCCCTCACACATACCATCCCTCACTCCACTCACATCCCTCACCCTCTCCATCCCCACACACTCCATCCCCCGCACACTCCATCCCTGATCCTCTCCATCCCCACCCTCTCCATCCCCACCTTGTCCATCCCTCACCCTCTCCATCCACCACACTCTCCATCCGCACCCTCTCCATCCCCACCTTCTCCATCCCCAATCTCTACATTCCCACCTTCTTCATCCCCACTCTCTCCATCCCACACACTCTCCATCCCTCACCCACTCTCCATCCCTCACACACTCCATCCTCCACAGTCTCCAGTCCTCATACTTTGCATCCCTCACACTCTCCATCCCTCACTCCAATCTCCATCCCCCTCACACTCTCCATATCCAACAGTCTCCATCTCTCACCCCCCACTCTCCATCCCTCACACTCTCCATCCCCCACATTCTCCATCACTCACACTCTCCATCCCTCACACTCTCCATCCCTCACCCACTCTCCATCCCTCACACACTCCATCCTCCACAGTCTCCATTCCTCATACTTTGCATCCCTCACAATCTCCATCCCTTCACCCTCCATCCCTCACACACTCCATCCCTCACTCCAATCTCCATCCCTCACACTCTCCATCCCCAACAGTCTCCATCCCTCACCCTACTCTCCATCCCACACACTCTCCATCTCCAACAGTCTTTGTCCCTCACCCCACTCTCCATCCCCCACACTCTCCATCACTCACACTCCATCCCTCACACTCTCCATCCCCACACTCACCATCCCTCACCCCACACTCCATCCCTCACACCCTCCATCCCTCAAACACTCTATCTCTCACCCCACTCTCCATTCCTCACACTCTCCATCCCTCACACACTCCATCCCTCACACACTCCATCCCTCACGCCACTCTCCATCCATCACAATCTCCATCCCTCACACACTTCATCCCTCACACTCTCCATCCCTCACACTCTCCATCCCTCACACTCTGCATCCCTCATCCCAGTCTCCATCCCTCACACTCTCCATCCCTCACATTCTCCATCCCTCACACACTCCATCCCACACACACTCCATCCTCCAGAGTCTCTATCCCTCACACTCTCCATCTCTCACCCCACTCTCCATCCCTCACACTCTCCATCCCTCACCCCAACTCTTCATCCCTCACCCACTCTCCATCCCTCACCCCACTCTCCATCCCTCACACTCCATCCCACCCACTCTCCAATCCTCACCCTCTCTATCCCCACACGTTACATCCCCCACCCTCTGCATCAGTCACACACTCCATTCCTCACTCCACTCTCCATCCCTCGCACTCTCCATTCTTTTCCAGTCTCTATCCCTCTCCCAACTCTCCATCCCTCACCCAACACTCCATCCCTCACATACTCCATCCGTCACCACACTCGCCCTCCCTCACAATGTCCATTCCCCACAATCTCCATCCCTCACCCTACTTTCCATCCCTCACACATTCCATCCCCCGCACTCTCAATCCCTCACAGTCTCCATCCCTCACACGCTCCACCCCCACACACTCCAACCCTCACACCCTCCATCCCTCACGCCACTCTCCATTCCTCACACTCTCCAACCCTCACACACTCCATCCCCCACACACTCCATCCTTCACATTTTCGATCCCTCACCACACTCTCCATCCCTCACACACTCCATCCCTCACACTGTCCATCCCCCACACATTCCATTCCCAAAACTCTCCAACCCTCACTCTCTCCATCACTCATCCCACTCTCCATCCCTCACCCCGCGCTCAATCCCTCACCCAACACTCCAACCCTCACTCTTTCCATCCCTCACTCTCTCCATCCCTCACCCCACTCTCCATCCCTCACCCCGCGCTCAGTCCCTCAACCAACTCTCCATCCTTCACACTCTCCATCCCCGCACTCTCCATCCCTCACACACTCCATCCATCAAATTCTCCATCCCTCACACTCTCCATCCCTCACACTCTCCATCCTCCACAGTCTCCATTCCTCACATTTTCCATCCCTCACACTCACCATCCCTCACCCCTCTCTCCTTCCCTCACACTCCCCATCCCTCAACGCACTCTTCATCCCTCACACTCTCTCCATCCCTCAGCCCACTCTCCATCCCTCACACTCTCCATACCTCACACTCTCCATCCTTCACCCCACTCTCCATCCTTCACCTCACACTCCATCCCCCCCACTCTCCATCCCTCACCCTCTCCATCCCCACACAATCCATCCCCCCCACTCTCCATCCCTCACCCTCTCCATCCCCACACTCTCCATCCCCCGCACACTCCATCCCCCACACTCTCCATCCCCCACACTCTCCATCCCCCACATTCTTCAACACTCACACTCACCATCCCTCACACTCTCCACCCCCCAAATTCTCCATCCCCCACACACTCCATCCCCGACCCTCTGCATCCCTCACACACACCATCCCTCACTCCACACTCCATCCCTCACAAAATCCATCCCTCACTCTCTCCATCCCTCACCCCACTCTTCATCCCTCACCTCACACTCCATCACCCCCATTCTCCATCCCTCACCCTCTCCATCCCCACACACTCCATCCCCCGCACACTCCATCCCTCACCCTCTCCATCCCCCCATCTCCATCCACCACACACTCCATCCCCAATCTCTCCATCCCCACCTTCTCCATCCCCACTCTCTCCATCCCTCACACTCTCCATCCCTCACCCACTCTCCATCCCTCACACACTCCATTCTCCACAGTCTCCATTCCTCATACTTTGCATCCCTCACACTTTCCATCCCTCACTCCACTCTCCATCCCTCACACACTCCATCCCTCACTCCAATCTCCATCCCTCACACTCTCCATCCCCAGCAGTCTCCATCCCTCACGCCACTCTCCATTCCTCACAAACTCCATTCCTCACACTCTCCATCCCCCCACTCTCCATCCCTCACACACTCCATCCATCAAATTCTCCATCCCTCACACTCTCCAGCCCTCACACTCTCCATCCTCCACAGTCTCCATTCCTCACATTTTCCATCCCTCACACTCTCCATCCCTCACCCCACTATCCATCCCTCACACTCTCCATCCCTCAACCCACTCTTCATCCCTCACCCACTCTACATCCCTCACCCAACTCTCCATTCCTCACACTCTCCATCCCTCATACTCTCCATCCCTCACACTGTCCATCCTTCACCCAACTCTCCATCCCTCACCTCACACTCCATCCCCACACTCTCCATCCCCCACACTCTCCATCCCCCACATTCTCCAACCCTCACACTCACCATCCCTCACACTCTCCATCCCTCACACTGCATCCCTCACACTCTCCATTCCCCACATTCTCCATCCCTCATACACTCCATCCCTGAAACTCCATCCCCCACCCTCTGCATCCCTCACACACACCAGCCCTCACACACACCATCCCTCACCCACTCTCCATCCCTCACACACTCCATCCTGTACAGTGTCTATTCCTCACACTTTGCATCCCTCACACTCTCCATCCCTCACCCCACTCTCCATTCCTCACACATTCCATCACTCACTCCAATCTCCATCCCTCACACTCTCCATCCCCAACAGTCTCCATCCCTCACCCCACTCTCCATCTCTCACACTCTCCATCCCCAACAGTCTTGATCCCTCACCCCACTCTCCATCCCCCACACTCTCCATCACTCACACTCCATCCCTCACACTCTCCATCCCCGCACTCACCATCCCTCACCCCACACTCCATCCCTCACAATTACCATTCCTCACACACTCCATCCCTCACACTCTCCATCCCCAACAATCTTGATCCCTCACCCCACTCTCCATCCCCCACACTCTCCATCACTCACACTCCATCCCTCACACTCTCCATCCCCACACTCACCATCCCTCACCCCACACTCCATCCCTCACACTCTCCATCCCTCACACACTCCATCCCTCACACACTCCATCCTTCACCCCACACTCCATCCATCACTCTCTCCATCCCCAACAGTCTGCATCACTCACCCCACTCTCCATCCCTCACAATCTCCATCCCTCACACACTCCATCCCTCACAATCTCCATCCCTCACAATCTCCATCCCTCACACTCACCATCCCTCACACCCTCCATCCCTCACACTCTCCATCCCTCATCCCACTCTCCATCCCGAACACACTCCATCCTTCACACTCTCCATCCCTCACACTCTCCATCCCTCACACACTCCATCCTCCACAGTCTCCATTCCTCACACTCTCCATCTCTCAACCCACTCTCCATCCCTCACACTCTCCATCCCTCACCCCAACTCTTCATCCCTCACCCACTCTCCATCCCTCACCCCACTCTCCGTCCCTCACACTCCATCCCACCCATCTCCATTCCTCACCCTCTCTATCCCCACACGTTACATCCCCCATGCTCTGCATCAGTCACACACTCCATTCCTCACTCCACTCTCCATCCCTCACACTCTCCATTCTTTTCCAGTCTCTATCCCTCTCCCCCTCTCCATCCCTCACCCAACACTCCATCCCTCACATACTCCATCTGTCACCACACTCGACCTCCCTCACAATGCCCATGCCCCACACTCTCTATCCCTCATCCTACTTTCCATCCCTCATACACTCCATCCCCCGCACTCTCAATCCCTTAGAATCCATCCCCCACACAGTCCATCCCTCAATTTCTCCATCCCTCACCCAAAACTCCATCTCCCAGACTCTCCATCCCTCACATTCTGCATCCCTCACTCCGCTCTCCATCCCCCACACACTCCATCATTAACCCCACTCTCCATCCCTCACACCCTCCATCCCTCACGCCACTCTCCATTCCTCACACTCTCCAACCCTCACACTCTCCATCCCCCACACACTTCATCCCTCACACTGTCCATCCCCCACACATTCCATTCCCCACATTCTCCATCCCTCACACTCTCCATCCCTCACGCCACTCTCCATCTATCACAATCTCCATCCCTCACACACTTCATCCCTCACACTCTCCATCCCTCACACTCTCCATCCCTCACACTCTGCATCCCTCATCCCAGTCTCCATCCCTCACACTCTCCATCCCTCACATTCTCCATCCCTCACACACTCCATCCCACACACACTCCATCCTCCAGAGTCTCTATCCCTCACACTCTCCATCTCTCACCCCACTCTCCATCCCTCACACTCTCCATCCCTCACCCCAACTCTTCATCCCTCACCCACTCTCCATCCCTCACCCCACTCTCCATCCCTCACACTCCATCGCACCCACTCTCCAATCCTCACCCTCTCTATCCCCACACGTTACATCCCCCACCCTCTGCATCAGTCACACACTCCATTCCTCACTCCACTCTCCATCCCTCGCACTCTCCATTCTTTTCCAGTCTCTATCCCTCTCCCCACTCTCCATCCCTCACCCAACACTCCATCCCTCACATACTCCATCCGTCACCGCACTCGCCCTCCCTCACAATGTCCATTCCCCACAATCTCCATCCCTCACCCTACTTTCCATCCCTCACACATTCCATCCCCCGCACTCTCAATCCCTCACAGTCTCCATCCCTCACACGCTCCACCCCCACACACTCCAACCCTCACACCCTCCATCCCTCACGCCACTCTCCATTCCTCACACTCTCCAACCCTCACACACTCCATCCCCCACCCACTTCCATCCTTCACATTTTCGATCCCTCACCACACTCTCCATCCCTCACACACTCCATCCCTCACACTGTCCATCCCCCACACATTCCATTCCCAAAACTCTCCAACCCTCACTCTCTCCATCCCTCATCCCACTCTCCATCCCTCACCCCGCGCTCAATCCCTCACCCAACACTCCAACCCTCACTCTTTCCATCCCTCACTCTCTCCATCCCTCACCCCACTCTCCATCCCTCACCCCGCGCTCAGTCCCTCAACCAACTCTCCATCCCTCACACTCTCCATCCCCGCACTCTCCATCCCTCACACACTCCATCCATCAAATTCTCCATCCCTCACACTCTCCATCCCTCACACTCTCCATCCTCCACAGTCTCCATTCCTCACATTTTCCATCCCTCACACTCTCCATCCCTCACCCCTCTCTCCTTCCCTCACACTCCCCATCCCTCAACGCACTCTTCATCCCTCACACTCTCTCCATCCCTCAGCCCACTCTCCATCCCTCACACTCTCCATACCTCACACTCTCCATCCTTCACCCCACTCTCCATACCTCACCTCACACTCCATCCCCCCCACTCTCCATCCCTCACCATCTCCATCCCCACACAATCCATCCCCCCCACTCTCCATCCCTCACCCTCTCCATCCCCACACTCTCCATCCCCCGCACACTCCATCCCCCACACTCTCCATCCCCCACACTCTCCATCCCCCACATTCTTCAACACTCACACTCACCATCCCTCACACTCTCCACCCCCCAAATTCTCCATCCCCCACACACTCCATCCCCGACCCTCTGCATCCCTCACACACACCATCCCTCACTCCACTCTCCATCCCTCACAAAATCCATCCCTCACTCTCTCCATCCCTCACCCCACTCTTCATCCCTCACCTCACACTCCATCACCCCCATTCTCCATCCCTCACCCTCTCCATCCCCACACACTCCATCCCCCGCACACTCCATCCCTCACCCTCTCCATCCCCCCATCTCCATCCACCACACACTCCATCCCCAATCTCTCCATCCCCACCTTCTCCATCCCCACTCTCTCCATCCCTCACACTCTCCATCCCTCACCCACTCTCCATCCCTCACACACTCCATTCTCCACAGTCTCCATTCCTCATACTTTGCATCCCTCACACTTTCCATCCCTCACTCCACTCTCCATCCCTCACACACTCCATCCCTCACTCCAATCTCCATCCCTCACACTCTCCATCCCCAGCAGTCTCCATCCCTCACGCCACTCTCCATTCCTCACAAACTCCATTCCTCACACTCTCCATCCCCCCACTCTCCATCCCTCACACACTCCATCCATCAAATTCTCCATCCCTCACACTCTCCAGCCCTCACACTCTCCATCCTCCACAGTCTCCATTCCTCACATTTTCCATCCCTCACACTCTCCATCCCTCACCCCACTATCCATCCCTCACACTCTCCATCCCTCAACCCACTCTTCATCCCTCACCCACTCTACATCCCTCACCCAACTCTCCATTCCTCACACTCTCCATCCCTCATACTCTCCATCCCTCACACTGTCCATCCTTCACCCAACTCTCCATTCCTCACCTCACACTCCATCCCCACACTCTCCATCCCCCACACTCTCCATCCCCCACATTCTCCAACCCTCACACTCACCATCCCTCACACTCTCCATCCCTCACACTGCATCCCTCACACTCTCCATCCCCCACATTCTCCATTCCTCATACACTCCATCCCTGAAACTCCATCCCCCACCCTCTGCATCCCTCACACACACCATCCCTCACACACACCATCCCTCACCCACTCTCCATCCCTCACACACTCCATCCTGTACAGTGTCTATTCCTCACACTTTGCATCCCTCACACTCTCCATCCCTCACCCCACTCTCCATTCCTCACACATTCCATCACTCACTCCAATCTCCATCCCTCACACTCTCCATCCCCAACAGTCTCCATCCCTCACCCCACTCTCCATCTCTCACACTCTCCATCCCCAACAGTCTTGATCCCTCACCCCACTCTCCATCCCCCACACTCTCCATCCCTCACACTCCATCCCTCACACTCTCCATCCCCAAACTCACCATCCCTCACCCCACACTCCATCCCTCACAATTACCATTCCTCACACACTCCATCCCTCACACTCTCCATCCCTTACACTCTCCATCCCTCACACTCTCCATCCCTCACACTCTCCATCCTCCACAGTCTCCATTCATCACAATTTAAATCCCACACACTCTCCATCCCTCACCCCATTCTCCTTCCCTCACACTCTCCATCCCTCAACCCACTGTTCATCCCTCAATCACTCTCCATCCCTCAGCCCACTGTCCATCCCTCACACTCTCCATCCCTCACACTCTCCATCCTTCACCCCGCTGTCCATCCCTCACCTCACACTCCATCTCCCCACTCTCCATCAATCACCCTCTCCATTGCGACACACTCCATCACCCCCACTCTCCATTCCTCACCCTCTCCATCCCCACACTCTCCATCTGCCCCACTCTCCATCACTGACCCTCTCCATCCCCACCCTCTCCATCCCCACCTTGTCCATCACCAGACTCTCCTTCCCCCAAATTCTCCATCCCTCACACTATCCATCCCTCACACTCTCCATCCCTCAACCTACTCTCCATCCCTCACCCATTCTCCATCCCTCAACCCACCCTTCATCCCTCACACTCTCCATCCCTCACACTCTCCATCCCCACCCTCTCCATCCCCACCTTCTCCATCCCCACACTCTCCATCCCCCACATTCTCCATCCTCACACTCTCAATCCCACACACTCTCCATCCCCAACAGTCTCCATCCCTCACCCCACTCTCCATCCCTCACACTCTCCATCCCCCACATTCTCCATCCCTCACACTCTCAATCCCTCACACTCTCCATCCCTCACCCACTCTCTGTCCCTCACACACTCCATCCTCCACAGTCTCCATTCCTCATACTTTGCATCCCTCACACTCTCCATCCCCACACTCACCATCCCTCACCCCACACTCCATCCCTCACACTCTCCATCCCTCATACACTCCATCTCTCACCCCACTGTCCATCCCTCACACTCTCCATCCCTCACATACTCCATCCCTCACACACTCCATCCCTCACCCCACACTCCATCCCTCACATTCTCCATCCCTCACACACTGCAACCCTCATCCCTCTCTCCATCCATCGCACTCTCCATCCCCAACAGTCTCCATCCCTCACCGCACTCTCCATCCCTCACAATCTCCATCCCTCACACACTCCATCCCTCACACTCTCCATCCCTCACACTCTCCATCCCTCATCCCACTCTCCATCCCGAACGCACTCCAACCTTCACACTCTCCATCCCTCACACTCTCCATCCCTCACACATTCCATCCTCCACAGTCTCCATTCCTCACACTCTCCATCTCTCACCCCACTCTCCATCCCTCACACTCTCCATCCCTCACCCCAACTCTTCATCCCTCACCCACTCTCCATCCCTCAACCCACTCTCCATCCCTCACACTCCATCCCACCCATCTCCATTCCTCACCCTCTCTATCCCCACACGTTACATCCCCCATGCTCTGCATCAGTCACACACTCCATTCCTCACTCCACTCTCCATCCCTCACACTCTCCATTCTTATCCAGTCTCTATCCCTCTCCCCACTCTCCATCCCTCACCCAACACTCCATCCCTCACATACTCCATCCGTCACCACACTCGACCTCCCTCACAATGTCCATCACCCACACTCTACATCCCTCACCCTACTTTCCATCCCTCACACAGTCCATCCCCCACACTCTCAATCCCGTACACTCCATCCCTCACACTCTCCATCCGCCACACACTCCATCCCTCACTCTCTCCATCCCTCACCCAAAACTCCATCTCCCACACTCTCCATCCCTCACATTCTGCATCCCTCACCCCGCTCTCCATCCCCCACACAGTCCATCATTAACCCCACTCTCCATCCCTCACACCCTCCATCACTCTTCCACCCTCCATTCCTCACATTCTCCAACCCTCACACTCTCCATCCCCCACACACTCCATCCTTCACATTTTCGATCCCTAACCACACTCTCCATCCCTCAAACACTCCATCCCTCACACTGTCCATCCCCCACACATTCCATCTCCCACACTCTCCATCCCTCACTCTCTCCATCCCTCACCCCACTCTCCATCCCTCACACACTCCATCCCTCACACTGTCCATCCCTCTCGCTCTCCATCCCCCACAGATTACATCCCCCACACTCTACATCCCCACCCTCTCCATCCCCACCTTCTCCATCCCCACACTCTCCATCCCCCACATTCTCCATCCTCACACTCTCAATCCCACACACTCTCCATCCCCAACAGTCTCCATCCCTCACCCCACTCTCCATCCCTCACACTCTCCATCCCCCACATTCTCCATCCCTCACACTCTCAATCCCTCACACTCTCCATCCCTCACCCACTCTCTGTCCCTCACACACTCCATCCTCCACAGTCTCCATTCCTCATACTTTGCATCCCTCACACTCTCCATCCCCACACTCACCATCCCTCACCCCACACTCCATCCCTCACACTCTCCATCCCTCATACACTCCATCTCTCACCCCACTGTCCATCCCTCACACTCTCCATCCCTCACATACTCCATCCCTCACACACTCCATCCCTCACCCCACACTCCATCCCTCACATTCTCCATCCCTCACACACTGCAACCCTCATCCCTCTCTCCATCCATCGCACTCTCCATCCCCAACAGTCTCCATCCCTCACCGCACTCTCCATCCCTCACAATCTCCATCCCTCACACACTCCATCCCTCACACTCTCCATCCCTCACACTCTCCATCCCTCATCCCACTCTCCATCCCGAACGCACTCCAACCTTCACACTCTCCATCCCTCACACTCTCCATCCCTCACACATTCCATCCTCCACAGTCTCCATTCCTCACACTCTCCATCTCTCACCCCACTCTCCATCCCTCACACTCTCCATCCCTCACCCCAACTCTTCATCCCTCACCCACTCTCCATCCCTCAACCCACTCTCCATCCCTCACACTCCATCCCACCCATCTCCATTCCTCACCCTCTCTATCCCCACACGTTACATCCCCCATGCTCTGCATCAGTCACACACTCCATTCCTCACTCCACTCTCCATCCCTCACACTCTCCATTCTTATCCAGTCTCTATCCCTCTCCCCACTCTCCATCCCTCACCCAACACTCCATCCCTCACATACTCCATCCGTCACCACACTCGACCTCCCTCACAATGTCCATCACCCACACTCTACATCCCTCACCCTACTTTCCATCCCTCACACAGTCCATCCCCCACACTCTCAATCCCGTACACTCCATCCCTCACACTCTCCATCCGCCACACACTCCATCCCTCACTCTCTCCATCCCTCACCCAAAACTCCATCTCCCACACTCTCCATCCCTCACATTCTGCATCCCTCACCCCGCTCTCCATCCCCCACACAGTCCATCATTAACCCCACTCTCCATCCCTCACACCCTCCATCACTCTTCCACCCTCCATTCCTCACATTCTCCAACCCTCACACTCTCCATCCCCCACACACTCCATCCTTCACATTTTCGATCCCTAACCACACTCTCCATCCCTCAAACACTCCATCCCTCACACTGTCCATCCCCCACACATTCCATCTCCCACACTCTCCATCCCTCACTCTCTCCATCCCTCACCCCACTCTCCATCCCTCACACACTCCATCCCTCACACTGTCCATCCCTCTCGCTCTCCATCCCCCACAGATTACATCCCCCACACTCTACATCCCGCACTCTCTCCATCCCTCACCCCACTCTCCATCCCTCACCCCACGCTCAATCCCTCAACCAACACTCCAACCCTCACTCTCTCCATCCCTCACTCTCTCCATCCCTCATCCCACTCTCCATTCCTCACCCCGCCCTCATTCCCTCACCCAAAACTCCATCTCCCACACTCTCCATCCCTCACACTGTCCATCCCTCTCGCTCTCCATCCCCCACAGATTCCATCCCCCACACTCTACACCCCTCACTCTCTCCATCCCTCACCCCACTCTCCATCCCTCACCCCGTGCTCAATCCCTCAACCAACTCTCCAACCCTCACTCTCTCCATACCTAACTCTCTCCATCCCTCACCCCACACTCCATCCCTAACCCCACGCTCATTCCCTCAACCACCTCTCCATCCCTCACACTCTCCATCCCTCACACTCTCCATTCCTCACACACTTCATTCCTCACACTCTCCATCCCTCACACTTTCCATCCCTCACACACTCCATCCATCAAATTCTCCATCCATCACACTCTCCATCCCTCACACTCTCCATCCCCAGCAGTCTCCATCCCTCACGCCACTCTCCATTCCTCACAAACTCCATTCCTCACACTCTCCATCCCCCCACTCTCCATCCCTCACACACTCCATCCATCAAATTCTCCATCCCTCACACTCTCCAGCCCTCACACTCTCCATCCTCCACAGTCTCCATTCCTCACATTTTCCATCCCTCACACTCTCCATCCCTCACCCCACTATCCATCCCTCACACTCTCCATCCCTCAACCCACTCTTCATCCCTCACCCACTCTACATCCCTCACCCAACTCTCCATTCCTCACACTCTCCATCCCTCATACTCTCCATCCCTCACACTGTCCATCCTTCACCCAACTCTCCATTCCTCACCTCACACTCCATCCCCACACTCTCCATCCCCCACACTCTCCATCCCCCACATTCTCCAACCCTCACACTCACCATCCCTCACACTCTCCATCCCTCACACTGCATCCCTCACACTCTCCATCCCCCACATTCTCCATTCCTCATACACTCCATCCCTGAAACTCCATCCCCCACCCTCTGCATCCCTCACACACACCATCCCTCACACACACCATCCCTCACCCACTCTCCATCCCTCACACACTCCATCCTGTACAGTGTCTATTCCTCACACTTTGCATCCCTCACACTCTCCATCCCTCACCCCACTCTCCATTCCTCACACATTCCATCACTCACTCCAATCTCCATCCCTCACACTCTCCATCCCCAACAGTCTCCATCCCTCACCCCACTCTCCATCTCTCACACTCTCCATCCCCAACAGTCTTGATCCCTCACCCCACTCTCCATCCCCCACACTCTCCATCCCTCACACTCCATCCCTCACACTCTCCATCCCCAAACTCACCATCCCTCACCCCACACTCCATCCCTCACAATTACCATTCCTCACACACTCCATCCCTCACACTCTCCATCCCTTACACTCTCCATCCCTCACAATCTCCATCCCTCACACTCTCCATCCTCCACAGTCTCCATTCATCACAATTTAAATCCCACACACTCTCCATCCCTCACCCCATTCTCCTTCCCTCACACTCTCCATCCCTCAACCCACTGTTCATCCCTCAATCACTCTCCATCCCTCAGCCCACTGTCCATCCCTCACACTCTCCATCCCTCACACTCTCCATCCTTCACCCCGCTGTCCATCCCTCACCTCACACTCCATCTCCCCACTCTCCATCAATCACCCTCTCCATTGCGACACACTCCATCCCCCCCACTCTCCATTCCTCACCCTCTCCATCCCCACACTCTCCATCTGCCCCACTCTCCATCACTGACCCTCTCCATCCCCACCCTCTCCATCCCCACCTTGTCCATCACCAGACTCTCCTTCCCCCAAATTCTCCATCCCTCACACTATCCATCCCTCACACTCTCCATCCCTCAACCTACTCTCCATCCCTCACCCATTCTCCATCCCTCAACCCACCCTTCATCCCTCACACTCTCCATCCCTCACACTCTCCATCCCCACCCTCTCCATCCCCACCTTCTCCATCCCCACACTCTCCATCCCCCACATTCTCCATCCTCACACTCTCAATCCCACACACTCTCCATCCCCAACAGTCTCCATCCCTCACCCCACTCTCCATCCCTCACACTCTCCATCCCCCACATTCTCCATCCCTCACACTCTCAATCCCTCACACTCTCCATCCCTCACCCACTCTCTGTCCCTCACACACTCCATCCTCCACAGTCTCCATTCCTCATACTTTGCATCCCTCACACTCTCCATCCCCACACTCACCATCCCTCACCCCACACTCCATCCCTCACACTCTCCATCCCTCATACACTCCATCTCTCACCCCACTGTCCATCCCTCACACTCTCCATCCCTCACATACTCCATCCCTCACACACTCCATCCCTCACCCCACACTCCATCCCTCACATTCTCCATCCCTCACACACTGCAACCCTCATCCCTCTCTCCATCCATCGCACTCTCCATCCCCAACAGTCTCCATCCCTCACCGCACTCTCCATCCCTCACAATCTCCATCCCTCACACACTCCATCCCTCACACTCTCCATCCCTCACACTCTCCATCCCTCATCCCACTCTCCATCCCGAACGCACTCCAACCTTCACACTCTCCATCCCTCACACTCTCCATCCCTCACACATTCCATCCTCCACAGTCTCCATTCCTCACACTCTCCATCTCTCACCCCACTCTCCATCCCTCACACTCTCCATCCCTCACCCCAACTCTTCATCCCTCACCCACTCTCCATCCCTCAACCCACTCTCCATCCCTCACACTCCATCCCACCCATCTCCATTCCTCACCCTCTCTATCCCCACACGTTACATCCCCCATGCTCTGCATCAGTCACACACTCCATTCCTCACTCCACTCTCCATCCCTCACACTCTCCATTCTTATCCAGTCTCTATCCCTCTCCCCACTCTCCATCCCTCACCCAACACTCCATCCCTCACATACTCCATCCGTCACCACACTCGACCTCCCTCACAATGTCCATCACCCACACTCTACATCCCTCACCCTACTTTCCATCCCTCACACAGTCCATCCCCCACACTCTCAATCCCGTACACTCCATCCCTCACACTCTCCATCCGCCACACACTCCATCCCTCACTCTCTCCATCCCTCACCCAAAACTCCATCTCCCACACTCTCCATCCCTCACATTCTGCATCCCTCACCCCGCTCTCCATCCCCCACACAGTCCATCATTAACCCCACTCTCCATCCCTCACACCCTCCATCACTCTTCCACCCTCCATTCCTCACATTCTCCAACCCTCACACTCTCCATCCCCCACACACTCCATCCTTCACATTTTCGATCCCTAACCACACTCTCCATCCCTCAAACACTCCATCCCTCACACTGTCCATCCCCCACACATTCCATCTCCCACACTCTCCATCCCTCACTCTCTCCATCCCTCACCCCACTCTCCATCCCTCACACACTCCATCCCTCACACTGTCCATCCCTCTCGCTCTCCATCCCCCACAGATTACATCCCCCACACTCTACATCCCCACCCTCTCCATCCCCACCTTCTCCATCCCCACACTCTCCATCCCCCACATTCTCCATCCTCACACTCTCAATCCCACACACTCTCCATCCCCAACAGTCTCCATCCCTCACCCCACTCTCCATCCCTCACACTCTCCATCCCCCACATTCTCCATCCCTCACACTCTCAATCCCTCACACTCTCCATCCCTCACCCACTCTCTGTCCCTCACACACTCCATCCTCCACAGTCTCCATTCCTCATACTTTGCATCCCTCACACTCTCCATCCCCACACTCACCATCCCTCACCCCACACTCCATCCCTCACACTCTCCATCCCTCATACACTCCATCTCTCACCCCACTGTCCATCCCTCACACTCTCCATCCCTCACATACTCCATCCCTCACACACTCCATCCCTCACCCCACACTCCATCCCTCACATTCTCCATCCCTCACACACTGCAACCCTCATCCCTCTCTCCATCCATCGCACTCTCCATCCCCAACAGTCTCCATCCCTCACCGCACTCTCCATCCCTCACAATCTCCATCCCTCACACACTCCATCCCTCACACTCTCCATCCCTCACACTCTCCATCCCTCATCCCACTCTCCATCCCGAACGCACTCCAACCTTCACACTCTCCATCCCTCACACTCTCCATCCCTCACACATTCCATCCTCCACAGTCTCCATTCCTCACACTCTCCATCTCTCACCCCACTCTCCATCCCTCACACTCTCCATCCCTCACCCCAACTCTTCATCCCTCACCCACTCTCCATCCCTCAACCCACTCTCCATCCCTCACACTCCATCCCACCCATCTCCATTCCTCACCCTCTCTATCCCCACACGTTACATCCCCCATGCTCTGCATCAGTCACACACTCCATTCCTCACTCCACTCTCCATCCCTCACACTCTCCATTCTTATCCAGTCTCTATCCCTCTCCCCACTCTCCATCCCTCACCCAACACTCCATCCCTCACATACTCCATCCGTCACCACACTCGACCTCCCTCACAATGTCCATCACCCACACTCTACATCCCTCACCCTACTTTCCATCCCTCACACAGTCCATCCCCCACACTCTCAATCCCGTACACTCCATCCCTCACACTCTCCATCCACCACACACTCCATCCCTCACTCTCTCCATCCCTCACCCAAAACTCCATCTCCCACACTCTCCATCCCTCACATTCTGCATCCCTCACCCCGCTCTCCATCCCCCACACAGTCCATCATTAACCCCACTCTCCATCCCTCACACCCTCCATCACTCTTCCACCCTCCATTCCTCACATTCTCCAACCCTCACACTCTCCATCCCCCACACACTCCATCCTTCACATTTTCGATCCCTAACCACACTCTCCATCCCTCAAACACTCCATCCCTCACACTGTCCATCCCCCACACATTCCATCTCCCACACTCTCCATCCCTCACTCTCTCCATCCCTCACCCCACTCTCCATCCCTCACACACTCCATCCCTCACACTGTCCATCCCTCTCGCTCTCCATCCCCCACAGATTACATCCCCCACACTCTACATCCCGCACTCTCTCCATCCCTCACCCCACTCTCCATCCCTCACCCCACGCTCAATCCCTCAACCAACACTCCAACCCTCACTCTCTCCATCCCTCACTCTCTCCATCCCTCATCCCACTCTCCATTCCTCACCCCGCCCTCATTCCCTCACCCAAAACTCCATCTCCCACACTCTCCATCCCTCACACTGTCCATCCCTCTCGCTCTCCATCCCCCACAGATTCCATCCCCCACACTCTACACCCCTCACTCTCTCCATCCCTCACCCCACTCTCCATCCCTCACCCCGTGCTCAATCCCTCAACCAACTCTCCAACCCTCACTCTCTCCATACCTAACTCTCTCCATCCCTCACCCCACACTCCATCCCTAACCCCACGCTCATTCCCTCAACCACCTCTCCATCCCTCACACTCTCCATCCCTCACACTCTCCATTCCTCACACACTTCATTCCTCACACTCTCCATCCCTCACACTTTCCATCCCTCACACACTCCATCCATCAAATTCTCCATCCATCACACTCTCCATCCCTCACACTCTCCATCCCTCACACTCTCCATCCTCCACAGTCTCCATTCCTCACATTTTCCATCCTCCACACTCTCCATCCCCAACAGTCTTGATCCCTCACCCCACTCTCCATCCCCCACACTCTCCCTCACACCACACTCCATCCCTCACACACTCCATCCCTCACCGCACACTCCATCCCTCACATTCTCCATCCCTCACACACTGCAACCCTCACCCCACTCTCCATCCATCACTCTCTCCATCCCCAACAGTCTGCATCCCTCACCCCACTCTCCATCCCTCACAATATCCATCCCTCACACTCTCCATCCCTCACACTCACCATCCCTCACACACTCCATCCCTCACACTCTCCATCCCTCATCCCACTCTCCATCTGGAACACACTCCATCCTTCACACTCTCCATCCCTCACACTCTCCATCCCTCACACACTCCATTCTCCACAATCTCCATTCCTCACACTCTCCATCTCTCACCCCACTCTCGATCCCTCACACTCTCCATCCCTCAACCCACTCTCCATCCCTCACACTCTCCATCCCTCACACTCTTCATTCCTCACACTCTTCATTCCTCACACTCTCCATCCCCCCACTCTCCATCCCTCACCCAATCCATCCATCAAATTCTCCATCCCTCACACTCTCCATCCCTCACACTCTCCATCCCTCACACTCTCCATCCCTCACACTCTCCATCCCTCACACTCTCCATCCTCCACAGTCTCCATTCCTCACATTTTCCATCCCTCACACTCTCCATCCCTCACCCCACTCTCCTTCCCTCACACTCTCCATCCCTCAACCCACTCTTCATCCCTCTCCCACTCTCCATCCCTCAGCCCACTCTCCATCCCTCACACTCTCCATCCCTCACACTCTCCATCCTTCACCCCACTCTCCATCCCTCACCGCACACTCCATCCCCCCCACTCTCCATCCCTCACACTCTCCATTGCCACACACTCCATCCCCCGACTCCCCATTCCTCACCCTCTCCATCCCCACACTATCCTTCCCCGACACTCTCCATCCCCCACATTCTCCAACACTCACACTCACCATCCCTCACACTCTCAATCCCTCACATTCCATCCCTCACACACTCCATCCCTCACATTCTCCATCCCCCACAAACTCCATCCCTCACACTCTCCATCCCTCATCCCACTCTCCATCCCGAACACACTCCATCCCTCACACACTCCATCCTCCACAGTCTCCATTCCTCACACTCTCCATCTCTCACCCCACTCTCCATCCCTCACACTCTCCATCCCTCACTCTCTTCATTCCTCACACTCTCCATTCCTCACACACTCCATTCCTCACACTCTCCATCACCCCACTCTCCATCCCTCACCCAATCCATCCATCAAATTCTCCATCCCTCACACTCTCCATCCCTCACACTCTCCATCCCTCACACTCTCCATCCTCCACAGTCTCCATTCCTCACATTTTCCATCCCTCACACTCTCCATCCCTCACCCCACTCTCCTTCCCTTACACTCTCCATCCCTCAACCCACTCTTCATCCCTCACCCACTCTCCATCCCTCAGCCCACTCTCCATCACTCACACTCTCCATCCCTCACACTCTCCATCCCTCACACTCTCCATCCTTCACCCCACTCTCCATCCCTCTCCTCACACTCCATCCCCCCCACTCTCTATCCCTCACACTCTCCATCGCCACACACTCCATCCCCCCACTCTCCATCCCTCACCCTCTCCATCCCCACACTCTCCTTCCCCCACACACTCCATCCCCCACACTCTCCTTCCCCCATACTCTCCATCCCCCACATTCTCCAACACTCACACTCACCATCCCTCACACTCTCCATCCCTCACACTCTCAATCCCTCACATTCCATCCCTCACACTCTCCATCCCCCACATTCTCCATCCCCCACACACTCCATCCATCACACTCCATCCCCCACCCTCTGCATCCCTCACACATACCATCCCTCACTCCACTCTCCATCCCTCACACACTCCATCCTCTACAGTCTCCATTCCTCACACATTGCATCGCACACAATCTCCATCCCTCACACCCACTCTCCATCCCTCCCACGCTCCATCCCTCAACCCATTCTTCATCCCTCACCCACTCTCCATCCCTCACACTCTCCATCCCTCACATTCTCCATCCCCCACAAACTCCATCCCTCACACTCTCCATCCCTCATCCCACTCTCCATCCCGAACACACTCCATCCCTCACACACTCCATCCTCCACAGTCTCCATTCCTCACACTCTCCATCTCTCACCCCACTCTCCATCCCTCACACTCTCCATCCCTCACTCTCTTCATTCCTCACACTCTCCATTCCTCACACACTCCATTCCTCACACTCTCCATCACCCCACTCTCCATCCCTCACCCAATCCATCCATCAAATTCTCCATCCCTCACACTCTCCATCCCTCACACTCTCCATCCCTCACACTCTCCATCCTCCACAGTCTCCATTCCTCACATTTTCCATCCCTCACACTCTCCATCCCTCACCCCACTCTCCTTCCCTTACACTCTCCATCCCTCAACCCACTCTTCATCCCTCACCCACTCTCCATCCCTCAGCCCACTCTCCATCACTCACACTCTCCATCCCTCACACTCTCCATCCCTCACACTCTCCATCCTTCACCCCACTCTCCATCCCTCTCCTCACACTCCATCCCCCCCACTCTCTATCCCTCACACTCTCCATCGCCACACACTCCATCCCCCCACTCTCCATCCCTCACCCTCTCCATCCCCACACTCTCCTTCCCCCACACACTCCATCCCCCACACTCTCCTTCCCCCACACTCTCCTTCCCCCACATTCTCCAACACTCACACTCACCATCCCTCACACTCTCCATCCCTCACACTCTCAATCCCTCACATTCCATCCCTCACACTCTCCATCCCCCACATTCTCCATCCCCCACACACTCCATCCATCACACTCCATCCCCCACCCTCTGCATCCCTCACACATACCATCCCTCACTCCACTCTCCATCCCTCACACACTCCATCCTCTACAGTCTCCATTCCTCACACATTGCATCGCACACAATCTCCATCCCTCACACCACTCTCCATCCCTCCCACGCTCCATCCCTCAACCCATTCTTCATCCCTCACCCACTCTCCATCCCTCACAATCTCCATCCCTCACAATCTCCATCCCTCACACTCACCATCCCTCACACACTCCATCCCTCACTCCAATCTCCATCCCTCACACTCTCCATCCCCAACAGTCTTAATCCCTCACCCCACTCTCCATCCCCCACACTCTCCATCACTCACATTCCATCCCTCACACTCTCCATCCCCACACTCACCATCCCTCACCCCACACTCCATCCCTCACACTCTCCATCCCTCACACACTCCATCCCTCACACACTCCATCCTTCACCCCCACACTCCATCCCTCACATTCTCCATCCCTCACACACTGCATCCCTCACCCCACTCTCCATCCATCACTCTCTCCATCCCCAACAGTCTGCATCACTCACCCCACTCTCCATCCCTCACAATCTCCATCCCTCAGACACTCCATCCCTCACAATCTCCATCCCTCACAATCTCCATCCCTCACACTCACCATCCCTCACACCCTCCATCCCTCACACTCTCCATCCCTCATCCCACTCTCCATCCCAAACACACTCCATCCTTCACACTCTCCATCCCTCACACTCTCCATCCCTCACACACTCCATCCTCCACAGTCTCCATTCCTCACACTCTCCATCCCTCACCCCACTCTCCATCCCTCACACTCCGTCCCACCCATCTCCATTCCTCACCCTCTCTATCCCCACACGTTACATCCCCCATGCTCTGCATCAGTCACACACTCGATTCCTCACTCCACTCTCCATCCCTCACACTCTCCATTCTTTTTCAGTCTCTATCCCTCTCCTCACTCTCCATCCCTCACCCAACACTCCATCCCTCACATACTCCATCCGTCACCACGCTCGCCCTCCCTCACAATGCCCATCCCCCACACTCTCTATCCCTCATCCTACTTTCCATCCCTCATACACTCCATCCCCGCACTCTCAATCCCTTAGAATCCATCCCTCACACTCTCCATCCCCCACACACTCCATCCCTCAATTTCTCCATCCCTCACCCAAAACTCCATCTCCCCAGACTCTCCATCCCTCACATTCTGCATCCCTCACTCCGCTCTCCATCCCCCACACACTCCATCATTAACCCCACTCTCCATCCCTCACACCCTCCATCCCTCACTCCACTCTCCATTCCTCACACTCTCCAACCCTCACACTCTCCATCCCCCACACACTCCATCCCTCACACTGTCCATCCCCCACACATTCCATTCCCCACATTCTCCATCCCTCACTCTCTCCATCCCTCACCCCACTCTCCATCCCTCACACACTCCATCCCTCACACTGTCCATCCCTCTCACTCTCCATCCCCCACAGATTCCATCCCCCACACTCTACATCCCTCACTCTCTCCATCCCTCACCCCACTCTACATCCCTCACCCCACGCTCAATCCCTCAACCAACACTCCAACCCTCACTCTCTCCTTCCCTCACTCACTCCATCCCTCACCCCACACTCCATCCCTCACCCCGCGCTCATTCCATCAACCAACTCTCCAACCCTCACTCTCTCCATCCCTCACTCTCTCCATCCCTCACCCCACTCTCCATCCTTCACCCCCGCGCTCATTCCCTCAACCAACTCTCCATCCCTCGCACTCTCCATCCCTCACACTCTCCATTCCTCACACACTCCATTCCTCACACTCTCCATCCCCCCCACTCTCCATCCCTCACACACTTCATCCATCAAATTCTCCATCCCTCACACTCTCCATCCCTCACACTCTCCATCCCTCACACTCTCCATCCTCCACAGTCTCCATTCCTCAAATTTTCCACTCCTCACACTCTCCATCCCTCACCCCACTCTCCATCCCTCACACTCTCCATCCCTAAACCCACTTCCATCCCTCACACTCTCCATCCCTCACACTCTTCATTCCTCACACTCTCCATTCCTCACACACTCCATTCCTCACACTCTCCATCCCCCCCACTCTCCATCCCTCACACACTCCATCCATCAAATTCTCCATCCCTCACACTCTCCATCCCTCACACTCTCCATCGCTCACAGTCTCCATCCCTCACACTCTCCATCCTCTACAGTCTCCATTCCTCACATTTTCCATCCCTCACACTCTCCATCCCTCACCCCACTCTCCTTCCCTCACACTCTCCATCCCTCAACGCACTCTCCATCCCTCACGCCACTCTCCATTCCTCACACTCTCCAACCCTCACACACTCCATCCCCCACACACTCCATCCTTTACATTTTCGATCCCTCACCACACTCTCCATCCCTCACACACTCCATCCCTCACACTGTCCATCCCCCACACATTCCATTCCCAAAACTCTCCAACCCTCACTCTCTCCATCCCTCATCCCACTCTCCATCCCTCACCCCGCGCTCAATCCCTCACCCAACACTCCAACCCTCACTCTTTCCATCCCTCACTCTCTCCATCCCTCACCCCACTCTCCATCCCTCACCCCGCGCTCAGTCCCTCAACCAACTCTCCATCCCTCACACTCTCCATCCCCGCACTCTCCATCCCTCACACACTCCATCCATCAAATTCTCCATCCTCACACTCTCCATCCCTCACACTCTCCATCCTCCACAGTCTCCATTCCTCACATTTTCCATCCCTCACACTCTCCATCCCTCACCCCTCTCTCCTTCCCTCACACTCCCCATCCCTCAACACACTCTTCATCCCTCACAATCTCTCCATCCCTCAGCCCACTCTCCATCCCTCACACTCTCCATACCTCAAACTCTCCATCCTTCACCCCACTCTCCATCCCTCACCTCACACTCCATCCCCCCCACTCTCCATCCCTCACCCTCTCCATCCCCACACAATCCATCACCCCCACTCTCCATCCCTCACCCCTCTCCATCCCCACACTCTCCATCCCCCGCACACTCCATCCCCCACACTCTCCATCCCTCACACTCTCCATCCCCCACATTCTTCAACACTCACACTCACCATCCCTCACACTCTCCACCCCCCCAAATTCTCCATCCCCCACACACTCCATCCCCGACCCTCTGCATCCCTCACACACACCATCCCTCACTCCACTCTCCATCCCTCACAAAATCCATCCCTCACTCTCTCCATCCCTCACCCCACTCTTCATCCCTCACCTCACACTCCATCACCCCCATTCTCCATCCCCACACTCTCCATCCCCACACACTCCATCCCCCGCACACTCCATCCCTCACCCTCTCCATCCCCCCATCTCCATCCACCACACACTCCATCCCCAATCTCTCCATCCCCACCTTCTCCATCCCCACTCTCTCCATCCCTCACACTCTCCATCCCTCACCCACTCTCCATTCCTCACACACTCCATTCTCCACAGTCTCCATTCCTCATACTTTGCATCCCTCACACTTTCCATCCCTCACTCCACTCTCCATCCCTCACACACTCCATCCCTCACTCCAATCTCCATCCCTCACACTCTCCATCCCCAACAGTCTCCATCCCTCACGCCACTCTCCATCCTCACAAACTCCATTCCTCACACTCTCCATCCCCCCACTCTCCATCCCTCACACACTCCATCCATCAAATTCTCCATCCCTCACACTCTCCAGCCCTCACACTCTCCATCCTCCACAGTCTCCATTCCTCACATTTTCCATCCCTCACACTCTCCATCCCTCACCCCACTATCCATCCCTCACACTCTCCATCCCTCAACCCACTCTTCATCCCTCACCCACTCTACATCCCTCACCCAACTCTCCATTCCTCACACTCTCCATCCCTCATACTCTCCATCCCTCACACTGTCCATCCTTCACCCAACTCTCCATCCCTCACCTCACACTCCATCCCCACACTCTCCATCCCCCACACTCTCCATCCCCCACATTCTCCAACCCTCACACTCACCATCCCTCACACTCTCCATCCCTCACACTGCATCCCTCACACTCTCCATCCCCCACATTCTCCATCCCTCATACAAACCATCCCTGAAACTCCATCCCCCACCCTCTGCATCCCTCACACACACCATCCCTCACACACACCATCCCTCACCCACTCTCCATCCCTCACACACTCCATCCTGTACAGTGTCTATTCCTCACACTTTGCATCCCTCACACTCTCCATCCCTCACCCCACTCTCCATTCCTCACACATTCCATCACTCACTCCAATCTCCATCCCTCACACTCTCCATCCCCAACAGTCTCCATCCCTCACCCCACTCTCCATCTCTCACACTCTCCATCCCCAACAGTCTTGATCCCTCACCCCACTCTCCATCCCCCACACTCTCCATCCCTCACACTCCATCCCTCACACTCTCCATCCCCAAACTCACCATCCCTCACCCCACACTCCATCCCTCACAATTACCATTCCTCACACACTCCATCCCTCACACTCTCCATCCCTTACACTCTCCATCCCTCACACTCTCCATCCCTCACACTCTCCATCCTCCACAGTCTCCATTCATCACAATTTAAATCCCACACACTCTCCATCCCTCACCCCATTCTCCTTCCCTCACACTCTCCATCCCTCAACCCACTGTTCATCCCTCAATCACTCTCCATCCCTCAGCCCACTGTCCATCCCTCACACTCTCCATCCCTCACACTCTCCATCCTTCACCCCGCTGTCCATCCCTCACCTCACACTCCATCTCCCCACTCTCCATCAATCACCCTCTCCATTGCGACACACTCCATCCCCCCCACTCTCCATTCCTCACCCTCTCCATCCCCACACTCTCCATCTGCCCCACTCTCCATCACTGACCCTCTCCATCCCCACCCTCTCCATCCCCACCTTGTCCATCACCAGACTCTCCTTCCCCCAAATTCTCCATCCCTCACACTATCCATCCCTCACACTCTCCATCCCTCAACCTACTCTCCATCCCTCACCCACTCTCCATCCCTCAACCCACCCTTCATCCCTCACACTCTCCATCCCTCACACTCTCCATCCCCACCCTCTCCATCCCCACCTTCTCCATCCCCACACTCTCCATCCCCCACATTATCGATCCTCACACTCTCAATCCCACACACTCTCCATCCCCAACAGTCTCCATCCCTCACCCCACTCTCCATCCCTCACACTCTCCATCCCCCACATTCTCCATCCCTCACACTCTCAATCCCTCACACTCTCCATCCCTCACCCACTCTCTGTCCCTCACACACTCCATCCTCCACAGTCTCCATTCCTCATACTTTGCATCCCTCACACTCTCCATCCCCGCACTCACCATCCCTCACCCCACACTCCATCCCTCACACTCTCCATCCCTCAAACACTCCATCTCTCACCCCACTGTCCATCCCTCACACTCTCCATCCCTCACATACTCCATCCCTCACACACTCCATCCCTCACCCCACACTCCATCCCTCACATTCTCCATCCCTCACACACTGCAACCCTCATCCCTCTCTCCATCCATCGCACTCTCCATCCCCAACAGTCTCCATCCCTCACCGCACTCTCCATCCCTCACAATCTCCATCCCTCACACACTCCATCCCTCACACTCTCCATCCCTCACACTCTCCATCCCTCATCCCACTCTCCATCCCGAACGCACTCCATCCTTCACTCTCCATCCCTCACACTCTCCATCCCTCACACATTCCATCCTCCACAGTCTCCATTCCTCACACTCTCCATCTCTCACCCCACTCTCCATCCCTCACACTCTCCATCACTCACCCCAACTCTTCATCCCTCACCCACTCTCCATCCCTCAACCCACTCTCCATCCCTCACACTCCATCCCACCCATCTCCATTCCTCACCCTCTCTATCCCCACACGTTACATCCCCCATGCTCTGCATCAGTCACACACTCCATTCCTCACTCCACTCTCCATCCCTCACACTCTCCATTCTTATCCAGTCTCTATCCCTCTCCCCACTCTCCATCCCTCACCCAACACTCCATCCCTCACATACTCCATCCGTCACCACACTCGACCTCCCTCACAATGTCCATCACCCACACTCTACATCCCTCACCCTACTTTCCATCCCTCACACAGTCCATCCCCCACACTCTCAATCCCGTACACTCCATCCCTCACACTCTCCATCCGCCACACACTCCATCCCTCACTCTCTCCATCCCTCACCCAAAACTCCATCTCCCACACTCTCCATCCCTCACATTCTGCATCCCTCACCCCGCTCTCCATCCCCCACACAGTCCATCATTAACCCCACTCTCCATCCCTCACACCCTCCATCACTCTTCCACCCTCCATTCCTCACATTCTCCAACCCTCACACTCTCCATCCCCCACACACTCCATCCTTCACATTTTCGATCCCTAACCACACTCTCCATCCCTCAAACACTCCATCCCTCACACTGTCCATCCCCCACACATTCCATCTCCCACACTCTCCATCCCTCACTCTCTCCATCCCTCACCCCACTCTCCATCCCTCACACACTCCATCCCTCACACTGTCCATCCCTCTCGCTCTCCATCCCCCACAGATTACATCCCCCACACTCTACATCCCTCACTCTCTCCATCCCTCACCCCACTCTCCATCCCTCACCCCACGCTCAATCCCTCAACCAACACTCCAACCCTCACTCTCTCCATCCCTCACTCTCTCCATCCCTCAACCCACTCTCCATTCCTCACCCCGCCCTCATTCCCTCACCAAAAACTCCATCTCCCACACTCTCCATCCCTCACACTGTCCATCCCTCTCGCTCTCCATCCCCCACAGATTCCATCCCCCACACTCTACACCCCTCACTCTCTCCATCCCTCACCCCACTCTCCATCCCTCACCCCGTGCTCAATCCCTCAACCAACTCTCCAACCCTCACTCTCTCCATACCTAACTCTCTCCATCCCTCACCCCACACACTCTCCATCCCCAACAGTCTTGATCCCTCACCCCACTCTCCATCCCCCACACTCTCCCTCACCCCACAATCCATCCCTCACACTCTCCATCCCTCACACACTCCATCCCTCACACACTCCATCCCTCACCGCACACTCCATCCCTCACATTCTCCATCCCTCACACACTGCATTCCTCACCCCACTCTCCATCCATCACTCTCTCCATCCCCAACAGTCTGCATCCCTCACCCCACTCTCCATCCCTCACAATCTCCATCCCTCACACACTCCATCCCTCACAATATCCGTCCCTCACACTCTCCATCCCTCACACTCACCATCCCTCACACACTCCATCCCTCACACTCTCCATCCCTCATCCCACTCTCCATCCCGAACACACTCCATCCTTCACACTCTCCATCCCTCACACTCTCCATCCCTCACACACTCCATTCTCCACAATCTCCATTCCTCACACTCTCCATCTCTCACCCCACTCTCGATCCCTCACACTCTCCATCCCTCAACCCACTCTCCATCCCTCACACTCTCCATCCCTCACACTCTTCATTCCTCACACTCTTCATTCCTCACACTCTCCATCCCCCCCACTCTCCATCCCTCACCCAATCCATCCATCAAATTCTCCATCCCTCACACTCTCCATCCCTCACACTCTCCATCCCTCACACTCTCCATCCCTCACACTCTCCATCCTCCACAGTCTCCATTCCTCACATTTTCCATCCCTCACACTCTCCATCCCTGACCCCACTCTCCTTCCCTCACACTCTCCATCCCTCAACCCACTCTTCATCCCTCTCCCACTCTCCATCCCTCAGCCCACTCTCCATCCCTCACACTCTCCATCCCTCACACTCTCCATCCTTCACCCCACTCTCCATCCCTCACCGCACACTCCATCCCCCCCCACTCTCGAACCCTCACACTCTCCATTGCCACACACTCCATCCCCCGACTCTCCATTCCTCACCCTCTCCATCCCCACACTATCCTTCCCCCACACTCTCCATCCCCCACATTCTCCAACACTCACACTCACCATCCCTCACACTCTCAATCCCTCACATTCCATCCCTCACACTCTCCATCCCCCACATTCTCCATCCCCCACAAACTCCATCCCTCACACTCTCCATCCCTCATCCCACTCTCCATCTCTCACCCCCACTCTCGATCCCTCACACTCTCCATCCCTCAACCCACTCTCCATCCCTCACACTCTCCATCCCTCACTCTCTTCATTCCTCACACTCTCCATTCCTCACACACTCCATCACCCCACTCTCCATCCCTCACCCAATCCATCCATCAAATTCTCCATCCCTCACACTCTCCATTCCTCACACTCTCCATCACCCCACTCTCCATCCCTCACCCAATCCATCCATCAAATTCTCCATCCCTCACACTCTCCATCCCTCACACTCTCCATCCCTCACACTCTCCTTCCCTCACACTCTCCATCCTCCACAGTCTCCATTCCTCACATTTTCCATCCCTCACACTCTCCATCCCTCACCCCACTCTCCATCCCTCACACTCTCCATCCCTCAACCCACACTTCATCCCTCACCCACTCTCCATCCCTCAGCCCACTCTCCATCACTCACACTCTCCATCCCTCACACTCTCCACCCCTCACACTCTCCATCCTTCACCCCACTCTCCATCCCTCTCCTCACACTCCATCCCCCCCACTCTCTATCCCTCACACTCTCCATCGCCACACACTCCATCCCCCCACTCTCCATCCCTCACCATCTCCATCCCCACACTCTCCTTCCCCCACACACTCCATCCCCCACACTCTCCTTCCCCCACACTCTCCATCCCCCACATTCTCCAACACTCACACTCACCATCCCTCACACTCTCCATCCCTCACACTCTCAATCCCTCACATTCCATCCCTCACACTCTCCATCCCCCACATTCTCCATCCCCCACACACTCCATCCATCACACTCCATCCCCCACCCTCTGCATCCCTCACACATACCATCCCTCACTCCACTCTCCATCCCTCACACACTCCATCCTCTACAGTCTCCATTCCTCACACATTGCATCACACACAATCTCCATCCCTCACCCCACTCTCCATCCCTCCCACGCTCCATCTCTCAACCCATTCTTCATCCCTCACCCACTCTCCATCCCTCACACACTCCATCCTCCACAGTCTCCATTCCTCACACTTTGCATCCCTCACACACTCCATCCCTCACTCCAATCTCCATCCCTCACACTCTCCATCCCCAACAGTCTCCATCCCTCACCCCACTCTCCATCCCTCACACTCTCCATCCCCAACAGTCTTAATCCCTCACCCCACTCTCCATCCCCCACACTCTCCATCACTCACACTCCATCCCTCACACTCTCCATCCCCACACTCACCATCCCTCACCCCACACTCCATCCCTCACACTCTCCATCCCTCACACACTCCATCCCTCACACACTCCATCCTTCACCCCACACTCCATCCCTCACATTCTCCATCCCTCACACACTGCATCCCTCACCCCACTCTCCATCCATCACTCTCTCCATCCCCAACAGTCTGCATCACTCACATCACTCTCCATCCCTCACAATCTCCATCCCTCACACACTCCATCCCTCACAATCTCCATCCCTCACAATCTCCATCCCTCACACTCACCATCCCTCACACCCTCCATCCCTCACACTCTCCAACCCTCATCCCACTCTCCATCCCGAACACACTCCATCCTTCACACTCTCCATCCCTCACACTCTCCATCCCTCACACACTCCATCCTCCACAGTCTCCATTCCTCACACTCTCCATCTCTCACCCCACTCTCCATCCCTCACACTCTCCATCCCTCACCCCAACTCTTCATCCCTCACCCACTGTCCATCCGTCACCCCACTCTCCATCCCTCACACTCCGTCCCACCCATCTCCATTCCTCACCCTCTCTATCCCCACACGTTACATCCCCCATGCTCTGCATCAGTCACACACTCGATTCCTCACTCCACTCTCCATGCCTCACACTCTCCATTCTTTTTCAGTCTCTATCCCTCTCCTCACTCTCCATCCCTCACCCAACACTCCATCCCTCACATACTCCATCCGTCACCACGCTCGCCCTCCCTCACAATGCCCATCCCCCACACTCTCTATCCCTCATCCTACTTTCCATCCCTCATACACTCCATCCCCGCACTCTCAATCCCTTACACTCCATCCCTCACACTCTCCATCCCCACACACTCCATCCCTCAATTTCTCCATCCCTCACCTTAAACTCCATCTCCCAGACTCTCCATCCCTCACATTCTGCATCCCTCACTCCGCTCTCCATCCCCCACACACTCCATCATTAACCCCACTCTCCATCCCTCACACCCTCCATCCCTCACTCCACTCTCCATTCCTCACACTCTCCAACCCTCACACTCTCCATCCCCCACACACTCCATCCCTCACACTGTCCATCCCCCACACATTCCATTCCCCACATTCTCCATCCCTCACTCTCTCCATCCCTCACCCCACTCTCCATCCCTCACACACTCCATCCCTCACACTGTCCATCCCTCTCGCTCTCCATCCCCCACAGATTCCATCCCCCACACTCTACATCCCTCACTCTCTCCATCCCTCACCCCACTCTACATCCCTCACCCCACGCTCAATCCCTCAAGCAACACTCCAACCCTCACTCTCTCCTTCCCTCACTCTCTCCATCCCTCACCCCACACTCCATCCCTCACCCCGCGCTCATTCCATCAACCAACTCTCCAACCCTCACTCTCTCCATCCCTCACTCTCTCCATCCCTCACCCCACTCTCCATCCTTCACCCCGCGCTCATTCCCTCAACCAACTCTCCATCCCTCGCACTCTCCATCCCTCACACTGTCCATTCCTCACACACTCCATTCCTCACACTCTCCATCCCCCCACTCTCCATCCCTCACACACTCCATGCATCAAATTCTCCATCCCTCACACTCTCCATTTCTCACACTCTCCATCCCTCACACTCTCCATCCTCCACAGTCTCCATTCCTCAAATTTTCCACCCCTCACACTCTCCATCCCTCACCCCACTCTCCATCCCTCAGACTCTCCATCCCTAAACCCACTTCCATCCCTCACACTTTCCATCCCTCACACTCTTCATTCCTCACACTCTCCATTCCTCACACACTCCATTCCTCACACTCTCCATTCCCCCACTCTCCATCCCTCACACACTCCATCCATCAAATTCTCCATCCCTCACACACTACATCGCTCACGCCACTCTCCATCCATCACAATCTCCATCCCTCACACACTTCATCCCTCACACTCTCCATCCCTCACACTCTCCATCCCTCACACTCTCCATCCCTCATCCCAGTCTCCATCCCTCACACTCTCCATCCCTCACACACTCCATCCCTCACACACTCCATCCCTCACCCCACACTCCATCCCTCACATTCTCCATCCCTCACACACTCCATCCCCCGCACTCTCAATCCCTCACAGTCTCCATCCCTCACACGCTCCATCCCCCACACACTCCAACCCTCACACCCTCCATCCCTCACGCCACTCTCCATTCCTCACACTCTCCAACCCTCACACACTCCATCCCCCACACACTCCATCCTTCACATTTTCGATCCCTCACCACACTCTCCATCCCTCACACACTCCATCCCTCACACTGTCCATCCCCCACACATTCCATCCCCCACACTCTCCATCCCTCACTCTCTCCAGCCCACACCCCACTCTCCGTCCCTCACCCGATGCTCTATCCCTCAACCAACTCTCCAACCATCGGTTTCTCCAACCCTCACTCTCTCCATCCCTCACCCCGCGCTCAATCCCTCACCCAACACTCCAACCCTCACTCTCTCCATCCCTCACTCTCTCCATCCCTCACCCCACTCTCCATCCCTCACCCCGCGCTCAGTCCCTCAACCAACTCTCCATCCCTCACACTCTCCATCCCCCCACTCTCCATCCCTCACACACTCCATCCATCAAATTCTCCATCCCTCACACTCTCTATCCCTCACACTCTCCATCCTCAACTGTCTCCATTCCTCACATTTTCCATCCCTCACACTCTCCATCCCTTACCCCTCTCTCCTTCCCTCACACTCTCCATCCCTCAACCCACTCTTCATCCCTCACCCTCTCTCCATCCCTCAGCCCACTCTCCATCCCTCACACTCTCCATCCCTCACAATCTCCATCCTTCACCCCACTCTCCATCCCTCAGCTCACACTCCATACCCCCCTCTCTCCATCCCTCACTCTCTCCATCGCCACACAATCCATCCCCCCCACTCTCCATCCCTCACACACTCCATCCATCAAATTCTCCATCCCTCACACTCTCCATCCCTCACACTCTCCATCCTCAACTGTCTCCATTCCTCACATTTTCCATCCCTCACACTCTCCATCCCTCACCCCTCTCTCCTTCCCTCACACTCTCCATCCCTCAACCCACTCTTCATCCCTCACCCTCTCTCCATCCCTCAGTCCACTCTCCATCCCTCACACTCTCCATCCCTCACAATCTCCATCCTTCACCCCACTCTCCATCCCTCAGCTCACACTCCATCCCCCCTCTCTCCATCCCTCACCCTCTCCATCCCCACACTCTCCATCCCTCACACTCTCCATCCCCCACATTCTCCATCCCCCACACACTCCATCCCCGACCCTCTGCATCCCTCACACACACCATCCCTCACTCCACTCTCCATCCCTCACAAAATCCATCCCTCACTCTCTCCATCCCTCACCCCACTCTCCATCCCTCACCTCTCACTCCATCACCCCCATTCTCCATCCCTCACCCTCTCCATCCCCACACACTCCATCCGCCGCACACTCCATCCCTCACCCTCTCCATCCCCCCCTCTCCATCCACCACACACTCCATCCCCAATCTCTCCATCCCCACCTTCTCCATCCCCACTCTCTCCATCCCTCACACTCTCCATCCCTCACCCACTCTCCATCCCTCACACACTCCATCCTCCACAGTCTCCATTCCTCATACTTTGCATCCCTCACACTTTCCATCCCTCACTCCACTCTCCATCCCTCACACACTCCATCCCTCACTCCAATCTCCATCCCTCACACTCTCCATCCCCAACAGTCTCCATCCCTCACGCCACTCTCCAACCCTCACACTCTCCATTCCTCACAAACTCCATTCCTCACACTCTCCATCCCTCACACTCTCCATCCCCCCACTCTCCATCCCTCACACACTCCATCCATCAAATTCTCCATCCCTCACACTCTCCAGCCCTCACACTCTCCATCCTCCACAGTCTCCATTCCTCACATTTTCCATCCCTCACACTCTCCATCCCTCACCCACTATCCATCCCTCACACTCTCCATCCCTCAACCCACTCTTCATCCCTCACCCACTCTACATCCCTCACCCAACTCTCCATTCCTCACACTCTCCATCCCTCACACTCTCCATCCCTCACACTGTCCATCCTTCACCCCACTCTCCATCCCTCACCTCACACTCCATCCCCACACTCTCCATCCCCCACACACTCCATACCCCACATTCTCCAACCCTCACACTCACCATCCCTCACACTCTCCATCCCTCACACTGCATCCCTCACACTCTCCATCCCCCACATTCTCCATCCCTCACTCTCTCCATCCCTCACCCCACTCTCCATCCCTCACCCCGCGCTCAGTCCCTCAACCAACTCTCCATCCCTCACACTCTCCATCCCCCCACTCTCCATCCCTCACACACTCCATCCATCAAATTCTCCAACCCTCACACTCTCCATCCCTCACACTCTCCATCCTCAACTGTCTCCATTCCTCACATTTTCCATCCCTCACACTCTCCATCCCTCACCCCTCTCTCCTTCCCTCACACTCTCCATCCCTCAACCCACTCTTCATCCCTCACCCTCTCTCCATCCCTCAGCCCACTCTCCATCCCTCACACTCTCCATCCCTCACAATCTCCATCCTTCACCCCAATCTCCATCCCTCAGCTCACACTCCATCCCCCCCTCTCTCCATCCCTCACTCTCTCCATCGCCACCATATCCATCCCCCCCACTCTCCATCCCTCACACACTCCATCCGTCAAATTCTCCATCCCTCACACTCTCCATCCCTCACACTCTCCATCCTCAACTGTCTCCATTCCTCACATTTTCCATCCCTCACACTCTCCATCCCTCACCCCTCTCTCCTTCCCTCACACTCTCCATCCCTCAACCCACTCTTCATCCCTCACCCTCTCTCCATCCCTCAGCCCACTCTCCATCCCTCACACTCTCCATCCCTCACAATCTCCATCCTTCACCCCACTCTCCATCCCTCAGCTCACACTCCATCCCCCCCACTCTCCATCCCTCACCCTCTCTATCCCCACACTCTCCATCCCTCACACTCTCCAACCCCCACATTCTCCATCCCCCACACACTCCATCCCCGACCCTCTGCATCCCTCACACACACCATCCCTCACTCCACTCTCCATCGCTCACAAAATCCATCCCTCACTCTCTCCATCCCTCACCCCACTCTCCATCCCTCACCTCACACTCCATCACCCCCATTCTCCATCCCTCACCCTCTCCATCCCCACACACTCCATCCGCCGCACACTCCATCCCTCACCCTCTCCATCCCCCCCTCTCCGTCCACCACAAACTCCATCCCCAATCTCTCCATCCCCACCTTCTCCATCCCCACTCTCTCCATCCCTCACCCACTCTCCATCCCTCACACACTCCATCCTCCAGTCTCCATTCCTCATACTTTGCATCCCTCACACTTTCCATCCCTCACTCCACTCTTCATCCCTCACACACTCCATCCCTCACTCCAATCTCCATCCCTCACTCTCTCCATCCCCAACAGTCTCCATCCCTCACGCCACTCTCCATCCCTCACACTCTCCATTCCTCACAAACTCCATTCCTCACACTCTCCATCCCTCACACTCTCCGTCCCCCCACTCTCCATCCCTCACACACTCCATCCATCAAATTCTCCATCCCTCACACTCTCCAGCCCTCACACTCTCCATCCTCCACAGTCTCCATTCCTCACATTTTCCATCCCTCACCCTCTCCATCCCTCACCCACTATCCATCCCTCACACTCTCCATCCCTCAACCCACTCTTCATCCCTCACCCACTCTACATCCCTCACCCAACTCTCCATTCCTCACACTCTCCATCCCTCACACTCTCCATCCCTCACACTGTCCATCCTTCACCCCACTCTCCATCCCTCACCTCACACTCCATCCCCACACTCTCCATCCCCCACACACTCCATCCCCCACATTCTCCAACCCTCACACTCACCATCCCTCACACTCTCCATCCCTCACACTGCATCCCTCACACTCTCCATCCCCCACATTCTCCATCCCTCACACACTCCATCCGTGAAACTCCATCCCCCACCCTCTGCATCCCTCACACACACCATCCCTCACACACACCATCCATCCCCACACTCTCCATCCCCCACAAACTCCATCCCCCACATTCTCCAACCCTCACACTCACCATCCCTCACACTCTCCATCCCTCACACTGCATTCCTCACACACTCCATCCCTCACACTCTCCATCCCTCACACTCTCCATCCCTCACACTCTCCATCCCTCACACTCTCCATCTTCCACAGTCTCCATTCATCACAATTTAAATCCCTCACACTCTCCATCCCTTACCCCATTCTCCCTCCCTCACACTCTCCATCCCTCAACCCACTCTTCATCCCTCACCCACTCTCCATCCCTCAGCCCACTGTCCATCCCTCACACTCTCCATCCCTCACACTCTCCATCCTTCACCCCGCTCTCCATCCCTCACCTCACACTCCATTCCCCCCACTCTCCATCAATCACCCTCTCCATTGCCACACACTCCATCCCCCCCACTCTCCATTCCTCACACTCTCCATCCCCACACTCTCCATCTGCTCCACTCTCCATCACTGACCCTCTCCATCCACACCCTCTCCATCCCCACCTTGTCCATCCCCACACCCTCCTTCCCCCAAATTCCCCATCCCTCACACTTTCCATCCCTCACACTCTCCATCCCTCACCCACTCTCCATCCCTCAACCCACTCTTCATCCCTCACGCTCTCCATCCCCCACATTCTCCATTCCCCACATACTCCAACACTCACACTCACCATCCCTCACACTCTCCATCCTTCACACTCTCCATCCCTCACACTCCATCCCTCACACACTCCGTCCCCCACATTCTCCATCCCCCACACACTCCATCCCTCACACTCAATCCCCCACCCTCTGCATCCCTCACACACAACATCCCTCACTCCACTCTCCATCCCTTACACACTCCATCCCTCACACTCTCCATTCCTCACCCCACGCTCCATCCCTCATCTCACAATCCATCCCCCCCATTCTCCATCCCACACCCTCTCCATCCACCACACTCTCCATCCCTCACCCTCTCCATCCCCACCCTCTCCATCCCCACCTTCTCCATCCCCACGCTCTCCATCCCCCACATACTCCATCCCTCACACTCTCCATCCCTCACACTCTCCATCCCTCACCCTCTCCATCCCCACCCTCTCCATCCCCAACAGTCTCCATCCCTCACCCCACTCTCCATCCCTCACACTCTCCATCCCCCACATTCTCCATCCCTCACACTCTCAATCCCTCACACTCTCCATCCCTCACCCACTCTCTGTCCCTCACACACTCCATCCTCCACAGTCTCCATTCATCATACTTTGCATCCCTCACACACTCCATCCCTCACACCAATCTCCATCCCTCACAATCTCCATCCCCACACTCACCATCCCATACCCCACACTCCATCCCTCACACTCTCCATCCCTCACACACTGCATCCCTCACCCCACTCTCTATCCATCACACTCTCCATCCCCAACAGTCTCCATCCCTCACCCCACTCTCCATCCCTCATAATCTCCATCCCTCACATACTCCATCCCTCAGACACTCCATCCCTCACACTCTCCATCCCTCACAATCTCCATCCCTCATCCCTCTCTCCATCCTGAACACACTCCATCCTTCACACTCTCCATCCCTCACACTCTCCATCCCTCAACCCACTCTTCATCCCTCACCCACTCTCCATCCCTCACACACTCCATCCCTCACTCCAATCTCCATCCCTCACACTCTCCATCCCCAACAGTCTGCATCCCTCACCCCACTCTCCATCCCTCACACTCTCCATCCCCAACAGTCTTGATCCCTCACCCCACTCTCCATCCCACACACTCTCCATCACTCACACTCCATCCCTCACACTCTCCATCCCCACACTCACCATCCCTCACCCCACACACCATCCCTCACACTCTCCATCCCTCAAACACTCCATCTCTCACCCCACTCTCCATCCCTCACACTCTCCATCCCTCACACATTCCATTCCTCACACACTCCATCCCTCACCCCACACTCCATCCCTCACATTCTCCATCCCTCACACACTGCATCCCTCACCCCACTCTCCATCCATCACACTCTCCATCCCCAACAGTCTCCATCCCTCACCCCACTCTCCATCCCTCACAATCTCCATCCCTCACACACTCCATCCCTCATCTCTCCATCCCCAACAGTCTCCATCCCTCACCCCACTCTCCATCCCTCACAATCTCCATCCCTCACACACTCCATCCCTCACACTCTCCATCCCTCACGCACTCCATCCCTCACGCTCTCCATACCTCACACTCTCCATCCCTCACACTCTCCATCCCTCACCCCACTCTCCATCCCGAACTCACTCCATCGCTCACACTCTCCATCACTCACCCCAACTCTTCATCCCTCACCCACTCTCCATTCCTCACCCCACTCTCCATCCCTCACACTCCATCCCACCCACTCTCCATTCCTCACCCTCTCTATCCCCACACGTTACATCCCCCAACGTCTGCATCAGTCACACACTCCATTCCTCACTCCACTCTCCATCCCTCACACTCTCCATTCTTATCCAGTCTCTATCCCTCTCCCCACTCTCCATCCCTCACCCGACACTCCATCCCTCACATACTCCATCCGTCACCACACTCGCCCTCCCTCACCATGTCCATCCCCCACACTCTCCAACCCTCACCCTACTTCCCATCCCTCACACACTCCATCCCCCGCTCTCTCAATCCCTGGCACTCCATCCCTCACACTCTCCATCCCCCACACACTCCATCCCTCACTCTCTCCATCGCTCACCCAAAACTCCACCTCCCACACTCTCCATCCCTCACATTCTGCATCCCTCACCCCGCTCTCCATCCCCCACACACTCCATCATTAAGCCCACTCTCCATCCCTCACACACTCCATCCCTCACGCCACTCTCCATCCTCACACTCTCCAACCCACACACTCTCCATCCCCCACACACTCCATCCTTCACATTTTCGATCCCTCACCACACTCTCCATCCCTCACACACTCCATCCCTCACACACTCCATCCCTCATACTGTCCATCCCCCACACATTCCATCCCCCACACTCTCAATCCCTCACTCTGTCCATCCCTCACCCCACTCTCCATGCCTCACACACTCCATCCCTCACACTGTCCATCCCTCTCGCTCTCCATCCCCTACAGATTCCATCCCCCACACTCTAAATACCTCACTCTCTCCATCCCTCACCCCACTCTCCATCCCTCACCCCTCACTCAATCCCTCAAACAACTCTCCATCCCTCACTCTCTCCATCCCTCACTCTCTCCATCCCTCACTCTCTCCATCCCACACCCACTCTCGATCCCTCACCCCGCGCTCATTCCCTCAATCAACTCTCCATCCCTCACACTCTCCATCCCTCACACTCTCCATCCCTCACACTCTCCATTCCTCACACACTCCATTCCTCACACTCTCCATCCCCCCACTCTCCATCCCTCACACACTCCATCCATCAAATTCTCCATCCCTCACACTCTCCATCCCTCACACTCTCCATCCCTCACACTCTCCATCCTCCACAGTCTCCATTCCTCACATTTTCCATCTCTCACACTCTCCATCCCACAAAATCTCCATTCGTCACACTCTCCATCCTTCACCCCACTCTCCATCTCTCACCTCACACTCCATCCACCCACTCTCCATCCCTCCCCCTCGCGATCCCTACATGCTCCATCCCTCACACTCTCCATCCCTCACACTCCATCCCTCACACTCTCCATCCCCCACTTTCTCCATCCCCCACACACTCCATCCCTCACACTCCATCCCCCACCCTCTGCATCCCTCACACACACCATCCCTCACCCCACTCTCCATCCCACACCTCACACTCCATTCCCACATTCTCCACCCATCACCCTCTCCATCCCCACACACTCCATCCGCCACACACTCCATCCCTCTCCCTCTCCATCCCCACCCTCTCCATCCACCACACTCTCCATCCCTAACCCTCTCCATCCCTCACCCACTCTCCATCCCTCACACACTCCATCCTCCACAGTCTCCATTCCTCATACTTTGCATCCCTCACCCTCTCCATCACTCACCCCACTCCTCATCCCTCAAACACTCCATCCCTCACTCCAATCTCCATCCCTCACACTCTCCATCCCCAACAGTCTCCATCCCTCACCCCAATCTCCATCCCTCACACTCTCCAGCCCAACAGTCTTGATCCCTCACCCCACTCTCCATCCCCCACACTCTCCATCGCTCACACTCCATCCCTCACACTCTCCATCACCACACTCACCATCCCTCACCCCACACTCCATCCCTCACACTCTCCATCCCTCAAACACTCCATCTCTCACCCCACTCTCCATCCCTCACAATCTCCATCCCTCACATTTTCCATCCGTCACACTCTGCATCCCTCACGCCACTCTCCATCCATCACACTCTCCATCCCCAACTGTCTCCATCCCTCACCCCACTCTCCATCCCTCACAATCTCCATCCTTCACACATCCATCCCTCACACACTCCATCCCTCACACACTCCATCCCTCACAATCTCCATCCCTCATCCCACTCTCCATCCTGAACTCACTCCGTCCTTCACACTCTCCATTCCTCACACTCTCCATCCCTCACCCCACTCTCCATCCCTCACACTCTCCATCCCCCACATTCTCCATCCCTCACACTCTCAATCCCTCACACTCTCCATCCCTCACCCACTCTCTGTCCCTCACACACTCCATCCTCCACAGTCTCCATTCCTCATACTTTGCATCCCTCACACACTCCATCCCTCACACCAATCTCCATCCCTCACAATCTCCATCCCCACACTCACCATCCCTCACCCCACACTCCATCCCTCACACTCTCCATCCCTCAAACACTCCATCTCTCACCCCACACTGCATCCCTCACATTCTCCATCCCTCACACACTGCATCCCTCACCCCACTCTCTATCCATCACACTCTCCATCCCCAACAGTCTCCATCCCTCACCCCACTCTCCATCCCTCAAAATCTCCATCCCTCACATACTCCATCCCTCAGACACTCCATCCCTCACACTCTCCATCCCTCACAATCTCCATCCCTCATCCCACTCTCCATCCTGAACACACTCCATCCTTCACACTCTCCATCCCTCACACTCTCCATCCCTCAACCCACTCTTCATCCCTCACCCACTCTCCATCCCTCACACACTCCATCCCTCACTCCAATCTCCATCCCTCACACTCTCCATCCCCAACAGTCTGCATCCCTCACCCCACTCTCCATCCCTCACACTCTCCATCCCCAACAGTCTTGATCCCTCACCCCACTCTCCATCCCACACACTCTCCATCACTCACACTCCATCCCTCACACTCTCCATCCCCACACTCACCATCCCTCACACCACACACCATCCCTCACACTCTCCATCCCTCAAACACTCCATCTCTCACCCCACTCTCCATCCCTCACACTCTCTGTCCCTCACACATTCCATTCCTCACACACTCCATCCCTCACCCCACACTTCATCCCTCACATTCTCCATCCCTCACACACTGCATCCCTCACCCCACTCTCCATCCATCACACTCTCCATCCCCAACAGTCTCCATCCCTCACCCCACTCTCCATCCCTCACAATCTCCATCCCTCACACACTCCATCCCTCATCTCTCCATCCCCAACAGTCTCCATCCCTCACCCCACTCTCCATCCCTCACAATCTCCATCCCTCACACACTCCATCCCTCACACTCTCCATCCCTCACGCACTCCATCCCTCACGCTCTCCATACCTCACACTCTCCATCCCTCACACTCTCCATCCCTCACCCCACTCTCCATCCCGAACTCACTCCATCGCTCACACTCTCCATCACTCGCCCCAACTCTTCATCCCTCACCCACTCTCCATTCCTCACCCCACTCTCCATCCCTCACACTCCATCCCACCCACTCTCCATTCCTCACCCTCTCTATCCCCACACGTTACATCCCCCAACGTCTGCATCAGTCACACACTCCATTCCTCACTCCACTCTCCATCCCTCACACTCTCCATTCTTATCCAGTCTCTATCCCTCTCCCCACTCTCCATCCCTCACCCGACACTCCATCCCTCACATACTCCATCCGTCACCACACTCGCCCTCCCTCACCATGTCCATCCCCCACACTCTCCAACCCTCACCCTACTTCCCATCCCTCACACACTCCATCCCCCGCTCTCTCAATCCCTGGCACTCCATCCCTCACACTCTCCATCCCCCACACACTCCATCCCTCACTCTCTCCATCGCTCACCCCAAAACTCCATCTCCCACACTCTCCATCCCTCACATTCTGCATCCCTCACCCCGCTCTCCATCCCCCACACACTCCATCATTAAGCCCACTCTCCATCCCTCACACACTCCATCCCTCACGCCACTCTCCATCCTCACACTCTCCAACCCACACACTCTCCATCCCCCACACACTCCATCCTTCACATTTTCGATCCCTCACCACACTCTCCATCCCTCACACACTCCATCCCTCACACACTCCATCCCTCATACTGTCCATCCCCCACACATTCCATCCCCCACACTCTCAATCCCTCACTCTGTCCATCCCTCACCCCACTCTCCATGCCTCACACACTCCATCCCTCACACTGTCCATCCCTCTCGCTCTCCATCCCCTACAGATTCCATCCCCCACACTCTAAATACCTCACTCTCTCCATCCCTCACCCCACTCTCCATCCCTCACCCCTCACTCAATCCCTCAACCAACTCTCCATCCCTCACTCTCTCCATCCCTCACTCTCTCCATCCCTCACTCTCTCCATCCCTCACCCACTCTCGATCCCTCACCCCGCGCTCATTCCCTCAATCAACTCTCCATCCCTCACACTCTCCATCCCTCACACTCTCCATCCCTCACACTCTCCATTCCTCACACACTCCATTCCTCACACTCTCCATCCCCCCACTCTCCATCCCTCACACACTCCATCCATCAAATTCTCCATCCCTCACACTCTCCATCCCTCACACTCTCCATCCCTCACACTCTCCATCCTCCACAGACTCCATTCCTCACATTTTCCATCCCTCACACTCTCCATCCCACAAAAACTCCATCCGTCACACTCTCCATCCTTCACCCCACTCTCCATCTCTCACCTCACACTCCATCCACCCACTCTCCATCCCTCCCCCTCGCGATCCCCACACGCTCCATCCCTCACACTCTCCATCCCTCACACTCCATCCCTCACACTCTCCATCCCCCACTTTCTCCATCCCCCACACACTCCATCCCTCACACTCCATCCCCCACCCTCTGCATCCCTCACACACACCATCCCTCACCCCACTCTCCATCCCACACCTCACACTCCATTCCCACATTCTCCACCCATCACCCTCTCCATCCCCACACACTCCATCCGCCACACACTCCATCCCTCTCCCTCTCCATCCCCACCCTCTCCATCCACCACACTCTCCATCCCTCACCCTCTCCATCCCTCACCCACTCTCCATCCCTCACACACTCCATCCTCCACAGTCTCCATTCCTCATACTTTGCATCCCTCACCCTCTCCATCACTCACCCCACTCCTCATCCCTCAAACACTCCATCTCTCACTCCAATCTCCATCCCTCACACTCTCCATCCCCAACAGTCTCCATCCCTCACCCCAATCTCCATCCCTCACACTCTCCAGCCCAACAGTCTTGATCCCTCACCCCACTCTCCATCCCCCACACTCTCCATCGCTCACACTCCATCCCTCACACTCTCCATCACCACACTCACCATCCCTCACCCCACACTCCATCCCTCACACTCTCCATCCCTCAAACACTCCATCTCTCACCCCACTCTCCATCCCTCACAATCTCCATCCCTCACATTTTCCATCCGTCACACTCTGCATCCCTCACGCCTCTCTCCATCCATCACACTCTCCATCCCCAACTGTCTCCATCCCTCACCCCACTCTCCATCCCTCACAATCTCCATCCTTCACACATCCATCCCTCACACACTCCATCCCTCACACACTCCATCCCTCACAATCTCCATCCCTCATCCCACTCTCCATCCCGAACTCACTCCGTTCTTCACACTCTCCATTCCTCACACTCTCCATCCCTCACCCCACTCTCCATCCCTCACACTCTCCATCCCCCACATTCTCCATCCCTCACACTCTCAATCCCTCACACTCTCCATCCCTCACCCACTCTCTGTCCCTCACACACTCCATCCTCCACAGTCTCCATTCCTCATACTTTGCATCCCTCACACACTCCATCCCTCACACCAATCTCCATCCCTCACAATCTCCATCCCCACACTCACCATCCCTCACCCCACACTCCATCCCTCACACTCTCCATCCCTCAAACACTCCATCTCTCACCCCACACTGCATCCCTCACATTCTCCATCCCTCACACACTGCATCCCTCACCCCACTCTCTATCCATCACACTCTCCATCCCCAACAGTCTCCATCCCTCACCCCACTCTCCATCCCTCAAAATCTCCATCCCTCACATACTCCATCCCTCAGACACTCCATCCCTCACACTCTCCATCCCTCACAATCTCCATCCCTCATCCCACTCTCCATCCTGAACACACTCCATCCTTCACACTCTCCATCCCTCACACTCTCCATCCCTCAACCCACTCTTCATCACTCACCCACTCTCCATCCCTCACACACTCCATCCCTCACTCCAATCTCCATCCCTCACACTCTCCATCCCCAACAGTCTGCATCCCTCACCCCACTCTCCATCCCTCACACTCTCCATCCCCAACAGTCTTGATCCCTCACCCCACTCTCCATCCCACACACTCTCCATCACTCACACTCCATCCCTCACACTCTCCATCCCCACACTCACCATCCCTCACCCCACACACCATCCCTCACACTCTCCATCCCTCAAACACTCCATCTCTCACCCCACTCTCCATCCCTCACACTCTCCATCCCTCACACATTCCATTCCTCACACACTCCATCCCTCACCCCACACTTCATCCCTCACATTCTCCATCCCTCACACACTGCATCCCTCACCCCACTCTCCATCCATCACACTCTCCATCCCCAACAGTCTCCATCCCTCACCCCACTCTCCATCCCTCACAATCTCCATCCCTCACACACTCCATCCCTCATCTCTCCATCCCCAACAGTCTCCATCCCTCACCCCACTCTCCATCCCTCACAATCTCCATCCCTCACACACTCCATCCCTCACACTCTCCATCCCTCACGCACTCCATCCCTCACGCTCTCCATACCTCACACTCTCCATCCCTCACACTCTCCATCCCTCACCCCACTCTCCATCCCGAACTCACTCCATCGCTCACACTCTCCATCACTCGCCCCAACTCTTCATCCCTCACCCACTCTCCATTCCTCACCCCACTCTCCATCCCTCACACTCCATCCCATCCACTCTCCATTCCTCACCCTCTCTATCCCCACACGTTACATCCCCCAACGTCTGCATCAGTCACACACTCCATTCCTCACTCCACTCTCCATCCCTCACACTCTCCATTCTTATCCAGTCTCTATCCCTCTCCCCACTCTCCATCCCCCACACACTCCATCCTTCACATTTTCGATCCCTCACCACGCTCTCCGTCCCTCACACACTCCATCCCTCACACACTCCATCCCTCATACTGTCCATCCCCCACACATTCCATCCCCCACACTCTCAATCCCTCACTCTGTCCATCCCTCACCCCACTCTCCATGCCTCACACACTCCATCCCTCACACTGTCCATCCCTCTCGCTCTCCATCCCCTACAGATTCCATCCCCCACACTCTAAATACCTCACTCTCTCCATCCCTCACCCCACTCTCCATCCCTCACCCCTCACTCAATCCCTCAACCAACTCTCTATCCCTCACTCTCTCCATCCCTCACTCTCTCCATCCCTCACTCTCTCCATCCCTCACCCACTCTCGATCCCTCACCCCGCGCTCATTCACTCAATCAACTCTCCATCCCTCACACTCTCCATCCCTCACACTCTCCATCCCTCACACTCTCCATTCCTCACACACTCCATTCCTCACACTCTCCATCCCCCCACTCTCCATCGCTCACACACTCCATCCCTCACACTCTCCATCCCTCAAACTCTCCATCCCTCACACTCTCCATCCTCCACAGTCTCCATTCCTCACATTTTCCATCCCTCACACTCTCCATCCCACAAAATCTCCATCCGTCACACTCTCCGTCCTTCACCCCACTCTCCATCTCTCACCTCACACTCCATCCACCCACTCTCCATCCCTCCCCCTCGCGATCCCCACACGCTCCATCCCTCACACTCTCCATCCCTCACACTCCATCCCTCACACTCTCCATCCCCCACTTTCTCCATCCCCCACACACTCCATCCCTCACACTCCATCCCCCACCCTCTGCATCCCTCACACACACCATCCCTCACCCCACTCTCCATCCCACACCTCACACTCCATTCCCACATTCTCCACCCATCACCCTCTCCATCCCCACACACTCCATCCGCCACACACTCCATCCCTCTCCCTCTCCATCCCCACCCTCTCCATCCACCACACTCTCCATCCCTCACCCTCTCCATCCCTCACCCACTCTCCATCCCTCACACACTCCATCCTCCACAGTCTCCATTCCTCATACTTTGCATCCCTCACCCTCTCCATCACTCACCCCACTCCTCATCCCTCACACACTCCATCCCTCACACTCTCCATCCCCAACAGTCTCCATCCCTCACCCCAATCTCCATCCCTCACACTCTCCAGCCCAACAGTCTTGATCCCTCACCCCACTCTCCATCCCCCACACTCACCATCCCTCACCCCACACTCCATCCCTCACACTCTCCATCCCTCAAACACTCCATCTCTCACCCCACTCTCCATCCCTCACAATCTCCATCCCTCACATTTTCCATCCGTCACACTCTGCATCCCTCACGCCACTCTCCATCCATCACACTCTCCATCCCCAACTGTCTCCATCCCTCACCCCACTCTCCATCCCTCACAATCTCCATCCTTCACACATCCATCCCTCACACACTCCATCCCTCACACACTCCATCCCTCACAATCTCCATCCCTCATCCCACTCTCCATCCTGAACTCACTCCGTCCTTCACACTCTCCATTCCTCACACTCTCCATCCCTCACCCCACTCTCCATCCCTCACACTCTCCATCCCCCACATTCTCCATCCCTCACACTCTCAATCCCTCACACTCTCCATCCCTCACCCACTCTCTGTCCCTCACACACTCCATCCTCCACAGTCTCCATTCCTCATACTTTGCATCCCTCACACACTCCATCCCTCACACCAATCTCCATCCCTCACAATCTCCATCCCCACACTCACCATCCCTCACCCCACACTCCATCCCTCACACTCTCCATCCCTCAAACACTCCATCTCTCACCCCACACTGCATCCCTCACATTCTCCATCCCTCACACACTGCATCCCTCACCCCACTCTCTATCCATCACACTCTCCATCCCCAACAGTCTCCATCCCTCACCCCACTCTCCATCCCTCAAAATCTCCATCCCTCACATACTCCATCCCTCAGACACTCCATCCCTCACACTCTCCATCCCTCACAATCTCCATCCCTCATCCCACTCTCCATCCTGAACACACTCCATCCTTCACACTCTCCATCCCTCACACTCTCCATCCCTCAACCCACTCTTCATCCCTCACCCACTCTCCATCCCTCACACACTCCATCCCTCACTCCAATCTCCATCCCTCACACTCTCCATCCCCAACAGTCTGCATCCCTCACCCCACTCTCCATCCCTCACACTCTCCATCCCCAACAGTCTTGATCCCTCACCCCACTCTCCATCCCACACACTCTCCATCACTCACACTCCATCCCTCACACTCTCCATCCCCACACTCACCATCCCTCACCCCACACACCATCCCTCACACTCTCCATCCCTCAAACACTCCATCTCTCACCCCACTCTCCATCCCTCACACTCTCCATCCCTCACACATTCCATTCCTCACACACTCCATCCCTCACCCCACACTTCATCCCTCACATTCTCCATCCCTCACACACTGCATCCCTCACCCCACTCTCCATCCATCACACTCTCCATCCCCAACAGTCTCCATCCCTCACCCCACTCTCCATCCCTCACAATCTCCATCCCTCACACACTCCATCCCTCATCTCTCCATCCCCAACAGTCTCCATCCCTCACCCCACTCTCCATCCCTCACAATCTCCATCCCTCACACACTCCATCCCTCACACTCTCCATCCCTCACGCACTCCATCCCTCACGCTCTCCATACCTCACACTCTCCATCCCTCACACTCTCCATCCCTCACCCCACTCTCCATCCCGAACTCACTCCATCGCTCACACTCTCCATCACTCGCCCCAACTCTTCATCCCTCACCCACTCTCCATTCCTCACCCCACTCTCCATCCCTCACACTCCATCCCATCCACTCTCCATTCCTCACCCTCTCTATCCCCACACGTTACATCCCCCAACGTCTGCATCAGTCACACACTCCATTCCTCACTCCACTCTCCATCCCTCACACTCTCCATTCTTATCCAGTCTCTATCCCTCTCCCCACTCTCCATCCCCCACACACTCCATCCTTCACATTTTCGATCCCTCACCACGCTCTCCGTCCCTCACACACTCCATCCCTCACACACTCCATCCCTCATACTGTCCATCCCCCACACATTCCATCCCCCACACTCTCAATCCCTCACTCTGTCCATCCCTCACCCCACTCTCCATGCCTCACACACTCCATCCCTCACACTGTCCATACCTCTCGCTCTCCATCCCCTACAGATTCCATCCCCCACACTCTAAATACCTCACTCTCTCCATCCCTCACCCCACTCTCCATCCCTCACCCCTCACTCAATCCCTCAACCAACTCTCTATCCCTCACTCTCTCCATCCCTCACTCTCTCCATCCCTCACTCTCTCCATCCCTCACCCACTCTCGATCCCTCACCCCGCGCTCATTCACTCAATCAACTCTCCATCCCTCACACTCTCCATCCCTCACACTCTCCATCCCTCACACTCTCCATTCCTCACACACTCCATTCCTCACACTCTACATCCCCCCACTCTCCATCCCTCACACACTCCATCCCTCACACTCTCCATCCCTCAAACTCTCCATCCCTCACACTCTCCATCCTCCACAGTCTCCATTCCTCACATTTTCCATCCCTCACACTCTCCATCCCACAAAATCTCCATCCGTCACACTCTCCATCCTTCACCCCACTCTCCATCTCTCACCTCACACTCCATCCACCCACTCTCCATCCCTCCCCCCTCGCGATCCCCACACGCTCCATCCCTCACACTCTCCATCCCTCACACTCCATCCCTCACACTCTCCATCCCCCACTTTCTCCATCCCCCACACACTCCATCCCTCACACTCCATCCCCCACCCTCTGCATCCCTCACACACACCATCCCTCACCCCACTCTCCATCCCACACCTCACACTCCATTCCCACATTCTCCACCCATCACCCTCTCCATCCCCACACACTCCATCCGCCACACACTCCATCCCTCTCCCTCTCCATCCCCACCCTCTCCATCCACCACACTCTCCATCCCTCACCCTCTCCATCCCTCACCCACTCTCCATCCCTCACACACTCCATCCTCCACAGTCTCCATTCCTCATACTTTGCATCCCTCACCCTCTCCATCACTCACCCCACTCCTCATCCCTCAAACACTCCATCCCTCACTCCAATCTCCATCCCTCACACTCTCCATCCCCAACAGTCTCCATCCCTCACCCCAATCTCCATCCCTCACACTCTCCAGCCCAACAGTCTTGATCCCTCACCCCCCACTCTCCATCCCCCACACTCACCATCCCTCACCCCACACTCCATCCCTCACACTCTCCATCCCTCAAACACTCCATCTCTCACCCCACTCTCCATCCCTCACAATCTCCATCCCTCACATTTTCCATCCGTCACACTCTGCATCCCTCACGCCACTCTCCATCCATCACACTCTCCATCCCCAACTGTCTCCATCCCTCACCCCACTCTCCATCCCTCACAATCTCCATCCTTCACACATCCATCCCTCACACACTCCATCCCTCACACACTCCATCCCTCACAATCTCCATCCCTCATCCCACTCTCCATCCTGAACTCACTCCGTCCTTCACACTCTCCATTCCTCACACTCTCCATCCCTCACCCCACTCTCCATCCCTCACACTCTCCATCCCCCACATTCTCCATCCCTCACACTCTCAATCCCTCACACTCTCCATCCCTCACCCACTCTCTGTCCCTCACACACTCCATCCTCCACAGTCTCCATTCCTCATACTTTGCATCCCTCACACACTCCATCCCTCACACCAATCTCCATCCCTCACAATCTCCATCCCCACACTCACCATCCCTCACCCCACACTCCATCCCTCACACTCTCCATCCCTCAAACACTCCATCTCTCACCCCACACTGCATCCCTCACATTCTCCATCCCTCACACACTGCATCCCTCACCCCACTCTCTATCCATCACACTCTCCATCCCCAACAGTCTCCATCCCTCACCCCACTCTCCATCCCTCAAAATCTCCATCCCTCACATACTCCATCCCTCAGACACTCCATCCCTCACACTCTCCATCCCTCACAATCTCCATCCCTCATCCCACTCTCCATCCTGAACACACTCCATCCTTCACACTCTCCATCCCTCACACTCTCCATCCCTCAACCCACTCTTCATCCCTCACCCACTCTCCATCCCTCACACACTCCATCCCTCACTCCAATCTCCATCCCTCACACTCTCCATCCCCAACAGTCTGCATCCCTCACCCCACTCTCCATCCCTCACACTCTCCATCCCCAACAGTCTTGATCCCTCACCCCACTCTCCATCCCACACACTCTCCATCACTCACACTCCATCCCTCACACTCTCCATCCCCACACTCACCATCCCTCACCCCACACACCATCCCTCACACTCTCCATCCCTCAAACACTCCATCTCTCACCCCACTCTCCATCCCTCACACTCTCCATCCCTCACACATTCCATTCCTCACACACTCCATCCCTCACCCCACACTTCATCCCTCACATTCTCCATCCCTCACACACTGCATCCCTCACCCCACTCTCCATCCATCACACTCTCCATCCCCAACAGTCTCCATCCCTCACCCCACTCTCCATCCCTCACAATCTCCATCCCTCACACACTCCATCCCTCACACTCTCCATCCCCAACAGTCTCCATCCCTCACCCCACTCTCCATCCCTCACAATCTCCATCCCTCACACACTCCATCCCTCACACTCTCCATCCCTCACGCACTCCATCCCTCACGCTCTCCATACCTCACACTCTCCATCCCTCACACTCTCCATCCCTCACCCCACTCTCCATCCCGAACTCACTCCATCGCTCACACTCTCCATCACTCGCCCCAACTCTTCATCCCTCACCCACTCTCCATTCCTCACCCCACTCTCCATCCCTCACACTCCATCCCACCCACTCTCCATTCCTCACCCTCTCTATCCCCACACGTTACATCCCCCAATGTCTGCATCAGTCACACACTCCATTCCTCACTCCACTCTCCATCCCTCACACTCTCCATTCTTATCCAGTCTCTATCCCTCTCCCCACTCTCCATCCCTCACCCGACACTCCATCCCTCACATACTCCATCCGTCACCACACTCGCCCTCCCTCACCATGTCCATCCCCCACACTCTCCAACCCTCACCCTACTTCCCATCCCTCACACACTCCATCCCCCGCTCTCTCAATCCCTGGCACTCCATCCCTCACACTCTCCATCCCCCACACACTCCATCCCTCACTCTCTCCATCGCTCACCCAAAACTCCATCTCCCACACTCTCCATCCCTCACATTCTGCATCCCTCACCCCGCTCTCCATCCCCCACACACTCCATCATTAAGCCCACTCTCCATCCCTCACACACTCCATCCCTCACGCCACTCTCCATCCTCACACTCTCCAACCCACACACTCTCCATCCCCCACACACTCCATCCTTCACATTTTCGATCCCTCACCACACTCTCCATCCCTCACACACTCCATCCCTCACACACTCCATCCCTCATACTGTCCATCCCCCACACATTCCATCCCCCACACTCTCAATCCCTCACTCTGTCCATCCCTCACCCCACTCTCCATGCCTCACACACTCCATCCCTCACACTGTCCATCCCTCTCGCTCTCCATCCCCTACAGATTCCATCCCCCACACTCTAAATACCTCACTCTCTCCATCCCTCACCCCACTCTCCATCCCTCACCCCTCACTCAATCCCTCAACCAACTCTCCATCCCTCACTCTCTCCATCCCTCACTCTCTCCATCCCTCACTCTCTCCATCCCTCACCCACTCTAAATCCCTCACCCTGCGCTCATTCACTCAATCAACTCTCCATCCCTCACACTCTCCATCCCTCACACTCTCCATCCCTCACACTCTCCATTCCTCACACACTCCATTCCTCACACTCTCCATCCCCCCACTCTCCATCCCTCACACACTCCATCCATCAAATTCTCCATCCCTCACACTCTCCATCCCTCACACTCTCCATCCCTCACACTCTCCATCCTCCACAGTCTCCATTCCTCACATTTACCATCCCTCACACTCTCCATCCCACAAAATCTCCATCCGTCACACTCTCCATCCTTCACCCCACTCTCCATCTCTCACCTCACACTCCATCCACCCACTCTCCATCCCTCCCCCTCGCGATCCCCACACGCTCCATCCCTCACACTCTCCATCCCTCACACTCCATCCCTCACACTCTCCATCCCCCACTTTCTCCATCCCCCACACACTCCATCCCTCACACTCCATCCCCCACCCTCTGCATCCCTCACACACACCATCCCTCACCCCACTCTCCATCCCACACCTCACACTCCATTCCCACATTCTCCACCCATCACCCTCTCCATCCCCACACACTCCATCCGCCACACACTCCATCCCTCTCCCTCTCCATCCCCACCCTCTCCATCCACCACACTCTCCATCCCTCACCCTCTCCATCCCTCACCCACTCTCCATCCCTCACACACTCCATCCTCCACAGTCTCCATTCCTCATACTTTGCATCCCTCACCCTCTCCATCACTCACCCCACTCCTCATCCCTCAAACACTCCATCCCTCACTCCAATCTCCATCCCTCACACTCTCCATCCCCAACAGTCTCCATCCCTCACCCCAATCTCCATCCCTCACACTCTCCAGCCCAACAGTCTTGATCCCTCACCCCACTCTCCATTCCCCACACTCTCCATCGCTCACACTCCATCCCTCACACTCTCCATCCCTCACCCCACACTCCATCCCTCACACTCTCCATCCCTCAAACACTCCATCTCTCACCCCACTCTCCATCCCTCACAATCTCCATCCCTCACATTTTCCATCCGTCACACTCTGCATCCCTCACGCCTCTCTCCATCCATCACACTCTCCATCCCCAACTGTCTCCATCCCTCACCCCACTCTCCATCCCTCACAATCTCCATCCTTCACACATCCATCCCTCACACACTCCATCCCTCACACACTCCATCCCTCACAATCTCCATCCCTCATCCCACTCTCCATCCCGAACTCACTCCGTTCTTCACACTCTCCATTCCTCACACTCTCCATCCCTCACCCCACTCTCCATCCCTCACACTCTCCATCCCCCACATTCTCCATCCCTCACACTCTCAATCCCTCACACTCTCCATCCCTCACCCACTCTCTGTCCCTCACACACTCCATCCTCCACAGTCTCCATTCCTCATACTTTGCATCCCTCACACACTCCATCCCTCACACCAATCTCCATCCCTCACAATCTCCATCCCCACACTCACCATCCCTCACCCCACACTCCATCCCTCACACTCTCCATCCCTCAAACACTCCATCTCTCACCCCACACTGCATCCCTCACATTCTCCATCCCTCACACACTGCATCCCTCACCCCACTCTCTATCCATCACACTCTCCATCCCCCACACTCTCCATCCCTCACCCCACTCTCCATCCCTCAAAATCTCCATCCCTCACATACTCCATCCCTCAGACACTCCATCCCTCACACTCTCCATCCCTCACAATCTCCATCCCTCATCCCACTCTCCATCCTGAACACACTCCATCCTTCACACTCTCCATCCCTCACACTCTCCATCCCTCAACCCACTCTTCATCCCTCACCCACTCTCCATCCCTCACACACTCCATCCCTCACTCCAATCTCCATCCCTCACACTCTCCATCCCCAACAGTCTGCATCCCTCACCCCACTCTCCATCCCTCACACTCTCCATCCCCAACAGTCTTGATCCCTCACCCCACTCTCCATCCCACACACTCTCCATCACTCACACTCCATCCCTCACACTCTCCATCCCCACACTCACCATCCCTCACCCCACACACCATCCCTCACACTCTCCATCCCTCAAACACTCCATCTCTCACCCCACTCTCCATCCCTCACACTCTCTGTCCCTCACACATTCCATTCCTCACACACTCCATCCCTCACCCCACACTTCATCCCTCACATTCTCCATCCCTCACACACTGCATCCCTCACCCCACTCTCCATCCATCACACTCTCCATCCCCAACAGTCTCCATCCCTCACCCCACTCTCCATCCCTCACAATCTCCATCCCTCACACACTCCATCCCTCACACTCTCCATCCCAACAGTCTCCATCCCTCACCCCACTCTCCATCCCTCACAATCTCCATCCCTCACACACTCCATCCCTCACACTCTCCATCCCTCACGCACTCCATCCCTCACGCTCTCCATACCTCACACTCTCCATCCCTCACACTCTCCATCCCTCACCCCACTCTCCATCCCGAACTCACTCCATCGCTCACACTCTCCATCACTCGCCCCAACTCTTCATCCCTCACCCACTCTCCATTCCTCACCCCACTCTCCATCCCTCACACTCCATCCCACCCACTCTCCATTCCTCACCCTCTCTATCCCCACACGTTACATCCCCCAACGTCTGCATCAGTCACACACTCCATTCCTCACTCCACTCTCCATCCCTCACACTCTCCATTCTTATCCAGTCTCTATCCCTCTCCCCACTCTCCATCCCTCACCCGACACTCCATCCCTCACATACTCCATCCGTCACCACACTCGCCCTCCCTCACCATGTCCATCCCCCACACTCTCCAACCCTCACCCTACTTCCCATCCCTCACACACTCCATCCCCCGCTCTCTCAATCCCTGGCACTCCATCCCTCACACTCTCCATCCCCCACACACTCCATCCCTCACTCTCTCCATCGCTCACCCAAAACTCCATCTCCCACACTCTCCATCCCTCACATTCTGCATCCCTCACCCCGCTCTCCATCCCCCACACACTCCATCATTAAGCCCACTCTCCATCCCTCACACACTCCATCCCTCACGCCACTCTCCATCCTCACACTCTCCAACCCACACACTCTCCATCCCCCACACACTCCATCCTTCACATTTTCGATCCCTCACCACACTCTCCATCCCTCACACACTCCATCCCTCACACACTCCATCCCTCATACTGTCCATCCCCCACACATTCCATCCCCCACACTCTCAATCCCTCACTCTGTCCATCCCTCACCCCACTCTCCATGCCTCACACACTCCATCCCTCACACTGTCCATCCCTCTCGCTCTCCATCCCCTACAGATTCCATCCCCCACACTCTAAATACCTCACTCTCTCCATCCCTCACCCCACTCTCCATCCCTCACCCCTCACTCAATCCCTCAACCAACTCTCCATCCCTCACTCTCTCCATCCCTCACTCTCTCCATCCCTCACTCTCTCCATCCCTCACCCACTCTCGATCCCTCACCCCGCGCTCATTCCCTCAATCAACTCTCCATCCCTCACACTCTCCATCCCTCACACTCTCCATCCCTCACACTCTCCATTCCTCACACACTCCATTCCTCACACTCTCCATCCCCCCACTCTCCATCCCTCACACACTCCATCCATCAAATTCTCCATCCCTCACACTCTCCATCCCTCACACTCTCCATCCCTCACACTCTCCATCCTCCACAGTCTCCATTCCTCACATTTTCCATCCCTCACACTCTCCATCCCACAAAATCTCCATCCGTCACACTCTCCATCCTTCACCCCACTCTCCATCTCTCACCTCACACTCCATCCACCCACTCTCCATCCCTCCCCCTCGCGATCCCTACATGCTCCATCCCTCACACTCTCCATCCCTCACACTCCATCCCCACCCTCTGCATCCCTCACACACACCATCCCTCACCCCACTCTCCATCCCACACCTCACACTCCATTCCCACATTCTCCACCCATCACCCTCTCCATCCCCACACACTCCATCCGCCACACGCTCCATCCCTCTCCCTCTCCATCCCCACCCTCTCCATCCACCACACTCTCCATCCCTCACCCTCTCCATCCCTCACCCACTCTCCATCCCTCACACACTCCATCCTCCACAGTCTCCATTCCTCATACTTTGCATCCCTCACCCTCTCCATCACTCACCCTACTCCTCATCCCTCAAACACTCCATCCCTCACTCCAATCTCCATCCCTCACACTCTCCATCCCCAACAGTCTCCATCCCTCACCCCAATCTCCATCCCTCACACTCTCCAGCCCAACAGTCTTGATCCCTCACCCCACTCTCCATCCCCCACACTCTCCATCGCTCACACTCCATCCCTCACACTCTCCATCACCACACTCACCATCCCTCACCCCACACTCCATCCCTCACACTCTCCATCCCTCAAACACTCCATCTCTCACCCCACTCTCCATCCCTCACAATCTCCATCCCTCACATTTTCCATCCGTCACACTCTGCATCCCTCACGCCACTCTCCATCCATCACACTCTCCATCCCCAACTGTCTCCATCCCTCACCCCACTCTCCATCCCTCACAATCTCCATCCTTCACACATCCATCCCTCACACACTCCATCCCTCACACACTCCATCCCTCACAATCTCCATCCCTCATCCCACTCTCCATCCCGAACTCACTCCGTCCTTCACACTCTCCATTCCTCACACTCTCCATCTCTCACCCCACTCTCCATCCCTCACACTCTCCATCCCTCACCCCAACTCATCATCCCTCACCCACTCTGCATCCCTCACTCCACTCTCCATCCCTCACACTCCATCCCACCCACTCTCCATTCCTCACCCTCTCTATCCCCACACGTTACATTCCCCACCCTCTGCATCCCTCACACACTCCATCCCTCACTCCACTCTCCATCTCTCACACTCTCCATTCATTCCACTCTCTATCCCTCTCCCCACTCTCCATCCCTCACCCAGCACTGCATCCCTCAAAAACTCCAACCATCACCCCACTCTCCATCCCTCACACACTCCATCCCTCACACTCTCCATCCCTCACCCCACTTTCCATCCCTTACCTCACACTCCATCCCCCCCACTCTCCATCCCTCACGCTCTCCATCCCCACACACTCCATCCTCCCCACTCTCCATCCCTCAACCTCTCCATCCCCACACACTCCATCCCCCCCACTCTCCATCCCTCACCCTCTCCATCCCCACCCTCTCCTTCCCCACCTTCTCCATCCCCACACTCTCCATCCCCCATATTCTCCATCCCTCACACTCTCCATCCCTCACCCTCTCCATCCCCACACACTCCATCCCCCCCACTCTCCATCCCTCACCCTCTCCATCCCCACACACTCCATGCCCCCCACTCTCCATCCCTCACCCTCTCCATCCCCACCCTCTCCTTCCCCACCTTCTCCATCCCCACACACTCCATCCCCCACATTCTCCATTCCCACACTCTCCATCCCCCACATTCTCCATCCCTCACACTCTCCATCCCTCACACTCTCCATCCCTCACACTCCATCCCTCACACTCTCCATCCCTCACACTCTCCATCCCTCTCACTCTCCATCCCCCACACTCTCAATCCCTCACACTCTCCATCCCTCACACTCCATCCCCCACCCTCAGCATCCCTCACACACTCCATCCCTCACTCCACTCTCCATGCCTCACACTCTCCATCCATTCCACTCTCTATCCCTCTCCCCACTCTGCATCCCTCACCCCACACTCCATCCCTCACACACTCCATCCATTACCCCACTCTCCATCCATCCCTCACACACTCCATCCCCCACACTCTCCATCTCCCACACTCTCCATCCCTCACAGTCCAACCCCACCATCTGCATCCCTCACACACTCCATCCCTCGCTCCACTCTCCAAGCCTCACACTCTTCATCCATTCCACTCTCTATCCCTCTCCCCACTCTCCATCCCTCACCCCACACTCCATCCCTCACACACGCCATCCCCCACACTCTCCATCCCCCAAACTCTCCATCCCTCACCCACTCTCCATCCCTCCCACTCTCCATCCCCCACGCTCTCCATCCCTCACCCCACTCTCTATCCCTCACACTCTCCTCCCTCACCCTGCTCTCCATCCATCACCCACACACTCCATCCCCCCCACTCTCCATTCCTCACCCTCCCCATCCCCACACTCTCCATCTGCCCCACTCTCCATCACTGACCCTCTCCATCCCCACCCTCTCCATCCCCAACTTGTCCATCCCCACACTCTCCATCCCCCACATTCTCCATCCCTCACACTCTCCATCCCTCACACTCTCCATCCCCACACTCTCCTTCCCCCAAATTCTCCATCCCTCACACTCTCCATCCCTCACACTCTCCATCCCTCACCCCACTCTCCATCCCTCACCCACTCTCCATCCCTCAACCCACTCTTCATCCCTCACACTCTCCATTCCTCACATACTCCATTCCTCACACTCTCCATCCCCCACATTCTCCATCCCTCACACTCTCCATCCCTCACCCTCTCCATCCCCACACACTCCATCCCCCCCACTCTCCATCCCTCACCCTCTCCATCCCCACACACTCCATCCCCCCCACTCTCCATCCCTCACCCTCTACATCCCCACCCTCTCCTTCCCCACCTTCTCCATCCCCACACACTCCATCCCCCACATTCTCCATTCCCACACTCTCCATCCCCCACATTCTCCATCCCTCACACTCTCCATCCCTCACACTCTCCATCCCTCACACTCCATCCCTCACACTCTCCATCCCTCACACTCTCCATCCCTCTCACTCTCCATCCCCCACACTCTCAATCCCTCACACTCTCCATCCCTCACACTCCATCCCCCACCCTCAGCATCCCTCACACACTCCATCCCTCACTCCACTCTCCATGCCTCACACTCTCCATCCATTCCACTCTCTATCCCTCTCCCCACTCTGCATCCCTCACCCCACACTCCATCCCTCACACACTCCATCCATTACCCCACTCTCCATCCATCCCTCACACACTCCATCCCTCACACACGCCATCCCCCACACTCTCCATCCCCCAAACTCTCCATCCCTCACCCACTCTCCATCCCTCCCACTCTCCATCCCCCACGCTCTCCATCCCTCACCCCACTCTCTATCCCTCACACTCTCCTCCCTCACCCTGCTCTCCATCCATCACCCACACACTCCATCCCCCCCACTCTCCATTCCTCACCCTCCCCATCCCCACACTCTCCATCTGCCCCACTCTCCATCACTGACCCTCTCCAACCCCACCCTCTCCATCCCCACCTTGTCCATCCCCACACTCTCCATCCCCCACATTCTCCATCCCTCACACTCTCCATCCCTCACACTCTCCATCCCCACACTCTCCTTCCCCCAAATTCACCATCCCTCACACTCTCCATCCCTCACACTCTCCATCCCTCACCCCACTCTCCATCCCTCACCCACTCTCCATCCCTCAACCCACTCTTCATCCCTCACACTCTCCATTCCTCACATACTCCATTCCTCACACTCTCCATCCCCCCCACTCTCCATCCCTCACACACTCCATGCATCAAATTCTCCATCCCTTACACTCTCCATCCCTCACACTCTCCATCCCTCACACTCTCCATCCTCCACAGTCTCCATTCCTCAAATTTTCCACCCCTCACACTCTCCATCCCTCACCCCACTCTCCATCCCTCACACTCTCCATCCCTCACACTCTTCATTCCTCACATTCTCCATTCCTCACACACTCCATTCCTCACACTCTCCATCCACCCCACTCTCCATCCCTCACACACTCCATCCATCAAATTCTCCATCCCTCACACTCTCCATCCCTCACACTCTCCATCGCTCACACTCTCCTTCCCTCACACTCTCCATCCTCCACAGTCTCCATTCCTCACATTTTCCATCCCTCACACTCTCCATCCCTCACCCCACTCTCCTTCCCTCACACTCTCCATCCTTCACCCCACTCTCCATCCCTCACCTCACACTCCATCCCCCCCACTCTCCATCCCTCACCCTCTCCATCACCACACACTCCATCCCCCCCACTCTCCATCCCTCAGCCTCTCCATCCCCTCACACTCCATCCCCCACACACTCCATCCATCACACTCCATCCCCCACCCTCTGCATCCCTCACTCATTCCATCCCTCACTCCACTCTCCATCCCTCACCCTCTCCTTCCCCACACACTCCATACCCCGCACACTCCATCCCTCACCCTCTCCATCCCCACCCTCTCCATCCACCACACTCTCCATCCACCACACTCTCCATCCCCACCTTCTTCATCCCCACTCTCTCCATCCCTCACACTCTCCATCCCTCACCCACTCTCCATCCCTCACACACTCCATCCACCACAGTCTCCACTCCTCATATTTTGCATCCCTCACACACTCCATCCCTCACCCCACATTCCATCCCTCACACACTCCATCCCTCACTCCAATCTCCATCCCTCACACTCTCCATCCCCAACAGTCTCCATCCCTCACCCTACTCTCCATCCCTCACACTCTCCATCCCCAACAGTCTTGATCCCTCACCCCACTCTCCATCCCCCACACTCTCCATCACTCACACTCCATCCCTCACACTCTCCATCCCCACACTCACCATCCCTCACCCCACACTCCATCCCTCACACCCTCCATCCCTCAAACACTCTATCTCTCACCCCACTCTCCATTCCTCACACTCTCCATCCCTCACACACTCCATCCCTCACAAACTCCATCCCTCACCCCACACTCCATCCCTCACATTCTCCATCCCTCACACACTGCATCCCTCACGCCACTCTCCATCCATCACAATCTCCATCCCTCACACACTTCATCCCTCACAATCTCCATCCCTCACACTCTCCATCCCTCACACTCTGCATCCCTCATCCCAGTCTCCATCCCTCACACTCTCCATCCCTCACACACTCCATCCCTCACACACTCCATCCCTCACCCCACACTCCATCCCTCACATTCTCCATCCCTCACACACTCCATCCCACACACACTCCATCCTCCAGAGTCTCTATTCCTCACACTCTCCAACTCTCACCCCACTCTCCATCCCTCACACTCTCCATCCCTCACCCCAACTCTTCATCCCTCACCCACTCTCCATCCCTCACCCCACTCTCCATCCCTCACACTCCATCCCACCCACTCTCCATTCCTCACCCTCTCTATCCCCACACGTTACATCCCCCACCCTCTGCATCAGTCACACACTCCATTCCTCACTCCACTCTCCATCCCACATACTCTCCATTCTTTTCCAGTCTCTATCCCCCTCCCCACTCTCCATCCCTCACCCAACACTCCATCCCTCACATACTCCATCCGTCACCACGCTCGCCCTCCCTCACAATGTCCATCCCCCACAATCTCCATCCCTCACCCTACTTTCTATCCCTCACACACTCCATCCCCCGCACTCTCAATCCCTCACACTCTCCATCCCTCACACGCTCCATCCCCCACACACTCCAACCCTCACACCCTCCATCCCTCACACCACTCTCCATTCCTCACACTCTCCAACCCTCACACACTCCATCCCCCACACACTCCATCCTTCACATTTTCGATCCCTCACCACACTCTCCATCCCTCACACACTCCATCCCTCACACTGTCCATCCCCCACACATTCCATCCCCCACATTCTACAACCCTCACTCTCTCCATCCCTCACCCCACTCTCCATCCCTCACCCCGTGCTCAATCCCTCACCCAACACTCCAACCCTCACTCTCTCTGTCCCTCACTCTCTCCATCCCTCACCCCACTCTGCATCCCTCACCCCGCGCTCAGTCCCTCAACCAACTCTCCATCCTTCACACTCTCCATCCCCCCACTCTCCATCCCTCACACACTCCATCCATCAAATTCTCCATCCCTCACACTCTCCATCCCTCACACTCTCCATCCTCAACTGTCTCCATTCCTTACATTTTCCATCCCTCACACTCTCCATCCCTTACCCCTCTCTCCTTCCCTCACACTCTCCATCCCTCAACCCACTCTTCATCCCTCTCCCTCTCTCCATCCCTCAGCCCACTCTCCATCCTTCACACTATCCATCCCTCACACTCCATCCCCCACCCTCAGCATCCCTCACACACTCCATCCCTCACTCCACTCTCCATGCCTCACACTCTCCATCCATTCCACTCTCTATCCCTCTCCCCACTCTGCATCCCTCACCCCACACTCCATCCCTCACACACTCCATCCATTACCCCACTCTCCATCCCTCACACTCCATCCCTCACACACTCCATCCCCCACACTCTCCATCTCCCACACTCTCCATCCCTCACAGTCCATCCCCCACCCTCTGCATCCCTCACACACTCCATCCCTCACTCCACTCTCCATGCCTCACACTCTTCATCCATTCCACTCTCTATCCCTCTCCCCACTCTCCATCCCTCACCCCACACTCCATCCCTCACACACGCCATCCCCCACACTCTCCATCCCCCAAACTCTCCATCCCTCACCCACTCTCCATCCCTCCCACTCTCCATCCCCCACGCTCTCCATCCCTCACCCCACTCTCTATCCCTCACACTCTCCTCCCTCACCCTGCTCTCCATCCATCACCCACACACTCCATCCCCCCCACTCTCCATTCCTCACCCTCCCCATCCCCACACTCTCCATCTGCCCCACTCTCCATCACTGACCCTCTCCATCCCCACCCTCTCCATCCCCACCTTGTCCATCCCCACACTCTCCATCCCCCACATTCTCCATCCCTCACACTCTCCATCCCTCACACTCTCCATCCCCACACTCTCCTTCCCCCAAATTCTCCATCCCTCACACTCTCCATCCCTCACACTCTCCATCCCTCACCCCACTCTCCATCCCTCACCCACTCTCCATCCCTCAACCCACTCTTCATCCCTCACACTCTCCATTCCTCACAAACTCCTTTCCTCACACTCTCCATCCCCCCCACTCTCCATCCCTCACACACTCCATGCATCAAATTCTCCATCCCTCACACTCTCCATCCCTCACACTCTCCATCCCTCACACACTCCATCCTCCACAGTCTCCATTCCTCAAATTTTCCACCCCTCACACTCTCCATCCCTCACACTCTCCATCCCTCACACTCTTCATTCCTCACACTCTCCATTCCTCACACACTCCATTCCTCACACTCTCCATCCACCCCACTCTCCATCCCTCACACACTCCATCCATCAAATTCTCCATCCCTCACACTCTCCATCCCTCACACTCTCCATCGCTCACACTCTCCTTCCCTCACACTCTCCATCCACCACAGTCTCCATTCCTCACATTTTCCATCCCTCACACTCTCCATCCCTCACCCCACTCTCCTTCCCTCACACTCTCCATCCCTCAACGCACTCTTCATCCCTCACCCACTCTCCATCCCTCAGCCCACTCTCCATCCCTCACACTCTCCATCCCTCACACTCTCCATCCTTCACCCCACTCTCCATCCCTCACCTCACACTCCATCCCCCCCACTCTCCATCCCTCACCCTCTCCATCACCACACACTCCATCCCCCCCACTCTCCATCCCTTACCCCTCACTCAATCCCTCAACCAACTCTCCATCCCTCACTCTCTCCATCCCGCACTCTCTCCATCCCTCACTCTCTCCATCCCTCACCCACTCTCGATCCCTCACCCCGCGCTCATTCCCTCAATCAACTCTCCATCCCTCACACTCTCCATCCCTCATACTCTCCATCCCTCACACTCTCCATTCCTCACACACTCCATTCCTCACACTCTCCATCCCCCCACTCTCCATCCCTCACACGCTCCATCCATCAAATTCTCCATCCCTCACACTCTCCATCCCTCACACTCTCCATCTCTCACACTCTCCATCCTCCACAGTCTCCATTCCTCACATTTTCCATCCCTCACACTCTCCATCCCACAAAATCTCCATCCGTCACACTCTCCATCCTTCACCCCACTCTCCATCTCTCACCTCACACTCCATCCACCCACTCTCCATCCCTCCCCCTCGCGATCCCCACACGCTCCATCCCCCACACTCTCCATCCCCCACATTCTCCAACACTCACACTCACCATCCCTCACACTCTCCATCCCTCACACTCCATCCCTCACACTCTCCATCCCCCACTTTCTCCATCCCCCACACACTCCATCCCTCACACTCCATCCCCCACCCTCTGCATCCCTCACACACACCATCCCTCACCCCACTCTCCATCCCACACCTCACACTCCATTCCCCCATTCTCCACCCATCACCCTCTCCATCCCCACACACTCCATCCCCCACACACTCCATCCCTCTCCCTCTCCATCCCCACCCTCTCCATCCACCACACTCTCCATCCCTCACCCTCTCCATCCCTCACACTCTCCATCCCCACCCTCTCCATCCACCACACTCTCCATCCTTCACCCTCTCCATCCACAACACTCTCCATCCCTCACCCTCTCCATGCCTCACCCACTCTCCATCCCTCACACACTCCATCCTCCACAGTCTCCATTCCTCATACTTTGCATCCCTCACCCTCTCCATCACTCACCCCACGCCTCATCCCTCAAACACTCCATCCCTCACTCCAATCTCCATCCCTCACACTCTCCATCCCCAACAGTCTCCATCCCTCACCCCAATCTCCATCCCTCACACTCTCCAGCCCAACAGTCTTGATCCCTCACCCCACTCTCCATCCCCCACACTCTCCATCGCTCACACTGCATCCCTCACACTCTCCATCACCACACTCACCATCCCTCACCCCACACTCCATCCCTCACAATCTCCATCCCTCATCCCACTCTCCATCCCGAACTCACTCCGTCCTTCACACTCTCCATTCCTCACACTCTCCATCTCTCACCCCACTCTCCATCCCTCACACTCTCCATCCCTCACCCCAACTCATCATCCCTCACCCACTCTGCATCCCTCACTCCACTCTCCATCCCTCGCACTCCATCCCACCCACTCTCCATTCCTCACCCTCTCTATCCCCACACGTTACATTCCCCACCCTCTGCATCCCTCACACACTCCATCCCTCACTCCACTCTCCATCTCTCACACTCTCCATTCATTCCACTCTCTATCCCTCTCCCCACTCTCCATCCCTCACCCAGCACTGCATCCCTCAAAAACTCCAACCATCACCCCACTCTCCATCCCTCACACTCTCCATCCCTCACACTCTCCATCCCTCACCCCACTTTCCATCCCTTACCTCACACTCCATCCCCCCCACTCTTCATCCCTCACCCTCTCCATCACCACACACTCCATCCCCCCGACTCTCCATCCCTCAGCCTCTCCATCCCCTCACACTCCATCCCTCACACTCTCCATCCCCCACATTCTCCATCCTCCACACACTCCATCCATCACACTCCATCCCCCACCCTCTGTATCCCTCACACATACGATCCCTCACTCCACTCTCCATCCCTCACCCTCTCCATCCCCACACACTCCATCCCCCGCACACTCCATCCCTGACCCTCTCCATCCCCACCCTCTCCATCCACCACACTCTCCATCACTCACCCTCTCCATCCACCACCCTCTCCATCCCCACCTTCTCCATCCCCAATCTCTACATCCCCACCTTCTTCATCCCCACTCTCTCCATCCCGCACACTCTCCATCCCTCACCCACTCTCCATCCCTCACTCACTCCATCCTCCACAGTCTCCACTCCTCATACTTTGCATCCCTCACACACTCCATCCCTCACCCCAATCTCTATCCCTCACAAACTCCATCCCTCACTCCAATCTCCATCCCTCACACTCTCCATCCCCAACAGTCTCCATCTCACACCCCACTCTCCATCCCTCACATTCTCCATCCCTCACACTCTCCATCCCTCACACTCTCCATCCCTCACCCACTCTCCATCCCTCACACACTCCATCCTCCACAGTCTCCATTCCTCATACTTTGCATCCCTCACAATCTCCATCCCTCACCCCACCCTCCATCCCTCACACACTCCATCCCTCACTCCAATCTCCATCCCTCACACTCTCCATCCCCAACAGTCTCCATCCCTCACTCTACTCTCCATCCCTCACACTCTCCATCCCCAACAGTCTTTGTCCCTCACCCCACTCTCCATCCCACACACTCTCCATCACTCACACTCCATCCCTCACACTCTCCATCCCCACACTCACCATCCCTCACCCCACACTCCATCCCTCACACCCTCCATCCCTCAAACACTCTATCTCTCACCCCACTCTCCATTCCTCGCACTCTCCATCCCTCACACACTCCATCCCTCACACACTCCATCCCTCACCCCACACTCCATCCCTCACATTCTCCATCCCTCACTCACTCCATCCCACACACACTCCATCCTCCAGAGTCTCTATTCCTCACACTCTCCATCTCTCACCCCACTCTCCATCCCTCACACTCTCCATCCCTCACCCCAACTCTTCATCCCTCACCCACTCTCCATCCCTCACCCCACTCTCCATCCCTCACACTCCATCCCACCCACTCTCCAATCCTCACCCTCTCTATCCCCACATGTTACATCCCCCACCCTCTGCATCAGTCACACACTCCGTTCCTCACTCCACTCTCCATCCCACACACTCTCCATTCTTTTCCAGTCT